>OY821760.1:44183084-45383084 GCA_963682095.1 Potentilla sterilis | reverse complement strand
CGTCCAGAGAGAGTTTCATCTTGGAAAATAGAGCCTGCTCTTGCTCCTCCCGCACTAAATCCTCTTCCCATGCCTCGGCCGAAGAGACCGCGCCCAAACATGGTTCCTTCTTCTCCAGACTCTTCTGTTCTCACAAGAGAAGGTAAAGTCGCACTTCAATTGTGATCTGTTTTTAGATACTTGGGTAGTTTGTCCAGGGCATTTTTAATTCCCCTACTCAAAGAAACTAATATTTTTTCTTTGTTAATTCAGTAGGATCATCTAAAGTAACGGTAGACCCTGTACTACAAGGAGGTGGGTATTCAAGGGTCTTGCAAGGTCAAGAATCATCGACCTTGCGAGGCAGCTTTGTGGAGAGCGAGTCTGATACAGCTGAAAAGTCTACTGCATGGCCAGCTTCAGTAGGTGAGAGGATTGATGCAGTTTCTGGTTCCAGAAGATATGGTTCCGGTGCAGATAACTGGATGCCCTCAGGGAGGCATGAGCCAACCTATACTGATTTGCTATCAGGCTTTGGAACTAATGGTGACTCCCCACATGGAATTTGTCAGCCCTTTGCTGATCAAGCAGTAGCATCTGCTAATTCAATGAGGAAGCATTCACTTGATCAGGAAGGCAAGTTCAACTTGAATTCATGGTCCATGTTGCCCTCATCACTGTCACTTAGCTTGGACTCCAATCAGAAGGGTCCTATTGGCAATGCATCTTACCAAGCACAACAGAATGTTAGATATAGTGGATTGAATGATTATTCTGTTCACCATGGTCATAGAGTTGAGCAACCACAAGGAAATTGGCTGATGCCTCCACCCCCCTCTCATTTTGATCATGCGAATGCACGGGAAGTCATGCCAAAGCAAATGTCACTACTTAAACATGAAGCTGTTAAACCTAAAGATGGAAGCTGCAAGCTCTTTGGCATTCCCCTCATAACACCTGAACCTTCATCCCATAGAACTGCAATGAATGAGTCACCTCGTCATAACCAAGGACTTGTCGTGGAGTCTGACCAGAAGTTGGAAGTGTCGAGGGCATCAAAATCAGTGGATAATATACTTGCTGTTAGTGAGTCCGATAAACAAATTTCTCAGCAGCATACCAAAGATGGTCAGAGTAAAGCACAAGGCTCTTCAACTAGGAGTTGCACCAAGGTATGTATATATATCTTCCGACTAGTATCATATGATATGTATAATTCTGTTGAAATATACTGAAGCAGAACTGTATGTTTTGCTGCTTGTACAGGTTCACAAGCAGGGTATTGCACTTGGTAGGTCTGTTGATCTTACGAAGTTCAACAACTATGATGAACTAATTGCTGAATTGGACCAATTGTTTGAATTTGATGGTGAGCTAATGGCCCCGAAAAAGAATTGGCTGATTGTTTATACGGATGATGAGGGTGACATGATGCTTGTTGGTGATGATCCGTGGCAGTAAGTAGCTATCTTGCATGAATTTGAATATGCTTAATGTTGCTTATGTATGTTTATTAAATTCTGTTTTTCATTGTGACCAGGGAATTTTGTGGCATAGTTCGGAAAATCTTTATCTACACGAGAGAGGAGGTCCAAAAAATGAACCCTGGGACCTTAACTTCACTTGGGGAGGATAACCCGGCAATGCCTGCTGAGGGTGTGGATGTAAGAGAGGGGAAGTCTCAGTGACCTTGCTTGAGCATTCATTCCTGAGAAGTGTTAGGACTGGTTTTAGGTATGACTAGGTATATTATCAACTATCAACTAGAGATGCTTAAGCCATTTATCATGGTTTCTTACTGGTGTTCTGTAGATTTTTTTTGGGGGGGGGGGGGGGGGGGGGGGGGGTACCATTGAGCTCTCATTTATCATATTCACAGTTCTTTTGTCAGAGTGCTATTAAACAGTTCGGATATATGAACTAATCGAGTTTGATGTCAGCTCGTTTCTCTATTGGACTTAAAAGTTCTCCCGATGCACCCTGGGTGATTATCCAGTTTCGGGCATGTTTCTGGATTTAGTACTTTGAAGTGTCTGGTTATATAGGTATAGATAAATATTAGTTATACCCTGGTTTCAAGTAAGGTGATGTGTGCCTTGCTTTCTCAAACAATTCCCCACCTTGTACAGCTGCGTCTCTATATTTTCCTGCCTTGTAATGTAAGTACGTGCACAGATTGTCTAATGTTATGCTTTTCCTGTTAATGAAGAAATTATCTCTAAGTTTTCAGTATTGTTGAATTATCTCTTACATTACTGTTGCTGCCAATGCTATCCTGTTGAAGGTTTGCGATATCGGCTAGCCTGTGTATCAACACTCAGCAGATGCCTGTGAGTTTGGCTATCGATTTTGTTAATTCTTATGTCCAAAACTAGAAAAGGGAAAACTTGAACTGATACTTCTTTGTTCTCACCGACAGTACGAAATGGTCTTTCTGTAAAATTACTTCTTCCCTCGGAAATTTTCAGGATGATGGGTAAAAGTATTTGCGAACACAACAAAACACCTCATCCCTCATAATTGTGATCTGGATTGGGACCATTGAGCTCTCATTCTGTTTTCCTAATCTTATCCTCAGAATCTCCATTGGATTACGTCACCGGAGTTTAGCTCCGGGCTACAGATCAGCGATCGGCAGTGAAACCCAATTCCATTCATTTGAGATGGGCCTTTTGTGCACCACAGGACTAGATGACACTCATGACAGTCATAACACAATGGTTCTAAAGGAACAATTTATTCAGAACTTAAAGAAACGGCTCGGAATTACAAAGTTTCAGTAAATTCAGGTGGCAGTGGCACCACGAACCTGAATTTCCATGATCAAAAGAAAAACCTACAAAGTTTCTTCATTAGCTGCTAAATTAAAGTTTGATAGATGGGACAGTTGAGCTTTGGCCAGCGAAACATGGTGAACAAATTGCATGACTCCTCTCCTATCTTGGTAAAGCAATTTCAGTTTGTTCCTCCGATGCGACCTATATCATGCCATGAACCCAGCTGAATCCAAAAGTACTGCCTTTATATGCTCGGGGTGGACGTCTTGGCCTTCCTTGCATTGCTGAAAACAAAGAGAAGTTAGTCGTTTCACTCTTATTTTGTAACAGCACAAAACATTTCTGACTAAGGAAGGTGTTCTATTGTCGAGACAGTTTGAAATGTAGTCTTGTAAACTGTCATTTTAAACCACCAGACCTGTGGAACTCTTGTTCAATTTAGTGGACTGTGACACACATCTTGTTAAGGGAAATGTTTTATTCTCGAAACAGTATATGTCAAACTGTTTTAATCTGTCATTCTAATCCACTAGCTAAATTGAATTTCTAATTGTGGCTTGAATAAACAGTTTAACAAACCTAACATAACATACATTACTATACTGTGATAAGAGGGTATTATCCGCAACTACATTTAGCAATGAAAATGTTAATGGCACATTATTATTAGAACTGATGACCGGAAGTAATAACATTACCTCAGCCCGGAATATATCCATCGCAAATCCATTGAAGCAGCTAATGACAGCTTGCTGGATATCTAAACCAAGATTATCAACAGCCCTCATAGTGGAGAGCAACAGTCCAGGTCTTCTGCTACAGAACATGTGGATGTTCACAGCTCTTCCTTCTCGTAGCCTTACTTCAACCTGCATAGATATCAACATCAGAACAATGCAATGAAATTTTGGTAGATAATGGTACATACTACATAGTTTGAGGAAAGTTATTGATCTAAATGAACACAGTGACTCGTCATCTCTGACATGAAGTAAAATCACCTGAAGTGATCAAATAGAAGGCATGGAACATTTATCATAAAAGAGAACTTTCAAGAAAGTTACCCTTGCAGGTTGGCCATTCGGGCTAGGTAAGCTGGGGCAAAGTTCTTCCTTAATACGGCCTGGAAGAGTGGCTGGAGTGGGTGTCAAAGGGTGGAAAGTACTTGCGGTAGGTGTCAATGCAGACCCAGGAGGGAGCGACTCCAACTCGTTATGGAGGTTGTTGATCCTCTGCAGAAGTTCCTTCAAGTACTCAATTGCATCCCCAAGGATAGAAGCCCTATCCATCTGATTGTACAATAAGAAAACTTGTTACTTGATCACACAATATTCATGAAACAGAACAACACAAAATTCAAAAAGCCTCATTTTGCTTAGCTTCTTTGTCTAAAGATATGCCAAAACTCTGAAAAAGTACCAGATAAGCTTTCTTCATCATACATGCTTAGCTACCTTGAGAGAAATTAATGCTATGTTTAAAAAAATGAACTGCAGCATTTTGAAAAACCTTGCAAAACAGGTGCTCTATCAACTCAAAAAGGCTAAAAACATATTGCTTATGAATCACATGATACATAAAATCAGTGCACACTCAAGATCACGATATAAATATTGTAATGTGAAATGATTTCTTACTTTGCTGATCTTTGGAACAACGGATCTCAACATATACAGCCGATCATTGAGCTTCTTGCGGCGGCGCCTCTCAGCCATCAGGTTCTTAGCAGGCAACCCTTTCTTCTTTCCCTTGTGCTCTCCACCTGTGACAGTACTATTAGCATTGGAGCTATTCCCACCATTCTTACCATTCTCATCCACCTTATTATTCTCAGTAAACTCATCAGAATCATAGTTCAAACCCGACCCATCGAAACTCAACTCCTCACCATCATCTCCACCACTAAACTTCCTCTTCCTCTCATTCTCTTCACACATGTCCCTCTTCCCCTTAGCCCCTTCATAGCTACTCAAAACCAACCCCCTCTCAGACCCCAAACCACCCAAATTGCCTCCATTATTCCCACCCAAATTCTTGGCTGCCCTTTTCTGAAAAAGAGTAGGCTGTGCTCCCACAGAAGACAATGGCTGAAGTGGCCTCAACATTTTCGACCTATTGCCAAACAAAGCATTACCTGAAGCATCATCAACACCCCGAAAACCCGAAAAATTAGTAGCATTCTCAAGCAAATGAGGCAAACGGGTGGTTGAGAATTGCAAATTGGAGCAAAGATTCTGAGGCTGCATGTGGGAGTTGGAGCTCAAATCATTGAAGCTAGTTAAAACCCCACCTCCCCTGTTCATCAAACTCGAACCAGAACTGCCACCGGGGCCTTGGTTGTCAAGAAACCCAATCTCACAGCCCAAATCAAAGCCGTGGTCTAGTGGGTTGTTGCTGGGGACAACATTGAGCAGAGAAGACAGTGATGGGTTCTGAGGCAAGTAGTACTGAACCTGAGACGGGTCGAGGTTGTTGAAAACAGAGGAAGATGGAGAACAAGAAGACGAAGAGTCGACTTGGTTCAGCAGCAAGATTTCTGGGTCAGCAAAGCTGGGGGAGAACGTCAAGTCTCTGACGTCAGAATGGCCCTGAATGCCATTGTTGTTGTTCATGTTGTACCACTCATTTTCCACCTCCAGCATGGATTTGAAGTTCGACATAGAACCCATCTCGTCCTTGCCGTTCCCGGCGCCGGCGCCGGCGGGTCGGCCCCAGTCTCCGGCGTCTCTGTCCTCCCTGTCCTCCATCCAAACAGCCCCATTCAGCCTCGGCAGCATTTTAAGTGAAAGAAAGAAAGAAAAAAACAGAGGTGGGTGTTTTGAGTTTGAGTCAGAAAAACATAAAGAGAGAGCTCAGCTTTGAGTTCAGGGTGTTGAGATAAGGAAATGGGGTTTTAAGGAAGAGGGAAATGGACGTTGCAGAAGGAAAAGGGCACCATTTTATGACACGCCAACACTCTTTGGAACGTTACACTTAGACACAAGCACACAACACTAGTACTAGTCTCTCTCTCTTCCTTAATCTAAATCACCACCCCCTCATCAACCTTATCACCAGTTGTAGTTTATGTAATGATTACTCTGTTTTGGTTTTGGGTTTTGGTGCAGGTTAACGGTTATTGAGAGTCGAGAAGGATAAGAAGCATCACAAAAGCATAGGTAACTTCTTCATTCTGCTAAGCTTTTAGCTGTATGAGAGAGCCCAATTCCTGCAACGGTGTTCTGTAATTTGCAGAAATCTCAACTGACTATGGATGTTTGTGAAAATGTGATGATGAGGGTGGAGTTAAATAGTGCTTTTTTGGGGTAACAACGGTTTGTTGTTGTTCACATTTTTTCTTCCTTAATTTTTCTGTCTTAACAAACTCATAATTTGATTTTGGGTTTCTAAAAAACGGTTGATTTCATTTTTTTACCATATGGAGAATATTTAATAAGAGTGCATCTCGCAAGTCTACGGAGACTATGAGCTACTAAATTGTGGTTTTGTTCGCAGACGAAAAACAAATTGTAATATTGTTGAATTTTTGACTTACCGGAAATTTCTCGTGGAATCGTACGGTTTTATAATAAAATGAGTTGAACGAGACATTTTTTGATTATGAATTCATGTGGAATGGTCACTCCATTAAGGAAATTACTTATGTCTAAGATGCATTATTGAGTTCGAAGACATCGGTTTTTTGTTTGATTAAAAAGACAGTTATTTTAGTAGCTTTGAATTTCTAAGAGATATTATTAATTTACTATTTCACCAATTTAGGAATATGTAATAGTGTATCGAGCAAGTGTATCAAGTACTAAATTGTGTCTCTGTTATGTGAACAAAAAACAGTCTATTATCAACGGAACAAAAGTTTCAAACTTTTAACTCATCGAAAGTTTTGTGTTGAATCTTACAGTTTCATAGTAAAATGAGTTGAATCCAACAAAATTATTAGTGTGTGTGGATTATTCTATTCTCAATTATCTATGAATCATTGATTTATTCAAAGTTAGTCCCTTTTTTTCATGAAGGATAACAACCTAAGCAAAAGCAACATAAAGAAAGAGTCCTCTTTTTGGCTTTTTTTAAAGGACAAAGTACTAGTCACTTCTTATACTTTTAGAGTCTCGACAGTTTAGTTCTCGTGTTTTCAATTTCAACTGGCCACTTTTTGTAGTCTCAATTTTCGACTAATTTGTCTAATCTGTCCAAAATGGTTGTTAACTATTTTCTAATTTTCTCAAATGCCTTTATGTGTTGTTTTATTATTTTTCCTTCTTGTTTTCTTTTTTTTTTCTTTTCTTTTCTTTTTTCAAAACCAAAACCGAACAATACACAACCCACCATGAAAGGCTATGTAGCCCAATTAAGTTTGAGCCTTATTGGTAAAAAAATAAATTAAGCTAAGTGTAGTAGTGTCGTTGTTTGTAAGCTTAATTATATGAAATGATAGTTATTTATATAGTTTCATTCGTGGGAGCTTAGAGAGTGATATTAATGCTAAGGATGATTATGAGAATTTATTTCAATCTCATTTTTGTTTAAATTGATATGATGGAGATTTGATAGAATTTTATTTCATCGTGATTATAGTGATGTTATTTGATTTTGTTAGCAGTATGTATCAAATCAATTTGTATTTTTTTTTCCCGATTGCAATCAGTTTACAATTGTAAAATTCTTTGATTGAATATCCACAATCATAAACCCAGATATTATGGAGCTTTTCTCGGTTTTGGTTTTGAAGAAGAGAAAGTAAAAAAAATAAGAAAAATAACCAAGGGCATTTGAGGAAGTTGAAAAAAGGTAAACAATCATTTTGGATGAAATAGACCAATTGGTAGAAAATTGAGACCACAAGGAGTGATCAGTTGAAATTGAAAGCACAAAGACTAAACTGTCGAGACATTACAAGTATAAGGAGTGATCAGTAATTTGTCATTTTCTAAATGAGTAAAGATTAATGAAATTGTTGGTCTTTGGATTTTACTTGGCCTTAAGTGTATTGTCAATTGAGACAAATTCCTGAATGCTAATTTTATGTCACTTTGTATCAAAATTAAGCACACAATTAAGGACCTAAAAAGATATTTTGGATTGTAAGGTGAAACTCTATCTTGAACACCATTGGTTTCCTTATCCCTGAAAGCTCAATTACTTCTAAGTTCTAGGTGTTCATAAGATTCACATGTTAAATTTGATCAAGATAGTTGTCAAAACCCTATTGTACTCAACCATTTAAGAAACTTATTACACTTCTACACACACTATTTGTTTTTTGAATATGAATAGTCTTAAGCATGTAATAAATATGAAAGACATTATTACAGTCAGTTTTTGGAGACAATCCTCATCCCTTTACTTTCAAATTTTGAATGAATAAAAGCCTAAGGTCCTGGTTTGAGCTATCAATCTGATCCTCTGAAGGATAGGCTGTATGGTATTTAAGGTGTGCTCAGACTCTAAGTGGTCCCAAAGGTTATATGGTATATGTCTTATAGGTCCTAATAATGTCCTACTCATAAATAATAATAAGCATTTTTGGCTAAAATATAGTTTGTATTTTTGCTGGGTTTATTTTCATGCATTTGGCCAGAAGCAGATGGGACATGTTATTAACAGCTTCATGTCCCAAAATATGTAAACATTACATGTTACAAGAACTATGCTATAAAGCATTTAAGATGTTGAAGTATAACAAAAGCAATTGAGGATAATATACTACAGATGTTGGGATTGATCAGAGAATGTATGCTTGCATCATGTTGTATGCAGGATAAGAGTATAGTTAGTTTGATACTAATTATTGTTTTTTGTGGTGCTTGACGTTTTATTGATTTCCGAGTTTAATGATTATCTAATGTGATAACAGATGGTATAGATGATGAAACGTTTTTTTTTTTTAATCTTTTTTATGAAATTCAGGCTTTTCGAATTATATTCACGATTTTCACAAGTAGTTTAGAAAAACAGACAAACATACTTAATATCATTATCTAGCATCACGATAAAACACTTAACTATGCAGAGAATCAAATCTAATACAAGACATCTTTTCACTTTAAACGGCTGAAGTCTAAATCTTCTTCATGACAATAATGATTGTATTTTCAATAAAGAAGATGCTGCTATTTTACAACTATATGCTTTACGCTGATGCCTACAATTTATGGTTACATTTGCGAAAAAAATCTCGAACTATTAAATCAATATATAGGACTCCCTTTCTCTTTTATAACTAAATCTATTTCATAGGGTGTACGTAGTAGTCATCTAACACCGCTACCGACTACATTATACGTTTTAAGTTTGTGCTCATAATTCTAGAGACTAGCACGTGTTATTGATGAATATAAGGAAAACGTAGAACTTTGTTTGTCACTATCTTTTTTCATTTTGTTTAATGTGTTTTCTTATAGGACAATCATTTTATGTAATTTTATTTAGTACGAAGGGTAAAATAGGCATAACACATTTTGGTGAAGCTTTTGAGCGTTTGACTTTTTAATATTATTATTATTAAAGATTTAACAAACGCTAGTGTAAATATTCTTCCGCTAGCAATGGATTAACCCATATGAAGGGTTAAGTTTCAAACATCCAATTCTGTCACTTGTTTCATGCTCAATACTTCGTAAGATCGATATTGCATCATCTGGGTTTGTAGTACCATCCTTAGGGTAAGAGCCAGCTGCAGACCATCCTTAGAAATATGAGGCATATAGTTGAGGCACAATTGAATGCAAAGAGATCGATTCAAAAAACAAGTGAAGAGCTATAACTAGCTAAGCCAATTGAACATAGCAAGCAAGAAGGACAGGAGTGAGGAGGGTGGTACGTACGTTCTGGGTAGCTCCAGAAGAAAAAGGGAGAATAATTTTCGAAGTTTAACTGGAAGCCAAGTATCCCGTGATTTCTTTCAGTTTCACCGCACCTAATATCTAATCCAATCCCAGTGTCACCTCTCTTTCACTCTTTCTCATTCAAATTTTCTCTCTTTCCTTTTCAGAATCTGTGGTTGCTCAACTGTTGCTTCCCTCCAATCTCCATCTCTTTTTTCATTGCCCTTTCCCCTCGTTCTAGTGCATGCCATATATGTACTTCACCTTTCTGGCTATTTTGGACTTTGGTATGGTACCAATCAAACTAGCTACTTGGACTTTGATATATGGCTCATATCTCATGCATCTATACAATTGTCAAAGGTGAGTACATAGAACTATCAATGAAATCTCATTTTGTATATCCATATTAGAGTTGTGAAAATAAGTGAAACATGCACTAAAAGTCACATAGACGAAGATTCAAATGGCTGCTAGCAGAGATCATGTTGTCGATCTTGTCTTTCAAGATGCTCCAATTTTTATTCAGGGTGTCCTCTTTGAAGATTCTTGTAACACTAAACTTAATAGGGGTACATTGAAATAGAACACAACACTTAAATCTTAAGAATTCGAGATAACCGGAGTTACAGATTAAAGTCTCTTGTTTCCTCTTCCTTTGATACCCCGACCTATCTTCAGTGGTTGCCAAAAGGAACCCTAAATAAACAGTTTTTTTTTTTTTTTTTTTTTTTTTGTGACAAAATGAAAATGATGTAGAGTTTTCTACGAATACAAATTTTTTTGAAATTTTTGATACCATATTTATTAAACGGGCCCACTGAATCTATGAAATAGCATATGGCAAGATGGAAAAATATATGGGCCAGAAAGAACGTGTAATTAATATTGGGGAAGAGATTATAGGGAAAGACGACAAGAATTTTAATTTAGGCGCAACTGGGGGGGTGCCTCTCCTTCCTTCGGCTTTGGAAAAGGAAGAAAAGAAAGACTAGTGCCTTTAATATTTCTCGACTATCCTCGTGAGTTTGGGACATTGGCATAAAAGACTGCCCTTAATTTGGGTTACCCCACCCCTATGAATCATTTTTCACTACTTTGGAAACCAAAGGTTCAATCACTCACCATTGTCAAAAAAGGGTACAACATTTATTCGGTTTAGTGCACTATGCCACACTATCGTCTGCCCTTAAAAGCAAAGGGGAAAAGAAGCCCAGGGCAACTAGTTACCGACTAATTTGGGGCGATCGGTTTAGGCTCGGTCTTTCTAATAGCTGTCTGTCGGATTATTTTGACGAATAGGAATAACCGAATAGTTGTGTCTTAATGCGGAATTCTTTTAAATGAATGAGTTTGTGTCTCGAAAGCTGAGAATCGAGAGAGATAGATGACGAGTGAGACGCTTTTTATCCCCGATTTTGAAACTTTATGTTGTTTAATGTACTATAAACTTATTAGCATGAAAGCATAGACATGTAAACAACCTTTTATATGGTTTTAGGAGAATCTGATTCAAGCCTAGTCATTGGAATGCAGTTTGTTCCCACTGTGAAAGCCACCAAAATGTTGATGGGGGCATTTTGCACACACCATGCCATACCAATAGAAAGTTGTGGCCCAACCTGGCCAGCCCATACAGGCATGGCCCATTGAGCCCATACAGGCATGGCCCATTGAGCCCAGGTAAGCTAATTGAAAAGAGAGTGCGGTCACAGATGAGATGATCATAATTCAAGAACACAACACTAGTAATAGAGGGATTTCTCATCAATTCATTATGAAATTTATAATTCGACGACAAAACATATTACGCTAAGCATGTAATGCAATCAAGAAAAGAAAAAAGAAAAAAAGAGAGAGAGATTTCTAGTTTTAAACTATACATCTACTAACATTTCATAACTAAATGCTGCATTGAACTTTCAATTGATCAATATGCACTAAAATACTGAACAAATTCATGAAGTTAGTTGCCTTGGTGCAATACTGGACATCAAGAAATGTGTTGTACACCTAGTACCACAAACCATGATCGGTGGCCCTCATTACCCCCCAAAATAGTAGACAATCCTTTCCCTTTCATCAAAAGGGTGAAGAACAATGTTCTGTTTTGGAAACGAATGAAGAAGAAAAATAGAATGGGAAAATATCTAAACAATGGTCGTTGGAGTTACAACAAGGCCAAAATCAAGGCTGCCGCCTCATTAGGCTTAGCTCTTATTTGATATTTTGAGAGACCCATCCTAATCATTGGAACTTGTCAAACAAGCCCTCAAAGGCCTCCCATTTAGATTGTCCACTCCATCTTAAGTTTGATATTTACTCCATCAATATCCATAATTTTCCACCGCCTCAAATATAACATTTCAATTTGTCTATTTCATTTATATATGATTTAACTCGATGTGGTTAATATTTTAGATTCATTCAAACCATCATCATGAACTAACATATTGACTTTCCGCGTAGTCTTGTAATCCTAACACATTGAACATAAATATAATATAATTTTGTTAAATTTCCAATAATGTTACATGGATTTTTCTTTACTCAAAGAGGAAAGTAGTGTGAAATAATAAATAAATAAAAAATAAATAAAAAATAAATAAAAAAGGGGTTGAAGCAACCGGTCTCTTGTACGGCTGTGCTACAGAGAGAGTCCAAAAAGCGACGCATTTACATGCACCTAAATTCTGTGGCGAATAAAGACCTACGTCTCGAGGGCAACACCGTCATCCTCCAAAATATCTCGGGGCAAGATAGGGACTCCACAAACATTGACTTACAGATAACACCCGTGGGTCCAGACCTAGCTACAAATCTCTCACTCCCCTCCTACGTGGCCGCATCTGCCACCGTCCACAATAATCAGTAGCCTCCAGTAACCTTATCGTGGGGGCGAGGGCGCATGAACGGTGATGCAGGTGCAGAGAGAGAGAGAGAGAGAGAAGGAAAGAGGAGCTAGTTTAAGACCACAGCCTCTTGCTCTATCGGCCGACCATATCAGAATTCTAAGAATAGGGTCTGCCCTATTCTCTGAACAAACACCGACCCTTCTCTTTTCTCTTCTTCTTTCTTCTAAAGTTTGCCTCTTTTTTTTTTGGGTTGGAGTTTAATCCAGAGCCACAAGGTTTTAGGTGAGCTTCTCGTTTCATTCATTTTGGAATTAGGGTTTTTGGGTTCGATTCTGTTTATTTCGAGTTGGGTTTTCGTATTTGGTGATATCTTCAATTCGTGTTTGTTGGATTGGTGGGTTGGTGTCGATTTTGAGCTCTGGTTTGAGTGTTCGGTGTTTCTGTGTTCTGTGTGTTTGAGATTGGTGAGTTTTGGAGCTTGGGTGTTGTTCAATATCTGATTTTGTTGCTTATGGTTTATCTGTTAGTTGTTTTTTAGTTTGAAGTGTGTAGCTTTTTTTAATTTGAGATGGGTTTTAGGCTCTAGGATATGTTGTTTGAGATTTTGTTGGATGTTTATTTTGTTTTGTGGAGCTTGGTTGGTAAGTTGTGTTCTGTTTTTGGTGATTTTGATTGGTGTTTTGGTTTTGAGAAGCCTGGCACGAGGAATGTAGTGTTGAAAGGATTGTGTGCTTTTATGTGTGGTCGATATGTATGCTTGGTGTTGATAGTAGTTGTGGAACTTAGAAGGGTTTGAGGGTCACGATTTTTGTTAATCAAGTGTTTCTTGATGAATTTGTGTACCCTTATGCGTGTAACATTAGTGCTGAGTTATTGTTAAAGTCGGTATCATTTGTTTTCTGTTATTATGAATTGGAATGGAACGTAATATTGTGTTTGCTTATTGCTGCAGGCAGGTATCATGGCTAGGGTTTTGGTTCAGTCTACTAATATTCCTGGTGTGGTTGCCGGGCGAAGGCTTGGTCAATCTAAAGGATCTGGAAATGCTAGAAGGTCGACCAAGATGATGTGCACTTTACGAGCACCTGCATTGAGATTGAGCAGCTTCTCAGGACTTCGTAGTGTTAATGCTTTGGATATTATGGCGAGGCCTGGGCAAGACTTATATTCTAAAGTGGGAGTAGCTATCTCATCTCGGCGTCAAAAGGCTAGCAGATGTGTGCCTAAAGCCATGTTCGAGCGCTTCACAGAGAAGGCAATAAAGGTCATTATGCTTGCACAAGAGGAAGCAAGGCGACTTGGTCACAACTTTGTTGGTACCGAGCAGATACTTCTAGGTCTTATCGGTGAAGGAACTGGAATTGCTGCCAAAGTCCTTAAATCTATGGGCATCAATCTTAAAGATGCACGCGTTGAAGTGGAGAAGATAATTGGAAGGGGTAGTGGCTTTGTTGCTGTTGAAATCCCATTCACTCCTCGTGCTAAGCGAGTTTTGGAACTGTCACTAGAGGAAGCTCGCCAACTTGGTATATAAATTTTTATCCTTTGCTTTAGATATTAAAAAAAAAATGATATTAGCTAATAAGAAGCATGAGCTTCCTCACTTTCTCATGTTGAGGGAATCTTGGTCTTTCTGGTGATTTTGATATTCAAATCTTCATTGAATCTAGGTCCTGCATGTTATATGGACTGTATGCTATCCAACATAATCTTTGTGGCATCAACTGACTGTTAATTTCAGGCCATAACTATATTGGATCTGAGCACTTGCTTCTGGGACTGCTTCGTGAAGGTGAGGGTGTGGCAGCTCGTGTTCTTGAAAATCTAGGTGCTGACCCAAGCAACATTCGCACACAGGCAAGCTACTGCCCTTTGGTTTATCTTTCTTTCCAGAGTTGTTCGTCACAAGGACAATAGTCATGAAAATCGTTTTTTGTTTTGAGCAGGTTATTCGTATGGTGGGTGAGAGCACAGAAGCTGTTGGTGTTGGTGCCGGACAGGGAACCAGTGGCAACAAGATGCCAACTCTAGAGGAGTATGGAACCAATCTGACTAAGCTAGCAGAGGAGGTAAGTTGGGGCACCTTTTATTTTTAATTTATTTTTATTTTTATCCCTTTGTCATGTTGCTGTATTTGGTGCTTTAATTTTGAGATTGCTTATATAATATGTCCTAACCTCTCATTTTCAGGGAAAGTTGGATCCTGTTGTTGGAAGGCAACCTCAAATTGAACGTGTTGTCCAAATTTTGGGTAGGCGGACAAAGAACAATCCCTGCCTTATTGGAGAACCTGGTGTTGGTAAGACTGCAATTGCAGAAGGTCTTGCTCAACGAATTGCGAGTGGTGATGTGCCTGAAACGATAGAGGGAAAGAAGGTGAGTTAGCTTATTTGTAGTTTTTAGCAAGCTTATTCTGTCACAGCAAGTTCATGTTATTCTGAAAAATCAATACTTTACTTAATACATTGGAGAGCAATAGATTAACACATGCCATTCTATAGGTTATCACTCTGGATATGGGTCTTCTTGTTGCTGGTACAAAATACCGTGGAGAGTTCGAGGAAAGACTAAAGAAGCTAATGGAGGAAATCAAACAAAGCGATGAGATAATTTTGTTTATTGACGAGGTGCACACTTTAATTGGAGCAGGAGCAGCAGAAGGTGCAATTGATGCTGCAAATATCTTAAAACCAGCACTTGCGAGGGGAGAACTGCAGGTAAATTATAAATTGATACAATGTATGGACAGAGAGAACATTCAAGTTTTTCCCCCTTGTTTTATTAGATTCTATATTATACCTATTATTGTTGGAAAGTGCAAGTATAATTGTGATGAGTGTTGCCGTTCAAGCTTTATATTTATGTACTGGTTTTGGGTGCTTTGGATTGTTGGTAATAAAGATATTGTGTTTTATCTCTATGCTGCAGTGTATTGGAGCCACCACTCTAGATGAATACAGAAAGCACATTGAGAAGGACCCAGCATTGGAAAGACGTTTCCAACCAGTTAAAGTTCCTGAACCAACTGTGGATGAAACAATACAGATTTTGCGGGGGCTCCGGGAGCGGTATGAGATTCACCACAAACTCCGCTATACTGATGAAGCTCTGATATCTGCTGCCCAGCTATCATACCAGTACATCAGGTAGGCATCCCTTTAGATGTCATCTTCGTAGTAGAGTTTATATTTGTCTTGCCCTGCTACCTCTCGGGACATTCTGCTGTGGATGGATCCGGTAGACATTGTTTCTGGGCGGTAATTTAGTTGTATAATCAGTGGTGTAATAAGTACTGATTTATGATATGTACAGAAATTACTTATCATTTTTCGTTTGTTTGTAGTGATGCTAGCTACTTCTCTTCTCCCATGCATATCTACTGAATTAAATAATTTTGTTCTGATCGACAATCTTGCTTTCTACAGTGATCGCTTTCTCCCTGATAAAGCAATCGACTTGATTGATGAAGCTGGTTCTCGAGTCCGCCTTCGTCATGCACAGGTAGGATCTCACTTTCTAGTTCAAAGTCCAGACAGGCACTGTCCTTATATCTCCGGCATTTTTGAGTTTTCGTGACCTGTATGATTTTTTGCAGCTACCTGAAGAAGCTAGAGAGCTTGACAAAGAGTTGAGACAGATTACTAAGGAGAAGAATGAAGCTGTTCGGAGCCAAGACTTTGAAAAGGTAAATCTTACAAATATGCTTTAGATCAGTATGTATGCTAGAAATAGTAGTAAACTTTCAAGTTTACTTAGAGTGAGATGATTCGTGTCCAGTGTGGCAGATCAGAAGTCTTGAGTATTTACTTTATGTGACTTAAAAAGATTCAACTGATTAAGCTGACTACACAATCTTTCACAGGCTGGGGAGTTGCGTGACAGAGAAATGGACCTTAAGACACAGATCACTGCTATAACAGAGAAAGGCAAAGAGATGAGCAAGGCTGAGAGTGAGGCAGGGGATGTTGGACCTATGGTAACTGAAGTGGATATTCAACATATTGTGGCCTCATGGACTGGTATCCCTGTGGACAAAGTGTCAGCTGATGAATCTGATCGCCTCCTCAAGATGGAAGAGACCCTTCATACGCGGGTTGTTGGTCAGGATGAAGCAGTCAAGGCTATTAGTCGTGCTATTCGCCGAGCCCGTGTTGGACTCAAAAATCCTAATCGTCCAATTGCCAGTTTCATCTTTTCTGGTCCTACTGGTGTTGGGAAATCTGAACTCGCAAAAGCTTTGGCCGCATACTACTTTGGCTCTGAAGAAGCCATGATTCGTCTTGATATGAGTGAATTCATGGAAAGGCACACTGTTTCAAAGCTTATTGGTTCTCCCCCTGGTTATGTTGGTTACACTGAGGGAGGTCAGTTGACTGAAGCTGTTAGACGCCGTCCTTACACTGTGGTGCTTTTTGATGAGATTGAGAAGGCTCATCCAGATGTCTTCAACATGATGCTTCAAATTCTTGAGGACGGAAGATTGACCGACAGCAAGGGCAGAACTGTGGATTTCAAGAATACACTTCTGATAATGACATCTAATGTTGGAAGCAGTGTAATTGAGAAAGGCGGCCGCCGTATAGGATTTGACCTTGATTACGATGAGAAGGATAGCAGTTACAACCGCATCAAGAGCTTGGTGACAGAGGAGTTGAAACAGTACTTCAGACCAGAGTTCCTAAATAGGTTGGATGAAATGATAGTCTTCCGCCAGCTCACCAAGTTGGAGGTGAAGGAAATAGCAGATATTATGTTAAAGGAGGTCTTCGAAAGGCTGAAGACTAAGGAGATAGAGCTTCAAGTGACAGAGAGGTTCAGAGATAGGGTGGTTGATGAAGGATACAATCCAAGCTATGGGGCAAGGCCTCTAAGAAGAGCCATAATGAGACTTTTGGAGGACAGCATGGCCGAGAAGATGCTAGCAAGGGAGATCAAAGAGGGTGACTCAGTTATTGTGGATGTCGATTCTGATGGAAATGTAACTGTTCTCAATGGTAGCAATGGTTCTCCCGGAGCTCCTGGAGCTTTGCCAGAGGCTATTCCCGTTTGAAATCTGACAGCGCCACTTCCCCTCACCTTTTGCCAATATGTTTGTATTTTTTCATTTGAACTATCTGGTCAAAAGTAGTCTATTTCTTGAAAAGTACTAGTTGGTAGTGGTAATTGGAAAGCTGTTTATTGATGCTTGACTTGACTGATCAAGGCTGTACCAGTTATACAGAAGAATAGCATGCATAGCTCAGTCTCAGATAGTAGGATTAGTATTTTTTTTCTTCCATACTTGCGTTTGGTGGTTGGGAATGCTAGTATTTATAATAAAAGAACATAATTCCATCATTGTGTAGTAGCTGGATTTCTGCAATTTTTTCTGTGCTTGACAGAAACTACGGTATTAATGATCATAGCTGTATGTTTAACTAGGAAATTCACTTGCGCATACGGAAGAAACTGTTACAAATAGCAGGAACCATATGACCATGACTCGTTGGGTAGTTCAAAGTAGGGAATGATCATGTAAAAGGTCTTGCCCGGCGAATTGAACCACAGATACATTTCAGTCAAAGCTCATACTCGGTGTTATTATCTCATATGTTCATGATACATTTGTACGTGGAGCATGGATGTTCATCAACTGCACCACTCCTAATTTACACCAAGACAAGGCTACTATATCATCTCCACTGCATATATACAACCACCAATAACCTCGATACACAATGTAGTGATTAACAAGAAGCTTAGAAATTCCTAATCTTCAACATCTGAATGAGATCTTTGTGTGGGGCTGACACTTCCACCTCGAGTAATTTTTAGTGCTGTCAAAGCTTTTTGTATTTCCATTGTCATTGCACTATCCACGCTACCTGACGATAGTTTCTTATGTGACTTCTGTAAATGAAGCTTAAGAGAGCTGCTACTCAGACCTGCATTCACCCCACAGATGGGGCAAACTTTCATCATTGGCTTCCGCTGTTGCCACTCCATTGAAGCTCTACCATGCAGTCTCTTATCCAAATCCAACAAGATCTTTGCAAACCCATCGTTGGGTTGTGCTCGATGATGAACCTGCTTTAGTGAATTCCATGCTTCTAACAGAGTGGACTTCCTGCACCACATAAAGATCACTTATATAGCAGATCATTTCGGAAGGTAGTCTTGTTGCAACATACAAAAATAGTGAGGATCCATATCAGTGTATATTGCACTTTTTACTTACTTTCTGAGCATCAGGTATGCAAGCACTAGCGTAGCACTTCTGCTTTTTCCCTCAAAGCAATGGACTAGGACCTTCCCTCCTGTTTGTTCAACATGATCAATAAACTCAAGAGCTTCATCAAAGATGTTGGTGATGTTGAAATCTTCACTGTCAGATATCTGTTCATACAGTCGGGCAGCCTAATGAGGACAGTTCAGGCACACAAATATGATGAAGCAAAAAATATACAAGTTGATGAGGTACAAACAAAGACAACACTATGACCAAGTACACCAAATATTGGATATAATAAATAGTCACATAATGGAAGACACTAGATTGTAGGGGTTGTCCCCTTTATCAAAATTTACCATACCACTATCAGGGAATATGTCTAATGAAGCAAACTTGAATTCTAGGGCTATGCTAGGTGTGACCTATTAAACTGATAAGAATATTTTAGGAAGAAGTGACGTGCTTTTTCTTTCATTCTGTTTTATTAAGAGGCAAGAATATGCAAATGGCTTCAAGGACTAATATATCATGACATAACCTTCACATGGGCTGAAGAAATGTGTAAAGAAATATAAGAAAAAAATAATAACACCCTAAATGAAGATGAACCAACAATTGGAAAACAAAGAAGAAACTGCTTACAGAGAAATTTTTGTACTCAAATAGATCAGGAAACTGAGAATCTGACTGTCCAATTTCATTGGAACACAAACATAATATATGAGTAATTCCTAAGCGTTGCAGTGTGAATACAGATCGTGCAGCAAGTGCTCCACCAATAAACAGATTACTTGTGACTCGAGATGGCCTCTCTGTATTTGCAGCCTCAGATATCAAAGAAATTCTCTCAAGAATATGCTCAAGTCTGACCTGTTAATTAAGAGAAAAGTGAAAAAAAGAAAAAAAAAAAACAGGAGATCCTGTAAGGGACAATAGCTTCTGAGGACATCCACGCTGAGCAGTGTAATACAATTTTAAGTGTACAACAACAAAATTACCTTCAATTCATAAGCATCAACTACGCCATTACTGTCACTACCCTCAAAGAAGCCAGCATTAAAATTGTTCTCTTGGCAAAGTTTGACAGCATCGCTCTTTAGCATTTCATTCCACTGTTCCAATTCTTTGCTCGTTTCAGCATCGACCTGAGCATTGTAAAACTAAAACTTAAAAGTTTGAACTAAGAGAGGACTCTATCACATAGCATGGAACTCACCCCACTCAAAGAAAAAACTCTGAGCACATTAACTACATATATCTCCTGTTGTCTGGTTTAAATGCAACTAAATTATCCAGTGTACTAACATGAAAAGAAAGCAACCCTGAAATCATACATACAACTCCCCTTGACAATATTATTATCTATTATCTATTATTCATTTAGACAGAAGACACTTCTACCCAAGATATTATCGGACGTGTGAGCTCTGCATACCTGAACTATGAACAACTATTAATCATTTCAGCAGATGACGTCAATGAGTATTAAACTTCCCAACTAATTTTTAGATATGGTCGGCAGTATGATACAATGTACAGCCAACTTTAAAGATATTCAACCTTGGCATTTTTCTGGAAGTCCCGGAGCTTTGCTGTCAAACGCAGACTACGGAGGGGATCTGAACTTGCACTCCCTTTCCAAAACTTTCCGTGCCAATTCTCCCTTGACATGGGAGAGCTGCAGTCACAGCTTTCTTTAAGTCCTGAAGTTGATGACCTTCTATGCGATTCTGAATCACTAAAATCTGACTGGTTCTCATTGACAAGCCTCTCCTTACTTGGTGTAGAAAAAATATTATCAGTTCCAGCAACTTGTGATGGAGACTCAGTAACTACCAAATCCTCTTTATCAGACTCCCCTACTCTATCTATAATATTGAAAAATATACGTATCAAATTCTCCAGTTTTTGATGAAGTGTGATTAAGAAGATATGGAATCCCTGTAGATCCCTAAGAGCACGTTTGAAACCACTGCGGAATTCTTTAACAACTGAAGTCATGTCCATTGCTTGTGTATCAGATGCATCAGTATCTTGTAATGGAGGACGTCCCAATTTCCCTAGTGTTATTTCACGTAACAGATTAGAGGAGTATTCAGAATTGTTCAGTAGTAACTCAACCAACTTTGGATAAGTTTCCTGGTCATTTGCACGTTTTCCAGCAGGTGGTCGACGAGGAACGCCAGAATCAATAGCCACAATTGGAAAATCAAAAATTAAATCATCTGAAAGTTGACTCTTTACGCTTATTTGACTGGATCTTGGCGACTCCATAATGTCTGAAAGATCAGATTTTTGTGTTACCAATCCTGCATTATGCAATCTGATATCTACTGAAGTTGCCCATCTATCCTTTTGAAGAGCTCTGATCACTCTTGGTTTGTATCTCTTGATGGCTGAATCAAATGCTTCCTCCAATCTGTCCATATTTCCAAAATCCATTTTGTCTGCAAGCAATAGATTGGCAGAATTTCCACGCCATCTGAGATTACGGCAAGGTAGTCTATCTTCATTTCTGATGACAAGGTCCAACAACAAGATTCTACCAAGAGAAGCTGCTGTTTTTTCTGCAGTTTCCTTCGCCTCAAATACATTTGAGCTTTCAAGTAAAGGAGATCCATGAACATAGCTGCATAAATGAAAGATTTGATCTTTAAAACACCACATGAAAGATCCAGTTATCCACTGCAAAGCATTTTATAATGCTGCACATCATGGAACGTCATGCTTTGTCATTAAATCAGTATCACAAGTATACAGCGAGGGGCAAGGGCTGAGGACGAGAGAGAACATGATCTAAAAAGCCAGAGGAACATGCTTAATGCACATGTAATGATCCTAGCAATCAACACAAAGTTTTTACCATGGCTCTGATTACCACGTGCATCCTAGGTAACAGACTCATGAATCTTTAGGAATGCTTCAAGGAGAGAACATGATCTAGAAAGCCCAAGGAACATGTTAAACATGTATATAATGATTCTAGCAATCAACACATTTTTTTTTTTCACCATGGCTCTAATTACTCAAGTGCATCCTAGGTAACAGACTCGAGAACTATATGCATGCTTCCTCAAATCATATTGAACTTCTGAAAACTAGTGCAATGGATAAATAAGCCCATGTAGAATACACTAAGTTTTCAGAGAAGGATACTGTAGAATGAATTCAATTCACGCTAGATGGTGATCAAAAGCACAAGCATTTCATGCTCAAAGTACCATCTTCTCAACTCAGTAAGTCGCTTAGTTATACACACACACACACACACACACACACACATATATACAAGCTTTCTTGGCTAAGGACCTCCGCACCAATCCTTATGGTGCGGATTTTATATTTTGACTAACCTTTCGATTGAATTTTTACATTTTCACCGTCTAGTCTTTAGGTACTCATATATAGATCATGTCTGCAAAATTTCAGCCAATTTGATAATCGTTAAAGCATTCAAAAGTGTGATTTCCTATCATAAACATGAACGATTCAGTTTTGACAAAATGCAGTCTGTCCATTTGTTTTAATCTAGTTTGATATGCTAATGTTATCAAATTGGCTGAAAATTTGCAGAGATGATCTATACATGGTGGAGATGTAAAAATTCAATCGAAAAGTTAGTCAAAATATAAAATCCGCACCATAAGGATTGGTGCGGAGGTCCTTAACCAAGAAGGCATGTACATATATATATATATATATATATATATATATATATTTTAACTAAGTTGCTTAGTTATACGGTTATACCTCATGAGCAAAAGGCATCGGCTAAGTTCAAGAGCTTCCAAAAGTTCCGAACATGTCATTTCCCCACATTCGTCTCCTTCAGAAACTGCTGCTTCTCTTGCTTTCTCTGCTGCTTCCTTCATCTGGAGCCACTCCATACTACAATTATGTATGACTTTGGCCTGCAATGTCCAAAAGAATGGTTCATGAGAACGGTCACAGTAATTACGCAGAGAAGATAGAAGCATTATAGCAAACATAATAGGATAGCCTGATTGACAAGGTAATACCTGTGGAGTTCGAACTCCAAGCCACTTTGCAAATTCGTAACCTAGACGTTCAGACTGTGTAGCCATCCTTGACGAGGATATCTTTATACAAGCGGCTGCTTCCTTATAAGAATTGTCATCAGTTCCTGGCTGGTTGAAAAGGGCAAAGAAAACAACTCCCCCCGAATTCACGGTCACCTATATGCATTAGAACTTTGAGACTATGAGGCAACACTGACAAGTTTATAAAAAATAATGATACACCTTTAATTCAAACCAATAAACATAAAATGATGTTCCATATGTGATTGAAGGGGACTGCTTACCTCAAGCGCTCTGTTCATTTCATCCTCAGACTGATCAGTGCTACTGCTGTGTTTAGTGTGGTGAAGAGAAGCAAGCTTATCCCATGAGAAAAAACTTGACTCAATGTCCAATGTAGCAGCTTTACCAAGTCTTTCCCAGAGATTGACTTCTGTGCTTTGCTCAGGCGACGTAGGGGCTTTCCATTCCTCACTCGAGTCTCCTGCACTGAATGCCAACCCAACCATGATGACTACTATGTTCCACATTTCAATGCACATATTCGTAACCACAAGATAACACAAAGTTAACAGAAACCTAGATGGCATTGTGTCAAGCCTTAGCGGGCGGCGAGGGAAGCCAGAGGCATGGTATTTGGAACTGCGTTTACGGACCAATTCCAGCCATTGAGTGATCTTGAAGGCCGGTCCTGACGCAATGTCACCCAACATATACAAGACCTACATTCCCAAACTACATTATACATCAACCTATGTTTTGTTTCTCTAAAACTAAGTTAGTACCAACATTACAACATTATTTCAAGGCAGAAGCTAATGAAGCTATTCAAATTGAAATAACTCAAAAGTAACTAACCCGGGAAGTGACGGTAAGAGGCAGCGGAGCCTCGAGGTCGTCAGATCCAGTGTCCAAATCCTTGTCTTCCTGCAAATTCAGCATGACCCAATTCGTTTTATCTCTAAACAAATCAATCCCAATAAAAAAGATTGCAACTTTATGCAATGTGCTAAAAACCTAGATCCCAAAATTAACAGGAAATGAACCACAATGTAAAATAAGCAATAGGGTACAAGATTTTGATGATCTGGGTTTAAACAAAAGAAGGGTGTGGAGGGAAATACCTGGACCTGCAGAGGGTTGATGATTGCAGGCAGCTCCTGCTTTTGCTCTGGTTTTGCCATTATGGTTTATTTTTGGGAGATTAGTTTTTCTTTAGAAAATGTAATGAGAGAGAGACAGGGCACCACTCTCTCCTTAATCCTTGGAGTGAGTTTTAGAGAGAGAGAGAAAAGGAGTTTGCTTTATATAGCCAATTGGTGAAGTTGGCGCCTTTTCAGGCTCTGCTCTTGTCAACATTTAAATAGTCACTTTAGGTAAGAGGAGGTGGTACTGGTTTGGTCTGCAACTCTTCCTTAAGATTCAGATGGCGTTTTGGGAGTTGGTAGCTGATGCTGATGCTGATGCTGATGCTGATGCTGTTGCTGTTGTTGCTTCAAGCTATGCTATGATGAGGAGGAACACACTTCCCTCTTTCATGGTTTTACTTTTTTTAAGTCATTTTCTTTGGTCAGCATAGTGCATATATTATTATTCTTGGGTTGTTTATTATAGTGTTGGGGTCTGTGACTTTCTGTGTTTCACTGAAACCTATAAATATCCTGGACTGTTCTTCCTCATCTCCGACGGTCTTTTTGTTCTTTATTTTGGCTGGAAAAAGGAACGAATTATTCATATCTCAGAAGAATTCATTGATCTACTAATCAAAATTGTCACACTTGTGTCCTATTGCCAAGGTTCGACGAGATTTGATAGCTGGTCAAGTCTTGCACATTGCATATTATGTTATTATGTCTGCATGCCTTCGCAATTGCGTTACATCACATCTCCATTTATGCACAAGAAATTTGGTCATAGTAGTAGCCAGTAGGCCTCAAAATTTGGTCATCATGGGCAACGACCAAAAGGTGAACCCTTTAAAACTAAGTGATCGGATCAATAAGGTGCAAAAGCCTAATGCAAAGTTAATCGGCAATCATACTTTTTATGCATTATTAGTAGATTGTTGTCCGACGCATGAAATTTTTTTAATAGATTATTCATATTAAATGAAAACTAGAGTATAAAGCGGGTCATAACTCTAACAATGATATAAGATCAACTAAATATATAATTCACAAAAAAATTCATTGTACTCGCACAAATCTAATCTTGGCTTTTGACTAAAAGGAAATACGATTTGAACAAAGTAGAGTTTTATTATCACCTTTTGCGTGTGGTATGAACAAAAATGTCGTGCTGTACATCTAACAAATTGGAACATCTCGATCTTCAGCAGTCATGTATGTATATGACTTGCAGATTAACTTGCAAACCAAAATAATTTTGGGAATCAGAATACTTGAGGTAGAGGCCTGCCTTGAAGAAATGACTTGAATAGCATGAGTGATCTCTCAGGCTGTGAGAATGGAGCTTCATGAGAGGCACCTCTGATGGTAGCAAATGAAAGTATGTTCCCATAAACTTGAGTCCATCCACCAACCTGTACACAATTGATTAGAAATTAGTCCAAGTTATAAAAGGCAAATTCCTACAATGAGAATATTAATAAGCATTGCAAAATACCTGCTTTCCCTGAAACCAAACTCTATAAGGGACAGTGGTATTCAGTCCTAACTCCCTTGCCAATCTGTCGACCAGGCTTCGGCTTCCCGTCAATGGAATTACAGAATCCTGATCACCACTGAAGATAGAAATTATTTCAGTCACGCCTATAGAAAATGGAAGTTATTTCACTATTAATTTGATTAATATTAACATGACAGTTACCTGTATACTAAAACTGGAATTCCAGCCTTGACAATCGATCCAACTAGTGATATCGTAGGGATTTCCAGGTTGAGCATTTGGTAGTCCAAAATGCTAATATCAATATAAACAATAAAAAGTATAAGATTTTAACTTGGTAACTAAGAAATTGTAACTGTGTATATAGTACCAAGTAAATTAATGGAATTACTTGCTGCAAACATCCCATGTTCGAACTCCGACAAGCTTAGCATGGAGAGCATTCTGCACATCTTTTCGGTTCAAGTAGTTCACAATTTTGTCTTCTACACACACATCAACCCGCTCTGTCATTTGCTGCCACATTAATATGAAGAGTTAGAAGTGTAAGAGCTAGCAGAAAAAAAGGCACATTATATCGTTAACAGTGCGAGAAGGTTTACATTGGGGCTTATAGCCTTTGACTGTGAGAGCACAGATGAAATGCAGACATCAAGAGTGACATCATATTTGTCCACGAACTTACTGGTTTCTCTGCTGACTTGGCTCATAACTCTTGAACAAGCAGGTGAAACCGAGTCTCTGTAGTACTCGCTCACGTAGCGTGAGTAGTTGCAAACAGAAGTGAACATTCTGTATGTTGAGTCTGAAATTAGCCCATGAGACCAGAAATACTCAGCCCTTGAGTTAAAGTCGGTGGCGTATTCTAGCACAGGGTTACCCAACTGCATGCATACATAGTTAAAGAGTTCATATGTAAGTTGCCAAGTACTGAATGAGAATTGTTTGGTTCTTTCTTTACATTGATAAATCATGAACTTCTACTCACAGCTAGTCCTTTTAGATTGAACAACTTCTCTTTACTGTTAGCTTCAAGCATAAGCTTGGCAAGTTGAGGGATGTAGTGACCTAGTATCAAGAACCAGCTACTAAATAAGTAAACAATTAAGGATAATAATATGTCAGTTCTAAGTATTGTAGAGTGCATGCATGAGAGAGTTTACCTGCATAACTTTCTCCAGTTAGAAACAAATCAGTGTGCTTATATTGAGGGAACTTCTTGAACCAGCGTTGTAAGAATACAAGATTGTCCTTGGCTTAAGAGGTCAAATGCAGATATAACATTCAAATATATATTAAGATAGAAACAGTTTGAATCATGGAAAGAACAAAACAAAAGGTGGTAAACAGAAGAAGAAACTGAGATGAATATTTGTACTTGAACAGAAGTACCTGTTGCTTTATCATCCACTGCCACATAGTTGGAACTTTGTCTAGAATAAGAGAATCCCACACCAATCGGTGTCTCTAAATACAACATATTAGCCTCTGCAGAATCAAAATTATAAACAAAAAAAAATAAAAAAAAATTAGTCACCATATTTATGCAAGAATATAGATACAATATTATCTCCATAGATAGCATTACCTCTATTCCAGCTGTAGTCATTTCTAACCAGGATCTGACCATCTGGTCTAAAAGGTCCATTTTCAGAGAAAGCCCCTACCCCAAGAGAAGAACAACCAGGACCTAAATGATACATAAAATAACCCATCAAGAAACCACATTGTGGATGTGAGTTTACAATGAAGAAAGCAAAAGCTTTAGATATACAAACCTCCATTTAACCAGAGGACCAAAGGCTTTGAAGCTGGGTTTATTTCTGCTTCAACAAAGTAGTAAAATAGAGCTTTGTGGTTCTTCTGATGATCACCTACAGAAATATAACCTGAAAAATGTTGAAAGGCCACATTTGGTTGTCCTGGAAGCCTAACTATCTTGTGATCATAGTGATGAGATGTGGACTCAACAGCCTCCATGGAAATGAAGCACAGCTGAAGCACAAGCAGTAGAGCCATTGCCATTGTCTTCATGGCTGAGAGAGAGAGAGAGAGATGCGGGGTGGTTGAGTTTAGCCAAGTGGAGAGCAAAATATAAATGTGAAGACTTTTGTTTTTATGTTATGATTACAGTTGTGGCTTTTGGCTTGCAGGCCTGAAATCAATGGGGTGTTGAAAGAGACACAATCACTAGGGAGAGACTCAGCTACGGAGTGTGTCAGCAGCACTTATAAGATTGTTGTGAAGTTGAAATCAGAAATAGATGGAATCTTGAATGCTTTAGATTAGTGTTCTCAGAAATTTCAGTTTTGTTGTTTCTGGATATTCTTCACTTCTGACTAAAGTAACACTTAGATCCGTGGAAAGTGGCTTTTCCCCAAGATTAATTTCCAAGTTTCCATTTGTGAAAATGTGTGAAACTACATATTTTTTAAGAATAGTTATCCAGAAAAGCCTTGTTAATTTCTGCATATTCTCCTTTTTAGAACAACTTTGCAGTTCCTTTTTGGTTTTCCAAAAAATGGCTGGATTAATGATTTAGCTTTTCTTGATCTCCAAGTACAAACCCTTATCTGGTTTCTAATTCTAAGAAGATTTGAACATAGCTACATGAAAATTACCAACTAGAAACTCAGAAGATTCTGGAAAGGGTGAAAGAATATGTGTAAACTGCATTATGTTGAAAGCAGAAAGTTGCCAGCATTCCCTCATCGGTCGACTGTTTAGTATATGCCTCTCCCACTTTGTTTTCCAGTTCATGCCAACATCACTTAAAGAAATTTACCAAAAATCTGCTGCATTATCATATTACAAGCATGGGATTTAACTGACAAAATCTGTTAATAAAATTGAAGAAGGGATATGATCATCTGTATAATCAAACAATGTAGGATGGATATAGCATGCGCCTTAAGTAAAATAGTCTCAAAGTTTTGAGTGGAGACTGAGCAAAAGCTCCTAAACCTTTTCTTTATGTATTCATCTGGGGATGAATTTGTTCTCTTTGACCTTTTTGTTATAAAAAGGCTTCCTCTTACAGAATGATCTGTAACCATCCCACTTTCTTCAGTGGTCATATTGTTTTAGCTTTATAGTAATACCAGCTCTCAGTGAAGGTCCACATGAGACACCACATGTTCCCCATCATAGCTTCAGAACAACTAGTCATTGCTTCTATTGGGACCTGACCTGCCTCCTCCTTCATTCTTCTCTCATTTTAGTATTCTTAGCTGTGCCTGCCATTTTCTTTCAACTGAGTTTTCAAGTCATCCAATGACCACTGAGGAAGATGGCCATGGCCTCAAGTCACGGATTTTTATTTTAACTTGCCAACCACTTCACTCCTTTTACCTTTTACCTTTAAGTTTTTTATTCTGGTGAACACAATAGGGGGGTTGAGAAAAGATACTGGACGGTTTATTTGAAATAAACCAAGGCAAGAGCAAATTGGGGAAGCAAAACGACTTGACTTACGAGATTCAGTTGCAAGTCAAATTTCTTTGAACAATGCAAAAGAGGAGTGAATGGCAGGTTTGTTCTCATTGTGGAGCTATAAAAGGTAGAAGATCATGGATTAGTAAATGAATTTTCAGCAACAAAGCTGGTTTTGGGAAATTGAATTTTATTATGAATCACTATGTACATATATAGATTCTTAATTTCTTACATGATTCTTGGTTCTCAAAGAGAAAGAGAACTGGACCCAGCATTACTAAAGTTCATGATGAATGGGGTTGATCCTCCCTATGACCATATCTTATATAAGAATTCTTTGATATGATTTGTTTTCAGAATATATGAGATTACCTAACAGTACCACGGTTGGAAAATGTGTCAAACCAGGAAAACCAAGATTATGTAGGCTTTATTTATATGAACCCCTTGCAATGAAAGCTAACCTTCCCCTTTTCTCTTTCACTTACCAATAAGCTTCATTTGCTTATTTTAATTAGTGCTCCAAAGGCTTTTTTATGGTATCCCCGTTTGATGGAAATATTTTACACACAGTGGAGAAAAGCTCATCAACTTTTATGTTTTAATATCTTTAAGGGGAAAAAAATTGGATACCTGCTTTTAAGGGCATGTATGCCACCTATCGAGAAATTCACTACAGAGGCATAGACTAAAGCAGGTTTGTCTTTAAATTAAGGAAAGATGCTTATGAATTCCTTCTATTTGTCTACTTTTCTTCCATGTTCCATAATTTAGGCTTGAAGAGTTGCTTATGTTGTTTTCTGTTTGGCAATTACGGATCCCCATCCTCTCCGAAATATATGTAAAAGTGAAAACAATAAAAAAAAAAAAAAATGTATCCCAACATTTTTCATTCCACTGCTGGTAACTGAACATATATATGTTCTCAAAAAAAAAAAACCTGAACATATATATGATTCCCAAATCTATGAAGCTATTAATTACATATATAAAAATTGGACTTGCATCCGCAATACAGTCGTCTCAGTTATTGACCCCAAAAGAAAACACTTGGTATATGAAAAGAGAAAATAAGAAAAATAAATAGAAAATTTGAAAGAAAAAGAATTGGTATAAACAAAAGTCCGAGGCAGCATCCATCATAATGAAGAGGTGTCAAAATCTGCAGAAGATTTGTGATTGTGATTATAAGAGATATCTGAGTTGGGATGATCGATTTCCTTGCGTGATGCTTCCCAGAGTTGCTTTTCAATTCCCAGCTTCCTCAGCTCCAACAAACCTCCCTCCACTGCCACAAGTTGCCGTTTGTACGTTCAGTATACATAAATAAAATGGAAATGATAGTTCCCAATAAGAAAACACCAGTTTTTCTTAAAATCATTTTGTTCCTGAATTCCTATTATCATTTCCAGAAAAAAAAATTCTACATTGATGGATTTAAGTGCAGAACTAGAGTCTACTCATCAGGTGAATTATACTAGATCATATATTTAGGCATGACTGAGGTTCGATCATCAGTAACAGTGTGGCTTACCATCCACAGAATCATGTGAAGTTGGTGACTGTGCGCTGCTATGGCTTATGCGGCTTATCCATAACTGAAGCCTATCATCTGCTATATCGTCTTCGACACCATGTACTTTAGCTCTTTTCCAAAAGTAAGCCAGCCAAGCCTGAACGTATCAGTGGTGTTGAAAACATGTCGAGTTGCATAATAAACTGTCTTCTTTACATAAAGACAAATAGAGATCACGCCAAAAAGAGGTTGGATCAGGCTTTGTATATTCATAGCAGAGAAACTAACCTCTTTAAAACGAATATCATTAATCTCCTCTTCACTAAGTTCTGCAAGAAGAAAAGACAAAGTAAATAGTAATACCACACTGAATCCATCAACAAACTTGCTGTGCAAACATGAAATTAACTTGAAGCATACTTCAAAAAGCTTTTGGAACACAACCCTCTTGAGTCCTAAATAGCCGGCCATACACAATTACATCACTTTTGGGTCAGGATTATCTTATTTAAATTTAATATTATTAAATCATCATTATCTTTTAAAAGAAAGAAATAATATCCTATGATGTGTCCTATTCCTAAACAAAGAACAAGGCCTGGTGCAAATTATGACAAAACTCAACTTCACTATTCACTCTAATGCCTTTACCTAAGCCCACCCCCCAAAAATATAAATGGGTAATATCATACATATGTTACGAGATAAGTAGTTCTGAAAGGAAGTGTTGTAAATAATCCAACAAGTGTCTTTTTTGTATGTTATGTATTATGTGTGAGTTCATCATCTTGGCATATCTGACAGAAATCAAGATATATTCTATGACAGATCCAAGTATATCATTCTTACCAAATGCCTCCATAAACTTGGGATCACCGGTTGATTTTGAATCTGAATTACAAACAAAAGAATAAGTAAGCACCATTCTAAAATACACTCTTATCCAAAATTAAAAAAGAAAAATGCAGAAATTTTAGATATCTGTACGTTATCAAACATGAGTTTATCAGACCAAATAAAAGAATATGAAAGCAAGATGTCTGGCAACACAACATATGAGCCATACAAGATGTTATAATCAGATTAGGACTGATTAATAACAATTTCAGGAAAGTATTACATTGTCTATAATTTGGAAATTTCAGGTAAGCATTACACTATCCATTTTCTATGTAACATCTTCAGGGCATCATATGAAGAAGGAAGATAGTTTATAGATTCACATTAAACAGACAGCAATGGAACCGTAATATCATGTCTATGGTGACCAAACACGAGGTAGCAATAAAACGTACCAAAAGCTGACTGCCGAATAGAATCTGGACGTCTATGTCGGGCCAATGCAAGCGCGACGGCATCCTCAACCTAAACAAAACAGTGATATAATGGATTAGAAAGAACCCTAGAAAAAAAAACAACCATAAACTTTATATTTTCGACCAATACATGTCAAAGCAGATTCAAATCCATATTATGGAGTGGTCTGTCATGTATGTATTATGTACCTATACTAACATTTACTGATCCATAAACGATGATTTGTTTAAAATACAGAAACCTAAAAGGTGTGTATAACTGTGGGGAAAAAGGGAAGTGTGGGTGGTAGAAAGTAGACTTCACAACTCATTTGGTGTTAAAAAATTGGAAGAGAGAAGGAATTAGTGTATAAACATCCCTCTTTTTCAGCTATTTCAATCCTCCACTTTTAGATGAATTGTAGGATTTGTCTGGTTTTATAAACTATTAAATACATGCACAGAACAAGATAAAATAAGAAAATTAAAAATAAAAAAAATTATTCTAGGATATGAGTGTGTTGCCCAACTCAACGAATGGTCCCCAACCCTCTTTATCCCTCCCATTTTTGATTAATTTTCCATCACTAATGAATATAGTGTCAGTATAAACTATAGAGTTAGGAAAAGACCTTTAGAGATGCTAATTCCCTCAACCCCATTTCCACAGAAAGCATACTCTCAATATTTCCTTCCCCAGTGAGGTCACTCAAATCACGACCTAAATTACTTCTGTCTGGATCATCACCACCTGCAAGATGAGAAAAACAAAATCAGATAAAAGTTATAAGAAAACATTTTTTTGACATAATGAATGGAAGTACTAACTTTTTTCCCAAGATTCGTCCTTAGCCTTTTGTCCAGCAGAAATGATGACTTCATACGGAAGAGGAGCTAAAGATGACCAATGCTCATGCTTTGATTCTGCTATATCCGCACATATGCCTAAAAAGAAATAAAGCAAACAGAATATACAGTAAAATGTTAGTAGGAAGAAATTTCATATCTACACATATCTAAATACACAGTTTTAAATTTAAAAAAAATACGCAGTTCTGTACTCTTTCCCACAGCTGAGACTGAAAATAATCATCTTCAAACGAGTAAAAATATGTTGGGAACTAACAAACCAAAAAAATGGCTACATCAAGCAGATATATCAGTTTTAAGTATGTGGTTTATGCTGTTTATAGAAGAAGATGGTAAAAATGAATACCATGCTGCACAGCTAAACCCCAGTAGCGAGAAAGCCAACATCTCTTGAGAACAACTTCCTCCTACAAGAAAGATGCAATTTTTAACTTACAATCGGGAACAGCTAAACAAAAATCTCACTTGAGTACTAGAAAGCAAACCATCTCTTCTTGTGTTAAAATCATTCGTTGTGTCTTTGAGCGAAGATTGTTTGCTTCAGATTCTGCTTCCCGGAGCTTTTCCACTGCTGCTTCAGCACTGTCTTTTAGGTTCTGAATATAAAAAAGTAAATATAAGAATCAACTCTTGAATATATCACAAATTAACTTCACTGAGATCAAAAGCAATTACCTCAACTTCTGATTGAAGAGTGGCAATTTCCTTATCTTTCCCATCCTCATTTTGTCTTGCAGCGTCTAGAGCAGCCTGTGAAATAAATGTTTTGTTGTCTAAGAAAAACCACGGAAGGAGCTCAATGCATCTATTCCAAACCTATTTTAATCTCCCTAATTACCAGTTTTTGACGCAACCTCTCCTCCTTCCTGCATGTGAATCATTCAGATATTCAGAACTAAGACATCAAATAAGACAGAACAGATACAAAACAACTCTATTTTACCTGCTCAACATTCTGGCTTCCAGAGTTACACCTTCACCTAGTGTTGCAATCTGAGAAAGAAGGATTGAGCATGAAGATAGCTAAAGAAGTAGCACGGCCTTCGTTATTTAAAATTTGAGCTCAATGGTCCTAAGTAGATTGTAGATGCAAAGAAAATAAGCATTTGATATTAAGTCTGACAGAAGTCATCTTTACTGAAAATAAACTGCACAACCAGACATACAATAACAGCTACCTAAAGTGTTAAGTATGACAAAGGTATCAGCCTTAAACTCATTTGGATCACTTAGTTTGCATGCTACGAAAATATAAAATAAATATAGAAACATCATACCTGTTTCTCAAGCTCCTTGGCTCTGGCTTCTGCTTGTTCACACCTTTCTTCAGTGCTTCGGAGCTGTACATAATACTCAGGCATAAGTGTGACGCATTTTAGATTTCAATTATTTACACTTAGGGGGTTTGCAAGAAGGGCACACCTTGTCAAGAATATTCTCATTTTCTTCTTGTACCATATCAAGCTGCAATTACAGTATATGTTAGTTTCATAAATTGCTTCGAAATCTAAATCTTTCAGAATATACCACACCTAAGATGGCAGTGACTATCTAAGTGCATCCTTGAAAGTACAGCATAATTTCAAGTGTTGTTCTGAACAGAAATTGATGGCTCACAGTAGCATACCTCATCACGTAGAGTAGCAACTTCACGCTCATCTCCTGGGGCTTGTGAGTTGAGCTGTCCAATGTCCCGCGTAAACCTGTGCCAATAACGTATTTTATATAGAAAGAGCTACATAAAAATCAAAAACATCAACCAGCTAGAACAACTTAACCCCGCGAGATATTTGTTGGTACTTACCTCTTATCTCTGTTTCTATTTGAAGGAGGATCAATTGGAGGTATGGCTGCCGGAGTCCTAATAGAGGTCTTGCTGGCTGGCACTACAGTCCCTGCACGAACCGACACTGAGGGTCTTCCAGCCGATGCCGAACGAACAGAAGTAGTATGCTCTACAAAGTTCCGAGGAAACTAATTACAATACAAGAATCACAATTAGCCATAATGTAGCCACAATCGAATTCATAAAATTAACAATACATTATTGCACTATCACAAGAATCAAAATCACAGCATATAAGAGCACTCCAATAATCTCTACATACACAAAGAAGCTTAAATTCTAATCAGAGCTCCAAAATCATGCTCATAATTCAGTGTAGCTATTATTCAGATCTCAACATAAACACCAGAACTAAACAAATGCTCTGAAAGCTATATCAGATTCAAAAGTAGCATCGTAATCTAAAAAAGGCTTGGAAATTACCGCCGGCGACGGAGATCTAGTAGGCCGAGTCGTCGAAATCGCCGGAAGACCGCTCCCGCCGTTATTGGCGCCATTGCTGGGGTAAGACGACGCTGCATGAGGTCGCTGAGCAGGGAATCGGAAACCGAGATCATCATCGTCGTCGTCGTCGTCGTCTTCATCGGCGGTGGTCTGCGACGCCATAACCTGCGCCAGCCGTTGCGCCGCGGCTTTAGCGGCGAAGTTCTGGTTCCTTTTGACGGTGGAGAATCCGGTGGCGGAAGGATTGAGACGCGACTGAGGATGCGCCGGAGATGAGCCGGGGCTGCTGGAGCCTCCGCTCCACTGGCGCGCGTAGACTGGACTCGCGGGCCTCCTCCGATCCATATTGCGTTAGATTATGTAGCTGTATAGATGCTTCTGGATTTTCTCAGTGTGACTTGTAGTGAGGGCTAGATTTTATCGAAGGAATCGAAAGGGAATATAGGGAGGGGTGGACTGAGAGAGAGAGAGAGAGAAAAGGGGAGGGGGTATTCAGGTGAGGGTCAAAGACGGGTTTTGCGTGGAAATATTGGAGTGAAACGGTGCCGTTTTGCGTGGGATGGACGTTGAAGCACGTTTCGCGGGAAGCGGAGACTGATGACGTGTTAATTGAGCTGGCCGGAACCGGCGGCCGAGGACGTGTGTTTTTAATTGTTGGGTTGGTTTTCCGTTTGGACACGTAGACTTTTCTTGACAATGAGTGAATGTGAGGACGGCGTCAATGAGACGTCGACGTTTTGGTGTGGGAGGAGGCATTTTTGGGGTAACGTCTTAAAAGCAAAGCTCTGGACAAATTGGGTTATAAACATGAAAAGTCATCTTGATGCACCAAAGGAAAGACACACATCACGGGAAAATACGAGTCATGATATGCAATAATATTAATTTCAAGAGTAATGTTAACATAATTTTAAAGATATATAGGAACGTAATTTACAAGATTATGAAATAACATGATTATGGTTTAGTTTGGTATTAGTTTTAAAATAAATAATCACTTATAATTATCATTATAAGTTGATTATGTGTTTGGTAAGTTTTTTATAATGTATTTATTTATAAAATTTAGTTGAAAAAACCACGATTTTAAAAAACACAGTTTTTTTCATTTTTGAGTTTTCTCACCTCAATATCAAACTAAGCCTATGTATGTGCCATTTTCTTGGATGATTGATGTATTGTCATTATGTAGTACTATGCTATGATCGAGATTAATCACTACATTAAACTGGTATCTTCCCTTTTGAACACTTACGGGACGGGACTTTCATTAAAATACATTAGTGGAGCTTCTAGTGTTTAACTTTGTTACATATGTTTTATTACTGAAGATTGGTGAAACCGTTGGGATGACACTATTTGTAAAAATGTAACTAATTCTAGAAGGAGGATGCGAGAACATCAATTCCTAATTTTTTTTTTAAGGGTTTGGAACTCTAATTTTATTTGTATATTTTGATAATATTATTTTATTACACGCTTCCTGTGTTTTATATTTTCTAGAATAATCCGAGAATGTCAACTTTTAATATAATTTATAATCTTACGTACATAGTATCAATTATCAAAACGTACTTCTAACTTTTTTACTCAAATAAGATGTCGGAAACTTTGAAATTTACCTTTTGCATGAACATTGGAGAATAGAACAGACACAAAGCTAGACGATTAACAGATACCATTATGGCAACAATTAACACCCACAGAAAAGAAACCAGGCAACTTCAAGAAATAAAAACAAGGTATTCAAATCCAGAAATATAATGCAAATTAATTAAAATCAACAAAATCACATCAATAGCTTAGCACATTTCCTCTTCCTCGCTCATAATTACTCAAGAAACTTAAAACAAACTCATCAATTTCTTCTAGTTAGGCTGCTAATAATCAAGCCTGCGTTTTCTTCTCAATGAGCTGCTCTATCAAATCAGCCGCTTCTTGAACCGTGGTAATGTTCTGAGAGTTATCCTCTTCAACGTTGATGTCAAACTCTTCCTCCAAACCCATCACTATCTCCACCTGTTTCATGACTATAATAGTAACTTCTCTCTTCCAAACCCTCATCACATTTATACATCACAATGCAAAACCATATATATATACTCACTGTGGTCATAAACGAAATCTGAACAATACTACTTACAGTGTCAAGAGAATCAGCACCGAGTGTTGAGAACTTGGAGTCCGGTGTGACCTCGGACTCCGCCGGCAAAGCCAGTTGCTTCCTCACAATCTCGACCACCTTTTGTACCGTCTCCGGTTTGGCCTATATGTTTTATTCAAATAAAAACTTATTAAGAGAACCCTCTTCATCAAACATTAATGTACATAGTAGAATTTGAACTCACAGCAGAACAGATGCGAAAACGAGAAGTTCTCAAAGAAGTGAAGCCACTCTTCCCCCATCCAGTAGATACCAAACGTATCCTTGTTATCTGCAAAGAGTAGCACAGGCCTGGTCATAAAATCTCATGAAAATGAAAATGAAATTAGTGAAATAAGGTAAACTATATACTTATTCTTAGTACCTGGTTAGTCTTGATTGGCAGGCTTTGCAAAGATTGGAAGCTGCAGAGACTGGTAGCTGAAAGAGAAGCCATTGCTGAAGCTCAAATTAAGATGTGGGAAGTGAAGCTAAGCACAAGAACAGAGTAATCTCAAACACAGATATGGTAGGCAAAACTCTTCTATTGGAACAGAGCCCTATCTTCTACTTACCTGGCAGAGATTCCAACAATCTCGTGGGTCCTGCTATACCAACTTGCCAATTGGGACGAGAAACGCAAAAAACGACATGTCGTCGAAAGAAGGTTCTGAGCAAAGGAAAAGTGTTCTGGAAGAACTCCTGAAGAAACAAAGTTTGAGTAGTCTTTGAGAAGGTTTTCAATATTTGATTATTTGGGAGACTAGTCCATGGTCAACTGCGTCAGGCCTGGTCAAGTTTAGATGCTAGGAGTTCTCACCCAGAACAAAAGATACTGTCAAATAACCTTCATAAAGAATCAGAACTCAACTCATTACTACATTCTGTCTTTCAATCAGAATAACATCCCTTCCACATTGAAATCCACTACATTAGGTCAATCAATCCAGCAACATATGTTTACAACAATCAACGGATATAGCAAGTTCACATCAACAAAGCACGAAGCTTTCGCTCCATATTATTCAAATCTTTCCTCATGTTTAAGCGGCTGACAACAGTTGCTGGACACATTTTCAACAAAACACCTTCTAACGATCATTCTAACCACCTTTACTTGCTCAAGTGAAGTTCCTGCAGCAGTCACAGTGTTTACTTGTTCATGTATTCATTTAAAGGTAAAATGTTAGAAATCTTTTAAAATTCGTAGTAGGTGTGAGGTGTGAAGAGAAGAAAGATATATAAGTGCATAATGAATATCAGAATCACACAGGAATTGTCACCCTTACATTAACATACAGAATTACAGATGAACATTGATCAGGCGTGAAAGGTCCTGCATCCAAATTATGTTATTGGCAGAGAAAATTAACCACGGCATGTCTGTAATAGAATGTGAAGATAAGGACATGCCCATTTATCTTTTCATTCTTTTTTATATAAGACAGGAATACAAATTATAGAACTTAATGACCTTTAAGTTCTCCATGAATCTGGTCCTCCGTTTAATAAATCGCTCCTGAAAGGAAAGAAGACAGAGAAAAATAGTGGAGATTAGACGAAACGAGAATTGAGTTCTTCTTTAAATCTCCCGCTTCTATTACGAAGAGAAGAAGTGTAGGTGTGCAGCTCATATTATTATTCCCATACGAACCTGTTTCTCACTAAACCATAACTCAACTCTAAACCTTTTTTAATACCAAACTAATTACAGTGATCTAAATGCATCACGAATGCGCGACTAAAAGGAAAGGCTTGAATGTAACGTGTTTATTAAGTCGATCGAGCAAGAGATTGGAAAGACAGCAGCTAAGAAGAATGAATCACCTCCTTGATCTCATGTATGGCGGCAAGCCCACCTTCTTGATACCCAGTTTTGATGTAGTCATCATGCATTTGGCCATTCAGTATATCAATCACCTGAAATCAAAACGTTGTGAACTCGAATCCGAAAAAGAAAGAGTGTGCAGTTTGGTGTCGAGCAAAAGAGCAACCCATTGACGTAACTGGCATTATTTGCAACATTTGGTTCTTTATACTACAATCCCATGACTTGATATGTTACAACAATACAAGAAAGCTGAAGTTTAGACAAGAATCACATTGTAAAACAAATGCTCCGGCCCAGATGTTTTTAATGTAGAAACTCAATCTATATAAAAAAAAAGTGTATATATATTGTAAACAAAAACTACCCTGAGAGAAGAGAAAAGAAAAAAGAAGGCAGAGAGGAGAGCGACGACGATGGAGCTTGACGCGGAGCCGATGGAGTTGGGGCTGAAGGTTGAACCCACCTCTTTCACCGAGTCCTTCAAATCGCCCAGCCACGGTAAATCAATTTCTCACACTAATTTGGATTCCGCAGATTAGTTTATTCACGATTCGCAATTTGATTTGTGCGCGCAGTGCTTAACTTGAAACAAGTCTGGCCTGATGTGGAGTCAGCTTTAGATAATCATGGAATTTCTGGGACGCTCAATCTGGTACTCAAACGACACTTTTTGTGTTTAACTAGTTAGCTTATTCCACTTTAAATTTCATTGTTGTTTTTGCAAATCATGGTCATCAGGATGAGGGTTGCATAACGGTGTCGACAACTACAAGAACAACTGATCCAGATATCATTCACAGGGCTAGGGACTGCATTATACTTCTCTGCAAAACTAGAGTTCCACCACATAAGGTACAAATTAATTCCCCTATTTCAAGTCCTTTTTTTCTTTTAATTTTTTAATTTCAGCTTCTTTCTATTGTGTTACTAGTTTCAGGCTAAATAGTAATTGCATATACATCTTAGAACTACGGTTCAATTTCTTACAGTATGAAGCTATTCTTCAATATATCTTTTACACTTCTGCTGGCTTTGATTTTTACTTCAATACTTCCCCAATCATACTGATTTGAGTGATTTCTCATTCCAGCTATTTCACCCTTTGATTTCAGGTAATCAGAGTACTGAATGGCGAACTGCATCATGATTACATCAAGTTGGGGTACCAGGAAGATGGCCTTGCCGCAATACATGGAATCAAGGAGGTGCTATATATCTCGCAAATTATCGCTTGCCTTTCAATTTTTCATACTACTACAATGTCGCCATTATCTTTTTGAAAAGAAAAAAAGTGACCCCTATTTATGTTTTTATTAGCCACCATTTCTCTGGTTGTCGGTTTTTTATGCCTTTTGACTTAGCATTGCAATTGATGTGGTGATCAAAACCATTTGGAGTTGGGTACTTAATCCAATTTCTGTATGGGAGAAAATATATGAACTGTCAGAAAGTCCATATTTGTGCTCTGGTATATAGCTACTCCATGAATATTCAGACCAAAGTCTGCTTTGTTGTTCATGCTTGAGATATTGAGTATGCTAAGTTTTTTGCTTTTCTGACTCTACATACTGCCCATTTCTCCACAGGTGCGTTTTGTTAAACAACAGAAACGTCTTGTTGAAAACGTGAAGGTGTGTAAAGTGACACAAAATTATGTTGTCCTAATCTTCTTAGCTGAAAGAAAAGGCAAAAGATGATTAGGCAAATATATTTAGCTTCAGATGCTGTTAGGTAACTGCTGCATTTAGTTCTTTCTACTAACTTAACAATATAATTTGGTCGCAGGTACTTGCACACTCAGTTGGTTGTTCCTTTTTTGTTGATGTAAGTGTTACAGTTCTTTTCCTGAATCTGATGTGTTACATATTGTACATTTCCTTTTCTGGTCATTAAACCTGCTGATTGAGCAAATATTATGAAAGGAACCTAATGATTTCTAAAATTCGCCGGTAAATGAATTTGGAACAGGGAGATTCTGCTACTTCTGTGGGGATTTCACTGGGGCACGTAATGGTGTTTAGAACGATTGTGAAGAGGTGCATTGTTGCAAATGTACATCCTGGATCTATTGCCAAGGCGATAAACAAGAGTGTTTTAGAGGGGAATATGGCGAGGCAGCTTGATGCTTTGCACATTTGACTTGCTGTAATGCAATGGATTGTATGATGGTATCAGCCCAATTCCTTATGAAACTAGAATTGTAGTATTGTTATAATTAATTTAGATGCAGAAACCGGCGATAAATGTGGTAAGGATGTTGTGCCTAAATATTGAATTTTAATTAGTCACTCAGTGCAAATATTTCTGTGACCAACTTCCATATTCAATGAGAACAGGGGTTGCCCGATCTGTACTTGAAGTTGATTGGGGTTGGGAGCTTCTTGAGCAGCTTTCTAATTGTTGTTTTGGATCATGTTATTGAGAAGGATGGGAAAGAAGACCAGTTGTGGTTTAATTTGTGACAAATGGAAATGATCAATCCATGGTTTAATACTGAATACTGATTGCTTCCTTGGGTCTTCAACATTTTTATAGTATATTATTTACAGAGTATGAGATTTTTTTAAATTTTTTTTTTACTATTTATATTTCTCTTTTAATTATTAAATATAATTTTAAATTAACATACAATGTAAAAATCAACACGTAACTTCACACTGTTTTTAGTTAATAAAACATGTTTTGTTAATAATATTATACATATATCACTCGTTAAAGCAAATAAAATAACGAATTTTTAGCACAGTATCAGTTTAATTACATTTTTTTTATCCCTCATTATTTTGTTTTTTATTATTATAACTGAGTCAAAGGTTTATTGTATTATACGAATTAAGTAAGACATGATCATGAGAATAGTTTGTATTATTTATAAAAACTATATCTCATACAGAAACCTTTCTATTTGAACTCAACAGCCCATGATTGACATAATTAATCGCCCCAATTCAAACTAATTTGACCATGAACTCACTCACTCACTCACCAGATTATTTACTCACCCCAGCGACCAGAACGACGTCGTCTTCTCACCCGCGCGGTGCCAATAAATACGAAGCCAATCGTCTTGTTTTCTTGTCTATCAGGCTTTCCTTCTGTCATGCTTGTCTGATTCTCCTCTGCAACAATGTCTGACTCCTCCGCTTTTAGTATCTCGGGGTACTCTGTCCGGGAGCATGAAATTTTATTTAATTTTACGGTCATTATACTTTTTCTTTCAGTGATCGAGCTGCCTGAGCTCAAGGAATAGAACAACATTATCCTCACTAATGATCAAGAATAATCCATTTTTGGCGTTTTTGTTTTGTAACATATTGGGTTGAATCTTTAAAATTACGTTCTGAAATCGAGTATAGGTCAGCTAATTGAGTGATGAAAAATTAAATAATTACCCAAAACTACAATTTGGTGGTGATATTTACCAATATCAAGATCAGATTTTTATTTACCACCAGCAGGATTTAACAGTAATAAACTGTTAAATTATCTAATGTTTAATGACATAATTAACCCTGAAAATCTAAAAATTACAACATATGTCATCTATATATATTTAAAGAAAAAATAAAAAAAAAACCCACAGATCTCTCTCTATCTACTCCTCAAAACCCATACCCAAACCCTAGATCTGAGATTGGAGACGGCGAGCGGCGAGGCGGGCGGAGGCGCGGCGAGCGGCGAGGCGGGCGGAGGCGCGGCGAGGCGAGGCTGGGAGGCAGGCCAGAGGCGGATACGCGCGAAGACTACTGCTCCAGCGCCGCCGTGAAGAACGAGGTCGACCTCATGGTGGAGGAAGAGCTCCGTCGCAGCGCTAAGAAGCCTGCCGATGAGCTTGCTAGGGTTTCAACTTTCAGAGCGGGCGTCGGCGACGAGCGAGGTGGATGACGACGACGACGACGACCGCTGCTTCATCTTCCTCCCTCTGTCGCGGCTTCGTCCCAGACTCCGGCGGTCTCTCTCTCTCTCTCTCTCTCTCTACTGATCTGATCAAATCACTTTATTCTTTAGCGATTTGATTGTTGTATGTTGGGATTTTTTCTTATGTATTGGGATTTTTGCTTGTATGTTGGTCATGGCTGAGCTTCTGAGGGTCAATAGTATTGGAGGGCGGCGGAGGACGGCGGCGCTACTGAGGGTCAGTAGTATTAAAGTGCGGCGGAGTACGGCGAAGCTACTGAGGGTCAGTAGTATTAAGTTGAGTTATGAGGATCAGTAGTATTAGGCTCACTGAGGGTAATTTTGTAATTTAAGAGTTAACCGATTCTGTTAGTTTTGGATGGAAACTTGCTAGTGGTAATTTGAAAAACCAATTTTGCTATTGGTAATTATGAACTCAAAAGTGTAGTTATTGGTAAAAACCTCATGAAAAATTGAGTATAGTATTTTGTAATTGTGCAACAAAATGATACTTATTTCCATATATATATAACAAGTGTGAGGGTCAGTAGTATTAAAGCGCGACGGAGGACGGCGGAGATACTGAGGGTCAGTAATATTAAAGCGCGGTGGAGATACTGAGGGTCAGTAGTATTAAGTTGAGTTATGAGGATCAGTAGCATTAGGCTCACTGAGGGTAATTTTGTAATTTAAGAGTTAACCGATTCTGTTAGTCTTGGATGGAAACTTGCTAGTGGTAATTTGAAAAACCAATTTTGCTATTGGTAATTATGAACTCAAAAGTGTAGTTATTGGTAAAAACCTCATGAAAAATTGAGTATAGTATTTTGTAATTGTGCAATAAAATGATACTTATTTCCATATATATATAACAAGTGCATGTCGACAAGTGCTGCTCTCTACAAAATACCATGTGTGTGCGCCACTGTTTAGATTCCACAAAATTGTACACTAAACTTAATTATATTTCTTTTAGTTTTTTTTTGTAATTTTTGTTGATCTCCAGATTAATCTTCCGATGCCATGCATATGATGTAAATGAAAAGTGTACGTGTTGGAAGAGAAATTAGCAATACAGATTTTGCTTGTCACTAGCAATAAGTACTTCTATTTTAAAGACAAATCAGTGAATCACATTCAATTTCTGAATCATTCATACCAAGCGTATGCTATAATTAACTATCCTGACAAAGATATACCCTCTATAAAGTAAGAGATTCTGAGGAAAACGTACTTATTCTAATAGTCTCATATCAAAACTTGTTACCAGGAGCAAGCACATGAGTCATCGTGAGATACGTACAGTCATACAGACAGATAGAGTACGTAAATAACCTAAGGATAAAACAAGCGGAATTTCAGTATTTATTCTAATACATCTAGTTAATATAACTGCCAAATTAATTTGTTGAAGCCAGCCTCCAAGTAGGTGCAAGTCTCCTGCATAATTTAAAACCCAAACAAAGGCATAATCAGACACAACATTAATCCTTGAAACAATTAAGGTAATTAAGAAGTAAACTAACAGAAGATATATGAAACTTGGACGTGAAAGCTGATATAGACAAAATGAACGCAGCAAAAGCTATGCTCAGAACAAGAGTTCAACAAAATCTTCAGGATCAAAGAAGAACACGAGAAACAAAAAAATGAATCAAAATTCAATTATCCCTGAACCAGTGCACCCTACTTCCAGATTCAACAAGGATTTAGTTTTATTCACACCAAATTCCACCTAATTAGTTTGTTTTAATAATCAGTGCCAGTGCCTTATTTAAGCTCCTCATTAACACGTACACCAATAACTAGTTCACTACTAAACTATTGCCATTAAACCAGAAAAATTTGACGAGTAGAGTACAAAAGTTAGGCAAAACCGGCCAAGTTAAAAAAAGTGAGCAAGCTTTCACAGAGAGTACTACCAGATAGAGATAGATGATGATAATAAGTTAATTAAGCAACCTTTTCAGCAAGATGGGTTAAATAGAGAGAGTTTAAGCTACACAGAAAAACCTATTTCCAGCTCTGTGCGTCCAGATATACACAAGCATTGATGCCTATATTGATTGATAAAACATATAATCTACCTGCAGACATGGTTATGAAAAAATTGTCCTCCTCATGCATCCTTAACCCATCTATATTATTCTTGTTCTTTAATTAAACAAATTCTTTAAAATACAGATCTAGAAACTTTGTTCATAATACCAACATGAGTATGTACGTACCTGGTGCTGCAGTCTCCCGCGGTACTCTGACTCGATCTGGTACAGAAAAACAGAAAAGAAAGAAATATAAAATAAAGGGCCCCGGCCCAGATGTTTTTAATGTAGAAATTCAATCTATATAAAAAAAAGTGTATATATATTGTAAACAAAAACTAACCTGAGAGAAGAGAAAAGAAAAAAGAAGGCAGAGAGGAGAGCGACGACGATGGAGCTTGACGCGGAGCCGATGGAGTTGGGGCTGAAGGTTGAACCCACCTCTTTCACCGAGTCCTTCAAATCGCCCAGCCACGGTAAATCAATTTCTCACACTAATTTGGATTCCGCAGATTAGTTTATTCACGATTCGCAATTTGATTTGTGCGCGCAGTGCTTAACTTGAAACAAGTCTGGCCTGATGTGGAGTCAGCTTTAGATAATCATGGAATTTCTGGGACGCTCAATCTGGTACTCAAACGACACTTTTTGTGTTTAACTAGTTAGCTTATTCCACTTTAAATTTCATTGTTGTTTTTGCAAATCATGGTCATCAGGATGAGGGTTGCATAACGGTGTCGACAACTACAAGAACAACTGATCCAGATATCATTCACAGGGCTAGGGACTGCATTATACTTCTCTGCAAAACTAGAGTTCCACCATATAAGGTACAAATTAATTCCCCTATTTCAAGTCCTTTTTTTCTTTTAATTTTTTAATTTCAGCTTCTTTCTATTGTGTTACTAGTTTCAGGCTAAATAGTAATTGCATATACATCTTAGAACTACGGTTCAATTTCTTACAGTATGAAGCTATTCTTCAATATATCTTTTACACTTCTGCTGGCTTTGATTTTTACTTCAATACTTCCCCAATCATACTGATTTGAGTGATTTCTCATTCCAGCTATTTCACCCTTTGATTTCAGGTAATCAGAGTACTGAATGGCGAACTGCTTCATGATTACATCAAGTTGGGGTACCAGGAAGATGGCCTTGCCGCAATACATGGAATCAAGGAGGTGCTATATATCTCGCAAATTATCGCTTGCCTTTCAATTTTTCATACTACTACAATGTCGCCGTTATCTTTTTGAAAAGAAAAAAGTGACCCCTATTTATGTTTTTATTAGCCACCATTTCTCTGGTTGTCGGTTTTTTATGCCTTTTGACTTAGCATTGCAATTGATGTGGTGATCAAAACCATTTGGAGTTGGGTACTTAATCCAATTTCTGTATGGGAGAAAATATATGAGCTGTCAGAAAGTCCATATTCGTGCTCTGGTATATAGCTACGCCATGAATATTCAGACCAAAGTCTGCTTTATTGTTAATGCTTGAGATATTGAGTATGCTGAGTTTTTTGCTTTTCTGACTCTACATACTGCCCATTTCTCCACAGGTGCGTTTTGTTAAACAACAGAAACGTCTTGTTGAAAACGTGAAGGTGTGTAAAGTGACACAAAATTATGTTGTCCTAATCTTCTTAGTTGAAAGAAAAGGCAAAAGATGATTAGGCAAATATATTTAGCTTCAGATGCTGTTAGGTAACTGCTGCATTAGTTCTTTCCACTAACATAACAATATAATTTGGTCGCAGGTACTTGCACACTTAGTTGGTTGTTCCTTCTTTGTTGATGTAAGTGTTACAGTTCTTTTTTGCTGAATCTGATCTGTACCGTTCCTTTTCTGGTCATTAAACCTGTTGATTAAACAAATATTATGAAAGGAACCTAATGATTTCTAAAATTCGCCGGTAAATGAATTTGGAACAGGGAGATTCTGCTACTTCTGTGGGGATTTCACTGGGGCACGTAATGGTGTTAAGAACGGTTGTGAAGAGGTGCATTGTTGCAAATGTAGATCCTGGATCTATTGTCAAGGCGATGAAAAAGAGGGTTTTAGAGGGGAATATGGAAAGGCAGTTTGATGCTTTGCACATTTGACTTGTTGTAATGCAATGGATTGTATGATGCTATCAGCCCAATCCCTTATGAAACTAGAATTGTAGTATTGTTATATTTAATTTAGATGCAGAAACCGGCGATAAATGTGGTAAGGATGTTAAATCTGATGTTGTGCCTAAATATTGAATTTTAATTAGTCACTGAGTGCAAATATTTCTGTGGCCAAGTTCCATAATGAGAACAGGGGTTGCCCGATCTGTACTTGAAGTTGATTGGGGTTGGGAGCTTCTTGAGCTGCTTTCTAATTGTTGTTTTGGATCATGTTACTGAGAAGGATGGGAGAGAAGACCAGTTGTGGTTTAATTTGTGACAAATGGAAATGATCAATCGATGGCTTAATACTGAATACTGATTGCTTTCTTGGTCTTCAACATTTTTATAGTATGTCTTGAAAACTCTTTCCTATTATTAAACTTTGAACTCGTAACAAACCCAAAATTGGGGGTTAAAATAATTGATATTTGATCCTAAGATCAGTTACGGGACAAGGTTAAAAAAAAATGCATGCGGCAGAATTTCCGTACAAGGTAAAAGTGTACCTCTGACTCTCTCTCCCTCTCACACACACACACACACACACTTTTAGGTGTGGTCCTACTGAGTTAACCAGAATCATAACAAGAACGTGGGAACTTTTGTCTATCGTGTTTTTTTTTTACCAAATTATTATGTATAAACAAATAAAAGAGATATTTATAAAAAAAAGTTGGAAGTTATAACTACACGTAGTGAGAAGTCACTTACAAAGTAGGAGATTTTATTTTTTATTTTTTTATATTTTAATTTTACTATTTACTTTTCTCTCCCTTAATTATTAAACATAATTTTAAATTAACATATGATGTAAGGATCAAGACGTAATTTTACAACGCTTTTGACTAATAAAACTTGTTCTGTTAATAATAGTATAGATATGCCACTCGTTAAAGCAAATAGAAGAATGAATTTTAGAACAGTATTTGCTTAATTAATTACAATATAAATCTATCATGAACCGCGCACGACATTTTTTATTTTTTATCCCTCATTGTTTTGTTTCTCATTATTATAATTGAGTCAAAGGTCTATTATATTAAACGACTTAAGTAAGACATAATCATGACAATAGTGATTTCTAAAACACGTAATGTTTGTTGTCCTTTAAACCCTAAGCGCGGCTCCTGGTTGCTGAAGTGCGGCATGTGCCGTCGTGTATTGTAGCTCCATGCTACACGGAAACATTCTCGTTTGGAATTGCAAAGGCATCTGTAATGGTGAAACTCAAAAAGCGTTGTTGGACCTAGTTCGGGCGCGTAAGCCGAACCTGATTTTTCTCTCTGAAACCCTAGCTCCCATAGATGTGATTCGCAAGACTTGCTGTAACATTGGCTTCAAGAACTTCTTCTATGTTCAGCCGGCAGAAGACTCACAGGGGCTTGCTCTCATCTGGAACCACGAGTCGCAGGTACAATAACGAACGCTCTCTGCACATCATATTGACGTGGAAGTGGGTATACCAAGAGAACGCACTTTCTATACTTCGTGGGTGCAACAACAACAAATTGGCTCATGATCAAGATACAACCTAAGATCTATGACCATATTATGTTAACTGTTCGTATTTCGTTCATTCCATTGGTATGCTCCTAGGTACCCGTAATTGTGATCCGTTTGCCAGAACTAAAGGGTCTTTATGTCGAAACCTTCAAGAACAATCGTCATTTTTTTTAATGGTTTTTCCGCTTCTCACAGCTGCTCTTTCTACACCCCCGGATATCTGGTGCCAAATTGTCGCCCGTTTCCTTAGGGCATCTCCAACAGCTTCCCTATTTTTTTTGTAAAATAAGAAAGCAAAAGTCAGAATCTCTAAAAAAATTATGCTCCAACTCCAAGAGCTTCCCCATTTTGGAGATTTTCACATTTATTACAACTACATTCATATTTATTTCAACAATATAATATTCTTTTATTTATTTATTTTCAAACATGCAATAAATACTATAATAATAAATTCATTTATTTTAAATAAAATTCCATATAAAATTCTATAATTAATGATTACTTTTTAGTTTTCTGTGTCAAATTGATTTGATTATTAATTTTTCATTCTGCAAATTTTCCTTTCTCTCTCTACAAATATAGGGATGCATATATTCTCTCCCATCCAAATCCCCATTTTAGGGAATGAGATGGAGAATCTGTTGGAGGAGATTTAGAGCCCAAAATCTCCAAATTTAAGTAAAATCCCTATTATAGGGAAGCTGTTGGAGATGCCCTTATTTCTTCAATAATTGTGTTGACTTTTGGGAATCACTGCAACAAAAAATATTATACGTACGATATGGAGATTTATAGGAATTTATGGTTTCGCTGCTCGAGGGGAAAGAACCCAAACTTGGAATCTTATTCGCTCCTTAGCAGCGGAAGAGGGCGACCTGCCATGGTTGATGGCTGACGATTTCAATGAAATTCACTCCAATGCAGACAAGTCAGGAGGACCACCAAGAGCTCTCATTACAATGCAAGCTTTTCAACTAGCCATAATCGATGCTGGACTGGTGGATATGGGTTCTGTTGGCAGTCGCTACACCTGGAGCAGTAAGGTTACAAAAGAGAGACTTGATAGAGGTCTCCAATCCGTGTTATGGAAAGAGCTATTCCCATTCAGTAGGGTGATTACTTTAGACCCTAATCAATCTGATCATTGTCCTCTCTGTATTGAAGTTAGTCCTGAAAGGCGCACTGGTTTTCAGAGCAAAAAACTCTTCTGCTTTGAGGAAATCTGGCATGAAAACCAGGAGTGCATGGAGATCATTCAACGTGAATGGACCAAGCATTAGTCGGGTAATCACATGCAACAAGTTGTCAGGAAAATTGATGCTACGGGGAGACTCAAGCATTGGCATGAAAATGAATTTAAGAAACCGAGTGTTGAGATGAAGGAGATTCAACGGAAGATAAATAACATTATGAGGCTTCCTTACTCACCATAACAATACATAATTCAGAGGGAGCTACATGTTAATTATAGTCAACTTCTGTCCCAGCAAGAAATGTATTGGCAGCAACGTTCTAGAGTATTATGGCTCAAAGATGGAGATCGGAACTCCCTTTTTTTTTCACAGAAAAGCAAGTAACCGACGAAGTAGAAATACCATTAAGGGTTTAGAAGATGAGAATGGCCAGTGGCTCACAGCTCCTCAAGATATTACAGCCCTTACGTTAGAGTATTTCAATGACATTTTTACTTCTGAAGGATTGCGCAAGTACTTGAAGCCACTCCAACTCGAGTTACAAATAACATGAACGCCGACCTCGCTCAACCCTATTCGCCCGATGAAATACAGATGCTCTCTTCCAAATGCATCCCTTGAAATGTCCTGGACCAGATGGCATGTCACATTTCTTCTTTCAAAAATATTGGTACATCGTGGGGACTGATGTATGTCAAGCAATCTGAGGCTTCCTACAACATGGTGAAACACGGGAAGACGTTATTTTATGTCTTATTCCTAAGTTAAAATCTCCCAGGTTGGCAGCTCACTTTTGTCCGATTGCTTTAACCAATGTGTTGTCGCGTATTAATTCTAAAGTAGTGGCAAATAGATTGAAGAAGTGCATGGCCAACATCATCTCTCCACTGCAAAGTGCATATGTACCAGGAAGACTGATTTCGGACAATACTGTAGTGACTTCCGAGGTCACACATTTCATGTATAAACTCCAGCATCAAGCATCAGGTTTCTTCTCTCTTAAACTTGACATTAGCAAGGCATATGACCATTTAGAGTGGCCGTATATTAATGCTATACTGCACAAACTAGGTTTCTCTGAAGAATGGATTCAGGTTATTATGCGATGCATTACCTCTGTATCATATGTTAAATTACTACAGGGAGAGCCAACAGACTTTATTGTTCCCTCTCGAGTTATTAGACAAGGGGATCCTATCTCCTCGTATATTTTCATTCTATGTGCAGAAGGATTATCAGCGCTTGTATCTCAAGCGAGTGACTCTAGTGCTATTGAGGGTTTAAAGATGAGTCTGCAGGCCCCTGCCCTTCAACATCTCTTTTTTGTTGATGACAGCTTTCTATTTGGAATAACGAATGAGACTGAATGTGTGAGGTACCAGCAAATCTTGGATGTATATGAACATCAGGACAGAAAGTGAACTTAACCAAAAGTAGTGTGGTGTTTAGCATAAATGTAAGCATGGAGGAGCAATGTCGCCTAGTTTCGATTTTGGCAGTTGAGAGAAAGGATGAGCATGATAAATATCTTGGCCTCCCACCTCGGGTAGGAAAATCTAAATCAGCCATTTTTGCATACATAAAAGAGAGGCTCTCCAATAAGTTACTTGGCTGGAAATCAAAGCTGCTCAGTTGTTCCGACAAGGAAATTCTTATTAAAGCAGTAGCGCAAACGATGCCATTGTATGCAATGAACTGCTACTTGTTGCCAAAAGGATTGTGTGATGATATACACCAACTATGTGCCTCATTGTTTTGGGGGATACTGATGATAAAAAACGAATTCACTGGAGAAGTTGGGAGAGGCTATGTTTAACAAAAAAAAAGGGAGGCATGGGTTTCAAAAATTTGTATGCATAGAACCTTGCGATGTTGGCTAAACAAGGATGGAGAATAGTCAATAACCCCCAATCTTTGGTGGCACGAGTCTTGAAAGCCAGGTATTACCCTTACTCATCTTTCTGGGAGGCTCAACTCAGTGATGCTCCTTCTTTCTCTTGGAGAAACATTCTTGCAGCTAGACCAGTTCTAAGAGCTGGAGTTCAATGGAAGATTGGCAATGGTCAACAAGTAAATGTGTGGACTGATCAGTGGATTTCTGTTAATTCGGCATTCAGTCTGCAACGTCCAGTAGATTGTGCGGTAAACACAGTGGCGAACCTAATTGATCACGAGCAGCGTACTTGGAAAGCCTCAGTAGTGCACTCACTTTTCCCTCTCCCGATTGCGGAAAAAATATTGTGCATCCCATTGAGTAGAAGAGAGGCTGCTGACAGGTTAGTGTGGAGTCCAGAAAAGAAAGGTTTTTACTCTCTGAAATATGTATATTGGGTAGCAAGACAACAAGTCCTAGCTAACGTTCTTACTTCTACCTCTCATGGAGACCCGTTTGGCTTGCTCTGGAAGAAAGTTTGGAGTGCTACAGTACCAGGCAAAGTAAAGATTTGTAATTGGAGAGCTGTTCACAATCTTCTGGCAACCTTGGAAAGACTTATTTCTAAGGGGTACATTGGTGAGATGCACTGATACGACCCGAACCTCGAATTACCTTTTGACAGTTTTCTCTTTTATTTTTACGTTTCTGGAATTGTTTTTACGATTCGAAAATTCTAAGCGTTGACTTTTTATGAGTTGACCCAACCGAGAATTTTATTTATCGACGAGATTGTGAACGTTAAAACTAGTTCGTAGACGCGTAACATGCTTAAATTGGAGTTCGCATGAAAAAGTTACGATGTAAAAATTGGTAATTTGCCTTTTTTGGACGAGTATAAATAGCGGGGAATGAAAATTTCCCGGAAGGAAAACTTTCATTTTTCTTCTTTTTCTTTTATTTTCCTTTTCTTCTTTCTCTCTCCCCGACTTGGCCGACCCCCCACCGACCACCGTCGCCCTCCACCTTTCTCCGTCGTCCGGCCACCGTTTGGCTCACCACCGGTCCCGTTTGGACCGCCTCCTTCTCTGTGGCAGCGACGCGGCTTGGTTCGCCGTCGTTCGACCGATAGAAGCTAGAGAGGGTTCGACTGTGTCGAACCGGGAACTCTCTCCTCCGACCACCAATCGACCCGATTCCGGTTTTGAATTGAAGGTCTTGACCCATGTAACAACTTCATGGAAGGAATTGATCCAATTTGATCAAGATAAGGAGAATTTTGAATTCATTCTAGGATTTTTTGTGAATTCGGTGGAGGTTGTGTATTTGATGTTTTTGGTGGATTTAGAGGTTGAATTCGAGTTCAAAACGATGTTTAGAGTCGATTATGTGTAATTTGACGTTCATCTGGTTGAAATTGGTGAAAATTGAATGTGGAGGAGTTCTGGCCGACGTGTCAGCCGCCTTGTGCGGCGGCTACGTTGATTTTTTGCGGCGGCGACCACAGAGGGGAAGCCCTGAGGTGGTGGAGATGATGCTGGGTTGATTTGAAGTTTTCTTTTGTAATCGGAAAAAAAAATGTCAAGAAACAAGGTCGTTTAGTTATAACTTATAAGTAGACATATATGGCTCCGATGTGTAATCTCTACTTGTAATCGAAAACAAACAGCTTCGTTTGGTAATCGTTGCACAAGTCCATTAGGGCAGAAGCGCATCTTTTTCCCCTGAGAGACGAAGATGGAGTACGGCGATCACATGGAGTTGGATTATTTGGCCCTCGGTTCTCTTTCACCGAGTCCTTCAGACTCTGCAATGGTAATCAATTTCTCCATCACGATTTGGTGTCCCAGTTGTCCTTGTATTATATACATTTGGTTCATTCCAGAATTCGCGTGCATAATACATTTGCAGTACCAAAATTGAAAGAAGTTTGGCCGAATGTAAAGTCAGCTTTAGAATAGCATAGAATTTATGGCACGTTGAATCTGGAGGCAGTTGATGTAATCTCTAATTACATCTCGCGTACATGTAACAAATATGAGAATATCATAGAACTAATATCAAATTTTGATGTGTGAAATAAAAACTCTACAAAAGTTTGTTCGCATAAAATGATTGATCTATCAAAATTATGCTTAACAACAATATGAAGAGGAGTAAAAAAAATTTGCTAGAGTAAATCTCTACTTCACAAAGTAAATCTCCATTGATAAAAAACTACCACAATAAATATATTTTCACATCTTTTTTCTTTAGTTACACTATTAAAATAGAGGCGGGGTGAGCTACCACCTCGAAATCGAGAGTAATTTTAAGTATGGCCCCTCCTCAAGGGATGTTTTTCACAAGCTGACCAAGAACCTCAAATTATTAGGAGAATGATTGTAGCGTCCGGCCCACTTGCAACATAACATGCTTCTACGGTACCAATTCCATTTGAATTATATATTTTCACATATTCGTCATACACTCTTTATTTTTTTACTCGTAGACTGATAGATTTATCTCAAGTATTATATCAACTGTATGGCAGGAATGATTATTGGAAGTAAGATTCATCATTACAGATTAATATGCACCATTTTGACAATTAATTAAACCATGGTAAATAAAAACATGGTAAAGTGGTAAAGTACCTAATAAAATGTGAAGATAAGGACATGCGTATATATCTTTTCATTCTTATTTCCATTCTTCTACACTGTAATAGAGAGAATTATTGTGGATCGGTTCTGTTGACAGTAGCCGCAGAGGGGCTACAGCAAGCCCACAGACCCGCGGCAAGTACACCAGAGCCCGGCCCAGGACTCAGGATCGGAGCACCAGCACCAGGCCTCGGGCCCCAGCGGTCTATCCTGCCTCCAAGGGTCCTGGGACCAGGGGCGCCTGCCTGCCAAAGAGGGCACCAGAATATCCAAACAGAAGGGAACCAGTCCCACATCGAAGGGCAAGGCCAGCCCTCACCCTCAACCACCTATATACGGGCCTCGACTACCACCATAAAAAGGTAACTTGTCTCCCTCCCTGCTTACATACGTGCCCAGGTTATATATATTCCAACTATACTAACTTAAGCATCGGAGAGGTGAAGGCCGGCCCGCCCGGTGTTCCCCTTAGTAAGCAGGATTGCAGGAGATCGAGTCGGATTCATCAAGTATCTACTAGACCCCCGGGTTTAGGCAGAAACAATTGGCGCCGTCTGTGGGAACTCGTTCAAAAAGTCAGTGTCGCTGTGCCGGAAAGCAGGGCCCTGGGGACCCTTTAAAGAGATCGCTAAAACCACAGTCCGGAAGCCATGGAAAGAAGAAAGATAGAGACAAGCACGGAAGGATCGAAAGGACGAATTCAGTTCCCCGACCGGGCCCCACACGCAGGGGCCGCGGTCGGTGCGAGGTTCGTTCTTTCCCCCGACCGCAAAGAAAGTCCGGAAGCGCGAATTCAGTTCCCCGGCCCGGCCCGTAGCATAAAGGCCGAGGTCGGTGCGAGGTTCGCACTTCCTCCTATTCAGAACAAGGCTCACGATCGTCAAGTCTCAGAGAATCCCGACCCAGTGGGAGCAGGGGAAATAAGAAAGATGAAGGCAGAAATTGAGCGATTGCGAAAGGAGGGCGATCAGGATCGGTTAAAAGCAGAGGCCCGAAGTCGGGAACTGAAGGCAGTAACCACCGCCCTGTTAGCGACCCTAGAGCGAGAAGGCCAGCTGGGTACTCCTCGGGCGGCCTCGCACACGGCGAGCAAGGCTAGCGAATTCCCGCATCTCGAGATAGGGCTGCCTACGGGCAGGAGGAAGACCGTCCATATGCCCGTACCCCTCTTCTCAGAGGCTCTGAAAGATTCCGGCCCAGTCAAGCTCCCGTACCGCGCAGATCAGGCCTCAGATGAGCGGGATAGCTCCACCGCGCGAACGATCGAGGCACTTTCCGCTTCGGTATCGGACATAAAAAGCCGCATGGAGACCAGCGAGCGGAAGGCGGGACGACCGCAGGACGGCGCGCGGTTTACCGAGCGCACTGGACCCTTCCCACGCCGGATCCGGGAAACGGGGGGATCTGGCGACCAAAGGCCTCTGAAGTTGACATACTCGGGAACAAGCTGCCCGTACCGGCACTTGGATAGCTTCAAGTCGAAGACAAGCGCTAGGGCCTATTCGGATGCCGTGAGCTGCAACATGTTCCGAGAAACGCTCGTAGGGGAGGCACTGGGTTGGTTCTACGAGCTACCGATGGACTCGGTCGAAACTTCCGCACAGTTGGCCGATAGGTTCGTCGGCCGGTTCGTCCTTAAAGCCACGACAGCCCAGCCATCGACGGTCCTCTTCGATTGCATGCAGGCTAGCCACGAACCATTACGCGCCTTCGTTAACCGGTGGCAGGTCGCCACGTCCGGGGTAAGAAACTTGGATAAGAGGATTGCGGGGATGGCCTTCAAGCAAGGATTAAGAGCTGGGGAACTTTCATACGACTTACAAGCGCAGGGGCCGCTGGCGTACGACGAGCTGATGACCGTGGCCGTTAGGCATGCTCAGGCAGAACAAGAGACATATGGGAACAAGGCGCCCAAGCGGATCTCAGATGGCATACCGCCATCCACTCACGGAGGCAAAGCCGGGCGGCTACATATCAGCCGGGTACCTGTAGCCGCCAGGGGGATAGAAGCGCGAAAGGAGTGGCAACCCCGGCGAAGCAGCGACAATGATCCCCGACCAGGAAGAGGACCACCTTTTGGGCACCCAGCTCGGATCCAGGTAGCTGTGTCAGCAGAGCGGACACCACGGGCCCCGGTTCCATCGCCAGCAAGAAAACCCTATGAACCGGACCTTCGGATCCCAGATCGGAAGACGGTCGTACAAGACCAAGCCCGCCCCGGCAGCCCCAGGGCGGACCGACCGCGAGCTCGGCCGATAGGGACCATATGCACGCGAACCCCCGGGTGGATCGAGGTACACGGGAGCATTAACATGATCCACGGTGGGGACCATATCGGTCAGCTCACCCGGAGCTCAAAGAAGCGGTGCCTAAGATCAATCCGGGGGAGGGAGATTTACGCCTTCAGAGAACGAAGCGTCCAAGCCGCTAAAACCGGATGGAATTCGGTCACCTTCTATGAGGATGAAGAGCCGGAGGATGTGATCCAACCGCACACCGACCCCTTCCTTATCACGGTCCAAATAGACCACTGGATAACCAGTCGTATGCTGATCGATACCGGAGCCTCTGTCAACGTAATGTTCCGAGACGCGTACCGAGGATTGCAAAGAGGGAGGAACAAGTTATCCCAGGATAACGAGCCGCTGATAAGCTTCTCCGGTGAGGTAGTCCAGCCTCTAGGATCCGATTACCTACCAATCATTTTCGGCAAGGGAGACAGAACGAAAACAGAGCATTTGGAATTCATCATCGTCGACTGCCTGTCGTCGTACAATGGTATAATCGGTCGGCCAGGGTTATGGAGGCTCAAAACGTTCATTGCCGGCCACATGCTGATGTTGAAAATGCCTTCACCAGCCGGAGTTATAACTATACGCGGGGACCAGAGAATCGCCCGTAAGTACTACGCAGAAGCCCTGACCCACGGAAGGAAGCGGGCCGAGGTCTTTACAACCGCTCAGCGAGTACCAGCGCCAGATCTGAGTCTTGACCCCCGTGATGACATCGCTCCAGGTAGAGTTAGGCGATTCACGTTCACCGAGAAACCAGAGCGACCTTCGGCCGTGGAGGAAACCGAAGCCATCTGTATTTCCAAAGACCACCCGGACCGAAGCATAGTGATAGGGACACAACTCGACCCGGTCGTCAGGGAAGAACTCATCGCCTTTCTCCGGGCCCACAGTTCGGTTTTCGCATGGTCCTACGAAGACATGCCGGGCATATCCCCAGAGATAGCCGTTCACCGGCTAAACTCATTACCCAGCGTCCCCCCGACGAGGCAAAAGAGGAGGTCTTTCAGCCCGGCAAAGTATGAGGCGATTAGAGAAGAAGTGCAGAAACTCATGGGCATAGGTTTCATCCGGGAAGTCCAGTACCCGCGCTGGCTCGCCAACGTGGTCATGGTACCGAAGAAGGCAGCCGGTCAGTGGCGTATGTGCGTGGACTTCACTAATCTAAACCGGGCATGCCCAAAGGACAGCTTCCCGCTCCCTCGGATTGATCAGCTCATTGACTCCACATCCGGCTTCAAGCTGCTCAGCTTCATGGACGCCTACGCCGGGTACAACCAGATACGGATGCACCCGGATGATGAAGAACACACGTCATTCACAACCGACCGAGGCACCTACTGCTATAAGAGGATGCCGTACGGTCTAAAAAACGCCGGCGCCACCTACCAACGGATGGTGAACCAAATGCTGGAACAAGAGATGGGCAAAACCGTGGAAGTTTACGTTGATGACATGTTGGTCAAAAGCTTAACTGCGGGGGCCCACGTCCGGGATTTGGCCGTGGTCATCGGTAAAATGCTCAAATTCGGAATGCGCTTGAACCCGAAGAAGTGTCTTTTCGGGATTTCAGAGGGTCTTTTTCTAGGGCACATCATCAGCCAGCGAGGGATAGAAGCCAACCCGCTGAAGGTCCAGGCAATCCTTGATATGGAAACACCAGGAGAGAGAAACCAGGTCCAGACCTTGACCGGCCGGTTGGCCGCCCTGGCCAGATTCATCTCCCGTTTAACCGATAAGTGCGTCCCGTTCTTTAAACTGCTCAAGGCACAGCAAACCAGGAAGATACTCTGGGCTGCGGAGCATGAGGCAGCGTTCCAGTCCATCAAAGCATACCTGGCTGCAGTTCCTCTCCTATCCAAACCACTGCCGGGAGAAATGTTGTACCTTTACATAGCCGCATCCGCAGCCGCCGTCTCCGCCGCTCTCGTCAGAAAGGAGGGCACGCTCGAACTTCCGGTATACTACGCGGGAAAGGGACTTACAGGAGCCGAGGGCCGGTACCCCGATATAGAGAGATTGGCTCTAGCCTTGATTGTTAGCGCCAGGAAGCTCCGGCACTATTTCCAGGCTCATTCCATCACCTTATATACCAACCACCCCCTGCGGCAGATCCTGCAAAAGCCAGACACCAGCGGGAGGCTCGTGCGATGGGCAGTCGAATTAGGGGAATTCGACATCACCTATGCCCCACGAACAGCCATCAAGGGACAGGCTGCTGCGGACTTCATATGTGAGCTCACCCCAATGGCGGTAGAAGACCATACCGCCCCGCTCGAGGACGCAGGGGCAGAACAAACCGCCAAGATCGAACCAGACCTGCCAACCGGCTGGAAACTTTACGTGGATGGCTCCATAACCGCCAAACGGAGTGGGGCCGGGGTCCTGATAATCTCGCCCGACGGCCAATCGTACGAGTATGCACTACGGTTCCTTTTTACCACCTCCAATAACGCTGCCGAGTACGAGGCCCTCATAGCCGGTATGCAACTGGCCAAGGAGCTGGGAATCTCATCCATGGACATATACAGCGACTCTAGCTTGGTAGTCAACCAGATGAACGGGGTGTTCGAGGTTAAAGATCCTCAGCTATCCTCCTACCAGGCTTTGGCCAAAACACTGATCGGGTTCTTCCGCGGCACCAAGATCCAACATATTCCCCGGGATGCAAATAGGCATGCAGACGCCCTTGCGAGGCTAGCAACCGGAAACTACCCCCCAGAGTACCGGAGAGCTAAAATCGAGACCCTCCAAAAGCCAAGTATAAGCAAGACCATCTCCGAAATATTCGCGGTAGAGCAGGTACCACCGAGCTGGATGGACCCAATAGTCAAGTATCTGACCGATAAAACCAGCCCCCAGGATGCGGTGGAAGCCAGGAGGTTGCACCTCCGGTGTGCCCGGTATGGCCTCATTAACGGCCAATTATACCGAAGGGGCCACAGCTTCCCCCAGCTGAGGTGTGTGACTAAGGAGGCAGGAGAAGCAATCATGCGAGAGATCCACGAAGGGGTATGCGGTAATCACTCCGGCGCAAGGTCATTATCCCACAAATCACTCCGAGCGGGATATTTCTGGCCCGATATGGCGGCAGCATCCAGGAAAATATCACGCGGCTGCCACAAATGCCACATGTACGCCTCGGTACCTCGTGCCCCGGCAGTCGCATTATCAATCCTGTTGGCACCTTGGCCTTTCGCACAATGGGGATTAGACATCATCGGCCCTTTCCCCGTGGCAGTAGGACAATACAAGTACGCCATTGTGGCAGTGGATTACCAAACTAAATGGGTCGAGGCAGAACCGTTGATAAAGATCACTGAGGAACGGGTTAAGAAATTCCTGTGGAAAAACATCTACTGTAGGTTTGGGGTGCCGCAGACTATTATCACGGATAATGGGACGCAATTCAACAACGCAGATCTCATCCAGTACACAGCCTCCCTGGGGACCCGGATGCTATTTGCCTCGGTAGCACACCCGCAGACTAACGGCCAGGCAGAAGCGGTCAATAAGATTATCAAAACTCTTCTTAAAAAGAAGCTGGATGCCAAAAAGGGATGCTGGGCCGAGGAACTCCCCGCGGTATTATGGGCCATCCGGACAACAGCAGCAGAGGCAACAGGAGAGACCCCGTTCTGCTTGGCATTCGGGAGTGAAGCAGTGCTCCCTGTGGAGACTGAGATACCCAGCGGCAGGGTCGAGAATTACGACGCCGACACAAACGCCGACGGCTTACTACTCAACCTGGACCTCATCGAGGAGCGGCGCGACCGAGCGCACCTGCGAAACCAAACCTACAAGCAGCGGGTCGCCCGGTACTACGATAGAAGGGTCCGGGAAAGAAAGCTGCAAGTCGGCGACTGGGTCATGAGGAAGGTCCAGAAAAAGCCATTGGCCTTGCAGCCAACATGGGAGGGACCCTACCAGATCACCGCGGCCGTAGGCCCGGCAACATTCCACATCATAGACGCAACGGGCATCTATTCTACCAGGCCGTGGAATATCGAACACCTACGCTTTTACCCTAAATAGTAGCAATCGTAAAGGAACGAAAGTGTAATTGGCAAGCATTGCAATGTGCAGTTATGACATTAAAGAGACCACCAATTACAGGATATATGTACAGAACACACCCCTAGCTAGCACTCCCGGAACCCACAACCCCCGACCCGCCACCTTTTAGCTCCCGCTCCTGCTCCCTCATCACGATCAGGGCTATGTCAGCCTCCATCCGCTCGGCGTCGAGCCACCCTTTCTCCCGCCACTCCAGATAGGCGTCACTTATACCCTCCGTACGAGCCTTTTCCAGCATCTCCTCAAAATCTGACGACTCCCGAAACTCGTCAACGGCCTTATCGGCCACTTCAGCAAGTTCGGATTCCACCAGCCTCTCCCGTCCCCGAACGACCGCCGTCATTTGGGCCTGCAGCTCCAAAACTTTTGCCTCCAACTCAACAATCCTCCCATCACGGGCGGCAAGCAGTCGGCTGGCTTCCTCTCTCTCCCGCACGAGTTCCGCGCTCAGCCGGCCGCCTTCCTCCCTTTCCTTCGCAAGCTCGGCTTCCGCCACACCCACCTTAACACCCAGCTCCTCCACCCGCTTCTCCAGGATAGCGGCAGCCTCCATTCTGGGGCCGGCGACATAAAACCTCTGAGCCAGCTGCCAAAAAGAAAGCAAAAGGAGCATCAGCTCATGTCACATCACGGAAGAGGACTCACAGAAACACATTTACCTGTAGAGCCAGTCCCACGGGCTCCGCCATACTCTCACCCGGATTTTCAGTCCAGGACCCCTCCCGGTCGAGCCCCAAGGTTTCGATTATACCAGCCACAAGCCTGCTAAATCCACCACCAGAGCTACGAACGGATTCCGGTTCCTGAGTCCTACGACCACCCGCCTCCACAGTCGGGACTATGGCTCGCCCCGTCGGCCCAGCTGAGCTTGACGCCCCCGCATCAAATACCCTCGCTCTCTTTGCCGGACTTTCACCGTAGCTGCTTCGACGGTTCTCGGGCAAAACCACCGATTCCCTCTCCCGCGAGGTACGCACTGCCATTTGCCGCGCCACAGGGTCTGGCCCCGGGAGGCCCTCCGCCCGCACTTCCCGAATGCGGAGTGGAGAATTGTTCTCACCGCCCGGCCGCCTCCCATAATGCGCGTCCGAGAACACTAGCGGCACCGGCCTTGCATGCTCCGTACGCTTCTGGGTAGCCACGTCAAGAACGACTTTTGCGGCCTCCTCCCCTATCTCCATCAACCGCGCTGCTATCAGCTCCTCATCCGGCTCGATAGTCTCCTCAACTTTAAGCGCGGGCCGAGGACCGTTAGTAGGTTTTCTCCCCATCCCCAGCACCTCCAGCACGTTCCACCGAGTGAAATTATAGGTGCTCCGGCTATCATGGTCCCAGCCATAAAACAAACGGAATAACCGTTGCTTCTCCAGGTTCTCCAATTCATAGGTCTGGTCCCCGATCGGTTGATATGCCCCGGGCACTTGATAACCCCTCCAGGTCCGCTGCCACTTACCACCGGCCAGCACCACCGACCTCCTCCAGCCATCCAAAACCGTCGCCGGCAGATGTGTAATGGCAGCACCATGCTCCCGCGTGGCAAAATTCACGCAACCACGGCACTGGCCCTTTCTGCAGTAAGAAATCCGGTACAGCGCCCGAAATTCATTAACTGTGGGCCAGTCCATATAACTCAAACAGAACAGGCACCCAAGCCCAAGCAACTGCCTCCACTGATTGCTCGGAAGCTGGGCTGGGGAAAGATTCAGTGAGCTCAGCATGTACTGGACAAATCCCGGCAACGGCAGCGATAGACCGTTGCGGAACTGGTCATCAAAAACGGCGACCCAGCCCGGCTCCGGATTACAGGCCAGCTCGCCGGGATGCAAGCCTCGAAGTTTAACGGAAGAGTTGATATCCCACCTCGACCGAAACTCCCTAATCTCCCTCTCGTCCATACTTCTGACTGCTTCGTCGCAGACAATCGTCCCATCACCATCCCGCAGCTCGTGCCTCCTAGGCCCACGAACGCCACTGCCATAATGCGCAGACCTCCCAGACGCCATTAAACCTCAAAACAAAAGTTCAGTTCTGCCGAAAGATGGAAGAGGAGAGCAGAAAGCAAAGTGCGGCAGGAAGAAAGCAGATGAGACGATAAATAGGGCAACAACAAAGGTCAGGCAACCCCAGCCGTCGATCCCCTCCATCTCAGTCCGCCCCCTGCCGACACGTGTCCACGGCATCAATAAAAGACCCCATGCCATCATAAACTGATGGAACTGATGGGCTCCCCCTTCATTGCATGTCAGCCACATGCCCCACCCACAAACAACAGTTAGTAAACAAGGAGCACGCAACGAGGCGTCCCCTCTCCTCGCTCCACAAAGGTCAAAATTCGAATCAACCCGACACCATGACGTGTCACGGTTACTTACACCGGTTGAATGCCAGTTCACTGGAGGACTTACCCCGATATGGCAGCCCGCCCGATCGAGATCCGCCCAGCACTATGGCATTCCACCGGGCATGTGACATTCAACCAGCTCCAAAATATTCTACCGGATGTCATTCCCTACGCCTACGGGCAGGGACGAGCCAGCAACAACGCGAGGCTTCCAAACGCATGGGCTTTATAAACCCGGGCGAGCTTACATCTAACCAATGTACTCTTGTCCAGCAGGATAAAAACCCTGCATCACACTGAACTGTGATACCCTTGGGGATACATGGCGAGACTCGTTATCTCAACGCCACTCCACTGGGCAGATTGTCTCTCTAACACAGAGCAAGTCTCCCCGCAGGCTAACAAACCTGCACATTACCTCAACGCTTAAACAACAAAAGCAGAGAAGAGCTAGCAAGTGTTAAAACAACGCCTCAGCGCGACCATAACACCCTTCGGGCACCTGTTGGCCTATTCCACGCACCAACAGGCCTCCCCGAAGGCTAGTCTGCAAGTCCATCCGGGACTCGTTCCGATACGGCAGGACGCCCGTCGAGCTCCCATGAACTCCGCCCCGCACCAATATGGTTCATCCGGGACTCGTTTCGATACTTTAGGAACGCCCATTCAAAGATCCAGATACTCACCTCGGTCACGCCCAATCTTTAACGCGGACTTGGGGGACTGAGCACCGGTAGGTTGGTAACCCCGCGGGTCTGCGGGACAAGAGCAAGACAGATAAGTCCCCATTCAAGATTGCACTTGACCGGGAACTTGGGGGACTTGTTGACAGTAGCCGCAGAGGGGCTACAGCAAGCCCACAGACCCGCGGCAAGTACACCAGAGCCCGGCCCAGGACTCAGGATCGGAGCACCAGCACCAGGCCTCGGGCCCCAGCGGTCTATCCTGCCTCCAAGGGTCCTGGGACCAGGGGCGCCTGCCTGCCAAAGAGGGCACCAGAATATCCAAACAGAAGGGAACCAGTCCCACATCGAAGGGCAAGGCCAGCCCTCACCCTCAACCACCTATATACGGGCCTCGACTACCACCATAAAAAGGTAACTTGTCTCCCTCCCTGCTTACATACGTGCCCAGGTTATATATATTCCAACTATACTAACTTAAGCATCGGAGAGGTGAAGGCCGGCCCGCCCGGTGTTCCCCTTAGTAAGCAGGATTGCAGGAGATCGAGTCGGATTCATCAAGTATCTACTAGACCCCCGGGTTTAGGCAGAAACAGGTTCATTGGTTATCTTTTCATTCTTATTTCCATTCTTCTACACCATCGTTAAATTTGAACTCTTTTGATCCCTGATTAGCATAATTAATCTCCCCAGCTAATCCAACTCTCTTGACCATAAACACACCACTTTGATTATCCTTAGCCTACTCATGACCCCAAACCTCACACAAGCACTGAAAATCCCTAACCAACCTTGAACTACGTCGCCCCAGTGGCAATGAATGCAAAGCCAATCGTATCGTTCTGTCATATATCCTTCTGGCACACAGTCCTCTGAAGCTCATTCTGCTCTGCAACAAATAATGTCCCACTCCTTCACGTCCACATCTACTCTGTGAAAATCTTTTCTGCGTGATACTACTTCTCCAATACTATAATCATTATGCTCTTTGCTTTTTTCCTCTCTCTATGGCCCAAAAGGTCTTCTATTTTATGGTTCTGTGGGTGAGTTTCTGATATGGAATTTTTTATGCATGTATATGTAAATGGCTGAGGGATATATATGACATGACAGGATATATACCAGAACACAAAACTCATCATAATTAACCAAAAGCTCATAATTAACAAAATGCACCATCAGGGGATTTAGAGTTTAGATAAAGCTTTGTAAGCTCAACTCCATCTAACAAGCTAGGTCTCATAATATATAAGAGTCGAACATAGATCGATAATTAGAATTAGAGAATACACAATAGTAAATGATGATAACCTGAGTGCAGGATTCGGCGTCAGAGGTTCTCTCGTTCACATTCACCGGGTTCCCAACAGTGCCGACGGTGCTGGTTGAGCCGGACCCCGAAACAGCTGCCTGAGCCACACCACCAACCTGAGCCAGTCCTCCCTGAGCCACACCACCCTGAGCCAGTCCTACCTTCAAGGAAAACGTGAAGGTGTGTAAAGTTACTAAAATTATGTCTTCTTAATCTCCTTACTCATAAGAAGAAGCCTAAGATGATTAGGCAAATATCTCTAGCTTCATATTTTATTTAGGTAAATGCTGCCTATAGTTCTTCCTACTAGCTCATGCATCAATACAATTGGGTGGCAGGATCTTGCATTTGTTGTTGGTTGCTCTCTATATATTAATGTAAGTGTTACAGCTCCTTTCTGAATCTGATGTGTTATATATTGTGCAATTCATTTCTGGTAGTCAAACCTGCTGATGAAGCAAATATTATAAAAGGAATCTAATGTTGGTTTTATAATTTGCATGTAAATGACATGGAACAGGGAGACTCTGTTACTCCTGTGGGGATTTCACTTGAGCACGTAATGGCGTATAGAATTATTGTGAAGAGGTGCATTCTTACAACTGTAGATCCTGCACGTATAGTCAAGGCCTTAGAGCAGAAGTTTTCAGAGATGAGAATGGAGACGAAGCTTAAAGCTTTGCACATTTGAAAAGTTGTAACGCAGTGAATCGTATGATGTGGACTTGATGAACTTAGAATAGTAGTATTGTTGTAATTAATAAGATGCAGACCGTCGTTGAATGTGGTAGAGGATGTTAATCTGATGTTGTGGCTAAACATGGAAGTTGAATTGCATAACTGAGTAGAAGTACTGTGACTCAATTAGCAGCATTGTGAAAACCCCAGTAGCTTGAGTTCCATTGAATGATTAGCAAGTGTATTTACACATGAATCTTGTAGGCATAGTTAAAAAACAGTTTGAATTCCTGTATGAGACTGAACAGGCAATTCATGTATGAGACTGATTAGGGTCTTTTTTTGAAAGGGACTGATTAGGGTCTAGGCTAAGAGGAGATATATACAGTATATGGTATCAACAAGACTCTTGCAACAAAATTAGTGAAGAATTGAGAACTGATTAGGGTCTGTGTGTTCAGGTAAGTAGTGATGAAAATTGAGCTTTTCCTTATATCCAATCTTCTATTATGAAGAGAAGGGAAATTGTGCAGCATGCATGGCTCCGAAACTTCATGGAGTAGCTATGCAGCAGAGTTATGTGAAGGCTCATATAAGTCATATTATTCCCATACTACTTACCTGTTTCACTAAACCATAAGGCATCCCAAATGCACAACAAACTAAAGTAACGGTTTTAAATGTTACTTGATTATGAAGTCCAGCAAAATGCAATGAAATAGTCACCTTCTATTATTAGCTAATTTTGGTCTATATACTAGTATACACTACACTCTCATGACTTAAGAATTTCTTCACTTTAGAAAAAAGGAGAAAGAAAAGAAAGAAAGACAGAGAAAAAAAATGAGACTTCCCAAGCACTATAGGAAAGAGTCCCTCAATAGTCCACCTGGCAGAGAAACACCGTGGTTTTGTTATATCAGTAGATCACTATTGTGATCAAACAAAAAATAACACAGTTTCGTTATCATTGCACAAGTCCATTAGGGCATGCAGAAGGGCACCTTTTCCCCTTGAGATACGACGGCGTACGGCGAGCCCATGGAGTTGGATAATGGTGTCGCTCGGGTCTCTTTCACCGAGTCCATGAGACCCTGCTATGGTAATCGATTATTCCTTTCTTCCATATATCGTATTACAATCCTTCACTCACATATTTGGAGCTTGTTAGTTCTTTCGCAATTTTGATTCGTCCAGTACCAAAATTGAAACAAGCTTGGCCGGATGTGAAATCAGCTTTAGCAGAGCATGGAATTTCTGGCAAGCTGAATCTGGTACTCAAACCAAACTCTCGTGTTCAATTTGTAAAATATTTAGCTTTGTTAGGGTTTATATTTCATTCTTGTTGTTATAAATCATGTTCAGGCTAAGGGTTACTTGGCGGTCAGGACAACTACTAGGACAAAGGATCCAGATATCATTCACAGGGCTAGGGAGTTCATTATACTTCTCCCAAAAACTGCATTATGATTACATCAAGACTGGCAACCAGGAAGATGGCCTTTGTAGAATATATGGAATCAAGGAGGTGCTATATCACTTGCCTTTCTATTTCTCACACTAATACAACGTCACCATTGTATTTGGTTCTTCCTACTAACTCATTACTCATGCATCAATATAATTCGGTCGCAGGATCTTGCATACGTAGTTGGTGTCTCTCTGTTTATTAATGTAACTGCTACAGTTCCTTTCTGAATCTGAGGTGTTATATATTGTAATTCCTTTCTGTTTGTCAAACCTGCTGATGAAGCGAATATTAGATTCCTAATGATTTTAAAATTGGCCTGTAAATGACACTGGAACAGGGAGATTCTGTTACTCCTGTGGGGATTTCACTTGAGCACGTAATGGTGTTTAGAACGATTGCAAAGAGGTGCATTGTTGCAAATGTAAATCCAGCGGCTATTGTCAAGGCAATAGAAAAGAAGATTTGACATGTGAAAATGGAGAGGAAGCTTCAAAGCTTTGCACATATGAATTGTTGTAATGCACTGAATTGTATGTAGTACAGGTTGTACAGCTCAACTCCTGATGAACTTAGAATAATAGTATCAATGTGGTAGGATGTTAAATCTTATGCTGTGGCAGACAATCGAGTTTGAATCACATCACTGAGTACATATGTTGTCATTCAATTAGCAGCATTGTTAAAACCCTAGTACACTGTAGCTACAATTCCATAGAATGATTAGCGAGTGTATTTGCAAATTAATCTTGTAGGCCGCATGGTTAAGATAAATTAATTGAATTCCCTAATTTTCATTATAATAACATGTTCACAAAATTTTCTCACAATCAAGCAATTCATGTATTGAGACTGATCAGGGTCTAGGCTAGGCTACAGAGGATATATGGTATCAAACACTACTCTTGCAAAAATATGCCGAATCTCTGGCAGGTTCCCCTGAGCTAATGACTCATAGTCGATCTTGCTGCCTTGCTTTGCTACAAATCCCAATTCCCCACCCACCTTTACGCAGTTGAAAATCCGGGAAACCCTCAAAGATAATCCCCATGGTATAAATACCTGCAGCAAATTGAGATTGAATAAAATAAAGCTTGGCCTTTACAGTTTCTCCTTAAACTGAGATGAAATGCAAAGACGATATATACACGAACAGGAGGGGATTCACTGACCAGATCAGAAAACGGTGCTTGTGGGTACGCTGCCATGGCCTCTGAGACAATTTGCTTATCAGTCATATGATCGAGTGCCCACCTAAAAGATGCCTCAAGATCCTTAACCCCTTTGGTATATGCTCTAGAGTCCCATCCCTGAGGTTCTAATAATTCGTGAAAGCTAGCTTCATGTGGTTTGGTGATAGTCCTGGCTATCTCCACTGCTTCCTTTATATCTCCACCATTGTGAACAGCAAGGGTAAATGCAGCAACCACCAATGCATCTCGAGGTTGTTCAGAGAGTGCTTTGTGGAATGCTAAGATTGCAATCCTGAAATTGTAAACTTGTGATGAGTCTCCCTTGGCCAAAGTTGCAATGATCTTGTAACTATTTACCCATCTCTCACATGTACACGAGAATCATGCAATTAAATATGCTCGGATCACTGTCCAGATCTAATTGGTATATTTAGCATTCTGTTTACACTAACATCTTACCATAAGCTACTGTGGCACGGCTTGTCAGGCGCAAGAAGATTATCTAAGTTAGAAAAAAGGGACTGCAAGTGAAAACCAGAGAATAAATAAGTCACACTTTCTTAAGTAAAAAAAATCAAAATCAAAAATCAAAAATAATCAGGGTCGTGTATAACAATGTAACAAGTGACTGAATGATGATGAAATGACAATTACCAAAAGCATGTTAGACCTTTTGTCACGTCTTCGAAAACCATGGCGAACAAAATATGCCGCCTGCAATACGAAAAATGGAATTAAAACCTGTACTACTGTGTTGAAAAATAGGAAACTTATTTAGATTTTACGAATAAACACCTGGATGGGTAAAAGTAGCTCCAGAAGTCCAAATTTCCATAATAATCGGAGAGAAGCCTCAGCAGAACCATACGCCATCATGTAATTCATTTCCATGAGGATCCTTCCCTAAAGTACGAAGAAGTACTGAATGAGTAATCCAACTTGAATGCCAGGGAAATGATAAGATCAAAGCGCTCTTAAACTACCTTATCAAGCCTAAGAATTGAGTAGGATAAATTTTTAATTGAATCAGCTGTTTCCTTCGAAATACGGAACCCCAAACGAGCAGCAATTCTTATGGCACGTAGAATGCGAGCTGCACAGTAATTGGAATCTGATATTAGTGTCTCATAAAGATAGGAAAGTGTTCAGCGTGTACACATGAGGGGTGTGTTTTATATAAAAAATATATACAAATCTTGGTAGTATCAATGATAGAAAACGCATATCAAACTGCAAACATAAGCTCACCACAATCCTCTCGAAATGAAGTACTTGCTGGTATGACGGTTTGGACCTAACCCAAAGAAGAATGGTGTGAGAACAATAGATTTTCAGCTAGTCTAGAGTAATTTAAGAAACCAACACTTCTAAGAAAAGAAGCGCACTTTAGCTTTTTGAAGATCTTCTATTCCTCCCAAGTAGTCATATACTATTCTTGCAAAAGGGTCAAACATCAGTCTGCAAGGGATGAAGAAAGACTATAAGAGATAAAAAGAAGGAAGAGTGTGCAACTTTCAAGTGAAAATGGTTTGATAAACGACCCGTTAATTGTAAAGTCACGCTTCAAACAATTGCTCCAACGCATAAAATCCTTGTCATCACAGTGTACAGGTTTTTTAAAATCACTACTTGAGTTCCTACCAAAGCTTCGTGCGCTGATGCTAAAACTGGAAACCTAATTTGAGCACAGCAATTAAATTAGAACTCTGTATCTGTGCGTGCTTGAATTAAAACTCTCACAAGAAACAAAAACAGGTATATAAATAAGTGTGACCCTTTAGAGATCATTATGCAATCAAGTTACAACACTTGGTAATGGGAATGCTTCAAATTTGAATTTGATGGTCCAGGATAACAGGAGTCCAGGACCGGTTACATCTAGTTATTTAGGAAGACCTCACTCACTTCATGTATACGTAAATTTTCTATTGATGCACAAGTAATTAGACATTGCAAAATGTACAATTACAAAAGAGTAACCAACCTCCACTATTGCATCACCAATGTGCACATGACATATAGGAAACCGCCTTCCAACTACTTCACACCAAGAAAATGTTCTCGTCACCTGGAAATATCACTTTCAGATACTACAAGCTAGAACTTATGACATCAAAACCAACTTCCAAACAACATTTCAGAGCATTACCTCTCTCAATTCAGCTGAAGTTAAAATGTCAAAGTCCTTTGGCGTTCGGCTTAAGATAAGATCCCTCACACAACCTCCTACAAGGTACACCTCAAATCCTGCAACAGAAACACAGAACTGACAATATCAAAAAACCTTTGCCGATGCATTTCAAACTTCAACAACATTAAGACAAAATGACAATGCAATGCTCACCCTTTCGCTTTAGCTCATTCAAAACCTTTCGGATCGGCTTGTCAATCATAGAACTACTAATCCCAAGCTCTTTCGAATTCAGCTTCTTCCACTGTGGTGCCTTACCATCTCCTCCTTCATCCCAACAAAAACTAAACGTAAGATTCACAACCCATTATGAAATTCCAAACAAAAATTATCAAAATCCAAAACATGAAAAGACTTCAAAACTTGCTTGTTCTACTCCCCCAATTATTGGCCTTGTTCTCCTTAAACCGACCCTCTTGTTCATCAATGGCTTCCATGGCCGCAACTAGATTCAACTGAACCTGAATTGAATTGAACTCTAAGCTCCAATGAACCCAATTCAAATTAGTAAAGACAGAGGCGCGTGAGGGATTACCTTGCCAATGCATTGAAAGGTGGGACTGCGGAGGTGGAAATTGGGGCGGCAAGCAAACCCAAAGCTTGAAATCGCCATTGTTGAGGGTTTTAGAAGCAGAGAGCTTAAACCCCCAGAGGGTTTAGGGTTTAAGGAAATACAGGGACAGAACACAAGTGCCTGAGCTTCACTCACCGGCAAGTGTTTTGAGACAGCGCTAGAAGATCAAGTTTGGATGAGCTCTGGGCTACATGGACTCCAAAAGATTGGGCCTCTCCAGACTTGTTGTTTTAGGCCCAATGACCCTAACACAACTTTTTTATTTTTTATTTTTAATTTCTTTGCTGAGGGATACAACTTTTGTACATTGATACAATTTTCTGCACTACTCAGTATTCACGAATCCGAGGTTCCAAAACTCTAAGTAGCCTCGGGTTGAGGTAAGAGTATAGTAATGATTGCATTGTACAATTAATGATACGGGTTCAATTGCATTTGCCTTAACACAAGTTAATTACATATATTATTGACTCTGACTTAAGTATGTTACTGACCCCAGTAATCAGGTTACTAACCCCAATAATCAGTTTATAGATTCCATATTTTCTAGTAACCATGTTACTGACCCCCATAAATCAGGTTACTGACCCCCAGTAATCGATTACTAACCTCTAGTAACCGATTACTGACTCCTAGTAATCCAGAACCGGAGTTCATGAAGTTGCAAAACTTTAATCACAAAACATCCACATTATACTGGTTTTAAGATTTCATTGATAAGTTGACAATAACATTAAGAACTTGCACATACAATACAGTGAAACTCTACAAGATACAACACATATACCTGTGTAGGCCTAATCTATATATGTACATTAGAAGAAGGAGAAAAGAATACCATTGTAACACACCACACCACCCAACAAAACCAACCCAACTTTTGTTTTGTTTTGTTTTGCGAATTTGGAATATACCTTCACTTGTCCAATTGCCCATGAATTCAACGCATGTGTGATTTCATTGAAAACACACAGAAGAACGATTCCGCATAATTCCCAGCGTAATCTGATCCCTACTCTCTTTCTCTTCCATCTGGGTTTTGTCATATCTGTCAAAACTCATCTGGGTTTGTTTCAAATTGAGTCTTTGAGCGTTTCTTTGATTAATCTTGGAGAATCTTGATTCACATTTGACCGACGTGGCCGGCGGCGCCGCCATGGATTACGACGACTTGAGGACGATTGTGCAGAGCTCAGGTGTGGACGTGTTTACGTTCATCGACACGACGATCGCGGCGTTAGAGGAGGAGGCCGAACCGTGGGAGGACGAGCCAGCCGGAGGAGGAGGGATCCGAGGAGGAGGGAGGATGCGCCGTTTACATCTTCTGGTGGTGTTTAGGGTTTCGGTGAGAGAGAGAGAGAGAGAGAGAGAGAGATTAGGGTTTAATATAGGGTAATTAAGACATTTTCCTAAAATTCATTAATCTGGGCTATAAACATTAGAATGGGCAATTTTTAACCTTTTTTTGTGTAAATGGTCTTTTTCCTATATTAAGAATGGTATTCTTAAATATTTGCACACCCCAACCCCATCCTCACCCGAAAATCCCTATGTCATCGTCATAATGGGCACTCTAGGCCGACATAAATCACGGTAGCTAGAAACAATAAGAATCAAAATCTAGGTTTGTTGATGATCTGAGTGACAGAATTCACAGAAGATAGTCTCGCTTGGTTCGGATTGCTCGATCTTGTGTGGAAATAGTACAAAATGGGATCAATAAGATTCATCAACACCTCTTTCCTCATAATGAATATTTCTAACATAAAACTAGGCTTCAATAATCTTAACATAATATCAATGTCCAAGCTAGGCTTCAATGCTTTTAATCTTCTTCGTTTTTCTTCATTCAGAAAAATGAATTTCATCATAATTTGATAGATAATTCCTAACAGGCCGGTTCGATTGGATTAGTTCTTCTTCTTGTTTTTCAGTTAAATAACGAAGAAATATGAAAAGCCAAATTAGGTGGAGGCAGACGACGTTTATGATGTTATAGTCTTACAGAAATGAGGCTACGCATGCAAAGTTGGCGGCAACTGTGTGATGTTGCAGACAGATCGCATCGCTCAGTTTACCCATATACGGCTGAGAATGATATCCCCGGCCAGCCCCATTGCTTTCATTGCAATTTGCAAATAGTACCTCCATCGATCGATCACTCTATTCCATCGTCATCCAGACCGTGTCGATCTCTTTGATTTTATGCTGTTAGATTTGGCTTCGACTATTTCTTCCTGTCTACAAGCTCAGACGAATCCCTGTTTACGCGTAGCCAACAGTAGTAGCAGCTAGCCTCTGATCATCATCCTCGTGCATGCAATTTGAAGCTAATTTCCGATCGAGTTCATCTACTGATCGATCGAGGCTTGAAAGGGACTCACTGCTGCCTGAAAGTTATCGATTTGACTACCAAAACCCCATTACAACCTGGATCTTGTATTTTATGCTAATAACATATTACATATGTTACTACTTGAAAGCAAGTTCCACCTACTGCCTATGTAAGAAAATCTATCGCACTCTATCCAAAAGGAAATGAATTCGGATTATTAGACATCGCCTGGATCGATCGATGCTAATACGTACCATCAGAATCCAATTTCGTAATGATATGGTTCTGCACAAGGATAAAGGATTGCGGAATCTTTAAACTCTGTGATCACTAGTGAGTGTTCGTGTTTTTATATATAATCACATAGAAGTTTTTCGAATTCATAAGCGGATGATTAAGTAGCTAGTCCTCGCACATTACGTCATGATAGACTGCTTATAAGAGGCTCTCTTTTTTCGATTGTTGCTCATTAGAGGCATTAATTTTGGAACATGTTAGACGTATTTCTCTACATCAGTAAGAATATCAATGAAAGTGGAAGTACTCTAACAAGTATTTACTAAATCTCTCTATGTATACATATACGTATTGGATCGGATATTGTCTTTGGTAATGGCTAAAATCGATCTATATATAAAAATTAGTGGGATATGTGGTGCATATAAGAGTACGTCTTCAAAAGATACTTCATGAAAGCATATTTCACCTACTGAAAGAGAAGATCATGCAAATGCGTGTGACTTTAGATCAAGATCTTAGTTTCATTCCCTACCAGCAGGCCATCTAATTCAATCAACTGCCGCAGAACTAGGAAGAAATTAGTATTTTTATAATCAGGATTAGACCCTAAGTAATCCGCGTACATTATTAATAAGAATCAATATTCAAATCCGGGCGTACGTGCACAAAGATTTCCATATAGATCGGATTTTGTCATTAAGAAGTAACCATTCTTTTCGATTGGTTAGTCTTGTTGATGTGAGAGATGCCATCAAGAAATGTAATGCATGAACGCCAACGCAATATTGTAGAATATATCTTCTTGGCAGCAAAGAGTAACCAAAATGTAATCAAAGGATGCAATGACACGGATTCACCTCTCCATATTGCGTTGAAGCATGCTTGTGCAAAACTGTGAACAAGCACAGACCGGTGTGCACATTGCTTCAAATGGTCTAGTGCTTTAGAAAGCAATCTAGCCGAGCTGTTATCTATCATATATATTCACCGTATGCATGCAAGGAGATCGATCGGTCTACTTGCATCCCCCAGAAACTTGCTGATTGTTTCTGCCTTTCTGCAAATCAGGAGCAACATTCAGTGTAACCATTACCAAATCTAGGGCGACAGAAGTGGCGGCGGATTGGTCTCTTTCAAAGTAAATTTACGAATCCTAGCTAGATATATGGCATTCAAATCAGAGGGTCACACATTAATTCTTTTGTGCTTTGAGAACGTGCCAGAATGAACCACCGCCAGTAAGATACACAAGAGCTAGAAAAGATGCATACGTAAGATCAATGACTGGCTATAAAATTACATAACTACATGCAACACGTAAAAGATATACAAATACAAAATTACAGCACGCATATACATAAGAGTATCAACCTAGATTGAATACTACTACGTATAGAGTAATTTAAGCATCACACCCAAAATCATTAGCAGTGTTTATAGAGATCCAAACTCTGACAAACACAGTTCTGAGAGGTTTAGTTTCTTCTGTCAGTAATGTATGTCGAGCTTTCTCCTAATCGTTCCGCTGTTTAATCATCAACAAAAAAACACGAGTTTTATGCATTCAACATTTCAAGAACTGTATATTAGTATATATAGCTAGCTAGATGCTTGAATACATGATAATAATTGGTATTTGTTACGTACTAAATCATTTCTTGCGAAAACATCCAAGTTAGGTAGAGCGCGGGACCGATTGATTAGTGCACTAGTACGATATATACATATATATATATATATATATATATATATATATATATATATATCAGTTTCGGTGAAATCCAAACTATCATATTGATCGGGGCATGCCTGGTTTTATCTGTATTTGTTTCTTCATTTTATGCTATAACAATGGAGATGAATTTGTTTTCATCTTCTTCTTCTTCTTCTTCTTCTTTTTGAATTTGTGTTATATCTTAAAACCTTTATTAGGCGAAAGGAGAAACTTTAGAAAACAAAAGATTTTACTGATGTAGGTATAGTCGAAATTAAAAGATATGTACGTTAATTAACCAGACAGAAGTACAAACACATGCATCGTCAATTGCAACTTCGATGCATGATAGAGAATGGATTTCACTTAATCAACTATATATTAATTATAATGATTACCACTTCCATGTTTGCTTCTATTAATAGGATGTGGTACTTAATTAGTACTTCAATGATTGACCTTCATTATTTTACGTATTAACCGACATGATTCTGGTTCTTAACAAAAACCCCGTGAAGTTCGATTATACCAAGTTATGTTACATTTAGCGGCCCCTCACAATAATCAAGATCAAAATCAATCCAAAAGCTAGTACTGATTCTATATATATATCTATAGTATCTGCGCGCAGAGACTGATCGATCTTCTGCATTGATCGAGCGAGGCTTAATTAAGATCGAGATTAATGGTTTATAATGAAAACGACCCCGCTATTCACGCGTGGAAGACTTGTCACCTTCACAAGATCATGATGATATTCATCATTTATAATAATAATAATAATAATTGTTTTTGCATGAAGCATACATGTGCTCACCTAGCTAGTCCATGAATTCCCAAAAGAGTTTGTGATTATACATAAACAATTAAGAGAGAAATAAAATCAATGAAAATGTGATTATAATTGATATGCATTTGTCTTTTTCGATCTATGCATGATCGAGGACTAAGTCTAACTAGTCAAAAAGATGCAATAAATTCTCAATCTATAGTCACATACAACTGCATGTATATATATACATATATATATATATATATATGTATAATCAAGTAATGTATGTATTTAATTAATATTTTGTATTGCTAATTATGTGATTCGGAAAAGGTTGACCAATTTTTTATTTTTATTTTTTAGATCAACGGATGATGACCGGACTGAACCTTCATTATATCTTATTTAAAAATTAAAATAAATGATGAAACCCAAAAGAAAAGAATGAGTGCAATTACTCCGGGTTTCAAGTGAATATATATATATATACTCATGAATATATATCAAAATGAGAAACCCTAATCATTGAGCCTCTGTAGATTTTGATGGACCACAACGTACGTACAGGAGACACATTGCATATATACTTGTGAATATCAGTAATTTCAAACTTAAACATTATTAGGGTTAGAGTTTTGTACGTTCTCGAGTTGAAGCAAAGACAAGATATCAAGCTGAAACCCTAGCTAATCATTAAGCTAGTTCAAATTTCGATGGATCACAACGTAAGCAAGGGAGCGAGACAACGCCCGTTATTGATTTGGTAGCTAAACATGATTAATACGTTCGTAGATTCATAGCTTCTATATAGCAGCTGCAAGAGTTAGGGCATCTCCAACAATGAGTTAAAAACCCATACCCATACCTAAAACCCAAAAAATTTCTTCTCCAACCGTTGAAACCCATATCCATATATGGGTTCCTACCTCAAGCCCGAGTCATATCTGGGACCTTTTGAAGAAGGAAACCCATTTCAGCTGGGCGGGACCCGCATCTGGAGCAGCAGCAGATGGCCTGTCGGGCGACGCGCCTCAGCCACAGCCTGATGGGATACGCGCGCTAGACGACAAGACGAGCGGGAGAGAGGGACGCGCCTCCCTGACGTCATCACGCTGGCGTCATCAATCACCAACTAGCCGTTGTGGGCTTGCACCAATCTGACGGCCCAGATCGTTCCAAATGCAAAAAATGGCCGTTGAAAAATCAGAAAACATAGGAAAATGAAAAAAATAGCTTAAAAACTTAAAACAACTAGGAAAAAAAAATGAAAAATATAGAAAATATTTTTTGCCCGTTGGAATAGTGAAATTTACAAAATCTATAAATACTTCTCATCTTCTTCATAGTCTTACACTCAAAATCTTCTCTCATCTCCTTGCAAAGTCTTTATTTTCACAATTGTTCTTCATCTAGCAAGTTTTCAATTTTTTTTTTCTTTCAAAAATGGCCACCACCAAAGTTAGAGGAGAAGCTTGGAAAAAGCCCGAAGATGTAGCGTTGTGTATGGCAGTGGTTGCCATTGGTGAAGATGGAGACAAGGCTACCAATCAAGAGAAGAAAAAACTATGGGATCGTATATGGGAAGTGTACGAAACTTGCAAACCCGTCGGTTCGGTTGTTAGGTCGGGAGGAGGGTGTGAAGCTCGTTGGAGAAAGATTAGACCGGCTTGCACAAGGTGGCGTCAAGCTCTTACCCTTGCGGCGGCCGCCCACGCAAGTGGTGAAAATGCCACTGACTTGGTAATTTGTTTTATATATAAGTTTTTTTTTAACTAATTTTTTTTTATTTAATATTAATGTGCATAAATTTGAATATTGATCTCATGTTTCATTTAAGAGTAGTTTTACAATTAATATTTACTTTGTTGCTTAATCAATAGGTTCATATATGTGACGTTAATAAATTTTAAATTATATGTGCATATAGGAATTACAAGCTAAGTCGGTTTATCTTACTTTGAGTAAAGGGGAGGAGTTTAAATTTGCCCATTGTTGGACAATATTGATGGATACGGAAAAGTTTAGCAATGCTCCGTCCTTGGGCGAAGAAGGTGGTAGTAGTGGTCCGACACCTATTAACTTGAGCGAAGAAGGTACTCCCGTTGAAGTCAGCCCAAGCTCTTCAACTGTGCATGCACGCCCTCCTGGCCAAAAAGCTCAAAGAGCAGCTAAGAAAAAGTGCAGGCAAGATGACACTGCTCAACTCTTAACTCAAATGAAGAGAATTGCAGACCTTGGAGAGCGTGATCTCGAACATAGGCTACAACTTCGAGAGGAAGCTAAACTAGAAATGCAGCGTGCGGATGATGCAACCACAATGGCTGTGGATCTTTCAAAATACTCCGGCCCAGTTAGGACTTATTGGGAAAACAAGCAAGCAAGGATTATTGAAAGGGAGCAACAAGCTTCGTATGCAATACCCACACCGAATCTTGACAATGAGTTTGGGGATGAATATGTACCCGGTAACGACAATAATTGGATGGGATGAAACTAAATATGTGGTACGTTGTTGCTTCTATTATAATTATGAATAAATATTGTTGTACTTTGTTGCTTCTATTATAATTATGAATAAATATTTAAGTACTTTGTTTCTTCCATTATAATTATGAATAAATATTGTTATACTTTGTTGCTTCTATTATAAGTATTGGAAAACATTGGTTTATTTAATCTCACTTTTATTCATCAAAATAAATAACACTGTAAATATAAAAGCATGAAAACATACAACATACTACAATAAATATAAAAGCAAACACACAACATCACACAATCGGCACAATGCCACTTATTAAAGCATGAAAACACAATACTTCACACACGATTCTACTCTGCCTGCTGCTTCACATTCCAAAGGTGATTGACCAAATCCTCTTGGAGGGCCCTATGCACAATTGGGCATCTAACCTGCTGGTAGCGCCGCATGAATTGCCCAAGTGCAGAAGGATCCCGATCAACACCATGATCTACTTCGTAGTGGTCATATATTTCTGCTCTCCTTGGTCTTGTTGGCACCTCATCTGGATCGACTTCATGAACATCTCCAGTTTCGTCGCGCTCATCTTCAACAATCATATTATGCAAAATTATGCAGGTCATCATGATGTACTGAAGATCTTCCCTATCCCATCCACGAGCTGGGCCTTTAACAATTGCAAAACGAGCTTGAAGTATTCCAAATGCCCTTTCCACGTCTTTTCTGAATGACTCTTGCATCTTTGTGAAATGAGCTTGTTCTGGCGTCATGGGGTTTCTAATCGCCTTCACAAAATTCCCCCATTTCGGGTAGATCCCATCAACTAGATAGTAACATTGGCCATATTGGCGATCACCTACATAGTATTTGACTCGAGGAGACTCACCTCTACAAATTTCGTTGAATAGAGGAGATTGTCCAAGGACGTTGATATCATTGAGGGAGCCAGGAAGTCCAAAAAATGCGTGCCAAATCCAAGTATCGTAAGATGCAACCGCCTCTAGAATGATAGTTGGCTTTCCTTTGTAACCGGTGAAATGCCCTTGCCATGAGGTGGGACAGTTTTTCCACTGCCAGTGCATACAGTCAAGACTTCCAACCATTCCAGGGAACCCTCTTTTCTCAGCAACATTGAGCAACCTTTGGAGATCTACTTTTGATGGACTACGAAGGTAATGTTTATGGTAGACTGTCCATATTGCTTTGGTGAAGTGACTTAGAATCTCCAAAGCTGAAGATTCTGCTATGTCGAGAAACTCATCACATAGGTCTGCGGGAAGACCGTAAGCAAGCATCCTCATGGCGCAAGTCAGCTTTTGCTCTGTTGAGAAGCCAGGCCGACCGGAGGCGTCAAGCTTTTGAACGAAGTATGGGTCGTGGTTAGCGACGTCATGCATCATCTGGTCAAAAAGATGAGGTCGCATCCTGTACCTTCTACGAAACACATCACCTTGGAACCTACACGGCGAAGTGAAGTAAAGAGCCTTCAGTCGTTGATCCATAGCTTCACGCTCTCTGGGGGTGTACCGTCGACCTTCATGTGAACCACCCCATTCAGATTCTTCCTCTTCTTGGATCGTCTGAATGTGCGAAGCAGCTGCTTGCATAACCAAGGCTCTTTGACGATTCCTTGTGATGGAATCTTCCTCCTCCTTCATTAGTAGTTTCCTCAACCTATTCATTGTAGCGATGAGCAATATTTTTCAAATGAAGCTAAAAGAAATTGAATCTGATATGAGAGATAAGTGTTGTGAATGAGCGAGGTGTGATGGAGAGAATGACCTCATATTTATGGACGAATGTAAAATGATTGATGAAGATAAGAGCATCTCATTGCAATTTCACTAGCCTATCACGCGACGACACGTGGAGCTAAAGTCGATAACAACATCGAGATCCGAAATGTTATCACATATATGAATTATTGTGAAGATGAGGTCGGTCATGGATAAGATTCGGTCCTATCCAAATCTGACACGTGCCAAAGACATGTTAAATTAGACTTTCGGTGGAAAAATAATAACTTATTAATTTTTAAATTTTTTTTAATAATTAAAAGTTTTTTTATTTGGTCCAACACATATTAAAATATATTATATAATTAATATCTATAGTTTATATAATTCATTTATTATTAAATAATTATATAAAATTATTAAAATTTGGGTATGGGTATGGGTTTTGACAAAATGGTTGGAGATGAAATATGAGTTTGAATAGTAATGGGTTTGGGTGAGTCAAAAAATGGGTTTGAGTATGGGTTTTGGGTGTCATTGTTGGAGATGCTCTTATCAGTAGCAATAATGGACCGCTCGCTATATACAGTCTATACTTGATAATTAAACTGGGCAGCTAGCTAGAAGAAACCAACGTCCAGACGAAGCAGAACCAGAAAGACGCAGTCGGGTGAATGATGCCTTTCATGGCAGTAGTACGTATTCTACTGTACGTAGTCTATCTAGTGCATGTGGTACAAACTAATTTAATTCACAGACTGATCGAGATAGAGAGTCGACATATCCTGGGGACCGAAAGATACCTCACAATCCGCGAATCAATCAATACTTATTTCGACTCAGATCAGAAAGAAATATAAGTCAAACTTTTGATGGATACGCGTACCCTAGCCTTCACCAATCACCATGATTGATTTAAATCGGTGGAGGTTTTAGAGTTATATATATATATATATATATATATATATATATATATATATATATATTCATGTGCAGTCATGCAGCTCAGGTCTGGCTTCCTCAGTTTTTCTGGAAAGTTATCGATCGTACGCTTGAACCTTATTTTGATTCAGAGGCATTAATAAGCAGCTGCAAGCGAACGACGACTAACTTCCCAGGACTGACTTTTCACATAAAACTAGACGTGCATATATTGAGTGCACTAAACGTTTTTATAAATGTTGGTACTGTCTTCGACCAAAAAGAAAATATGCAAGTACTGCATTAATCTTCACAGCCAGCTAACACCACTTCTGGAGTTTTGGATTTCTATTAGTACAGTACTGTGCAGCATTCGTCCCAATACTGTTCATCTTTTTTGCTGTGAACCTTCCCAGTCTCTCATCTTTCTTCTCTATCTGTTCCGTTATTCTGATCGAAATCTGAAGTATATATATGATCAAACCCTACGTAATTCAAAATTTTAGAGTATCCTTCCTAGGTTTTCTTCCCGCTCGACCCTTAATCGATCTTCTTTTCATGACTTAACATTGTTCATTTGACCCAACAATGAGCGAGGAACTAGGACCCTCATGCTTATAGCTAGCCTAGTTAACGACTAAACCAATATATAGGAGGAAGAACCTAGTTTATTATGGAGTTACGTACGTACAACTTATTATTACCTAGGACGTGGACTGCACCTTAATTAAGGCATATATTGATCGATGTTCAACAATGTAGGATGTTGACTGACCCCTGTTCATAGTTAAATGTACAGTTTAGTTTACTGGGTAGGAGGAAATTAATGAACATGCATGCTAGCTCGTAAAATGACTAGGTTTTCTGAAAACCTAACTATGAGTAGTACGTACATACGTTGTCAAGAAGGAAAAAACTAAGTATTCATAGTGTAGGGTTTTCAAAACATGTTCTCTTTGGAAGAGGAAGTTTAAATATCCATTACGTATATATATGTTGTAGTGCAATGTCCCCTGTCACAGCAACTGTTAGGCATATTAACGACGTCGTTTACTACTTATTTGTACAATGTACAAATTGCTACTTAAAGAGGTTAGGCATATATATAGAAGACGTACATTTACTTAATTATTTGTACAATGTACAAATTGAGAGCTAGGTTAACTCTGTACGTACCCAATATCATTACAATGAACTTTCATCACAGCTGATCGATATTCATTCTTTAACTACCTAATCCATATGTTTTTCTCTTTTTATATCTCTAAGGTTCTATTTGTATCATCTGTATAAATTCTGATTCTTAAGTTTGTTTCATAAAAAGAATTTCTAGCTCATAAACAGATATATAGTACTACACCAAATTTAAAACAAAAAAATCGCTTTCTCAGTAAATATGTAGTCACAAACTGAATGCAGAACAAAAGATAAGTAGCTGGCCAATTTATTTCTCTCTGTTTTCTTCTGGTAGTGACACTTTAGCCCTTGAAGGTGCATGTCTCAGTCTGCCTTTAAGTCTATTTTCACCTCTCTTTTCTGAAAAAAAAAAAAAAAAAAACAGTTTATTTTCATTTTCATAAGTGCAAGAATTACAAAATACAATATTGCTCAGAGGCCCATCCAGTACGTCTTCTACAACGCACTGACTGCACGTAGCTTAAAACCATGCATGGTTAGTCCTGTGCCATGAAAATTGTTCAGGGTGCAAATTAAGATCATTCAATTTTGCATAAGCTACCTTTGCCCATAAATATTATACATGTCCATATCAGTTATTTCTCTTAATAATTTTCTCTGAATTATAAATATATTCATGGAGATCAAAGAGAAGAGGGAAAGAGATTAATTGGTGAGAGATAAGACTGGTCAAATGTACAGAGAAACTTTGCATGGGATTTTACACATTTTGGCTTCAAGTGTCTCTCTCTCTCTTTCTCTAAGTCTATATAAGCCTCTGCCTTCTTGGTTTTCTCTCACAGAGACCCCCACTACTTTTCTTGACTGCTACTTCTGCCTTCACTTGTATCATCACCCCCCTCCTCTTCCATCACTTTCTCTTGATTACTTCCGTTTTCCAATTCCAAAGCTCTCTATCTCTGCAGATATAGAAGCATGGCAGCCTTTTCTTACCAACATCTACTCCACCACCCTTTTCTCTTTGACTCTATTCTCTTTTCAGGCACTCCCACCAGTACTAATACCAACAACAACAGCAACCATTTCTCTCAATCTCATTACCCATCTGAGCCTTTAGTTGAGCAAATGAATATTCCAGTTGAGAGTATTGCAAGAGTTGCTGAGAGCAGCTCGTGTATTGACCAAAGCTCAGGAAAGATTGCTGCTTTTAGTGACAATGAGCCTTCTGTGACCAAGAAACAGAGCCCAGAGTCCTCCTCTGTGGTGGATAAGCTTGAGACGGGTGAGCAGATAACTCAGAAAGTGATGACTCCCATGGAAAGGAAGAGAAGAACCAGAAATAATGGCTCATCACCCAATTCTGCTCAATCCAACGTAACATATATAGAATTTCAGATATCCTTTTTCTGCAGAACTTGCATGGGTGCTTTGATTTTGATTTTGATCTTGATTTCTCTCCAAAGGTTAAGAAGCAAAAGAAAGCTGAAGAGGAGAAGAAACCGAAAACAGAAAAGAAAGAGCAAGTGAAAGCTGTGCAAGAGGTGCAACCTCCAACAGGTTACATTCATGTTAGAGCAAGAAGGGGTCAAGCTACAGATAGCCATAGCCTTGCTGAGAGGGTACTATTTCCTACTACTTCTACTGGTCTCTCAGACATTTCATTTAAACAAACACTTGGAGTCCAGTCTCACCTATCGTTTCAGATTCGCCTTATTTTTTTTGTATCCACAAAAAAAACATTTAATTTCATTATATGCTCAAAATGGTTTCCCAGAGTTCAAACAGTGCCCACCTTCTTAATTTTGTAGCCTTGTGCTTTTCAGGTAAGAAGAGAAAAAATCAGTGAGAGGATGAAGATGTTGCAACGACTTGTTCCTGGTTGTGACAAGGTGGAGCACCTCCCTTCCTTCCTTGTCTTCCCCTTGTCTTTGTTACAATAATAGGGACTTGTTTATATGTTTATGGTTTAATTTTCTGACATACTCATGTGGATTTGCTTAAATAATAGGTAACTGGAAGGGCTGTGATGTTGGATGAGATTATCAATTATGTTCAGTCCCTACAAAATCAAGTAGAGGTACCATTATAATTGAACTAGTTTTTTTTCTATTATCTGTTGGTGTAAATTGTGAATTAACTTTCAACAAATGTGATTATATTTACTTACCATCTTCTCTTCTTTTCAGTTCCTCTCAATGAAGCTTGCTTCTGTGAATCCAATGTTCTATGAGTTTGGACCAGACCTTGGTGATTTGGTGGTCAAACAAGAGGTACAGTAAATAGTTACTCCTCAAACTTCAAAAATAACTCAAATCTCTCAAAGCTGATGATATTTACATGAATGTTCAGGCATCACCATTTTCAACTGGACCACAATGCAGCCCAACACAGCCAACAGACTTTGCTGATACCACCACCACCACCACCACTGTCACGACCGCTTTCACTGCAGCTACTAACAACTATCCTTTTCTGGATTCACTTCTACTTCAGCAATCGCCGAGGCCGACTGCCTTCCATCAGGTGTATATATATATATATATATATATATATATATCTTACATGTTATATGTTAATCGGAGATAGCAAGTTGTTACAACTTGAGGCTGTAATACAATAACATTTTTCTGACCATGACAAACATATCATTTTCAGGAAAGTGAGAGCCTGTTGTGGGATGCGGAAGATCAAAGACAAAGCCTTCTTAATCCATCTGGGTTCAACAACTTGTGTTCTTTCAATTAATATCATGCACCACCAACAAGCTGCCTGCCCTACCAAGCATATGGTTGGCCCTCATTTCCTGTCTCATAAACTTTTTTTCAAATATAAACACTGTTCTTGTTCTAATCAGTTTCTGGAAAAATATCTTTACTTTGTTGACTTACATTGCTCTCTTTTTTCCAGTTTTCTATGAGGAACTATAAAGCAGCATCAAATCCAAGTATCAAGTTCCCCATTGGAGAGGACTAGCTTTGCTTTTAGCTTAAGCCTTCTTCTTCAACCAAGTTAAACCAGAGGCACTGGTTTCAACTTTCAAGTACAATATATGAATAAATGTAGAGGGCAGCAATTTCAATGGATGAAGAAGAAAGAACACAACTCAAAAGGACAGATACAGACCGACCAAAGAAGACCGAGATCTTTTCTAGATCCCTTGTTCCTGTCCATTCTGGATTATTTGCATGCACAAATTCCAAGAACCCTGTAACCTTTGTGTTAAATATTACAATGTAATAAATATTTATCAAGTAAAATCCTGCATCGAGTGCTTTGACCCATTCATTGATTCTGAGGTTACAGTTTTTCCAGTTATTTCAGTTACTTTTTTATTGTCTTTTTTTTTTTCTACTTAATTCGAGAAAGAAGAAGAGGAAGAGTAATAAAAAGCCTGGAATGGAGGGTGCATGGGTTTGATTCGGTTTCGTGGGAGGGTGTAGTTGACAAGACTGGTTATGCAGTTGATGTGTTGGAATCTTTCTCTGCGTTTTGGCGTTTATTGTGAGCTGAGCTTTCTGAGGTTAATTCCTCCTATCCCACCTATCTAACGGTTCTGAAGTCTTCTGGACAGAGCATCTCATCTACAGCAGCAACAGATTGATTAAATATGCCGGTCACTAAAGTCTTTAGCACAATATATGGTTGGAGTTAAATAAGATCAGCCATGCATACATTCTGGATTTCTGGTTCTGCTCTTCTTTCTATCCCAAACACTATAGTTTTTACCCCCAATATAACAAGTAGTAACCAAATGAGCTTCGATCTAGTATTTTGTTCTGCATGGATGTTCATTATATAAATCTCAAAAATATATAATATTAAGTTGTCGACTAAAATGCATTGTGATTATGATTAAGTAGTGTAGTCAAATAACTCAATCACATTGTATGATAGTCGACAACTCAATAGTAAATACAAGTTCAATTCACTTTACGGATATATATATATATATATATATATATATATATATATATTTTCAAACAAACATATAAATATTAGACATATATGTGATACATTACAGAGTTTACTTGCCTAACAAGATGAATGAAGCTCAGTAAGTTATTCATACTCCCATAAATAATTGTTCTCTTACCCAAAGTATGAATGTTGATACAGTAGTTGATTCAGAGGACCACTACTCCCATCAAATCATTTTTACCTCGAGGACACATGACTGTCACATGCAGGCTTCTCAATCAATGCTTTTACCAAACAAGAAGAAATAATTGTTGTTCTGATACTAGCAGATCGATCAATCTCAGAAAATAAAAGGCCATTGCAGTTTGCGCGCAGATAGGATACTGCATGTATATAATGCTTCACCAAATGAACGACAATAATGAATGAATTGCATGAACCAGAAACTAGACTGTAAATCATTTGAAGTTTTATAATGCATAGTCTGAGATGACTATCAATCACATGCAGAAGGAAGTAAGATCAACATAGTTGAAGCAGGATGCATGGCTTCTATCATGTCAATCTCTGATCCATATATAGTACTAATTGGAGATTACTAAATTCAAAGATCGATTTGTTTGGTATGCAAATCTGTTTAGGTAGTTTTTCTTTTTATTTTCTATGCAAATAGATCGATCGACATGCTTACTTTGGCCCTATGGAGGAAAACAATCCATGTGTTTTTTGTGTTCTACCTGCTAATTTATTGTGACCCACATGTTATACTTTTTTCTAGGCTCTAGCCAATCAATATATCGGACCAACCGGTGTAGCTAAATATAATTCGATGCTATAATAAACTAGGACAGCTTTTGAATCATATAAAACCGTTGTAATATTAATGTGAATAAAGATCATTCAACTATAGGTATCTCTATGTCATTTGGCAAATGTTATCCAGTAGTAGTGTAGTCCCATCGATCTGCATGAAATGAAACCAGAGAGAGCATCATGGGGTAGACAGATTGTGCCAGTTCTACAAACTACAACTTATGATGAATGATGAATGATGATGATCGGTCCAACTTTGATTCTCTAGCTATTCTATGCCTCATAATCTTTGCCTTTAGGATCTTCCCCTGTGTTCATGAAAGCGTGAGATCGATAAATACGTTTGTAGATATTCATATACATACATATATATCATTACAATTTACAACTGAATAGTACTTTCTTCTTTTATATACCATGAGCCCGCAACATTTTATTTGTTTTGTGTATATATGTGTGTGCGTGTGTGATCGATCCTTGTCTTACTCTATCATTTTCCGAGTGCAGTATACATAAAGGAGCTTCAATAGTGATGCTAGGTCAATAGCTGATCAATTTGTGATTGTTGTCGACCTCGACCAAGATGGTTAATTAAGGAGTTGGAATTGTGCAGGGGTATACAGCTAGCATTGCAACCGCGGTGAAACCCTAGCCAATGCAAAGCAGCGTCATTGCCTAGACTGCTCTCGTGGAGACACGACAAGTAATTGTTCCACGTACAATGTTAATTTGTTCTATCTCAGTATAAAAATGGTACTAATTTCAACAGTTAATGATCGAGTTCTAAAGAACTTCGATATTATTACATCGATTACGTACTTAACAAGTCTAGCTATTAGAAAGCTATAGGATAAGCAATCGAATCATCATTGTCTCCTTAATTAATATGAAACGCTGATCGAACTACATGCATACGTACGTACATTGAGGTTTCTATCTCTAGCTAGCCCTCCTGTTAGCAATGTTATCTGCAGGTACCCACATTCTAACTCTGAAATGTACGTTTTGATATATATCCGATCGAGACTTCAATTTCATTGATAAGTACTAGTCACACTTAAGGTACGTGATCGAGACGTAGTAACTCTGCTCTCTTTTGCTTAACCATCACACTATACTTGCGTATCTAGTAAACAACTAGATGCCCAATCATAAGCTATACATTCATCCCTAACCTTAATAACAAGCTTTACCATAATTACTTGGCAAACTCAAACTCCGCAAATGCTACGATAAAAGATAGGATTTCGAATTATTGCTTGTATTGTTATTATCAAGAGATCAATGAATTTCGATCCATAAATAACTTTATCCATATAGACAAAAGATTAACTAGCATAATATTTGAAGTAATTAAGCACGCAATATATAGCTTCATGCATGTATTATCTAGCTATTGAATTAGTTTTCCTTACATCAAATCAGATGGCAACAGTTAACAGTATAGAGAGAGTACTTGATTACCAGTATAGCATTAGATAGATCAATGTGTGTATTTACAGGCAAATTCTCCTCCGGGCTCCGGTCATTGATTACCCGGCAAATTCTGTTGCGTCTTGCTGAGTTGTTGATGTCTTGTTGAGTTGTTGGTTTATGCAATATTGCAATTATGCTTGGAAGTTGAAATTTGTTGCATTTTTTCTCTGTCTGTTAGTGACTTATGGGTTCCAAACCTAAAAAAAAAAAAAAAAAAAAAATTAATTGTCAATTTTTATTGTTTTTAAATCTAGCCCTATATATATTCAATTCCTAGTTCCGCCCCTGCTTACATTAATTCACGAATGAAAATGACTTCCACATGCACCGTCATCTTAAGAAGTTTTAATCCAGTCTTAATTGCACCATACCTTTTCATGATAGAGACCCTCTATTCTTCCATCTGTTTCCTACACCAACTCTTGCTTCCAAGAAGCCAATTAACCAAAATGCCTAGCTAATTTGTGGTAGTATTATTGCTCTTTTCATGCACCTACATCCATCTCAACCTTCTTCGCCAATGTAGCACTACTCCACAGTCGGCACACGCAACCGCGAAGCAGAAATTGACCGCTGCTCCCCGGAAACATCCCGATCGAACGCCACAAAAGTCGAAACTCATCGTGGCCACCTGATGGTATGGCATGGGAACAAAAATAGCTCTTTCATTTGCTTGTTGGTGAAGAATGTAGAAGTTAGAAGACAATGACATAATCGTATTCGGTCATACTGTTATAAATTCACAATCCCATGCAGCACATACATATCGATCGGGAGAGGTGGACGTTTTTTTGGGTGAGGAGCTAACAGAAGCAGCAGCTGGGACCATCTGAGCCACAGCGGTTTTGGACGGTGTAGGCTGGTACCGGTTGCGGCCGAATGCGGCGGACCCACAACGGCCCCAGAGGAAGGCAAAGCAGCATGGCAATGAGGGACGTCCCTTCCTTAGGGCATTGAATAGCCTTTGTCGACTGTGTTGTCTATGGTTGAAGGAGTGGGATAGGAAGAGGGTGACATTGATTTAATAAGGGATGGGCGCATGCCCTTTAGAATTGGGACCCGGACCCCCCGCAGTGCCCCCTTGAGAGTTTGATCCCCATTTGGCATATGTTTTCTTCGGTTCCATATAAATACATATTATTCTTCTTATTTGATGTACGTATCAAATTAACATCACACTGTTCCCATTCATCATAATTGCCTTTTGGAAAATGTCGTTTCAAATGATATTGTTGCCGGGATATTGACAATGGCGAGTAGGTGAATACAAGCCACCATTTGTTTTGTTTGCTTATTCAAATTTTGTTTCGGCGAATAATCCAAATTGTCGACCATAAAATAAATTGTAGGTTTTCATTATAACACTCAATAATAGAAAATATTCAATCAATGTTGAAATTCAGGTCAACTAATTAAACATTCTCAGAAAAGAAAAAGAAAAAGAGATAGATGATCATTTTTACCAATCGCTCTACTCAATATCCACTTAAAAGGTGAAAAAATAGAAAGACAAAATTACGCGCATGTTCTAGGAGAAATAAATGATAAGTAAAGTGTCGTTTTATTGATTGATAAGGGGGGCCTTTATATAAGCATTACATCAAGTATCCTGAATAATCAGGGATTCTCCATCTACTAAAGATACTACATATCTAGTCTAATTAGGTCAAGACACACATAGGAAGTTACGAAATTATTATTTCTTGAACACTCCCCCTTGTGTCGCGTACCTAATGTGACACGGTGCATAACATGTTGCCTCGCTAAAACCTTGCCAAGCAAAATAAAAACCACTTGGGTAAAATAAAAAGCTTAGTCGAAAGGAAAAAAGCACAACACACCAACTACAATTGAAGATTACATGTGAGGTAGACTCCCCCTGGTGTCTATGAGACAACTCTCCTTGATTGGTAACTCAATCTCGGAGTTTAGATTAGTGAAGTATACAAACGCTCCTCACAAGCTTCAAAAGTAGGCGTGGCCAATGATGTAGTCACTAAATACGGCCACATTATCCTTGTATTAGACCAGCTACACTTAACATTACTTGGTCTTAAGGAAGAAGGTTGCTTAACAACTCAAAACTAGAGTTCGTGTTGAAAATCAGATTCACGCGCAGTATGACCTTCGTATACTTAAACAGTCATAAACCCTTCGATACAATAGCTATGAATAAACTGTAAAGAGTTATGGAAACTAGACACCCATATCTTTCCGGTGATATAAAATACACAACGTGCTTCGTCCTGAGATGATCACAAAGCTCTGTCGAAAGTGACTAATCTGCAAATTACCTGACATATTCGTCATACTTTGCAAAAACAACCATAGCTCACTCAATATGATAGCTATGATCAAATGGTTGGTGTCCCTGGAAATTAGACACATAGACCTTTCTAACTTAATCAATTTAACTATTTTTCAACGAGTGAGCTATCTTGTAGGCCTCATGGAATTCGACCTACAAAACCAGACAAATTCTGGAATTGCCTTTTGATGTTGTTTTTCATGATGAGATCGAATGAGCCTAAACCTTTCACACTTTGAAAGAGAGTACTGTCATATATCATGGCATTGCGTGGGTGCATCTAGCCATTACCTTGACTTTATAAGTTTATGGAGAATGAGATGTCGAGTCGAGCATATTATGACAAGTACATGATTGCGCACATGGTACTTAGATGAAGAGTTTCATTTCCCAAGACTTCTCGTCATATAGACGAAGCGAGTATTCTCAAGACATCGACTGATCATGAAATACATATAGGCTTTAGTTTAACGTCCTTAAGATAGCCACAAGCCGATAGATGAATAAGTTCATCACTTAACGGTTCTCACTCTCGAGACCAAGTATTCTCAAGATCATTTCATTCTTAAAGTCGGATTAGTGATACCTCAATCACAATTCATCCGGAGTTCACATGCAAATATGCATGATTCTTTACATCTCATCTCCAATCAAGTAGTCACTCAACCGTGTGTACCATATCCTACCAGATTGTCGGAACGCATGAAGTGATCATCTCAATCTAACAGCATAGGCACTCATGGTTTATGCTCACTTGACTTGGGTGAAAACTAATCCGTTCATGATGTTTGTGTATATATCTTTACTTAGTCCCAATAGAGATGATACAAGCTGCATGTTCAGTTTTTTCGGAACTACCTAACTTACGAGGTAGTGGAATGCAATATGACTTCATTACGAGAGCATACATCATCGTAGTCGATTTCAGGGTGTTTGTGAGAGACCTTGCGTCATAAGGTGAGTCTAAGCTCTTTTTCTCACTACGTTTTCCATCAAAGATTATCGATAAGGTTTACACTTGTGGTGTCGGCATCACTTGACCAAGGACCTATCTCTTTATTTAAACTGGATCGCATATCTTTCTGTATAGGCCAATTCACAACGTTGGTATTTGCTTCAACGAAGTGAGTGTGTTCGATATCTAACTCATAAACCACGTCCTCATGTACAGTAGTGTAATTCATATTTGTAGAGATTTCTATATAGATTGGATTTTCATTGAGGCATCCCCCAATGATGATCATAATCCAGAAAATCCATGAGACGAATGAGTTGTCATTGATCAAATGATCAAGCTGTGCCAAACTCGCATTCGGCGAGTGTATATCGAACCAAGTGCCCTCTCTACACTTCTGTGAGAGTCACGGCCTAGTGACACTATCTATCACTTTTGTGGAGTCATCATGCCATCATCTATGAGTGACAATATGTCCATTTATTTGGACATCAATCCTTACAGGCATGTTTGAAACAAGATTACTATTCCGATATTTTCCTTGAAAGACCAATAGTTTGCTCTTTGCAGCATGTATATCAAATCTCGTCACTTTGATTTATGGAATTTTGGGGAACATGATGAGGCACAGTGGGGACAAACCACGGCAATGCCAAGTCATTTTACTTGAACATACTTGTTCTTATCTCCCCCTAATGACGGGAAGACTGGCTCATCAAAAAGTGACATAAATGAGATCGCCTGTTAAGGTTTCTATATAGCGGACTATAGGTAGAAGCTTATGTCTTATTCAAAGACTTTATTCATAATCAAATAACCCAGCATTAAGCGCGTGTGGTGGCGCAATATGGCACATAAAGATTGTGGACGATAAAGGGTATTGATCGTTAACACTTATACGTTAACAAGATGCATTCCGTTACAAAATGTAGCATGCATATATGATTCCTGAAACATTTAACTAAGTTCCTGGATACCAAATACTACCAAATTTTAACAGTAGGTAGACACCTGTGTTAGGATTCCAAAGCCGCCGGCCTCATTGCCAGAACCGGTCGTAAACATACCGAACTGGCCGGAAAATACGCCGGAGATTATTGAACGTTTGTGGCGAGCGGTTCACCACCTTCTAAGTGTCCAATGACCCTCAAATTTTATGAGTAGGTAACCTTGGATGTTAGAAATTGATGGCCATAAGTCTCACCTCAAGAACCGGCCTAAAAGTAGGTTAACCGGTCCGTCCAATGATAAGTCCGCGGAGCTGAAAAACCAAAATTTTTAGGTTTCTTTAACTTTTCAATCATTGTGAAGGTGTTTCATAACATCTAAGTGTTATGACTTGAGTTTAACCATTAGGTATATATCACCATAGTATCATTGTGTCTTAAATTGAACTATGATAAGGCATCAAAGTCAGCATCTTATGTTCATTGTCTTTAGCGTAGGAGGACGTTACTCCAAAACTTTGCTAAAGATTACGCTTTCAAATAATAAGCATAGCTAATGAAGGATCATAAGGGGATCATATGCACTTTTAAATGCATAAATAGTGTTTTCATTGACTTGGAGAAAGACTTGGGTGACGTTAATGTCATCTTTAAGCCTTGAGCATTGCTCATGACACAACAAAATATTCTTTTGGTCATCTTTGATCCCAATAGCTTCTTTGCTCAAAAGAAACGATGTCCATGTATTTTTTTTTTCATATATGGATCATCAAAACTTGTCTAAAATTTCGGACGATGTTCATTAAAGTCTATATGAGTCGCCGATTCAAAGAATCCGAATCATAGTATACGTGAAATACATTCACAATATTGACTCATAAGTTGTGCGCATTCATTAGAAGCAATACATAAGATTTTTTTTCTTCAATTTTCACAATGAGTTTCAAGGTGATAATCATGAGGATATACTCTCATCTTCTTCCATGTATCTCTTGTATATATTGACCATATGATTGCATTATTTGCAATTAGTGAACCGATGTAGAACCATATCAATGACATGAATTTTTTTTTTCAATGGCCCATTTCTCTTCTTTCTTTATGACATGGGGGTTTCGAGGCGTAGCCTCCCCCTCTTTTTATGAACTTGTGACATGGATTTCGTCACTTGTATTTTCAATGTCATTTTAAGGCGCATTTTGCGGTCAATTTTTCTTTTTCTCAAAACAACAAGAGGGAAGATATTGAATTTAGGTCGAGACCAAGATTATGATAACTCAATTCAATATTTATTGTGACAATTTTCGTCACATATCGATGTTACAACGACTATTTCCGTCGCACATCATAAGTTTGTCCATTTTTATATAATGTGACTCCCGTAGAATCGTCACAAGCATCGACAATATTTTGTCGAAATCGTGATGAAATAGTCACGAAAAGTTGTGGTTCACAGTGACATCACAGCCACAAGCACAACTTTAGACGGTAACATCACATTTACCCTTTAGTGATACGCTGGGGTGGGTGGGGCCTATTTGTATCGTCCCGAGAAGTAGAAGAATCGGGATGATGTAGCAGAGAGTTTGAAAGTCCCGGAAAAAACAAAAGTCCCAAAAATTGAAATTACAAAAAACAGGAACTTTAAGAAAAGCTTACTTGCTAGTTCATTAAATGAACTTGCGTTTATATAAATTGCTCTTGAGGACTCGGTTATGATCCTTGTGCAAATTTGATAATCGTCTTCCATGTACGTGCAACGAAATAATTCTGACAATTCAATCGCGATGCGTCGTGCAATAAATTTCATAGAAAAGAAAAACATATGGTTAGTCATATTCACTATATATAGCAGTAAAACTGATAAAAGAATTACTGTAGTAAATAGCATATTTTAACCCGCAGAGTAAAATTTTAACTGAAGAGGCATATTTACCGTTTTGTCCTTGACACTAGGGGTGGCCACGGGTCGGGTCCGGCCCAAAATTTGTGTAACCCGACCCAAAGCCCGAAAAAATCAGTTCGGGCCGGTTCAGGCTTTCTGAGCTTTGGTGACCGACCAAAACCTGTTCGGGCCGGGTTCAGGCTTTTTTCGGGCCCAGAAACTGAGGAGAGGCAGAGGAAGACTGATGCGGGGCAGAGGTGAGGCCGAGGCTGGGCAGAGGCAAAAAGCCAGGTTCAAAATCTAAGCTTGGCAAATCCACAAACAACCCAACATATGCAAGCAGGCATTCCACCACAAAAAAATCTAAACTTTATTGAGTACAACAATCAAAGACCAAAACTTTATTGAAACAAATCAGATGGTTAAGCCTTACCTTCTCTAGTTCGCGAGGCCGAGGCTGGGTTGATGGTGATTGATGGTGATTGAGAATCTGAGATGGTGATGCACTGATGGTGATTGAGATGGTGATGCACTGATGGTGATTGAGATGGTGAGATGGTGATGCACTGATGCGGGCATGCGGCTGTGAAGAAGGACACAAATCTTCTATTATTGAAGGGTGAGGAAGATGAAGCGCAGGGTGAGGAAGACTGGATCGGGCCGGGTCTGGCTTTCGGTGCAATGAAAAACTGGGCCCCTGTCCGACCCGTTTTACACACATTCGGTTCGAGCCTTCATCGGTTCCGTCTTTCTGAAATCAAGACCCGGCCCGTTTCGGGATTTTTTGGGCCGGGTTTTCGGTCCCTCGGGCCAAAACGCCCAGCCCTACTTGACACAGTGAATCGAGTCTGAAGGGCTGCCGACTCGAGTCGGGTCGGACTCCAGGAGCCGGATCGGGTTCGATGAAACCAGGATGAGTTCGACGTCGTCTTTTGAGGACGCTGCTACGCCAGATTGGGCAGAGGACGCACGGCGGGACTGAGCTGGGGTTTCGTCGGCGGTTGGGTCGACGTGGAGCCAGAGGGCGGCGCTTGGCTTGACAGGTTTGCAGCGCCAATGGAGAGAGGGACGTCGACGCAGGAGATCACTGGTGGTGTTAGCGCTCAGTCGAGGGTTGGGGCTTGCTGGCTTCGGGGAAGTGTGTGGCAAGAAGGATCCTCGTCGGCTCTGGGTCCGATCTGAGAAGCTTGATTGGAGGAGATGGAGGGGGGTTGGGTGGCCAGAGCAGAAAACCAAAAAAAAAGGGTCTTTTCCGACGAAGTTGTTGTCGGCAGAAGGATATTTGTTTCTTTGCCGACAAAATTGTTGTCGACAGAAAGAATTTATGGAGTTCTCTTTCTTTTCCGACAAAGGAGTCATCGGTAAAAAAATTCTATGTGTTTGGCCTTCATTTTTCCGACGAACTGTTGCCGACATAAAAATATTTAGGGTTAGGGTTTTTGGCTATCAAGCACAGGGTTAGAATTATGTGCTGATAACGTGTTCTAGAAAAAATAAATGATAAGTAAAACGTCGTTTTTTTGATTGATAAAGAGAGTTTTATATAGACATTACATCAAGTATTCCGAATAATCAGGGATTTCCTATCTGCTAAAAATACTAAATATCTAGTCTAATTAGGTCAATAGGAAGTTACAGAATTACATTAAAGAATTATATGAATTTGAAAGAATCATATGAATTTGAAATGGGAAAAATATATAATTTGGAATCCGATGTGAAAGTTATAATGAGAACTCAAAAATTCTCCCAATATCAACAAAAACCAATTCTAGTCCTCTAAAATTTGGGCACAAGATACTGTAATTGAAAAGGAAAAAATTCACCATTGGTACCCAAACTTACCTCGCTATATAAGAAAGGTACCCGAACTTGAAAAACGATCACCATAGTACCCAAAGTTTTAAATCCTATTATAGAGGTACCTAGCGTGTTTTGACCGGCTGGCTTCCCGGTTTTTGATGACGTGGCAGTTCACATTTTGATTCTGAGGAGAAAATGTCCATTATAACCCCGAGAGTACTTTTTTTTGAGTGTTTTTCTCCCCTCTTTTGATCTTTGTACAGAGGAGTGTCGGACTCCAGTCAAACACAGCCATGCCGCATCTTCTTCCTCCCTCCCTTCCCAGAAACACAACCAGAAGAAGCCATGAATGAATCTAGATGAGGCCAAAACCGTCTCTCTCCCCAATCGGGTTTCTCTTCCGATTCTTCTCCTTTTCTTCTTCTTCTTCTCCTGAGCCCCTGGACCCCCTCTCCTCCCAGCTACTCTCCATCCTCACCCAACCCAATTGGCAAAACCACCCCTCCTTAAAACCCCTAATCTCCGCCATATCCCAATCCGCCTAACAAACTCATCAAATACCTTATCTGCAATAACCCCATAGGAAAAAATTCCAGTCAAATGTAATCTCCGCCTAACAAACTCATCAAATACCTTATCTGCAATCTTGTAATCCCCATTAGCAATTACCCCATACAAAACCATGGTATAACAAACAACATAAGGCTTCATTCCCTCCACTTTCATCTTACCCAAAACTCTCAAGGCATCCAAACCCTTCCCCTGTTTCACCAAAAACCTAATCACATTTGAATAGTCCATCATCCCGGGGCAAAACCCAACCTTGTTCTTCATTTCCTCCACAAAACCCACAACCTCCAAACCACATAAACCCTTCTGCTCACACAATGATGACACTACCAAAGAACAAATCTTTACATCCAAATCATACCCAATACTAATCATGCATTTCATTATCTCAATAGCATACCCAACTTTTCCCATTCCACACAATGGAGTGATTAAAATCCGAAAGCTCGAATTTTCAAGCCTAATTCCCATAGCTCTGCTGTTCAGCAAAATCTGGGGCACCATTTTAAGACCTTCACTACTTCCGCAAAGCACATATAACAAAGAGTTGAGTGAGACAGCAGAAGGGTCACACCTGAACTTGGGTATCCTGTAGAAAACGTCAATGGCATCCCCAATTCGATTGGAACTGCCGTAAAGTCTGATCAGATTAGCGAAAATCGATTCGGGTGGGTGGAATGTTTCGACAGATTCAAGGCGATCGAGAACATAATGGATGTGGGTAAATTGGGAAGTTTTAGAGAGGGTTTTGAGGACAAAGTTTTAAGCTTGAGGAGTCGGGTCACAGTTGAAGGTATTGAAGGAGTGGATGAGTGTGGAGAGGAGATTTTGGGGTGGGTTTAGTTGGGAGTGTTTGAGGGTTTGTAAGGTTTGGTGTTGGTTGAAGAGTTTGTGCCATTTGGTGTGTAGGGTGAGACTGGCCATTTTCTGTGTTTTCTTAAGAAGAATTTGCTTCTGGGTGTGAGGGAGGAGCTTCTGACCATTTTTGTGTGTGACTTGAGATTGTTGGGTATTCTAGAGTGGGAGGTTAATGTGGCTTGTTTCAGTCAGAGTCTTCTTTGGGATTGTGCTTCGCTCAATTTCTCGGAGGTTCAAAGTCGGGCGGGGGCCTATGCAGATTTGCCCAAATTCACCCATGGTATCCAAACTCACCTAAGAGATTACAGATTTGCCCCTCAGAATCAAAATGCGAACTGCCACGTCATCAAAAACCGGGAAGCCAGCCGGTCAAAACACGCTAGGTACCTCTATAATAGGATTTAAAACTTTGGGTACTATGGTGATCGTTTTTCAAGTTCGGGTACCTTTCTTATATAGCGAGGTAAGTTTGGGTACCAATGGTGAATTTTTTCCAATTGAAAATTAGGGTGGTACTCTGACCAAAAGAAAGGAACGTAGTCAACTCTTATATTGACCATAAGTAGACATTTTGGGCTCATGAAATTCAGACCCTCGAAAGAAAGAATATGGGCTGATCAACCAGGCCCAAGATTTTAAGTTGTCTTGTTGTCTCTGGGTAATACATTTTGGGAAGTGAAGCAAAGAGAGAGAGAGAGAGAGCGAGGAAAGCAAGTCTGAACGATCCAGAAAAGGTTCGAATCGAAGCTTCTTGAATTCTCTAGGAGAGCTCTGAGTCTCAGTCAATGAAGCTGTTGCGGTTAGCGTTCGTCATCGCTTTACTGTTTGGATTGGTCGCCATCCTCATCTACATCACCGGAGTCTCCGATCTCTGTATGCTTCTCTCTCTCTCTCTCTCTCTCTCTCTCTCTCTCTATATATATATATATATATGCATGAATGATGTGAATTGTGTGATGCAGATGAGTTGAATCGGCTCACCGACGAAGATTTGGAAGCTCTGCAAAATCTGCAGAATCGTTTCCAGAAATGTGTGGTGAGTCTTCATTTTCTTCGTTATTTTCAGTTTGAATTTCGTGCTCTGGTAAATTTACTAATGCACGTGCTGGATTTGAAGTGATTTAAAATCGGTGTTGTTACTCTTGTGCCTCTCATATGCATTGTCCTACTGATGATTTGTTATGCAGGCTGCGAATGGATTAGGTTTACAAGTTGAGAGTGGTAAAGATTCCTGTGAAGTCACGATGAAATTTCCTGGGGACACCATTCCTAAATGGGTGAGCATTTTCGAATCACAGTACATTGAAAACTCAGAGCAGTTGCTTAGTCAGTTAGTTTAGAGCAGAAGCCAATGTTTAAAAGCATTTTTTGTACTGAGCGATAATATATTGGAATTGAAATGTCATTGCATGTTTATTGTGTACTATTGTGGTTGGTGATTTTTCGTAAGTTGTTCTTTAATGGCTCATGTATTGTCTGAATTGTTTTACGTGCAAACAGAAAGATCCGAAAACCAACGAGCTTGAAGGTTTATCGTATGATTTTAATCTTTGTGAAGCTTTGGCTACTTGGGAACAGGTGAGCATTGTGTACTGTCTGCTGATGCATGTATCATTCTTTGAGATGTGCACAAGACTTAAAGAACTGATATCTATCATAACTGTTATCAAATGAAACATCCAAGCATGCTTGCTCTGATCCCTCTTTCATGTCAAGTTTGATTTAGTTTTATGCTTTACAATTGATTTGTTATTCAGTGAGTTGATTGCTCAGGTGCGGAATAGTACCACAATACTCACCCGGGAGTTTATTGATGCTTTACCAAATGGATGGGAGGATTATGCATGGCGTAGGATTAATAAAGGAGTACAGCTGTGAGAAACATACACGAAAACCTTTTTCCAGAAATAAAAGTCTTGGATAATTATTGAGATAGAGTATTTCTGTACTGCAGTGATCGCTGTAAGAATAAAACTTTGTGCGTGGAGAAACTTTCTCTGGTACTCCCTGATACACCACCATATGTTCCTCACATGTTTGGCCATTGTGCTGTTATCGGAAACTCTGGCGATCTTCTGAAAACAAAATTTGGGAGGGAGATAGATGGTTATGATGCAGTTGTTAGAGAAAATGGTGCCCCAATTCAGGTCAAGCTTACTGCATATTCAAAGCACATATAGTAATGTTTATGACTTAGAAAGTAACCTTCTGACCTTTTTTGTTCTATCACAGAACTATACTGATCATGTGGGCAAGAAATGTACATTTCGGCTTCTCAATCGGGGATCCGCTAAAGCTCTTGATAAAGTTGTGGAGCTAGATGGTATGAGAAGTAGAGTCCATTTATAGATATGGCATTTCTATCAAGAGTGCTAAGTATACACAAATTTTGCAGAGTTCAGGAAGGAAGTCTTGATCATCAAAACAACAATTCATGACACTATGAACAAGATGATTCAGGTTTGAATGGTCTTTATCTGTAGCTTATATGCATGTCCTTGACCTTAACACTCAACCAAGTGATCCACTTCTTGTTGCTCCATATGCTCTTGATTATAATTTATAATGTGGTATTGCATTTAGAAAGTGTGAAAGCTCTATCTTGTAAACACAAACTTCAATCATCTTGCTTCTCATAACTTTTCCGTCTGTTATTTCCTCTTTTTATTTATTATTGATTGTTACAGTTATAACTTTTGGTTTTTTCCATCTGCAGGAAATTCCAATAAAAAATCATGTATATCTCATGCTAGGTGCTTCATTTGGTTCTGCGGCAAAAGGAACTGGTCTCAAGGCTCTTGAATTCGCCCTCTCTATATGTGACTCAGTAGATATGTATGGCTTCACTGTAGATCCTGGATACAAAGAATGGTAAATTTCTTTCCTACCCTGTCTGTCAATATCTTCTACAATTTGGCTTCTTGGTGATGCAGAAGCGTCTGTTCTGCATCCCTTGGGTTTGACATGTATGTCTAATAAACGATGGCAATATTCTTTCAGGACTAGATACTTCTCAGAATCTCGACAAGGCCATACTCCTCTGCATGGCAGGGCATACTACCAGATGATGGAGTGTTTGGGTGTAAGTTCAGAAATCTCCACACACTAACTATCTTAGGTAGTTCTGTGTTACATGTTTTGGTATAGTCTGTGAACCTTGTCTGTTTCAATTATGTTTATTTTACTCTTTTTGATAGAAAAAAATTTCAGACATGGAGTTTCATTTGGTTGTTTATCTGAAAAATACTCCGTAACCTTTGCTTGAATTGTGAGAGCAATGTTCTGTGTTTTCAATGTGGTCCCCTGGTCAATTTTACTTATTACTGATATGTTTTTTTTTTTTTTTTCATCTTAAGCTTATCAAAATTCATTCGCCTATTCGATCTGATCCAAACCGTGTTGTGCATTGGGTACCAGACCGTAGTACTATAAATGCTGCTAGAATTGCATCAGAGAAATGGATGAGGTAAACTTGTTATTTTTATTTTACTTTTGTGGTATGTTGAGATCATATTCTCTTTAAAGTATGCAGCCATTATCACTGACCGTGGTTTGATAAAGAGTTACTAATGCACCTCTGTGAATTTTTTATTTATTTATTTTTTCTTTTCAAAATTTGAACTTCTAGCAATCCCCAATCAAAGTATACACATCTATTTTTCTTAACTTTTTTGATAATTAGCTAGGTTGTTGGAACTAACTAGTTATACAACTCAGAAAATGTTAAGAGTTAAAGCAAGAGAAGAAGAGCACAACTGTGTCAAATAGAAGCTGTTCTCCACAGCTCTTGTTGTAAACTTGTAATTCTATTCTACAGTTGATATTCATTGTTTCCTTTACAATATTGGTTATGTTAGGTATTGTTTTTCCATCCCTCAGATAAGTATTATTGTCCTTTTCCAAATAATGCGCTTTTGCTCATGTATACAGGAGGACTGGAGCGGGCTATGCAACTCCGCTGCGTATGTGTGCAATTGTAAAGAAGCAAATCAAACTAAAGCTTACGTCATTTCTCAAACTGAGAAAGGCTGCTATTGAGCACCAGAAATATGTGAAAAGCGCAACCATGTACCCTATTGAGCATAGTCCTCGTCATGGTATGCTTTGCACTGTGTGAATCAGTTTGAACTGAGATGATTGGACTGGAATTCTCACAGAGCAACTCACTTATTGTGCAACCTGAAGTTCTTGGTCAATAAATGCCATATTAGAGCTAAGGACCCAGAAAGGAGATGCTGCTCAAAATTGTTCAGGAAGGTTGACAACTGACTACTCAATGTAGAGTTTTGAAAGAGTGTTGTAAGTTTCTCACGGCCTTGCATTTATCATAAATTTATTTATTCATTACCCAAATAGAAAATATTGAACTGGTATCCAAAAAATCTGTAGCTGGAGTCATTTCACCTTTTGTTTTCAGTCCGTTTCTGGGGCACTAGCAGTGTCTTACAAGATCATTACACGGTTTTGCATTTTTTGGATAGATCAAAGGTCTATAATCGATGTTCTGTTGTATCTGACATGACTCAGGTCCCATTAGTGCTTGTATTTTATGAATGCAAAACTGCAATTATAGTTTAATGTCTCTTTCATCAAGTTATTTATTTTGTTGCCTCAAAGAATGATTCCAAGTTTTGCTCGTAGCATTTAATATGGTGATGCAGTTCTTTTATGTTGATCTAGATGAGAAATTGCTGCCTGCTGTATATCGCTTTGACTATAGCACATTGTACAACTGACTTCATTGGGTGTTAAGTTTCAAAAATTTCCTTGGGTCTTTACTTAAGTATCAGAAGAACAAAAGTACAGAAGGCTCAATTTCAACATGCATGATCTTTCACCGAGAAGTAGCTACGTTGACTGTTCTAAAATTCTTTCTTTCTTTTTGGTCCTTAATGTCTATTTAATTGTTGTGCTTTGAGCTTACTGTTCATATTACTGATTGAAGGAACAACTACCTTATTTCTACTATATGTTCTTTGTTGCAATTTCTAAAAGGGTATGAGAAGAAGCAAAAGGTCTTAACTGTGGTCTATTAGCAATCAGATTAATGATTAGTGATCCATGGATTCACAGTTTAGTGGACTGTCATAGACCATTTTAGATGGTATGTGAAATGCTATATATATATATATATATATATATATATATATATATATATATATATATATATATATATATCTTTTACAAGAAGCAAGTTATCACTTCCATGGAGGATAATGATGTTTGCATTTATGTATTATTACAAAAAAAGTACAATGATACAATAATTAAACAGATGTTAAATCACTGGAATGATACAATAATTATGTGTGGATATTTGTTCTCGTTTGTATGAAGAATCAAAATCATAATCTTATAGGGTATGCACCTCCTATAATGATAAAAACAACACACACAGAAAAGAAGGAATTGTGGATGGGGTTGCACCAGAGGGGACAAGCACAAACTTATCATTCAAGATTGCTATCCAAGTTTCTCTGTTTCTGCATTGATGGATAATGAATATACCCAATGCCCAAAAGGATGAAAAATTATTGACACAAAAACAACCACAGTTGCACCAGAGTTGAAATCCAACCATTTTTTATACCAATTATAGGTAAAAAAAATTATTAGAGTAGATATATGAAAATGATCATGTGGTCAATGGGGAGAGACATTCTCATCTGATGATATCATGGACAGCATGACACGTCACCCTCCTTCACTCTTCCCCTCTCACTCATTCACTGAAACCCTCTCTCTCTCTCTAATCACTTGCATTTACTTACTTTCTCTCTCTAGAAAACAACCAAAAAGGACAGTCTAAGAGTACAGCACACAAAGCCCAAAGGGCTCTCTATCTCTCTCTACCCTTTCTTTCCTCATAAGCATTTTTCCCAAAGCCAACACACACACAGATATAAAGCTCCAATCTTTATTAGGATTTCGATTAGAAATTGATGGCGGAGATACAACCACCGGAGATCAACAACGGCCAATTCACGATGGGCTCGACGGAGGCGGCAGCGGCGGTCGGGGCGAAGCGGCAGAGGCGGCCCAGCGTCCGATTGGGGGAGATCGGAGGAGACCAGCCGTACGATTCGAACCCGCGGCGGGGGACCAAGCAGTGGCGGCTTCCGGCGACGATGGACCACCACAACAACCACCGCAAGGACTCCAAGTCGTCAAAGACTCGGCCTTTAGTGAATTTAAGCTCCGGCGGCGAGTTCGATGAAACCCTAGAAAGAGAGGCAAACCTCGATAGCGTCGCCATTGGGAGCTGGAAGGTGAAAGAGACCAAGAAGAGAGCTTCGACGGCGACGAAGCGGGTCAGATCCAGCTGGGTCGCCGCGAAAATCGACGAGGGCGGCGGCGGCGGAGGCGAGAAGTTCAGCGGCGGTGAGGATGGGGAGGACGGGTATCGGGAATTCGAGCCGGAAGAAGAGTCGGAGAGCCAATTGAAGGAGCAGAGCCCAATTCATTCGTCGGAGAATTTGGAGAGGGAGGTGGTTTACCATGGGAGTAGGAGACCAATTAGGACTAGGGTTTTGGAGCATAATGAGGGTGTTGAGCTGTCGGAGAATGACGTCAGGGAGTGGAGTGGGGAGAGGAATGGGAATGAAGAGAGAGTGAGGTGTGGGGAAGATGGGGTTAGGGTTTGGCTCAATGGGTTAGGATTGAGTAGGTATGCACCGGTGTTCGAAATTCATGAGGTGGATGATGAAGTATTGCCAATGCTAACTTTGGAGGACCTTAAGGACATGGGGATAAATGCGGTTGGGTCTAGGAGAAAAATGTACTGTGCTATTCAGAAGCTTGGGAAGGGGTTTTCTTGAGGTTTTGTGTTTTTGACTGTTGGTGATTGAAAAACCCAAGAGAGAACAAATCCTCAGACATGGCAATGTAAGATGCATGCATGCCCGATGAAATACTGGTTTGAGCTTTTGCTTATACATTCTATTTTGTCTCTCAAGTCTCAGCTCAATAGTATTTTGGATAGCAGGTTCTTTATTTTGGGTTGCACTATTACTCTTTGTTTTTTTTTGGTTTAAGTGCAATTTCTGATCCATATACTTTATTCTTATAGTAATTTTGAACTAGTTGTAGTTATCTGTTGATGGCCATGATTAGATCTTTCTTTTCAATTGGTCCTAGGACAGAATGGGATAAGGAAACCGCTAGAATTGGTTCAAGGAAGGACCATTTCTTGTATTTTCCTTTCAGTTTTCATTACTTTTTATCCTCCGTATAATTGTTTAGTAGACAGACTGTCCAATAACTCTAATCTGTATCTAATTTCCTGAGATATAAAGATTTTTAATCTGTCTCTTTATTAGGCCTCTTGTTTGTTGATGTTGATCATTATGTATTTACACTATAGGATCTCGTCTTCATGCTGCATTCTGATTTTCTGCAAATTAGTTCAGTACATTTACTCAGTTGTTCTTTTACAGTACTTCTCTGAGAATCTTTGTAGTTATGCATTTAGGATACAGCTGATAAACTAAACCAAAATATAGATCTATTTGATGATGAGGGAAATTTTCTATGATTTGTAATAACAGAGTGAATATATTGAAAGCAGTAAACTGAGTTTTGGATGTCCAACTTGGTTGGTTGTGGCTAGCAGAGGGAAAGCCAGAAAGTTGAGATCACGTACTAGATCATCAGGTACTTCCTTGAGGGAATTTCACAGTAGAGCAGATATTATTCCAATAGAATGTCCTTCATGTGAAAGCAGGGTGGGATTATATTGAATCCAAGTTAAAGGTTTTAAGGGGTTAATTCTGTTTTGCAGATGGTGCAATTTTGCATTCTAGTGTTGGGAAATATGAATGTGGTGCATATGAGATTGTTAACTGGATCGCTCAACCAATGAGTTCCGGTATGGCAAGAGTATTTATGGATCTCTTGTTATATCTTGTGTGGAGGCTTTACGTCTAGTATCAGGAGTACACTTTAGTGGATTATTAGATAACTTGCACTCTTGTTGTACATGTAGAACCTTCACTGCTTATTACTATAAATTTTTAAGTAGGCTTATTGCTTCCTTACTATTATTACCAGTACTTGTGCTGACAAGTTTAGGAGTGATAGAGTTGTTAGATGCCAAGATGTCGATTCAGCTCCAGTATGGTATATCCTCTCATTTTCAGGTTCTGTGCTATCAATTTGTGTTCTATTTCATTTTCTGTTTTGGCAAACTGTAGGAGTCTCAGCACATCTTGTATTAGATTGGGCTACAGGATCTATCATTTCCCAATGTTGGCTCTTCTCTATCAATTTGTGTTCAGTTTCATTTTTTGGGGTAACTAGTTAAGCAAGCCATAGGAGTCTAGTCTAAGCTCCATGTCTGTTCAACATGACTGTTCGGACGTCCGGCTCCAGACAGCACAAAATTAAATGGTTTTCCATCATGTATATGCCCACCTGAATAGCAATATGAAGGTTCTGTATGGCTTTCATTTATTGTAAATGATTACTGAAGTTTGACATGCAAGGCGGGTTGTCGTTTTGATCTGAATTGCAATTTCAGCAATTGTGTCTACTTTGAATGATCAATATTAGCTCTTTTTCTTTTCTTTTCTTCTTTTGTTATCGAATGAAGTGATTTCATTTTTATGGACGAAAATGTTATGATGAGTAAGAACAATAGTCTTACAATACAAAGAAGAGCTGTCATACCGGTCTTTTATTCCATCATGTCAAATATTGTGACCCCTTTCATTTATTTGGAACAAAACGTGAACACAATACAAGTGAGCCACTATTGGGTTTACTTGGTAACAATACACCCATATTGTGCTACCAACCGTAATCGAACTATTTGTCATGTGAGGTGCATTCCTTCATTTTCGAATTTAGTTTTGTTCACAGGCTAATCGGCCTCTAATCTTTGGAGGGCAGTAAAGCATTAGGGGAATTTCTTTGCCTGCCATAGCCTGTGAGCCTATCTTGAGTATCTTCTTTTGCTCGATCTGAAGAATTGCCATTTTCACTTATCGGAGGATGACCAGAATACCAGAAATGATTCTTTGAACAGCCGCATTTGGTGATCGACATCGATGTTGCGGTCCGAATCTAGCAAACTTGAGATATTGTACAACCTTCCTGAAAGTTGAAATTCCGAGATAAATGAGAAACTTGGTCCTGATAAGCATGCCTGCCTAAGACAAATAGATGATCTTTTATCCATCGTTTTCTCTGGGCAATTCAACCTAAAAGTCTTTGGATGATGAATGTCTGCTTCTAAAAACCTAAACCCTTCAATCAACTACTTGGGTTCGACATTATTTGTTCTCTGCTGCATGTCTTCAAGTTTACACCAACGAAATCAGACCGGGCATTAAATCTAATATGGAGGATCGAAATCACTGTAAAATTTCATATCTAGCCTCCAGGATCCAAATTAAACAACATAGAGAATTTAGGATAAGAAAAAACTATAAGATATAGAGAATTTAGTTAGTGAAAGTCTAAAATCATTGGACAAGGCAAAGGAAAACATCGGAATTCTAAGTTTATAATCTCACTTTGATTGTGTCACATCGTTAAGGAAGAAAAACGATAACAAGCCACAGATGAGTTAAAGGAAGAACTGCATATTCATGCGCATGCGGCATATGCGCTAGGTTATCCTGTAAATACGTATAGAGACATGGAAGAGATGAAGGTCTGACATGAAAGATAAGAGCCAGTCAGACTAGCGAAGGACAACTTGCCTAAGAGAGCTCCCAAACAAACTTGAAATCCCAGCTAGCTACAGCTAACTAGAACCAAGCTGTGGATGATTAGTTTAGGCAAGTCATCCTTGGCTACCAAACATGGCTCTCTTTACCTTCATACTAGACCTCTCTTCCTCACATCGATCGATCAGTTGCTGATGCTCCATCCTACCAATTACCTCATGTATATATAGCCATCGAGATCAGAGTACTGGGTTAGCTTAGAGCTAGATTCAGATATCAATAGTCATATGCATATATGCTGTGTAGTAGTAAGTTCCCATGCAGATAAGATGATCTGGAATATATTCCCAGCAACAATCAGGGGAGTCCATTTTCTATCCATTAAGACTTTGAATGGTGCGTCATGTCGTGCGTGGATATATATATACACACATCGATGGGGTCAACAAAGATGCAAAAAACTCAGCTAGCTCTCACTTACGAAAGCAAGCAAGAAGCGTATAAACATGCTACTTGTGTGTAGATATATAGCATATGTATCTTAATTTGTGGTCAAGCAACTTGCTACTTATCATGAATCTGTTCATTTGAGGGCATAAAACAGAGGCAGGGAGAGTAGCTCACACACACACACACACACAGTCGTCGTCGTCATCGATCACAGCAGACACTTCAAGAATCATATCTGAATTCCTTTTAGAAGATTATATTTTTGCAAGTTAATTGCAGTGGCCATCTATGGGCTTTATGAACATAACGAATAGGTGAATTCTAACTTCCTAGCTAGTTGACATTCTTGCTAAAACGAAAAAGTTATGAAAATGAAATTACTTCTTTGTTACACAATCGAGACATCTCCATGATCGTCTTGGAATAGAGAGATCATATAAGATTTATGCATGGTTTCACTATATATGAGGTGACATACCGATTGACCTTGTATGATAATATTCGCCAGCTTTCTGGTGAGATCAATATATTCCAATGCTCACAGCTTGTTCAAGTCGATCAACCATGCCAACATGATCATATTATTCCCACTTTTGAACAATACAATGCGACTCAACCTTCAAATTCAGTCACACTTGACATTTGGATTTGTTCCGTTTGACTCAGAAAGAATTGAAGAAGAAGCACATAGCAAATGTTCTAGCATCCTTATCAATTCCATTCAGGGCTGAATATTTTACATGAAAAAGTGAGATACGTTTCTCTCCGACAACAAGGGCCATTGCTTCACTTGCATATAATTCATCATCCACAGCTTTATTTCGTTTTCAAGGTCGACCCTTCTCCAATCCATTCCAATAATTCTACTCATTGTGCGAGCACATGCACTTGTCAATTCTGTGTGTGTCTTGATCGATTTGATATTGTTTATGGCAGTCCCTATATGTATTTTGGTTTGAGGTAACCTTTCTAATCACTTCTGCTTCCTTTTAATTGGTTTGAGATAATGTAGTGATCATCGAACCAGTTAGCTGGAATATATAATCCATTCCCAAAGATCATTTCCTATGATCGATCACTATGAAGAAGCTTAAGCTAAGAACAACTTGGCGAAGCCTAGGGCCGGATTCATCATGATGACATTGGCTTCAACTTGCATCAAAAACACACTGTCAATGAATTAACTTGAACCTCACAGTGCTATTTAAGGTAATAAAAAGTTTACCATAATGGACAAGTGAGACTTTTGATCCATTAGATTTGTCCTACCCACATGTCTGCAAGGCCTTTTCAATATATACCTTGCAAGGCCTACCATTCCCATATGCATGTCCTCCTTCCCACACACCTAAGCTAGACCTTTCCGTGACTGAGGAAGCCATTGACGCCTCAATGGTGACTCTTGTCGACCAGAAAATCAACTTTCCTCATCCGATCCTGAGGGTTTATTCAAAGTATGGGTAGAGGAAATATAGTTCAAGATGCCGTGCATCTTCAGTACCACAGCGTGCATCTATATATATTATGTAAATGACTAAAATTAGATGACATTATATAGATATGAATACTCTTCAGTATCCACATGTATATAATACTCTCATTTACAAATTTGACAACAAATTTTGTTGTTATTATGGTAAATAGAGTCATTGTTTTGATAATTATAGTTTTGTTAGTTGTAATTACTTCACCTATGACATACTTACAAGTTTATGAACAAATAGTTGTCGATGTGGTCAATGGCGGATGCAGAAAATTATGTGAGTGGGGGCAAAAAAAAATAAAGAGTTTTATTTGCGCGAAGCGCAAATTTTTTGTTGTTGTAAATTTCAATATAAGTCTCTACTTTCTTTAAAATATGTGTACGTGTTGAGATTTGTCATCAAGAGTGGTGCAAATGATTGCGAGGCCAAGTTCTTGAGGTTTTTAGAGAGTCGGAAAGCGGGAGGTTGATTGGAGGACTGACAACAACAAGAGTGGTAGTAGGATTAGCCGATTAGAGTATGAGATTAATATAAAGACGACAATTCAAGGAGACTACTGAATAAAGATATGTATAATTTTGCCTATATTATCAGTTAGTCTAATACACACACACACATCAATATGTGTTTTTATGTAAATTTTCTTGGGCTATAGCTCTAGTAGTGACTACGTCTAGAACTCTTTCTTCCTATTTCTCTCATTCTCTATTCAATTATATCATATATTAAACAATCAAAGATTAAAAAAAAAAAAAAATAGTCAAAAACTGAGTGGGGACCAGTACCCCCGCTGGCCCATACGTGTGTCCGCCTCTAGATGTGGTAAATTGGTTTAATTATGTGTATATATATAAAACACATGTTGTAAATTTGTTGTCAATGTTGTAAATTTAGTGTAGAAAAATGGTAAATTTTGTTCAATTAATTGTAAATTAAAGATATGATATACATCAAGGTACTATAAACGACCCCATATAGATATATAATAGTCCTCATATATAATCAGTAATATTATATTTACGTGCATATACAAATTTCTATTTGGTTTGAGGGGAAGAATAATCCGGGGTCATCATTTGAATGCCTTTGATTAGTGAAATTTAAATATCACTTTCAAAAGTATCCAAAGTTCCGACATTGCTTATTTGAATTAATTAAGTTATATCAACATTCATTGAAGTTGAGATGAAAATATAAACTGCATGAATTATGTAAACATCCATGCAATCGCTCACTTCAATATATGCATTCATCACTTACATATTTAAACAAAAAATTTCACAAGTTCTCAATTGAGGATATCATAGTTCTAAAACAAAATGAAGAACGAATAATTATTGATTGTGATCGAATTTCTTATATACAATTGGCCATTGACAAATGTGTAAGGTTGAATATCAATGTCATACATGATACATCTACTTAATTGACCATTGACAAATGTGTAAGGTTGAATAATTGTACAATTATTTGGCTCACGCGTCTATTTCTAATCAAGAACAATTGCATCTATAGATTAACCACATTAATTCTTTGACCCATTCACTACTGGTGTGGATGTGACAATTGGACCGCCCATGATATCCCATTCGAATGCATAATAACTTACTAGCTCTTAACAATTAGGGATACTATGGATTCTATAGGCTGTAAAGGTTTGACGGTGATCAATTAGTTTAAATGTTCATGATCATTCAACGATAGTTAACTTTTGATTTATCATGGCCAATCCAATTTGATGTAACCTTTCATATGTCAACACCAAACATTAGTTTAAACGTAAAACCATGAAACATAATTGCGCATAAATAGAAATAATATTATTTGAACATAAATTCTTTCATGCTCAGAATTTTGATATCGATTTCAACTATTAAATACGGTTATTATATTACTAATAGGTGGGTACTCGATCTTTTTGAAGTGATAACTTTTTATTTTGATGTATTTTTAGAACCAAGCAAATCCTTATGTTATCACTCTAATAAAAGGGCCACCTGGAGCATAAATAAGATCAAATAAATGGTCGGTCCATTAGATAAAAAACGTTATAAAGGCGTTTATGACGTCACAGAAAAAAGAGGGAAGAAAAGAAAAAGAAAGACGCGGCCAAACACGTACGTACACTCTCTACCCGCCAAAAAGTCACACTAAGACTTAATGTCAAAGCAAAGCCTCTTCCGTCACAGCCCAGTCACTTTAACTCCCCTCCCATCCCTTTTTTCACACCCATCCAACGGCTGAGACGCGGCCATGACGGTAACGGTGGCAGATGGAGGCTGTGACGCGAGCCTCGAGCAGGGGGCGACTTTGGGAAGCTTTCGCTGTCGCACCTGTCTCTCACTTTCTCGCATATAATTGAAAAAAGGGTTCGGGTCCCACCCTGCCTTCTTTTAAGTCCCCCGCAGGCTACTGGCTACTGCTGCCGCGGTACTCGGTTCGGTCCACGGAGAGAGAAACTTGGACCGCTATTCCTCCGGCTCAATTTCCGACTCATTAATAATACTCTACCTGGGTGCTTTCCTCCACGCGCTTTTACTATGCCTGTGCTGTGTGGATCGTTAAGTATATACATACCATACACAGTAGAGATGAAAACACCTCTAATTTTTGGAAGAGATACTTTTCATACACATTTAGCAGAAATACATATAGTCAGATAGAATCGAAACTATGTTCTAATAACTATATAGACAAAAAAAAAATACATGATTTATTTTAAATTAAAGAACAAAACTACTTTCCAATAATACGTAGTTTAGCGGATATTGTCGACTTGTCATCATTGTTTTCAATTTTCCTTTTTATTCATGTAAATTGACAAGATATGGTTAATCTCAGCATAGCGAGTTGTTTTCTGTCTTTACCACAATTCTCTAAATAAGATTTGTTTTAGACACTAACCAACTAACATATTAAGACACGTGTCTATTTAAACATATGTTATTTGTCACAATTTAAGTAGAAGTGTGTCTATCCCTAATTAGTTGTGATTAGCTCTAACGAACATAGCAGGTCGGTTAAGTTTTTTTCCTTTAGTTTTTGAGTTTCCTTTCCTTATTTGATGTTATTATTATATTTTGAATTCTTTTCTTATAGAAATAAGTTCAAAATTTTAATTTCCTGTTTAGAACAAGAAATGAAACTATAACCTTCCTAAATTTGCTATCTTTATGTGTTTAGGAAATGTTTGTTTTCTTAAAACTTCAAATATAACTTCTATATAAGCCATACACTTCCCTCTGGATTAAATTTTTTCAAATTCAGTAATATTCTATTGATCTGAATTGATCAAAGTGAGAAACAACGTCAAGTTAACAGAACGCCGTCAAAACCGTGAAAGCCACGCCCGTCAGTTGCGTTTACGCCAGACTCCGTCCACGTCAGCACCCTCCCCTTCTTCTTCTTCTTCTTCTTCTTGAGCTCTCTCACATGTTTCGTCGTCTACTCAAACCCAACACCACCACTCTCTTTCTCCACCTTCTCACTCTAAACCCTATCGCCACTCTCTCCTCCGCCATGAAAGACCCGGAAACCAACGACCCCATCGCTCTCTCCACCGACCTCCTCCTTTCCCTCTCCTCCGAAATCCAGCTCATCCAGACCTTCAAAGTCAAATGGGCCTCAATCCAGGCCAAGCTCACTGACCTCCAGGCCCACCTCAACGACTTCTCCGACTTCCCCGCTTCCTCCTCCAACCCTCTCGCACTCGACCTCCTCTTCTCCGTCTCCGACACCCTCCACGCCGCCCTAAACCTCGTTCGCCGATGTAGGAACGCTAATTTGACCGAAGGCAAGCTCAGGACTCAGAGTGACCTCGACTCGCTACTCGCGACGCTCGATCTCCACATTAGAGACGGTGATATTCTCTTCAAGAGCGGCGTCCTCCACGACACCGCCGCCTTCAGCTCGTCGTCGAAGCGCGAGACAGTACGCGCCGAGTGCCGCAACCTCGTCACGCGCCTCCAGATCGGTGGCGCCGAGTCACGCGGCGCCGCCATGGAGGCGCTGCTGGCGCTTCTCAAGGAGGACGACAAGAACGTCATGATCGCCGTGGCGCAGGGGATCGTGCCGGTGCTGGTGAAGCTGAGTGAGTCGTCCGGGATCTTCGAGATGAGGGAGAACGCCGTGGCGGCGATTGCGATGGTGTCGATGGTGGAGAGCAGCAAGAACGTTCTCGCCGCCGAGGGGTTGCTACTGTTGAATCATTTGGTTAGGGTTTTGGATTCCGGCAGCGGCTTCGCTAAGGAGAAGGCTTGCGTGGCGCTTCAGGCTTTGAGCTTTTCGAAGGAGAATGCAAGAGCGATTAGCTCCAGTGGCGGCGTTTCGGCACTGCTGGATATCTGCCAGGGTGGCACGCCGGGCTCGCAAGCCGCGGCGGCCGGAGTGTTGAGTAATTTAGCTGGTTTTGCTGAGAATAAGGAGAATTTCATAGTGGAGAATGGAGTTGATGTTCTATTGGGGCTGGCGAGCTCCGGGACGGCTTTAGCACAGGAGAATGCGATTAGGTGTTTGTGTCATTTGGTCTCGGATAGCGAAAGCAGTAAGGAATTGGTGGCTAAGAAGGGTGGGATTGAGTGCTTGAAGAATTTCTGGGACTCGGGGTGTGGTAATAATCGGAGTCTTGAGGCGGCGGTGGAGTTGCTGATGCACTTGGCTTCGTGCCCTATGATTGCGGAAGCTCTTGTGGCGGAGGGGTTTGTGACTAGGATTGTTGAGGTGATGAATTGTGGTGTGCTGGGGGTGAGGATTCAGGCGGCTAAGGCGGTTTACGAGCTTGGGTTTTGCTCGAGAACTAGGAAGGAGATGGGGGAATGTGGCTGCATTCCGCCTTTGGTAAAGATGTTGGATGGCAAAGCAGTGGAAGAGAAAGAAGCCGCCGTCAAGGCCTTGTCGGCATTGTTGCTTTATGCTGACAATAGGAAGATATTTAGGAAAACTGAAGGCGCGATTTCAAGTATAGTTCAGCTTTTGAACCCTTCTATTAAGAATTTGGATAAGAAGTACCCTGTTGCTGTGTTGGCGGCACTAGTGCATTCGAAGAAGTGTAAGAAGCAAATGGTGGCTGCCAAAGCGTGTATACATTTGCAGAAGCTACTTGATTTGGAAGTAGAGGGGTCTCAGAAGCTCATGGAAAGCCTTTGTCGTAGTAAACTATGGGGCGTATTTGCCAGATCTTAACAATCGAAGACAATGTCCAAGTGACACATACCAAGTATAGGTACACGAAGAAGATTCATTGATCTGTCTGTACAATAGTTGTGATTACTGTTGATTTTGGTTCTTGATTTTCTCCCTTGTTTATAATTTGTGCTTATTTATGTCTAGGAATTACGTTTTGCTAGCTTAGTTGTTATGATTTATGTAGGTTTGGTGACCTAACATAGGCCTTCTAAGTTTTCTCAACCAAAAGTCAATAATTGATATTGCTGCCTGATCTGCTCTTGTACACATTTGGAATTCGAGATAGGTGTTGAATTCCATTTCTTTGTAGATTTTCACTGTAATGGTTAGTTCTTCATTGTTGATCAAACCTATATCTTTGTACGAGTTTTGCCTCCTCGGCAAATCCATTATATGAATACATAGTGTGTTCAATTTCTGAGTTTTGTTCAAGTACAAAAGCATGGAATAATAGGGAACTAGATGCTTGCACAATGTTTTGTATAATAATTTGGTCGTTAGGACTCGGAGATTCTCAATAATACACAGAACAAAAGGTGGGCCAGAAGCATGTGCTAGATTATTTGCATTTCTGTGTAATATGTTTCCTCACTGATAATGCCAGCTTCTCATACATTGGTTTGCATCACCGACCTGCATCATCTTATCCTCTCCTGCATCCATTTAGCTCTTGGGTCCCAAGTTTAAGTTCCTAGATGAATGCTGTTTGTGGTATACTGGTATGTCCATATAAGTTGTGTGTCGATTTCGCTGCCGTAACATTTTCAGCCCATGTGGTGGTATGATAGATGGAATTTTGGCGATGCTAGTGGAGTGTTGAGGGTTATGAACCATGTGTGCATGTGCATTTGTCCTGCTGGGTGAATTATTTTGCACTCTTGTGTTGGCATTGCCTGCCTTAAACTATTTGCAGTTGTAGTTTGGAGATACTGTTATTATATATGTTGGTCAGAATGAACTCCTGCCTGGAAAATAAGGGGGAATAGAAAGTCTAGAATGTTGAAACTTTGCTGCATTATTCCCCAGTTTATATGTTTATATCCATTATATACAGCTGTGGATTTGATCGGCCCGAGGTTTAGGGGGTCCATTTCAGAATCTCTTTATTCCTCTGATCGAATCTTCGGTGAATCAGAATATTGAGCTAGTCCTCACTTTGTCCAAAACAAGGACACTTGTATATTGCTGCTCTGTTGTTTTCTTTGAAGTCGAAAATCTGGTATCCGTTCTGAAATGATCTACTTTCACAAACCTTTTGCTATTCTGCGGTGTCCCAAACTCCCAATAGAACATCTCGGACTACTAAGACAGCTCTTGTCCCCGGTAGCCCTGCCTTGCAATACAATTTGGTGTTGTAAGGGCAAGGGTTTCCAGAAGGAACGACCAAGAGGCTAGATTCATAATGAACAATGGTATTCTATGTAGTAGAAGAGTAGGTTAGTGAAAGTTGCCTCAAGAGGAGGAAAGGGCTACCATGAGTACAATCCCGCCGATATTGGATAGTGTCATAGTGGGCTGACATATCTAAGTACTGAAATTTTAGGATCTCCAAGCTCATTTTGAACTAACAGTAGCATAAAGAACGACGATCCTGTCAGTTACTAAGAACTTCTATCACCTTGAACATGTGAGATTCTATGTCCATTTAGTAAGAAACTAAGGACTAGAGGGATTATGATTCAGTTAGACCATTCGCAACAACTCAAAAGAGAAAACATGAAACAATGCCAGTAGCTTGAATAAGATCACCGTAGCGCTCTGGTGGTCGATTCTCAACCTAAAGTCCTAAACATAGCAAACAGATACAGAATGAATTAAGTTGCACGATTGGATACCGATATTTCTCTTACTTCTCCTTCAAAACTTCAATAAGTTACAATATTCTAGCCACAAGGCAACTATGTTTGTGCAATGTGATGACTGATGAGGGATAACAGTGACAGCGCCTTTATCTTTACTGTAATGAAAGGAGAGCGAACTAACTTAAAAATACAAGCTAATAACTTGGAGCTATACCCCAATATTCCGTAACGTTAGGCGAGTACTAGGCGGAAATATGCGGTGTTAGACGGACGTTAGGCGGGCGTTAAAAGGTGCTAGGCGGACACTAAGCGGGTATAAAAGGTGCTATGCGGCGCTAGGCGGGATCTAAGCGGGAGCTAGACAGGTTCTCCTCTTTATTATCATATCTCTCTTGATGGCATGACTTGCTTGACTCTCTCTCGTTCAACTGTCAATAGCTTAAACCAACATAAAAGTTCTTGGGCCAAATCTCCTACGAGTCCTATCATGAATAAAGAACGACGATCCTGTCTGTTACTAAGAATTTCTATCACCTTGATCATGTGAGATTCTATGTCCATTAGTTAAAAAAACCTAAGAACTAGAGGGAATGTCAGAATATGATTCAATTAGACCATTAGCAACAACTGAAAGAGTGAACATGAAACAAGGAGCTGAGATAAGATCATCGGAGTACTCTGGTGAGGTTGAGAATCAACCAAAACATAGCAAACAGATCGAGAATGAATAAAATTGCATGATTGGATACCAATATTTCTCTTACTTTTCCTTAAAAACTTCAATTAGGTACACATTAGTCTAGCCACAAGGCAACTATTTTTGTGCAATGTGATGGGGGATAACAGTGACAGAGCCTTTGGGCTTTACTTCAATGAAAGGAGAACCAACTATGGTACCTCCACTGGACAGTGGAAACAGAGAAAGGTCTCTACCAGCTAGCTTCCTCTCAAACCTAGACGAGAATGTTCCAGCCATAGGTCTAACCATCTACTGCTTCAAATCAGACTCAAAAACTGAATGAAGAAGCCTTGGAGTTGGAGGTCATAAAATCTTGTCGAATGTAATCGTTCAATACCATCCAGTGGCAAGAAGGCTCACTGACGACGATGAGGAACACATTATATATAAACAAGCTTGCCGAGAATCTCAGGTTCGGGTTTGCTTATGTCTCTCGTGATTTTAATTTCATAGTTTGCTTCACCAGCTTCGGTGAACGCAGCTTCTCTCCTCTGTCACACAAAAAAGAAGTTCTTTCTTGCAAGTAATTAGGTGGTGCAACACACTTGACGCTTGTGCAGTTGTGCTAATTAGACGTTGATCCATTTTCGTGGGTGCCTTAATTATCTCCGGCCACCATCCTTAACAACTCTCATCATTTTAGTTTTGTTTCGAAAAAACCGTCCAAACTTAGAACGAATTTCTTATGATCGAAACACAATTCTCAAACACATGAACACTATTCCAGCTCTTCATAATAGCACTAATAAAGATGATGTTGTAGACAACATTAATAATTAAGATGCTTCTTCTGCAACACAACATTGCCTTAAAGAAAATAAGAAACTTCTTCTACAACAACAAGAAACGACAACAGCAGCTGAATCACAACCAGGAGTAGAAGTGTACTAAACTAAACTTGCATCCGTCTAGACTTGATCGCTGAGCCGATAGTAAGCATCAAGAAAATTATGAGAGACACGTAGGAGAGAATCACAGATTTTGTAACTCTGTGACAGAACTTGTTGAAGTGATCACATATCGGAGTCCAACCAGTGTGGCTGTTTCCATACCTCCCGACGAACCCTATCGCCGTTGCAGCCGCGCATCCAGCAAGCACCAAGCACATGATGAACTGCAGCACTCAAGCAATTTTGTTTCAAGAAGACAGTCATGTCAAACAAATAGCACTTTAGAAGTTCTTTATAATAAAACCAATTTAGTCGGTTAGCAATAGCATGCATACCAAATCATGGAGGAAGAAGAAGAAGTAGTGATTGGGATTTGAGCCTTGGAGATGGAGAAGGAAAACAAGGAACAAGGACACCAAACAACAAGCACTCACAACAGCATTTGCAAAAGCCAAGAACCTGAAAACATTAAACGAAAATTAATATATAAATAAATTAGCCAAACAACATGAGATTACTTTCTCTTTTGTAGAATGATGAATATAAAATTTACTTGAAGGCAGAGGAGTAGCTATATCTAGCATCAAAGGCTATCCCAACAATCTCTACAGACTGTTTGCTTGTGACCATGATCCATGTTGCAGCTAATGTAGTAGCCATGGCAAAAGTCCTCAAGCAAATTTGGGCACCAAGAAAAAGCTTTTGGCCTTTTATCACAGGCGGGTTTGGCTGAAGCTTGGCTTCATTGGTTGCCATGGTGAGATTCTTGGATGGTGGTGATTCAAGAAGATGAAGAAGAAGAAGAAGAAGAAGAAGAAGAATTTTAGAAAGAGAGGAGGGACAGGAGTAGAAGTAATAGGTATAGAGAAAGTTATTAGGCTGAGGCAAAGAAGTGGTAACTGATAGAGAACATTTATAGAAGAAAGAAAGTGAGGAAAGCTTTGGAATTGAGAGTGACGTTGTGTTAGTTGAAGAGGAAAATGGGTTTTGGTGTTTTACTTAAAATATTACCATTAGTTTACCTTGCATTTTGGATAATTTGGTTGACTATTGATAGATGGACTCAGTTACTATTTTGACTGTTTAAACTAATTTCCAGTGATTAGTGAGTGTGCTCCACAGTAGTCACAATGACATCTTGGTCAAATTTGACAGTGAAAAACAATTCTCAAGTAAATATGAACCTAGAAATATAAAGTTTAAATATTCAAGAAAATGATGAATAATAAAAAATAAAACAAACCAAAGAAAGAAACAAAAATGGTTATGCATGCAACCAATTGTTTTAAAATTTCCATCAATTCTTGTGGCATTATTCACATAATTTCATTGACCTAGAAAACCACTATTGTTTGTGATTTAGTGGTGACCTAGTTAACACCATATTTGTCACTCTTCACTCTAAAGAGAAAAAAGATAATAATAATTCAAATTGAATTGGGTTCCCATATTGCAGGTTATCAGTGAGCTAAAGTTCACCTTTCTTCAACTATAGCAATTACTGCATGCACATAGGTGTGGAAGTGTGAATCACCCATAACAGGTACCTATCAAATAGTCCAGCACCCATTCAGTAAAAGCTTGGGAAAAATTTATAGGTATGCTTGATTTGTAAAGCCAGACTATGCAAAACCCTTTCTGTTTAACTTGGTAGAACTCATGCAAGTTTAAAAGTTCTTGTCTAAAGTAAAACTTTCCTCAAAACTTCAATCAGATAAAGGATGCTTTGGGAATGGAGTTTCGCAAAAGCTGCAAGAACACTAGCTAGCTCAGCCATATATATTCAATGCCTTGGTATGGAAGTTAATCACAACTCCCTTTTATCACCTCAGATCGATATGTAAGGTTACTGTAAACAATATAATATGGAAAAGATGATCACCAATCTGATCTCATATGCAGAACACCAATCCATAATGCAAGTATTCATCTCCAGCATTTGCTGCTGGAATTGGGTAATGGATGTCTGTGTTTCATAAGGTTAAGTTGTCAAAATTACATCTAATTAAGCAAACAAAAGGTGTCGTTGCCCAAAAGTTTGAAAAAGCTTCAGAACAGAGACATATCATACTTTGCTAGTAGTTTTGGTCATCATAAATTCATAGTTTATTGACTAGCATCAGAAACCTTCTGTTGATTATAATTGTAATCTGTAACTAATATCATCAACCTCGTTTAGTTTATGTTGGAAAATTAAATTTGTATAGAAATATAAGCAATAATGTTATTCGATCCAGGAATTGCGAAGAATAGCAAAGATAGAAGCAACAAACATGGCGTAAGTATATCACACAGTTCACCTCTTTTCTTTTCTTTTCTTTTCTCTTTTCAGTTGAGTAAGCATCAGTTTCAGGCAACATTATTTCCCTGATTTTCCCCTCTTTCTTGCTATTGCTTGGATCATTGCTACATATTATAGATATTGACATGTACATGGTGCTTGCTTGGTTGCATGCTTTTTTTCAGTGAATCACAATTGGACATGTCCACATAGATTGTGATTGTCTTATAAAGATAAACGTCTCTTCGAAAACTTCTTGTAAAGAAAAGAGTCGGAGAGCAATAGATTTGTATTGATGAAACAAATAATTATGGTTTGACCCCCTTTAGTGTTATGTATAGGCGCCAGAATGATGCTAGCTAGGTTCCAAGTCCAACGCCAGTTTACCAGTTCTTCACTCATTTCTAACTTCAGTAACTTGGCTGGTATTCTGATGAAGAAGTTAGACAAGAAATGGATGCAATAATAATCCTAGCTGCTAGGGCAGAGGGGAATATTGCTTACCCGTAACATCTATTAGAGAAATGGGTATGTAAATCATAAATAGCTTCCAATTACGATCATGATGATAACTGGTTTCCATATAGCACAAGTGGTGGTTGGCTTGTTGCATAACATAGACTTCGATTGGAAATGAAAAGAAACCATGCATGGATTACAATTTACTACGTTTCGGGAAAATAAGTGCCTTCCCTTTCCCTTGCTGATCACAAGAACCAGCTAAAGGCTGAATTAGCTGACACAATAATCACCATATTGAGATTTGAGCAGAATCATCTTACATGACAAGAGAAACAGAAAAGAAGTAATTTAAGTCCCAAACGAAATGTTTATGGACAGATGAATGAAAAAGCCAAAGCTGACATCGTTTCCAGTTTTCACATATTTACAAGAATGAAAAAGTCGAATCAACTGTATATCTTCAATCATCATCAAAAACCTCCTGCTAGAGAATCTCCAAATTGTAAAACATAATACTTACTTCAGTTATGGCAGTAATTGAAATAATTTGTGTTTATATATCTACAGGTGTGAAAGGAAGATTTATTAAACTGACTGATTATTGATGGTGATGATTATATACAGCTTAAATGGGGGAAATCCCCAAAAGATGGTGGGAAATGAATGTACAATATGTACATACTGCAACTCTAGATACATAGAGATTATCTATCTAAGCAGAGAATGTCCTGTGCCCCTTCTAGTTGCTGATATCGAAGTATCTCGGATCTGAAGGAAAATGGTACTCCACATGTAACTGCAAAACGTGAACAAGATTCATAGGTGAGTAATTGACTGCCTGAAGCACAAGAACTGATTAACCAAGAAAGTAAACAAAACAAACCACGGAAACAACTAAACTGATAATTGTAAATATATATACATTTATTGTATGTAAAGCGTTGCGAATAATATACCTTGCCCTCATCAGAATCCGTCTGACGTTGAGGGAAGACCACTCTGAAATCATTATACAAGTAGAAGCGTCGTTCCCCTTCAGAATTCAAGTTATTCCTCACTTGTCCAGATGAGGGATCTACTTTACATCTCTGGACTGACCTAGAACATTTCTTAGGAAAAGGGCACAAGAAGCGAAGTTGAAGAGCATAACGTAGAACACCAGCACCAGTACTATTCTTCCTAACCTTCGAAGGGCTATGCAGAGACTTACTTTCACTGATATGGTATGCACTCGTTGCCATGTTGCCGTTCTCATCAGTCTTTTCATATCTACAAGAATTGAGCTCACCAAGATTGACTGTGTCCTTGGTGTAGTCAGAACCTCCTGCACTCGATCCTTTTACACACTGCTTTGAAGTTCTTATTTTATGTGCAACATTAAACCCATTTAAATCCACATCATTGCCACTAAGCTGAATAGAACAAGCAGTATCTAGGATTGAAGATGGATTTGAATCATTTTCTTCGCCAGACTCTCTATGTCTTTCATTTTGAGTCTTCAAGGTTGCTTCAGAAGAGGCTAGAGTGATCTTCTGGCGCAAAAATGTCTGTATTTTGATATGAAGAATGTGCAAGAAAAATGAACGTAATAAGAATCTCAAGTAAAACAAAAAATATTTTATCTGGTTCTACAAACTTGGATTAACATGGCTTTTATGTCGGTTCAGTTGTTATATACGTTGCAGGTTGAAGGAATATAAAGCACTAAAGCAGTTTATACAGAAATTGTAATCATATAAAAGAACTTACCATTGTGTAAACATGCACAGTTTAGGGAATATCCAAGCAGATCACAAATAGGACTAACTCAGGTTGGGATTCCATAATTAGATAAGACCTTGGGTTGACCAACTGACTTCAATAAGCCTAGCAGTTAATTTGAACCCTCTTTAACCTTTGCTGCCTAAAATTTTCACACATTCAGAGTTGTATTCTCGTGTTCTTCTTACCTTGTTTGTACATAAGTTTACTTGCTCGTCATGTATGTTTCCATAGGCATGTGGTACCATCCAAATTCAATAATCTTCCTCATTATATGTATCAAAAACCAAGTTCCTACTCTTAATATGATAATAATTTCAGATGATATGCAAGGACATCTTAAAGACCATCACGTTATATTCATAACACATGACACAAGAGAAACACTAATTTATCATGTTGCGAAATCCAATATTTAATATTGTAACGTAGATCCAATCAAGATAGACTAAACTTTTAATCATGTGAAGATGGTTAGAACTTTCCAGAGATCAAAGAAAATCCAAACATCAACTATCGTGAATAAGACTTGCAAGACCTTGAAGATAACTGTTCCTTTTCTACTTAGTACTTCCTGATTACCTTGCTACCGGTTGGCATGTCACTCAAATCATAGTTACAGATGAATGTATGAATTGGTGTCTTCTCTGGATTGCTGAGAACCTGCCACAGTAATTCAGTTCATCAGAGTACAACGAATCTCCAGTCTGTCCCATAGAGTTTAAAAAGATTTGACAAACTTTTGATCTGACCATCAGATGTCAGTCAATTTGTATGACTACATGAAAGTGAGTGGGTGCTATCAATCAAAATCACAGCACCATTTGAGATATAATAAGAAAAAGAATCCTGCCCTCTTCCCTGCCTATTATAAAAATGTTATTCTTCTCCTAAAATCTAACTTAAGAAAGTTCCCCATAGCTCAAACCTTATCCACATGACACTTAGACATTCCAAACAACACAAACAATTATTGATAACAACATATTCACCATTTCAAACAACATAGAAAACTTTGGTTGACAATAAACATTTTTTCCTAACTTTATCGTATCTCATGGAGAAAAATGATAGCAGAAATTTTCTCTACTTTATATGCATTACCAGTTGTATGCAGCCTTTCATAGGTATTCTTAGCCGGTTCCTGTCTGCTCGTGAATCATCCATACTAAGGCTTCTCTTCATCTTGGGTCCTCCATAGATTTCTGATGTCCTTTTCCCAGCAAGATCTATCGATGAATAATATAGCAAGTAGTTCTCTCCATCCACACTGGTCACGGCAAATGGAAGTTTTTGTGATTTTGGGGAGAAATTCCCTCCAGTAACATTCAGAACAGCAAGAAAACCATCAATTCTCTGCAAGAAAATTATGCCAAAACAATGAGAGAAATGGATGACACAGAGGATGGACAGTGAAATCATAGATGCAGTATACTGTATATCACATTACAGGAGTGTCAGTGCTAACCTGATTAGCCTTTGCCAATACCAATCGGCCAGACAAAAGGGATTCCTCAAATGAACCCACCAAGGACCTCCTAACAGGCAATCCAGTCAGGCTTCGAGCAAATTTAATAGCTTCAGACTTCGATTTCAAATCCTGACTCCAGCGCTGTTGCATCCCGTTGGGACTCTCCGGACTAAAGAGGTCAAACTTTTTCTGCAAAATGTCAACATCATCAAATGAATTACTTGGAGCCCTAAAAGACTCCTCTTTCCAAGAAGATGAAATGCCTGGGATAGTTCCATCAAGTGAATGGTCCATGTCCTTCAAAGTCATATTGTAATCGTCTGCCTTTGGTGTATCCATGCATACTTCTCCAGATTTCACTCTTTCAGAAAACTTTGGGCCAAGAGGAGATAAAGAAAGTGGATGCAGCGCCACCTTTCTTGAATTAATGGCAATTGCTCCAGATTGTGACCTTACCTTTATTGTTTCTGGGGAGTAATCAAGGCCACATGATGATATGAACAGACAATGTGATTTTGGCTCCTTGGTTTCAAGCAAAGGACCATCAACTACAAAGGAGGAGTTTGTATCATAATTCTCATCCAATGAATTCTTCCTCTCTGGGGAACAAGATGCAGACCAGATAACAGAATTGAAACAATTGGAGTTGCCAATGTGTGCTTTTTTTTGCTCTTGAAATGTGGGAATATTAGAGCCATCTTTGCATCCAAAGGTCTTATGAACCCCATCACCAATGTTTAGAGAATCGCCATTAAATTGATCTTGGAGACGCATCCCATTCAAAGGAGACAATAACCGCTTCCTGGCTACTGACTCGGTAACCTCATTTGTGTCGCCTGTGACAGCCACCCCACTAGAAGAATGTCGGTTTCCACTGAACAAATCAAGAGGAGAATTTAAGTTTCTCGGTTCAAAACCAACAATTCTGGGAACAGATGGCTGAATATTCTGACCTACTTTCTGATTTAACCAGTTATTTTGTTCCAGAATGTTGATCTTCAAGGAATTCATGTTTGATCTACCAATACGCGTATTAGAAAAATCTGGTTTATTTGGAGTCTCTGTCATGGTTTTCCTCTGGAACTCTCCAGAAGAAGAGGATGTCAAATCCACCTGCATGTGATATCCCATGGTTCCTCCATGCAATCCACTTAAATCACAGCCACTGACGCCAGCAATTCTGGATGGAGGTTGCATAAAAGTGCACAGTGATGCTGCCACTTCCTCAGCAATACTGCTAGAAGACACTTGTGGCAAACCCATCTTCAAAAGAATTTCAAGATCAAGTCCTTATTTAACTTTGCTTCTTTTCCCTCTTTTGCAGTGCATTCATGCATACGAATCAAGTTGCATTTCTATGTTCCAAGTGATCAAATGGTTTCAAGTTGCTTGACCATCCATAACTTCTCAGATACGAAAGGAGCTGTTCTAAGTATCATCTGACTAAAAATTATAGTAAAGCTAATATACTATACTGCAAATGCCTACCAACTACATCGGCATCTCAACCTTCATCAGGTCATACGAAACTAGAGCTGAAATAAGCAGTTTAGGTTGTTCCAGGTAGTAATGCGCCGTCCTGGAATTATAAGCGTAGTCAGAAACTGGTGATTGGCAATCCAGATGCAGGACTACGTCCAAACTTCAATATTTTCTCCCATTGGTTTTGCCATTTGGAAAAGTTTAAGCAAGTGATATACTCAACCCAACTTAACCTTTACCGTTACAACTGATGTAAAACAAAATCCAAAGCTAGAAAAGAGAGATAGAGTAATGCAAAAAACAAAAGTGAATCAAATGACTGAGATTCCAAGAAGTGACCCTTTGCAATTTAAGAAAATCAATTCGCCCAGCTCCGATTCATAGAATCCAATAACAATTAAGAATATCCAATCAGACTCCTAACGAGATTAAACTTATAACAAATCCCCATTGTCAAATTCCCACAGTAATATCTGATGATTCTGATCAAACAAGTACTAAAACACTTTGACATGATCGACTAACAAACAGATAAGGAATGCAACAAGATACGAAGCTCAGTCCATTAAATCTTTCACATAGTTCGTCAGCTGTTTAACACAAAGCTCAGATGAAACTAACTTTCCAATTCAATTACTAATACCCAGAAATTCAAACAAGAAAAGCAATAAGACCCGGAATTAAATTTCAGTTCTTTTCCTAAGCAAATCACAAAAGATCAATACTTGTTCATCAAAACAAAAACAACAATACCAGAAACCAAAAGGGTGTTTGTTTAAGAGAGAAACGCACCTAAAGATGAACAACGCTTGGAACTTTGGATGCACAAAACTAAACCCAAATGAATAAACCGCTTCTTTGATTGTGGGTTATTCAATAAGCTTCTTCTTCTTTCTTCTGACTCCAATTGGCTTTGCAATTCTGATGGTTTCCATGCTCTGCCTTTTGTATGTGTAAAATGGATGATGTTGATAATGGGTTGGGTTGGGTTGCGTTGGGGGTTAGGATAGTGGTGATTAAAGATTTGGAGATGTCCTCCCAAATTTTTCTCTTTTTCAATAAACAAAAAAACCAATTAAAAATTAAAAAATGTGGGTCATGAATTAATCAATGAATGAATAGCTCTCTACGCTTTATCCTGAATTTTCTGAATGGCTGGCTGCGGTTTTCGGTTTTCCTTTGGTTTGTTTTGGTCATAAATTTGTTGGCATTGCTTTGTTGCCAAACCAAAGTAAAACTTGATCAAACCCAAAACCAGGGGCCTGTCGACGTTGCTTCTTCTCTTCTTTTTACCAGTCATACTTCTATTAGTTCTATAAACATTTGTGATAATGTCGTTTCTACCTTTTGCCTTTTGTTTCAATGAGAATTTGCCTTTTAATTCTTGGAGGGCATAATGTGGCTCTCTTTTGTTGAATATGAGTGTGTGCTAGAACAATTCTCATCTCATCCCACCCATCTGCGTACCCTATCATTAAACTTCCGCATGAAGTCTTGACTTTTTCTATTACTCTCATGCCTCTAAAGTCTAGATCAAGGAAGCAAAGATTAAGACTTGTTTGCTTCATGGATCCTACACTATTGATTACTTGAGTCGATCTTAGTTAAAATATGCCATTACGAGTATATGTAATTCTAGTGAATAATTAATTAAATGTCTTATTGAGTTATGCGGATGTTAATTTATTTAGAAGTGTCTCTTTGCCATTACTCACTATTTTGTTATGGTGTATTTCTCAGTTTCCTATACAATATCAATGTCATTGCCCTTAAGGTTCTTCCGCCAACATCAAATTATGGGACTTGTCATTTTGCCGAGTAATTCAATTCGTCATATGACTTAGAAGTTTGACCAATTTCATAAGCATTTTGGTACTTTTTAACGCTTGGCATCCAAACAAGAGACCAAGTGTTTGGTAGTTGCTATCCCCAACGTAGTTCCATTGCTAAGTACAATAACCTACACCGCAGAATGTGCTGCGTTACTCGGTGAACATGCTGTGGAAACTTTTGAGGCAGATGTAACCTCAGAAAAGAACTCAATCAAACTCATCACCCACTTGTCTGCAATGTGCACTGTCAATGTGTCATGGTGTGTTAGAAAGCCACGTACATCTCTGTTACCAATTACACATTTACAACTATGTGTGTGGACAAACAGAACCCGAGTGAGTAACTAAGCCAAATGAGAACACGGTGCCAAAACGAGCACCGTTGAGCTTCCCTCACTAGCATCCAAGTACCATCAGCCCTATTTCACTATATAAGTCGCACCAAGGCATGCAACTTATTCCACAGTCAAAAACTAGCAGCATACATACTCTTCACCTTCAAAAGCTACATTGCATTGCCTCTTTGCCCCTCATAGAGTTTATTTTCCGACCACAATGGCTTCAACAGTCGCAATGCAATCGATTCTGGGAAGCTCTGTGGCTTACGGAGCAGGCAAGAATAAAGTGAACAAGATAAATGTTTCTGCTGTTACTTATGCTCCAAGCTACCTGCATAGGTTTTCCCACATGAGGGTACGCTCCATGGCGGAGGTAATAATCTCAACTTTTTAGTCCAAGTATAACAAATATTGTCATATCATTCGATAATACATGCTTGAATAAACATGTAAGTTAATGTCCTATATAATCATGTATGTGCAGGATGGTCAGAAGGAGCAACAAACCAGTGTACCAAGCACATTAGAAAGTTCAGAGAAACCAGCTCCTTCATCTCCTCTACCTCCTCGTTCTCCTAAGGTACCTAGCTAGCTACTCAAATTCTATGTATTGAAATTGAACTATTGTATATAAGATAGTGAGCCATTACTGGTTGTGTATATCCTTGTCTCATTTATATTCACATGAGAATGCAGGTTGTTCATGGCGGGTTTAACACCCGGCGAACGATTAACACGTGGGGTGGCGGACGTCAATTTCAGTCCTGTTGTGATGTGTGCGAGCGTGCCAGTACCTTTGAGTTAAGTACAACTTCGATGCATACGACCTCTGGCGAGTGTACTTCTGGCGAGTGTATCTGTCTGCTCCCAATTCTTGACTTCTTGATCAAACGACTGTCACGCGAGCGTTGACTAGGCCGGCGTAAGAGGCTCGAACAATACCTAACAAAAGTATATTAGGATTTTCTTTCAACCTATGGTAGATTGAGTAATCTTACTTCGATCCTGTGATGCAATAATTCAAGATCGTGGGAAATAGTTCTCCTCCAACCTATAGCAAATTGGTTTACGTTTTGTTACCGGAGTAACGACTCGATTTGCTACTGGCGTAGCGACTGACACTGGGTGCTTCAACGAGCGCGGATACGAGGCGAGAGAGCGACTCTGTACGTATGGCGGCGAGGTGCGGCTCTGTACGTATGGTGGCAAGTTGTGACTACAATGTGCGGGTGCTGGAAGCGATAGGTCTTAGCGACTCTCGACACTAATGCAAGGCACACTTCGATAACCATGCAAGTATACAGCGACCGGTGGCGGGTGTAAGGTTGCAGCGAGGTTGGATGGTAGTTGTTTGCGGTTTGTGGAGGTTGTGCGCGTAAGATGCTCCGGGGAGACTTCGTAAGGTTTGCGATGTGCAAAAACTTGTGTGTTTGTTAGATGGTTGTGAACCCTTTTTACGTTGGACAAGAGCTCTTTATATAGAGGATGTCAAACCCTAATACTTGCGTATCAAGCAGCATAATAGATTTGGAGATCAATCAGGATTTAATTATCTTAAACCACCTCCTTTTCGGATTCCCAAAGGAACCCCAACTCCTTTCTAAGAAGAAAATATTAAATGTATATCAGATTATTCTTTAATGAATAACTTCATGGGGTTCGATCCACAATTTCGGACAAAATGTCAATTTAGCCCCAAACACAGATGAGCACAATGTTTTCAGACGTGTCTGCATTTAGTGGACCGGCACCGGAGAGAATCAACGGCAGGCTAGCAATGGTGGGCTTTGTGGCGGCTCTAGCAGTCGAACTATCCAAGGGCCAAGATGTTTGTGCTCAGTTATCCAACGACGGCATCCCATTGTTCCTTGGCACGAGTATTTTGCTATCAGTGGCATCCTTGGTTCCATTGTTAAAGGGTGTGACTGTGGAGTCCAAATCAAAAGGGTTGATGACCTCAGATGCTGAGCTATGGAATGGAAGATTGGCCATGTTGGGTCTGGTAGCTTTGGCCTTCACTGAGTATGTGACAGGAGGGGCCTTAGTGTAGATTAACTAGTCATTTTACATGTAATTATACGTTACCAATATAAATGAGATTTCACATTTCACATACTCAGAAATCAAATGTACTACCTCTGCTTCTTTAGTATCTTTGACTGACCATAAATTTAGGAATTGCAACATAAGGAATTGCTACATAACTCCTCTACTTTTGAGTGAAATATTCAAAAGGATGGCAAAGACTTTGTTGATTTTGATGTGCACTAGTTAAGTGATGAGGAAGATTTCAGCATTTTCAAGCTAGTACATGATTCTACCTGTAGAACTCCAGCTTCAAAAACAATTTTGAATGTTCATACACATATTTGAACAAAACTCAATCAACATATTGTTCTTACACAATGAAAACACAAAACATTCTTCAAAAAAAAAAAATTCCTTAAAACTCATTCAGTAGTTGCTATCAAAATGTAGTTGCTATCATTGGACGCACATTTTCTACCATATACTAAATTTATATGTAAGAATGATATGATGATTTGATACGCTAGTTTTAATGAAAAGAAAATTTAACTTACGTACTAAATTCAAAAACATATAAGATATACGTAAAGAGTGAATATTTTTTTTTTTCTAATTACCATATCCTTATGTATGTTCATATTTGCTCTCCCGAAACGACAAGAAATGTGTAACATGTTTTTGTTTGATAAATTGTTGTAATCAAATGCCCCATCTATGAGTAGAATACTCGAACATATTCAACTTTGGTTTGCAACTTGCAATTTGTATCATTTGGTAAAGCAGTGAGCCGTCAATTTGTAATCTGTTGCAAATACTTCAATTTCGTTTTTGGAAAAGGAAACATAACTATCAGAAAATAATGTCCATCCTTTTCCTATTCCCAAAAAGAAAGAAAAATCCATTCCTCTTAAAATTAATTATATTCACTAATAACTGTTTACAAGGGCAAGTAAGACATCTCAATATGAAGGAGAGAGAGAGAGAGGTAGAGACATAAAAGGTTGGAGCTTTATTCGATATTGTGTCATCTCCTACCTCAAACCCAACTGGGTCTTTCATCTTTTTCACTCAAAGGGTTTCTCTTAAGCAATTCAATTGAAGATGGTGGACTTTGCTAGGGTTCAGAAGGAGCTTCAGGAATGCAGCAGAGACATCGAGCGCTCTGGCATCAAAGTCGTTCCCAAAAGCGATTGTAATCTGGCCCATTTAGTTGGAACCATACCTGGCCCAATTAGCTCTCCTTATGAAGGTGGCACTTTTCAGATCGATATCTCATTGCCAGGTTCGAGTTTTGTTCAATTTGCACTGTGCTCTGTTTGTTTCTGTGTAATTTAGGGTGTTTTGTTATGTTTGTTTATTGAGTAAAGGTGAAGACTTTTGATACTAATATGGCTGGAAGTAGGCTTTTTTATTGAAGTAAGATTGTTAGGTTTTAAGGGTTTTGAATTGAAGCCATTGCAGCAATAAAGAATGTTGCTTTTTAGTTCATGGGGTTTATGATGTTGTGTCAAAATTGGGGGAGAGTTAGTTTGCTAGTGTTGGATTGCTGAATTCAAGTTCTGTTTTGTAATTGTTGTGTGTGTTGGTTTTGTTGGGTTGGTTAATTTGGTGTCTGTGATGTTTGGTTTGGATGAAGTGGGTAAAAGCAGCACCATTTTAGTGTAGTGATTGCATTTGATTGTGGAAAAGTAGTAAGCTAGCTGTTTTACTGACATGATTGTGTGACTTTCGGTTTCTTCTTGCAGATGCGTATCCTTTTGAGCCTCCCAAAATGCAGTTCACAACCAAAGTTTGGTAGGTTGAACTTGTGTTGATATCTGTTCTGCTTGTTTATGTTGTGATTCTGTATACCACACTGTGGGATGTTATATGAGATGTCCTTAGGCGTAACTTTTGCTTGGCATATTGCCATGTAACGGTGGGAAACATTTCCCAAAATATCATTAAGTAGAACTTGGAATGGATTCACGTTGTGATTGGCATTAGTAATTTCCTTCTTTTAAATTGTATGTGGTCCATTGAAATTGAAGTCGAGTAACAACCAATTGCTTGTACCATGGAATGAGTATAGATACTAGGGAGTTCTTTGATCAATATGGACTACAAGTTGGGAAATACTTCGCGTTTTGGATTTCAATAGTTGGGGATTTAGCTTGAAGTCCAATGCTGAATCAACATTAGATCATAACTTCTAAGACATAATAAATCATTTGAAGAAAACTTGTAAGACAATACTCATTAACTATAAGGTATATGCATCATGATTGTAAAAGTTTTATTTGTTTGTGTATATTCATGTTGAAGGCACCCTAATATCAGCAGTCAAAGTGGAGCAATTTGTCTGGATATCTTGAAGGACCAATGGAGCCCAGCTCTCACATTGAAAACAGCCCTTCTTTCTGTACAAGCGCTACTTTCTGCTCCTCAACCTGATGATCCTCAAGATGCTGTGGTGGCACAACAGGTATTCATGCTTCTATTATAATTCATAATACATTGTGTCCTTCAATTGATGATAGGTTCTATTCTGTGAAGATGTTCCATAGAGTTTCAGAATTATCATAAATTGCTTCCGATTTGTCTAGATAAAGCCTCTCGTTTATCAATTCATTTTAAAATTACATAAAAGACTCTCATTCTGATTATTGCCCCCATACTATAAATGCAGTATCTGAGAGACTATCAGACCTTTGTTAGCACAGCTCGATACTGGACAGAATCCTTTGCGAAGTCATCATCCCTTGGGATTGATGAAAAGGTCAGTCTGACATTCCCTTTGATATGCTTGATTTTATTGTCTTGGGTAGAATAGATACATTTTGCAACTATTTGCCATAGAGAAACTGAAAAATTTACTAATTCCAAATTCACTGAAATCAGTGGCAAATATGTTTGAGCAATAATTTCAGTAACAACTCACTGTGAAGAAATAATCTTAAAATGGGAGATCTGTAAGCTACTTAATTTTTCTGTACAGGTAAAAAGACTAGTAGAGATGGGCTTCCCTGAAGGTCGGGCAAGGAGTGCCTTGGAAACTGTTGGTGGGGACGAGAACTTGGCCCTTGAAACTCTTTGCTCCGGTTAGCAAAAAGGAAAAGCTTTTCACAGATGACAACAGCTAGCTACCAGCAGATTTAATCTTAATTAAGTATATATATCTAGTTATTTACATATGCCACCTACCATAAAGATTTAATTAACAAGGATTTGTTAATTCAGTTCATATCATGAAACTTGCTTTCTCTTTGTATTCCGGCAGACGACTTGCTCTCATTTTATCCTCATTAACTTCTTCTCTTCTGTGGCAAGTAGCATGCTTTTGTTGCAAGGGCGGTGTGTACTGAATCCAATTTTTTAAATGGGGCTAGCACATGTGTATTTTCGAATTATCAATTGCGAGTATTAGTTCTTGGTCTGATTGGTTGCAATGCGAATCAAGTTCCTTTGGTATCTCATTTCCAGTCCTTTCCTTATGTATCTGTTAGAAAAACTGTTAAAGTTGTCATGTATTTTTCATTTAAAGATAGGTACCATTTGAAATGAAATCGAAAAATTCAGGTGCTGTTTGTGATCACAATTGAAGTTTAGGTTTTACCAGTAAGATAGAGGATCAGGTATTATTTGTGATGATAACCTTTTCCTTTTGAAAACAAATACAAGGTGAGAATGTAAACATGGAAAATAAAAATTGTAAATGCACGTATATATAAAGTCCCCAAGCACCCTGATCCCCAGTACGAACCCTAAATTATCAAGACGACCCCTCTCTGTCTCTCTATTCAAGCGTCTCAATTCTCCCGATTATCACAGAGCATAGATACTGGTTAGTATTGCTTGTGAGTGTTTCATATGTAGTTGGTCGAATATTTACTACATATGCATCCAGCAGTTCTTGGTTTTGAATCTTATTGCCATATGGGGTTTGGATGGGGTTCAGGGAGAAGATTAAAAAGGAAATTAAAAAAAAAAAGCTGTCACATTAATTTTGAGGCCAAACTATGAACACATTACACATAAGCAAAAGATATACATGATGATGTGACGTAGAACTATTATACTGCTGAGTAAGATCATATGATGATAGTCCATCAAACATGCAGTTGCTTAAACATCTATTTAGATGTGGTGCACATTTGGTATATGTTACATTGTTCTTTACGTCTATGGCATTGTCTTTCACTGTACTTCTAGACAGCTTAGCTCTTTGCAACTACTAAAGGGTTGCATTGTATTTAGATTTATGCATACTTTTTTTAAGTGATAGATCCATAAAGAGTTCTTAAATTTATACAGACTTATGAAATTTTCTAGATTTCCGTAAATTTATAAGGACATCTCCAACCCTGGGTTCTAAACCCTAAATTATAGGGGTCCTAAAATTTCTTACTCTCCAACGGTGAAAAAGAGGGGTTCTATACCCTATAAGTTTAGGGCTGGATCTCATCCACCGTCTCATTTTAAGACTTCATTTGAGACGGGTGCTAAACATTTGGGCTGTGACAGAAGTGGGTCCCATAGTGCGTGGTAAAGGCAGAGACTAGTTGCCCCCTCTGCAAACCCAATGGGCAAACCATCCAACGGCCATAATTCATACAACAATCAATCTAACGACCTCAATTCAAAAGAGAATCAATTTTATTTTTATATTTTTCTAAATGAATTTTTGATATGACGGTTCAAGATATGTTTCAAATTAATCGGCGGTTTAAATCAAATATATAAATTTAGGACTTTAAGATATGTTTTTACCATTAGAGATGGTTAAAGTCCAATAATGAATAATGTCCAAATGAAGTCCTATAATAGGTATATGACCCCATTATAGGACTTTGTGGTTGAAGATGCCCTAAGAGAAACTTTTAAGGACTTCCGTAGATTTATAAAATACAAATTTTGTCGATTCTCGTAGATTTTGATAAATTTTTTATCATTAATCATTTTATCAACATAAACATGTAACATGAGTAAATAAACAAAAAATTAACATGAAATCTTTCTAAGTTAACTAGTTTTATATGTGTATCAAACTAGACATGTATATTATGGAGAATGAAGAAGTATAAGGATAAAAATGATGAAAAGAAAAAAAATTATAAATCCACGGAAATGACGAGAGAGAGAGAGAGAGAGAGAGAGAGAGAGGTTGGTCGATATAATTTGAGATTAGATCAAGTTAGTGCCGGAAAGTTAATTGATAGGGTTACTTATGAAAGCGTGGACATTCTGATATATGCGGCCGTGAGGAACATAGTTGGAGTCGTCGTCATGTATTCGTTGTACTCTTCTATTACCACCAACTTGTATAGCTAGCCCCTATTGTAAAATATATATGAGAAAATTGCGACCCGTTTGGAGAGAGAGAGAGAGAGAGAGAGAGAGAGAGAGAGAGAGAGAGAGTAATGAAACGAAAAAAAATATAAATCCACATAAATCTTGAGTCAAGAGGTTGGATTGATGAAAATTTGTGTTCTTTACAATTTACACTAAACAATCCATGTAAATTCATCATTTAATGAATCTTTTAAAATTCGTAAAGTTTTTTTTGTTTTTTTTTGAATCAGTTGACAAAAATTTATTAAGGAAAAACACACTTACATATTACAGTATTCTGCTGTAATAGCAGCTTCAAGAAAAGTAGGCATAGAAAAATAAAACTCATCCCTATCTAAAGAACAAGCATATGCTGCCAGATAATGTGCAGCCTGATTACCCTGACGGCGAGTGTGCCTGTAATTTTAAATTATCATATATCCTCCCCAATCTCGATGTATTAGGATCCGACATATCCAACTGGCGTGTTACTTTAGAAGCATCAGTTTCCAGAATAGCTGGCACAAATCCATTACTTCCCGCGAAAGCAACCGCCTTACAACATGCAATCAGCTCGGCATGTTCTGCCGACACCAATCCATTTGCAGGTCCCACACCACTTGCCAGCATCTTCCCCGAATGATCCCGGATAATAAAACCTCATCCACCCTTTCGATTAAGTAGATGATATGATCCATCAACATTGATCTTACAAAGTCCCATAGATGGAGCTTTCCATGTTACGAAAGTCCTCCCCACTACATGTTTAGGACTGACAAAATTATGAATTTTGTACTCATGTAGGTGGGCAGTGAGTTGTGCACTAACATCTAGTGCCACCATTGATTTCTGATTCCAAACCCTCTAATTCCTTTCCTTCCAAACCGACCAGAGGATAAAAAGGAGTTCACCAAAATGTGACAGACTGAGCTCACTAGCACACTGACAAAGCCATTCCCCAGGGGTAGCATGCAAACTATTCCATCGATAACAAACATCTCTGAGAACAGGGTGGGACTGAATAACAGCTTTAAGAAACACACAATCTCAACTCAAATGTAAAGTCGATTCTCCTAAAGAATCACATAACACACAATGTGTACCCTCCACTTCCACCCTCTTGGACAGTAAGCTCTCCAAAGATGGTAAAATATCGAGGCAAACCCTCCAGCCATGTATTTTAGCCTTATTTGGAATATTAGTTCCCCACAGCTTTTTTCAAAAAGTTTTACCGATAGTTGGCAGGATAGGGTGATAACTAGGAGAGTTGAGAAAGACATACCGATAAGCTGTACGCACTGAAAACCTTCCATCAGAGGCAAGTTTCCAACATAGGCGATCCCGATCTGGTCTTGTGCTAAGAGGAATACTCAGTATCATATCAGCATCTGTCACCGAAAAACACCTCTTCACCTTAGCAATGTCCCACTCCCCAGTCCCACATAGCAGATCACAAACTTTGGAAATAGAATCTGTGGTAGGTATCACCATCTCAGGTCGCCCCATTACAGATCCTGGAAGCCAATTATCCACAAAGGTCTGTATTTGTGTTCCATCTCCCACTTGCCAGTAAATGTTTTCTTTAAGTAACTTTCTAGTTCCGAAGATACTTCTCCATGAAAAGGAAGGAGAGGTAGGTTCCGGTGCTTCCCAAAAAGAACATTCTGGATAGTATTTTGTCTTACAAATAGATGCAATCAAAGAAGAAGGATTAGAAATTACCCTCCAAGTCTGCTTTGACAACATTGCCAAATTCAAGTTTGACAGGCTGCGAAATCCCAGGCCACCTGTCTCTTTCGGATTACAGAGAACATTCCACCGCTTCCAATGGATTTTCTTCTTATCCAATGTACTACCCCACCAGAATCTTGCACACAACTGCTCCAGGTCATCACAAAAATTATTGGTAAGTCTGAACACACTCATCGCATAACTTGGAAGAGTCTGTGCCACCACACTGATTAAAATATTTTTTCCAGCACCACTGAGTAATTTACCTTGCCATGCAACCAATCTACTCTCCAAGCGTTCCTTAATGTACTGGAACATCTTTGATTTTTTCCGTCCCACATAAGTCGGTAATCCCAGGTATTTCTCATGTGATTCTACAACTTGCACCCCCAACAGGTCCGAGATATTCAATCTCGTCTCCGTATTCACACTCTCACTAAAAACCATAGAACTCTTATCAAAATTCACGCGCTGACCAGAAGCTCTGCTGTAAACATTAATAACCTCTTGCACCACAATACTAGTTTTTGAATACCCTTAAAATTTTATAGACTTTTTAAAATTTAATTAAAGTCATTATTGAATACCCTCAGACTTTAGTGGATTTAAAATCTTTTTATATAAATCCAAATTGAATACCCCAAAACTTGAATCCATAATAATCTTTAAAACATTAAAGAAATTCAAATACAATATACCCCCCTAAAAGTTTCTGATGCTTCCTATTTTTCTATGCCAGTTCTTCAAGCATGTCCAATGAGATTGAACAAAACTATAGCACTCAACTTTGGCAAAGAAAAGGCGAGCGTAATCCCTATGAAATCCCAAGCAACATGCTTATGATCAGATTTTGCCTCTTGAAGGTTACTGGAAGCCGTCCTTACGATAGTCCTAGAACTATTACTTATGATCGTCCTGCTCGCTTCGTAATGGACAAGAGTATTGTGGTTAAAGTCCAGGATTTCTTGTCGAAATCTGCAAGGCGAAAACATAGAAAGATGTTGTCTGGGATTCTTACCAGCATGGACGTCCCACAAGTTGAGCATCGAACTATTATTGTTAAAATATTTCTGGCAGTCGAGGCGGCCGATGTCCCCGGTCTGCCTCTGATACGTGCCATTAAGGATGTGAGAATCAAATTATGAGACCAAAGGTCGTTATTATAGAATGTCTGGAGAAAGTGAGACTTGATAGTTTGGAAGATATATGCTACTAGACGAAATATATGTGTCGTTTGTAGAGAGAGCCTTGATCACTTTGATGGTGTAGAAGAATGTGTTGAGCACCAATCGATGATTACTCGCTTGCCCTGCCTTCATCTTTTTCATGATGATTACATTGTCAAATGGTCAGAGGTGAATCACAAGTGTCCCTTGTGCCGATACCCAATGCCAAAGATTGCGGAGGAAGAACCACCATAGTGGAGGGACTGGAGGCCGAATTGGACTACGGTTTTCAGAGTACTAGCCTATGGTTTTCACAGTGTCCAGTGGTGGTATATTAACTGCTACGCAGGCCGGCAGATTGTGGAACCAAAGTAGATAGAGATAGAATAAGCTTATCATGATCTGTTCAAGGTGAAATAATGAGCATATCTTGTACTCAAAAGCTGACATAAAACTTTTCATGATTTTTTTCGCACCCAAGTTTTTCGGTATGTAATCTTTGGTTGGTTCTTGAGTTTTTGTTCTGTGTAATCTTTGATTATGCGCAATTTATTTGAATGATAGTAGTTGTATAATAGCACAATAACATACCACATCTCATACTTAGGGCAGATACAAGACTGAAAATGAACATACTGATGTGATGAAGGACTTCTCATTATTAACCGCTCCAGGGGGGAGAATTCCCCAATACATATTTGCCTACTCAGAAAAACCTACATATCTAACTGGCTAGCTAGCAGACTAAGCAAACTGAAACACATTGCCTAATGCCTACCCAGGAAAACCTAGAACTAGCAGAGTAAGCAGCCAACTGAAGCATATTTAGATCGAAGAAGGAAGCATTTCAATAACAATGGTAAACAGGAACTCTCCTTTGAGGAGGAGGCTGACATATGACAAAGAAAGCCATTGCTAACACAATAGCCAGCACCAGCCCCAGCAACAATGTATCGTCTGGATCACCGCAGCACCTTCCCATTCTTCACTTCTCTTCCCCAACTCTGAACCTCCGAATTCGAATAGAACTTTGCAAATTGCCAAGGAAGATCTGAACAAGAAGGGTTTCAATGAGTTGAGAGTGAGTTTAAGCAATAGTATGAGGTTAAAGATGAAGGGAGAAAATACGACCTTCTATCCATGCAATGCTTATGCAGCCAGTGAGGAGTTGACACGTTTAATTAACAATGTGGTTCCTTAACTTGGAGTGGTTTTGTTCATCTTTGCTTCTTTGTGGCTACCCTTCAACTATAGGGTTTCTGCTTGTACTTGATTCTTGAATTATCTTGTTTTATATGAAGATGAAGATGAGTTTTCTATAAACCCCATCCAAACAAAGATCAGGACCTCAATCGATCTTTAGGTAAAGTGGAGTTAACATCTTATTATTTATTTTCAGTGGTGCTGGTTCGGGCGGGCGGAATGGGGATGTATTTTGATGTTTCTATAAGCTTCCTAGCTAGTTGTTTTATGAAAGGCATGTATGATGATGTATGTATCATGTATGAAAATGAAAGCTTGATCAGAGACTAATACTTCAACCGAAATGTCGTGAAGGTATAGTAATTGACTCATATATTGAAGTTCGAGTTTGATTGTGCCAATCATATATATACATATATATATATACACACACACGTACTAGTCTTCCAAATATATTTATTTTTGCGTCTTTGTCTTCAAGATGTTTGTATGTGAACCATTTCTCCAAACATCGTTGTTTTGACAACTTCATTATAAAACAATTGAATCTGTACGTTTTTGTTCTTCTGGTTAGACTATTTCATGATTAAAATGTGAAACTTTAAACTAATGTATGAATGTTAAAAGAGATTACTAAACAACTGCATACTCATTCCTGAAAAAGGAAGAGGAAGATCAGGAAGTCTCTAACATATATCTAATCTGCCGTTCCAACTAACTCAAAAGATTTCATGAATGAATAAATAAAAATGGATGCAGTTCTAATTTCTAGAAGGAGTATGGTATAGTTGTTCTTCTACCTCATTTGCCATATGTTCCAGTTTTGAATGACATACTCTATAGTCAATCACAAGTCCAATTTCCATTCAATCACGGCACTTTGAACTTAGAATTCATTCTAACTTCAATTGGTTATTCAATTCCTTATAATAATTCTCCCATTAATTAAACTTCAACTTTCCACACTTCCATGCGTGAAGAGACCACCACCTTATTGTTAAATCTTTGAGAAGAAATTACTCTCAAGCTAATGGAAATTTTCTTGTCATTCTCTATTAATGTACGTTCTAAAGCATCCATCAACAACACAATTATTTTCTTTTAACACAATTAGCATGAAATATTATACTAGTGCATGAGCATTTGTGCTTCAGTGGTAGACTAACTTCGACTTCCTTGATATTCAAAGTGATGAATAATTGCAAGGAGCAGAAACTGTAGTGGAGTAGGTGAGGATTTACAATCCTCCTGGTGCAGTTTGTTTCTTTACCACAGACTGAAATGCAATATTAGTCGAAGTTAGTAAATGCAAATATCCAACCCCCTTTATACCATTTTGAATGTGTTTGGTAGGGTAGGTGTATAATTGACTTCCACTCATTGAAAGTTTAAACTGCTTACTCTCAACCTTCTTATAATTCAGGTTTCCAGCCCCAACCCAGAAGGCTAGGAGGTATCTTTTGTCTTACTAGTATAAACTTGGATTGAATTAGAATGTCAATTTTATCAGATTAGGGTAGTTGATGGCTTCATGCACTAGAGATTAAACTTTATTCCATCTAAACATCATAGTTACTTCCCTCTTTATCAATTATTTGTTCTATTAATTCAAACTTGTGATCATTTAAATTTCAAACTTGCAAGAACAACCGGTTTCATAATGTATGTGTTCATTGATCAATTAGTAGTTGATCGATACCACTTTGAAAATTAAAATATTATTTATTGTCACATCTTTAGTTTAATAACAAGTAGATCGATGTCACAAACGACGATCAAATACAAGTCTTTAATTAATTAGTTTATCCAAGCAAAAAAAACACCATAAGTACTCCAAATGCAAAACATTTTAATGGCGATCGACCTTGTAGAAGACCCAGAAACATTCACAACTAAAAGTAGCTTTCTTGGGTTGGTTTTGACTTCCATGGTCCCAACCCATTTCTTCTTCTTCTACTTCTCTCTCTGCAACTCTTCTCCTCCTTCTTCTCTCTCGATAAAAATATCTCAAGTGTGTCAGCGCAGTGGCATTCTCGTAATTAACCACAAATCCCATGACCCATTTGAGCAAGAATGCCTCAGACTGAGCTCCAGCTATTGATTTTGATTCCCCAACTCTAATCCAAATCCAAAGTTTCCATCTTTTCCTCTCTTCTCTTCTCTCTCATACAAAACGCCGTCGTTTTAATCCATGCAAGACTCCACCTTCACCTCCGCCGCTAGCCGTTGAGCCTTCGCCGGAATCTCGAATGCGTCATCGCCGGAGCTCCGGTTGCTGACCGATGGGCTGCGTTTTCGGCAAGGGAGTCTCCGGCTCAGGTCGCAGCCGGAGTATCGATGAGCCTTCCACCGCCGTCGCCGTCGCCGCCGCTGTTACTACCGACGGAGTGGCTGTGAGGGATAGGAAGGAGGCGATGGAGAGGCAGAGAGTGAATCACACCGGCGACTTTCCGGTGGTTGAGCGGCGGAAGCCGTTTCAGGTGAACCAGCAAGGCTGGCCGTCGTGGCTGTTGGCCGTCGCCGGAGACGCGATCCAGGGATGGACGCCGCGGCAGGCCAACACCTTCGAGAAGCTCTCTAAGGTGCCCCAAATTCGATTCAAAGATCTCAAATTTTTTTCAGCTCAAATTTGGTGTTCATCTGATTATTATTATTTTTTTTTTTTTGCTGTGTGTTCAGATTGGGCAAGGTACTTATAGCAATGTATATAAAGCTAGAGACTTGATTACTGGGAAGATTGTGGCATTAAAGAAGGTTAGATTTGATAACTTGGAGCCGGAGAGTGTGAAATTCATGGCCAGAGAGATTAATGTGCTGCGAAAACTTGACCATCCCAATGTGGTTAAGCTTGAAGGTCTAGTGACGTCAAGAATGTCATGTAGTTTGTACTTAGTTTTCGAGTACATGGAGCATGATCTCTCCGGGCTAGCCGCCTCGACGGGGATCAAGTTCACCGAGTCTCAGGTACATTGTGTTTTTTGCCTTCTTAAATTGAATGTGGTTTATGTTGTTAATTAGATTTTTTGGTGTCTGCCTTTAAAGCTTGTATTTATGCGTTTGGATGTGTTGTCTACTTTGGCTCTTGGATGTGGCAGTTGTCCTTTTTGTTTTGCTTGCCTTTGAGGCTTTGAGCTTTTGATGAGGCTTTTTCTAGGCTGGATTGGGTCCCATATCTGGTGGTTTAGAAATCCTGGTTTTTATGATTTATGTGCATAGGGAAAGTCATATGATGCTAGGGCTATGTCGTTTAGGGTTATTTAAATTCAGGAACTTTCCTTGCTCACATCACTGTGCTAAGGCTACATATAAAGGTGAGATGAGGCATTAGAAGCTCTGGAGAAGAAATGAACTTGTTTGTTTTTATTGTTTGGATGTACATGGGAAGTAAGAAAATGAATTTTTATTTAAATTTTACAATTTGATTTCCTGTGTGGCTTTAAGTTAACCTGAAACGCCACCCTGATTACCATCTTTAATATATGCTGCAGATTCTCTGAGTCTCGTTTTTTCCTTTTCTCATGTCCTTCCAATTCTTTTTCTACTTCTACTCCTTTTTCCGCATACCAATTAAACTCTATCTAAATGGCAAAGATGCAACTTTTGAAACATAAACACAGTCGGAATGAGGTGAAGAGTATAAGTAAAATGCATGCCAGATTTTTTTTTTTTTTTTCAGTTGCCAATTAATGGCATAGCAATGCTGCAACTCTATAATTCCTAAGAACTGAATTGCAAGAATTATAAAATTAATCTGTTTCTAGATAATTTAAAGATACCAAACTGGCTACTCTTTGCTTCGTCCCTTCCTATGAACTACAACATACTATCATTCTCATCTTCTTCCTTCATCCTAGAAGCATCCATATATTGTTAATTCCTTCACTGCATATAACAAAACGAAATCCTGCACCGTATTTTCATTAGTTAGTTACCACTGAGTTTGAGGGAACTGTTTCCTAGTAGTATAGTTTTTTTTTTTTTTATCTGGAACTCGGTGATATATTATTCAAATTACCATTTCACTTCAAAAAAGTAAAAGGTACTTTGTAAGGTAGTGGAGTTGCAGAGCATAAGTAATGTACTAATTTTTCAATTATGAAATTGATTACCATCTGCAATTCTGCATGTCACCGTGAAATCGTAGCGTGGACTCCAATCCTGATTGCCACCAGCCTTATCTCAGCTTTCAAGAAATCCTCTCTTACTGAAAAAGATATGGGTAACAATGTTATTGGGCCGTGTCAATCTTGATAAACTCCCTCTTTTTTTAAGAAAATTGTTTATGGGCAATTTTTTATAATGTCCGTAGATAGTTGGAAGTCTTGCGATGAACTCCCTTGTTCATGAAGACAGATGTTTTTGAGGATAGTTGTTTATGGGAGAAGATATACTATCTTCCTGCCATAAACATGTTAATAAGACTACATGGCATTTTTTTCAAAGTTAATCCTTTAAGTGCAGTTACTTGAAAAATGATAAATGGAGTTAAAAATTTTGTATCTTATAGTAATGCAAGTCACTTGTTGGTATACTTGCATGTGGCTTCCTGCACCATTTGAATCTGCTTCGTCTGGCTTTCTGACTCACATACACAGAAATATGACATTTAGGGGCCAAATTATTTCTCAAGATATTCCCTGTGGCAGGTCAAGTGCTATATGAAACAATTGCTGTCCGGACTTGAGCATTGCCACAGCCATGGAGTCTTGCACCGTGATATCAAGGGTTCTAATTTGCTAATTGACAACGAAGGACTTCTAAAAATAGCTGATTTCGGACTGGCTACATTTTTCGATCCTCGACTGAAGCAACCCATGACTAGTCGTGTTGTTACTCTCTGGTACCGTCCCCCTGAGCTTCTTCTTGGGGCCACTTTCTACGGAGTTGGTGTCGACCTTTGGAGTGCTGGCTGCATTTTGGCAGAGTTGCTTTCTGGGAAGCCTATTATGCCAGGACGAACAGAGGTATTGTGATTGCCTTTTCTTCAATCTGGCTCTTTTCTGAACGTATGGGTCTGAAATTTCTGTTCTCATTTAGGAGCTGTTTCGTATGTTGAAAAGTCGTATACTAATCCACGCTTTCTAAAAATTTGTGTTTTCATTTTGTCCACTTCTACTTGTAAGTTGTGACTCTAGATATACTACTACTCTACTAGAATGCATAAATATTGTGAGATGTTGTACATTTTTATATTCATGTTATAGTTGGATCTATGATCTTCAGGTGTTGACAAACACATTTCATTTATCTTCCTGTTTAGGTGGAACAATTGCATAAGATATTCAAGTTATGTGGGTCCCCATCTGAGGATTACTGGAAAAAGTACAAATTGCCAAATGCAACACTGTTTAAACCACAACAGCCATACAACCGCTGCTTGGTAGAAACGTTCAAGGACTTCCCACCCCCTTCCGTACCTTTAATTGAGTCACTTCTCTCAATAGACTCTGATGGACGAGGCACTGCTACTGCTGCTTTAAATAGTGAAGTAAGCATTCTATAGTTCATTCCTATTTTTCTTCCAAGGAAACAGTATCATTATTGGAGATTTGTGTTTTGATGGCTGGTTAATTCAAGAAGTTCTTTGAACGTAGTGTGTGCTCCATATATCTTTTTAAAACTCATGTTTCTAAACTTTTATGTAATTGTATATTTTTTGGTCTGGAACTCTGGATACAGTTTTTTACTACTGAGCCTTTTGCTTGTGAGCCATCAAGTTTACCGAAATATCCTCCCAGCAAGGAAATGGATGTAAAGTTACGAGATGCAGAATCTAGAAGGTCTAACTTTTAACTTCTTTATGACTACTGTTTTCTGGATTCGTTTGGCATATATTGACAGATTATATGTATTTTGCGCAGGCAAAGAGGTCTAAGTGGGAAGCCTAATGCTGATGCTCCAAAAAGAAGCAAAGCTCGTGACCGAGCTGGTCGAGCAATTCCAGTTCCAGAAGCTAATGCTGAGAATCAAGGAAACTTAGACGTATGTGAAAACATCTCTCTCTCTCTCTCTCTATCTCTCTCTCTCTCATCAACAGTTTTACTATAACAGCATTCTTAGTTGCATCAAGATCTAACCTAGTTATTTATATATAGTAGCCTGACATGATCCTGATTTTGGAATCTGAATTCCCTACTTTGAATCTTCCGTCTTTGAGATCCCCTTGTGTCCTAGTTAGAATGCACTACACCATATAAGTTTTGTGTACTTTTATGTCATGCACTCATGCCATGTCAAAATAGTGTCACTGAATGTAGGGGATCATATTGTATCATTGAGCATCATTATGACACACCATCTGCAGTCTATTTATATCTTATGGAGAAAACAGAAGCACCCACAAGGACACTCAGTTGAACAGGAGTGGCAGTTGTGGCATCATCAAGTCTCTATTAGACTTGGTTTTTCAGTGAATGTTTTACTTAAATTTGTGCTTCTTCGCTGATTCCCAGAGGTGGAGAGCGATGACACAAACAAACACCAAGAGCAAGAGTGAGAAATTCCCACCCCCACATCAGGATGGAGCTGTTGGATACCCCCAAGAAGCATCACATAAAGGCCCTCTATCATTTTTCACAAGTGATGCTTCATTTGGCTCAGTGGTTTTCAACACAAAGTCTTCAGGATCTGTTAAAAGCATGGGGGCGGCTGGGGGGTCTTCTAGGCGGAGGAAAACCAATAGAGAAAACCCTACCAGGGCTCCTTCCCGGAAGTTCATCCAGGCGTTCAAGCCCTCCTCAATAGGGCTGTCAATGAATCTATTATTTAGCCGTAGTAAATAATCAATTGCCGGGGTTTTTGAAAGCTCACAATAGTGAATGCATAATCTATGTCATTTTCCCCCTCGAATTAGGGTTTTCTTCTCTGTCAAGCTCAGCTTGGTTTTTGAATGCATTTTTTCCCCTTCATTGTTCCCATTGGTTGTAACATAACACTTTGTATAATTGTTCTGCTATAAAATGCACAGTAAAATAGAACCTCCCATGACACTTAGTGAAATTCCACGTGTACAGTAAATTGAAGAAAAAGCTTCCGTACTACATTGCCCCATTCAAAAAGGGTCTTCTTCAAGCAAAGTGGCTCCTTTTTTTCTTTTTCTTTTTTCCAAGTACAGAATATATTAGGTCGATACATTTGAACTTGCACTTTCAAGTTTGGAAAAAACTCTCAACTTATATGAGCATTGAGTTTGAATCTTGGGGTTCTCATTTTGGTAGGAAGAAGAGTAGTGTGGGTTTACCATTGGTGTTGTGACTGACATGATAATGAATTATGATGCGTACGTGATGCACTGAACAACAGCTTGCAATTCAAAGATGATAGGGTGCGTTTGGGGGAGCTTATAAACTCCTCTGCTTATAAGTATAAGTCAGTTTTATGTTTGGTAACACGATATGTCAGTAACTTGTTGAAAAAGTATGAGTTATTTTCAATAGAAAAAGAGAAACGGCTCCACCCACTTTATATTTATAAGTATAAGTCAACTTTTACTTAAAATTCCAGCTGTACTAAACCCATGTGCCCTGGGCTGCTTAAATATCCAACTAAATAAAATTTGGACATTGTCAAAGACATTAAACTCTTGGATGTACTAATTTGAACATATATTATTCCAACAGAAGGTTGAAGACATTCTGGTACGTACTACAACTCTTGGATGCCCTGGGCTGCTTAATTATATGCCGCTATATTTCTTGCTTGAATATAATTTCTCTAGTCTAGCTAATAGTTCAAACGTGATATGGATGGATTCCTCACGTCCAAGCCGAGATATATACGAGAGAGAGAGTAGGATTCATTCCTTTTGGTTTTCTAGTGAAACACACATGCATCTTGCATATAGAAACTGGCATACATGTAGCCACAAGATAGTGAAGATGTTGCGACAACTTATCTTCTCAAACCCTTTCCTTTTGATAGCAGGCTGTAGTTAGGCAGAGACCCAAGACCCGACCCAGTATTTTGTGAATGGTGCCCAGCTGTGAATTTGACTTTTAGCAAGACAGCTGTAGGAGACAAGAGTAGCCTATATATTGTACTGACCTTGTATGAATGAAGGGAATGAAATATCAATTTGCTCTTATCTTCAATTTTCTTTCAATTTCAGTCTGTTTCCTTTCTCTCCAAATTGTATGCCTAACATTTGGTATCTAGAGCCATGACGATCCGAGGGTTGCAAAACCAGCAACCATCTACGCCGCTCTCGACAGCCTTCGTCTCACCACCACTCTCGTCATCACCCACCTCCGCCACCACCTCTCACCAACCAATACGAGACAACCCCTCATCATCTGAACCTCATCTATTTAGCAATAGCATCGAGTTTCTTCACAACCAAAACGATGAGCTCCACCAACAAATGGAGGCCCTCCAACAATCCCAACACCACATCTGTGCCACCCTTGCCTCGTTGAATGAAACAGTAAATTCAGTCATTGCCAGCCTCCCCAAACAAAACCACACACCGGCCACAACAGGCTCTCACACAAGTGAAACCACCCTTCCCACCCCACCAATCTCATTTGGCTCTCTCAACGAGTCTGGTTGGGGCGCTCTGGGATTCCCACCCAACACCACACCCATGCCGGTTACTCCCCAACCCACTACAGGAACACCCACATGCTGCACCACCATACACCCTTTTACGGCACCAAGCCTTTTCTCCACCATCAACTCTCTCCCCAACAGATTTACTCCCATTAACTCCGGCACAACCTCACCCCTGGACCACTCCTCCAATACCCTCACAGCCCACCAATTTAACACATCCCTCCCACCATATTCAAGGCCGTTCCAACATCCTTACCCCAACCACCAAGACCCATACTTCCACCCAAAACCAAAAGTAGACCTACCTCGATTTACTGGTGAGGATGTCATCGGATGGATGGCCATGGCAGAACGTTACATGAAAATACAGAGAACTCCCCTTCATGAGCGGGTAACCACCGTAGCCTCGCACTTCGGGGCAGACGCCTCCATTTGGATGAACTCATATGAGTTGCGGAACCCCAACCCCACTTGGGATCGGTTTCTGACTGCATTTCTTGATCATTTCGGCGGTGGGAGTAATGCTGATTTCCAGACACAACTCACCCACTTGGAGCAACAAGGGACCGTCGACGAATTCATCGCCGACTTCACCAAACTATCCTGCCGGGCACCGGATTGGTCGGAGAGACAACTTATTCATGTCTTCAATGGCGGTCTCAAACCGGAGATACGCCATGATGTCATGGCACTCGACCCACAAACTCTGTCATATGCCCAACGGCTTGCTTGACGTTACGAAGCCAAGGTCAAAGACACCAAGGCGGCGGTACCCAAAGCTGGCAGGCCTTATTCCTGGTCCAACCCAAACCGTCAAGTCATGACAGGCTCCACCTACTCACACCCTACCACTACAATCCAAAACAGGCCCGCTCCTCATTTAACCACCCCACATCAGGCAGGGACAACGACAACAACAACAGTCCCTCGACAAGGCATTAACGGCTCGTTCCGCCGTTGGACTACCAAGGAGCAAACGGAACGACGGGCAAAAAACCTCTGCTGGACTTGCGACGAGCCATGGTCCAAAGAACACGTATGTCGACGCCCATTTCTGGCTATCCTTGACTGCCCCACGTCAGCCAGCACGGACGAGCCTCATGAATTCCATGATTGCCCCGCCGAGCTCGAGGACAACAGCCATGACAACGACACCATTCTTCCACTCCATGCCATAACCAAAACAACTTTGGGAGACATGATGCGACTGACGGGCTACATTAAGGACAAACCTATCAGGGTCTTCATCGATTGTGGATCCGCCACCAATTTCTTGAACCCGACGGTGGCTCGAGAGCTAGGCCTCCGCACTGTACAACCTGACCAACTCCGGTTCACCTCCGCCTCCGGCGACCCATTACAACCGGTAGGGAAAGCCCTCCAAGTCACAATTTCAATGCAAGACTACAAGCTAAAGAGTGACTTCCTCCTGCTCGCGGTCACAGGATGCGACTTGGTACTAGGAGCAGACTGGCTCAGCACACTGGGCTTTATAGGATGGCATTTCGCGGAGAAATTCATGCTTTTCTACGTCGATGGACAGCTCCACTCACTTCAAGGTATAACTCCGAAGAGCTCACCCAACGCGTGTGCCGAACTCATGGCTCTCCTCGATGCAGGATCAGTGGATTACATCGACACAACACCAAAGACAACTCTCCCACACCACAATCCACATCCCTCCATCCAAGCCATGTTGAATCGATACGGCAACCTATTCACCCCCCCTACCGGTTTGCCACCAAAGAGGGCAGTGGACCATAAAATCCCACTACTAGCAGGAGCAGGTCCTGTTAATGTAAGACCATACTGCTATGCACACTCCCAAAAAGCTGAATTGGAAATCCAGGTAGCAGAGATGTTAACCTCCGGCATAATCCGACGTAGCTCCAGCCCCTACTCTTCGCCAGTCATCTTAGTGAAGAAAAAGGATAACACATGGCGCTTCTGTGTGGACTATCGTGGCCTCAATAACATCACAGTCAAAGATAGATTCCCAATTCCAACAGTAACAGAGTTGCTGGATGAACTACATGGAGCACGATACTTTTCCAAGCTTGATCTTCGATCCGGATATCACCAAATCCGCATGCACGAAACCGATATCGAGAAAACAGCGTTTCGCACTCATGAGGGCCATTACGAGTTTCTCGTAATGCCATTCGGGCTGTGCAATGCCCCCTCCACATTTCAAGCCGAAATGAACATCCTCTTCTCCCTCCTTCTGCGTAAGTGTGTCCTAGTCTTCTTTGATGATATTCTAATCTTTAGCCGAACCTTTCAGGACCATATCTCACACTTACAAGCTGCTTTGCACTTACTGAGCGACAATGACTTCAAGGTCAAGTTATCCAAATGCTCTTTTGCACAAGAAGAAATCCAATATCTCGGCCACATCATAGATAAACAGGGAGTCAAGGTAGATCCTGAGAAAATCCGTGCAATCGAGGCCTGGCCCAAACCTTCAACCTTGAAGAGCCTGCGCGGCTACTTGGGGCTCACGGGTTACTACCGCAGATTTGTGACCCGGTACGGCGAGATTGCGCAACCACTCACAAATATGCTGAAGAAGGGTAACTTCAAATGGTCACCGGAGTCGGAATCTGCCTTCACCACGCTCAAGCAGGCCCTAACCTCGACACCGGTCCTCTCCTTACCAGACTTCACAAAACCATTCATCATCGAAACGGATGCAAGCGCAAAAGGCATTGGAGCTGTGCTTCTTCAAGAAAAACACCCCATAGCTTATCTGAGCAAGGCAATGTCACCCAAACACCAAGCAATGTCTGCATATGAACGGGAAATGATCGCAATCATGTACTCCATCGATAAATGGCGGCAATACCTTCTTGGCCACGCATTCACAATCAAAACAGACCATCAAACGCTCAAATACTTGGCGGACCAACGCATCACGACACCGGCTCAACACAAATGGCTAGCAAAGCTTTTGGGGTATAACTACACCATTGAATACAAAGCAGGCAAAACAAACACAATTCCAGACTTGCTCTCTCGTCAACATGAGTTCATGGCAATTCAAACAGCCTCTGCCCCTGTTTTTGACTACATCCAATCTATTGACAAGGCTTGTCAACGAGACCCCGTGGCCAAGCACATCATCGCTGCGTTGGAAAGTGGCCAAGAAACAAAACGAAATTTTACAATGGCACAAGGCAGACTGCTTTACAAGGGCAGAATATATATTCCAGAAACTTCAGAGTTTCGCGCCAAAGCTCTGCATGACTTCCACAGCTCACTCTTGGCAGGGCACTCTGGATATCTGCGAACCCTAGCCCGTCTCTCACGAAACTTTGCATGGCCGGGAATGCGGCGAGATGTCAAACAATTTGTTGCTTGTTGTGATCAGTGCCAACGCCAGAACTACGAATCCATACATCCACCGGGGTTACTACAGCCATTACCAATTCCAGAAGAAACGTGGGAGGATATCTCAATGGACTTTGTGGAAGGCTTACCGGAATCCGAAGGGGCGAATGCAATCATGGTGGTTGTCGATCGCCTGTCCAAATACGCTCACTTCATCCCAATTACCCACCCCTTCACGGCTGCCCAAGTTGCAGACATTTTCATGAAGAACATATTTAAACTCCACGGGATGCCCAAACGAGTTGTCAGCGATCGTGATGCCGTCTTTCTCAGCAATTTCTGGCGCCATTTTTTTCGACTCCAAGGCACAAAACTCTGTCATAGCTCGGCCTATCACCCCCAATCCGATGGCCAAACAGAGGTGGTCAACCGATCGCTTGAGCACTACCTGAGATGCTTCGTATTCGATAAACCGAGCACATGGAAACAACTCCTCCACTGGGCTGAGTTTTGGCATAATACAACCTTCCATTCTTCGATACAGACCACCCCATTCCACATCCTCTATGGTCATCCACCTCCCTCAGTCAGCAAGTATATACCACGCACAACAACGATTCACAAAGTTGATGAGGCACTCCAAACAAGGGACGAAATGCTACTGAAGTTGAAGGCTCACCTTGTGATGGCTCAAAACAGAATGAAACAGTTTGCTGATCGGAAACGGACGGAACGAGAGTTCACAGTGGGCGATTGGGTCTTCCTGAAGATTCACCCATACCGGCAACGCTCACTGAACAAGCGCAGCTGCCACAAATTGAGCCCGAGATTCTACGGTCCATTCATGATTGAAGAACGCATCGGCACAGTCGCCTACCGCCTCAAGCTACCGTCATCGGCGCGTATACACCCTGTGTTCCACGTCTCTCTCCTGAAGAAAAGACTTGGTAAAGACACACCAAGAGCCACAACCATTCCACCCTTCACAGAGACCGGCGAGCTAACATGGATTCCAGAGCAGGTCCTCGACATGGGCTTTCGCACCAAGAAAAGGAAGAAGATAACCACATGGCTGGTCAAATGGGCAGGATTGCCGGTCGAGGAAGCAACGTGGGAGGATGCCCACACCATGGCCGGCCACTTCCCGGAATTCTGCTCTTGAGGACAAGCGCCATTTGGGGCGGGAGCAGTTGTTGCGACAACTTATCTTCTCAAACCCTTTCCTTTTGATAGCAGGCTGTAGTTAGGCAGAGACCCAAGACCCGACCCAGTATTTTGTGAATGGTGCCCAGCTGTGAATTTGACTTTTAGCAAGACAGCTGTAGGAGACAAGAGTAGCCTATATATTGTACTGACCTTGTATGAATGAAGGGAATGAAATATCAATTTGCTCTTATCTTCAATTTTCTTTCAATTTCAGTCTGTTTCCTTTCTCTCCAAATTGTATGCCTAACAGAAGATACCTATCTTATTACGACTAAGACCGAACCTATTTCGGCCCAAACAGAACCGTCTTATTTTGCCTTTCAACTTGCCAAAATAGGTACGTATCAAAAAAGCCATTACGCTCAACATGGCTGAAGAGTCCCATCATCAACTAGAGATGCCTCCTCTTGCACGGCCGGCTCATCATCATCCTCAACCTTCCTTCAACCTCCGACGCCACAACTCATGCCAATCAAACTGACCTACTATAATTATCTACTTTGGAAATCCTTGTTCATCCAATTCTGGAGGCTTATGATATGTTGAATCCCGCAGAAGGAAGAGAGCAGTGTCCACCACAATTCCTGACGACTATCGAAGAGAATAAACAAGGCAGCTGTAGTGAAACCCTGGCTATACCTGTTGGATCAAGAGGGACAAAATGCTTCTGACTTGGATCAATGCAAGCTTTTCTCCGAACTTACTCCGGACACACAAGAGACTGCACAAGTGGACAAGCTCTGTGGCTACACTTGGAAAACCTTTTGGCTCAATCTGCAAAATCTCATGTACTACGCCTCAAGAATCGCCTCCAAAACCTTTTGGACGCAAGTAGCATTGCCGGATCGAATTTCATTCTCCTATCTTCGGTTATAGTTTCCTTTGTAATTCAACACGTTTCTGATTTATATGTTTTTGAGTAGGAAGATTAGGCAGCGCAAGCGAGTCGGCAAGACATTCCCGGATCAAATTTATGAATTTTGCTCATGCACAAAATAGTAGAGATTATAAAAATGACATCCCCGTACCAGATCCTTAACACCAGTTGTTTGACATTTCCGATAAGAGTAACTGGCAAGTGAACCAAAGTGATTTGTAACATACTGCACAACGAAAAAACCGTGGAATCTTCCTCCACCACCCTTTAAGCAATTGACATTTCGAATCCTCTATTCACATATGCATCATCCCATGTATTTACAACAAAGTTTTGGAAATCAAAAAATGAGTTAAAATGGTAAATGATCGATGCTATTCAATTTTCCATATATTTTGGTTGTTTGGAAGTAACGAGCAGCTTATGCTGAATTATATGTCTGTGATGCTTAATCGATTCAGAAAGGTTAGTGTTGTAACGAATGTAAGAAAGAACACAGATTTACGTGGTTCACCAACAATGTGTTGGCTACGTTCACGGGCAGAGGAGAGTAGTTTTATTATCTTGAGGAAAAACGGAATACAGAATACAATTAGGTTTAGGACGTTTATATACTAAACCCAACAGGAAACCCTAGCCCAACTTTAGCGAGATCCCCGCCTCTGTCAGCGCCACCAGACGACTAGTTCAAGGCATATACTAACAAATCTCCACCTTGACTTGAATCCTCTCACAAAAAACAGATATACCAGATGCATCATAATAATGCCAGATGTACAGATAACTCCTCTGCCTCAGATGTTGCCCCCAAAGGACAACTAACAGCTTGTAACATTTAGCAAGTCCAAACAATGTTGGAACTTGCTGTGCGGAACCGGCTTGGTGAACATATCAGCGGGGTTATCAGCAGTACCCACTTTCTTCACCTTAATTCTGCTCTCACTTCTCAGAAAATGATACCTGACATCAATGTGCTTAGTCCTCTCATGATGAACCTGATCCTTTGCTAAACATATTGCACTCAAACTGTCACAATATACAACAGCCTGATCATGATGTAAACCAAGACTACTGACCAGTCCCTTCAACCATATTCCCTCCTTTGCAGCTGCTGTCAAAGCCACGTACTCTGCTTCAGTAGTAGACAAAGTCACTGTAGGCTGCAGAGTTGCTTTCCAACTAACAACAGAACCACCAAGAGTGAAAACATAACCAGTCATAGATCTCCTAGTGTCAACATCTCCAGCATAATCGCTGTCTGAATAGCCTGTTACTAAGCACTTTGTATCACCTCCATAAATGAGACCAACATCAGACGTACCTTTGAGATACCGGAAAATTCTCTTCACAGCTTGCCAATGCTCCTTTCCAGGTTCACCCATAAACCTGCTGACAACACTAACAACATGTGCAAGATCAGGCCTAGTGCACACCATAGCATACATCAAGCTTCCTACTGCACTAGTATAGGGAACTCGAGACATGTACTCCTTCTCCTCAGCAGATTTAGGTGCAAACGTAGTAGACAAATGAATATTTGCAGCACTTGGAGTATCTATAGATCTTGAAGTAGACATACCAAACCTGGACAATATCTTCTGGATGTAACCTTTCTGTGATAAGAAAAGCTTCTTCTGACTTCTATCTCTGTAAATCTCCATTCCCATAATTTTTCTGGCTGCTCCCAAATCCTTCATCTCAAACTCTACACTGAGAAGACCCTTCAACTTCTGGATATCAGACTTGTTATCTGCAGCTATCAACATGTCATCTACATACAGGACTAGATAAATGAGGGAACCATTTGTTACCTTGTTGTAATAGACACAACAATCATACGGACTCCTGATGTAGCCTATCTCTATCATATAGCTATCAAACCTCTTGTACCATTGTCTAGGAGACTGCTTTAGTCCATACAAGGACTTCTTCAACTTGCAAACATAGTCTTCTTTTCCAGGAATTTGGAAACCATCTGGCTGAGTCATGTATATCTCCTCTTCCAACTCTCCATGTAGAAAAGCTGTCTTCACATCTAGTTGTTCAAGCTCCAGATTCTGATGTGCAACTATGGCTAGTAGCACCCTGATAGAAGTATGTCTGACCACTGGTGAGAAAATCTCATTGTAGTCTACTCCCTCTTTCTGATGGAACCCTCTTGCAACTACCCGAGCTTTATACTTAATGCCCTCAGCAGATGACAAACCTTCTTTCTTCTTGAAAACCCATTTGCAGGTAATGATTTTTCTCCCCTGAGGTCGTTTTGTCAATTCCCAAGTCTGATTCTTCTGAAGTGACTCCATCTCATCTCCCATTGCAGCAAGCCATTGGGTAGACTCTGTACATGTAACTGCATCCTTGTAGGTGGATGGCTCATAGGGATCCACCTCTTCAGCAACCTGAAGTGCATAAGCCACCATGTCCTCAAAGCCATACCTTGTGGGGGGCTGCCCAAAATTTGCTCTCCTAGGTCGCTCATGAGCCAAACTATGCTGATTAACTACCATTGGTTCTGTTTCTGAATGTAAGTGTTGATCTTCTTCTTGTGGTTCACTCTCATCTTGAGTGACTTGTTGCTCTAATACCAGTTTGTTGCTCCACCTGTCTCTCAACACTACACTTTTCTGATACAATAGTGGACTTCACAGTAGGGTTAAACATAGAATTTTCATCAAACACTACGTTTCTACTAAGTATAACCCTCTTTTCAGATGGAGACCAGATTCTAAAACCTTTAACCCCATCCCCATAGCCTACAAACACTCCTTTTTTAGCTCTTGGTTCTAACTTACCCTCACTTACATGATAATAAGCAGAACACCCAAAAACCCTCAGATTGGAGTAATCAGCAGACTTACCAGACCACATCTCATAAGGTGTTTTGAGATGTATACCTGTGTGAGGTCCACGATTTATCAGATAACATGCAGTAGTCACCGCTTCTGCCCAGAACTTTCTTTCTAATCCAGCATTAGAGAGCATGCACCTAGCTCTCTCCAGAAGTGTCTGATTCATACGTTCTGCTACACCATTTTGCTGTGGTGTATTCCTGACTGTGTGATGCCTCGCAATACCTTCAGACTTGCAGAACTCATCAAATTCAGCAGAACAAAATTCCAGACCATTATCAGTTCGCAGCCGCTTGATCTTCTTCCCTGTTTGATTTTCCACTAATGCCTTCCACTGCTTGAAGTTCTTGAAAGCGTCACTTTTATGATTCATCACGAACACCCAAGTCATTCTTAAGTAGTCATCAATCATAGACACAAAATATCTGTGACCTCCCAAAGAATCAACACGAGAAGGACCCCAACAATCAGAATGGATATAATCAAGCGTGCCTTTAGTTCTATGAATTGCTTTAGGAAACTTGCTGCGATGTAGCTTCCCGAAAATACAGTGTTCACAGAAACCAAGATCCTTTACCTTGTGGCCACCAAGAAGATCATGCTTTGACAGAGTTTGCATCCCTCTTTCACTCATATGACCGAGCCTCATGTGCCATAGCTTGGTCATATCATCCTTGTGAACCTCCGATGATGCAACAGCAGCGGAACCTGACAGCGTAGAACCTTGCAGGATATACAGAGTACCCTGCTGGAAACCTTTTAGAACCACATTAGAACCTTTGTAGACTTTCAGAACTCCACCTTCACCATTGTACCTGAACCCTTTACTGTCTAGTAGACCCAAAGAGATCAGATTCTTCGTCATGTGTGGAGCATGCCTAACATCATTCAATGTACAGAATTTACCGTCGTGTGTTCTTATTTTGATTGAGCCTATTCCAACCACCTTGCGTGGAGAACTGTCAGCCATAGAGATATTGCCTCCATCTATCTGCTCATAGGTTGAAAACCACTCCCTGCGTGGACATATGTGATGAGACGCCCCAGTATCTAAAATCCATACATCCCTGTGATATGTGTCTGCATCTACAGCTAGGGCATATCCCTCTTCAGAATCGGTGTCATCATCTGCTACAGCAGCAGTACCAGAAGCTTTTTCATGCTGCTTCTTCTTCTTTGGACATTCGTTTTTCCAATGTCCCTTCTATTTACAATAGTTACAGACGTCATTAGATTTGGGACCCTTTGAAACTGGTTTCTTGAATGTCTTCTTCTTCCTCGAGTTTCCCTGTCCCATACTTCCACTGGCTACCAAACCAACAGCCTGATTGTCTGAACTTGTACCGATCGCCTTATGACGCATCTCTCTAGTATGAAGAGATGATCTAACCTCTTCCAGGGTCAGAGTATCTCTCCCACCAATAAGAGAATCCACAAAATTCTCATACGACAAAGGTAGAGATACCAACAGAATTAAGGCAGCATCCTCATCATCAAGTTTAACATCAATATTACGCAACTCTAATAGAATTGTGTTTAACTGATCTAAATGATCTCTTAGAGTCGTACCTTCTTCCATTCGCAGACTGAACAGACGTCGCTTTAGAAGCAACTTGTTGGTTAAAGACTTCGTCATGTATAGACTCTCAAGCTTCAACCACAGACCAGCCGCAGTTTCCTCCTCTGCGACCTCGGTGATGATATCATCTGCAAGACACAACAAGATTGACGAGTGTGCCTTCTCCTCCAGAATGGCCATCTCAACGTCTTCTGGATCCACCGACTTCTTCACAAGCGGCGCCCACATCCCTTGTTGTTTTAACAAGGCTCGCATCTTGATCTGCCATAAACTGAAACTGTTTCTCCCCGTGAATTTATCAATCTTCACGTTTAAACCAGACATCTTTCTTACCAGAATTCAAGCCCCTCCTGGGCTCTGATACCAGTTTGTTGTAACGAATGTAAGAAAGAACACAGATTTACGTGGTTCACCAACAATGTGTTGGCTACGTCCACGGGCAGAGGAGAGTAGTTTTATTATCTTGAGGAAAAACGGAATACAGAATACAATTAGGTTTAGGACGTTTATATACTAAACCCAACAGGAAACCCTAGCCCAACATAACAGATATCGCCACCAGACGACTAGTTCAAGGCATATACTAACAGTTAGGTTTCAATTGAAGCTAGCAGAATCATTGGCGGACCTAGATAGGGGCTACTGGGGGCTGGGTGCCCTTACTGGTTTTAATTTTCTTTCATTTGTCATGTAATTTTACTTTAAAATTACCCAAGTTCTCTTCCCCCACGCTCGACCTCTCTTTAGTTCATATAAAGATTTCACCCCCATAAAAATCAAATCCTGGATCCGCCACTGAGCATAATGTAGACGATAATAACTTAATAAGTAGGCAGAGTGAAGTGCTGCAATCAGTTCAATGTGCTCGATCAGCAGCACTAGTTAATTATAGTTAATCAATTAATACCTTCAGCCATGCAAGTGAAGCCATCCCATTATTTACTGCATCGTTGCGTGTAATGTCAATTGTTAACCCGGGCATCTGCCCGTAGGGTATAAAGGCATATATGACTTAGAGTGTCCCCCCCTAAGGGCAATTACACCATTTCCCATAAATAAAAATGGCCTTCACCCAAAGTCAGGCTAAATTTGGCTACTTCAATTTGATAGGTTATATTGTGGGCCCCACCATATAAAGATTTTTATTTTTATTTTATATTATCAATTTAACATTTAGAAAATAATTATTTTGTTATATAAATGTATTATTTATAATATCTTTAAATATAAAAATTATTACATAGTAATGAATTCGTTGTGACGTTTCATATGAGCCTAGTATTTGATATGTTAATAATTTTGTGCTTATTTTTTTTTTTTTGTATGATGTATACCCATATGTGTTATTGGTCAAGTAAATTGACTATTTTATTGATAGCCTCGTCAAAACCATACTTGAAAATAAATTCCAAGCTGGGAAAAAGAGTACTAGGAAGGAAAATATAAGAACATATTCAACAACATGAAATAAATTCATAAAATTAACATAAACATAAACTAATATTCCGGTATATTAGCATCAATTCCGCCGTAACCATCATTTCTCTCAAAGCGGCCACTCTGATTGACCTCAGGGACAGGTTCACCTCTATTTGTTCCAAATTGACCGTTTTTAGCCGTTACATATATATATATATATTTAGAATTAATTTCAGTTTACCTACTTGAACTTTGGCTCAATTATCATTTCAGTCCCTGTACTTTTGATTTCATCAGCTACACCCCTGTACTTCCCTAAATTAATCAACTGATACCAATTTTGTAATTTCGTCCAAACAATCTATCAATACCAAAGGTTTTTTGGTGCAATTTCCCTACATTAATGCATCGTTACCATATTACGATTATAAACAAGGCTAAACAATTCATATAATCAAGTTGAACAATAGAAAACAAATCATATATGGTGATTTCTTTTTGTTTTACCATATATAATTTGTTTTTGTTTATTTTCTATTGTTCAACTTGATTATATGATTTGTTTAGCTTTATTTATAATCGTAATATGATAACGGTGCATTAATGTAGGGAAAAGATACCAAAAAACCTTTGGTATTGATAGAACCACTACCAGAAAAAAAACTTTTGCCGACGAAAAAAAAAAAAAAACGGCCGACGAAACCAATTTTCGTCGGCTATTCTCAATAATGGCCGACGAAAATTTTTTTCGTCGCTAAAAATTAAAAAATCGTCGGCTATTCCCCTAGAATGGCCGACGAAATTTTTTTTCGTCGCTAAAAAAAAAATTCGTCGGCTATTCCCCTAGAATGGCCGACGAATTTTTTTTTCGTCGGTCATTCTAGGGGAATAGCCGACGATTTGAATTTTCGTCGGCCTTTCTCTAAAACTTTAGCCGACGAAAATTTTTGGAAGTATGGCCGACGAGTACTAGGTTTGATTTCGTCGGCTATGATTTAAAAAAAAAAAAAAAAAAAACAGCTTCCATTTTCTATCACTATCGACAAACCATTGCTTCGTCCTTCAAATGCAAATGTGTCGTGAAATAAGATATGACCGAAATAATGAAATACGTCTACGGTTGAAAAATGAGAAGATTCCGACAAAATCTGTGTGCCGAATGTTGCGGTTAGCTGTTTTTTACTTCCGTTTTCCTATAGGTAGCCTGACGGTCGGTAAATATTTTGAGGAAAATTTTTATACGATTGGTTGCGTCTCATCGATCTGAAACTATTCTCTGTTGAACGTCAGGCCAAAAAACGTCATTTAGACGGGCCAATTTCCATTTCTAAGCGTTTGAAGGGTTGACTCACCCGGTTGACCGTCCCGATCGAGCCTTTAACGTTGTCAGATGTAGTTGGATTTTTTTTCATACATGTATTTAATCTTAACGGTGATATCTGACGGTTGGAATAGATTTTCCAAACTTTTAGATTCAAAATCGGAACATATGCACTAATGTTCCTTAACTTGTTTACTAAGTGTTTAAGTGAATGTATAGTTTCAAATAGTTACTATACGTAGGCTCTTCAAATGCAAATATGTCGTCAAATAAGATATGACCGAAATAATGAAATACGTCTACGGTTGAAAAATGACAAGATTCCGATAAAATCCGCGTGCCGAAAGAATGAAATCAGTCAAAACCCGGTTTACTGTAGATTTGGCGTCCGGCGTCCGAATGATGATTGTGATACCATTCCGGAAAGGGAACGACGCCAGGAACAAAACTCGTAGCTTTGCCACGACGTGTGGGCTTTTTCGGGCTTTCGAGTTCGTTTAGGGCCTCAAAACGGCATTTTAGTATGTTTTCATAGAATAGCCGACGAAACATTCAAATTTCGTCGGCTATTCTCTAAGTATAGCCGACGAATTCAAATATTTTGTCGGCTAAACTCTTGATCCGCGCCTTTTTATTGTCCGCCGTTGGATGGCTCAGATCCGACGGCTGTTGATTTTCCAAAGTATAGCCGACGAAATATATTAATTTCGTCGGCTATTCTCTAAGTATAGCCGACGAAACATTGTATTTCGTCGGCTATTCTCTAAGTATAGCCGACGAAATATATTAATTTCGTCGGCTATTCTCTAAGTATAGCCGACGAAATAAAAGATTTCGTCGGCTATACTTAGAGAATAGCCGACGAAATATTTTAATTTCGTCGGCTATACTCCTTCTAAATCTTTTAAATCCTCCCGCCTTTTTTCTCTCCTCCTTCCCCCCCTCCTCCGGCCTCCTCTTCCTCTTTCCCCTCCTCCGGCCTCCTCCTCCTCCTTCCTCTCCTCCTCCGGCCTCCTCCTCCTTCCCCTCCTCCTCCTTCTCCTCCTCCTCCTCCTTCCCCTCCTCCGGCCTCCTCCTCCTTCCCCTCCTCCTCCTCCTCCTTCTCCTCCTTCCCCTCCTCCTCCTCCTCCTCCTTCTCCTTCTTTAGCTTCCTTCCCCTCCTCCTCCTCTAGCTTCCTTCCCCTCCTCCTCCTTCTCCTCCTTCCCCTCCTCCTCCTCCTCCTCCTTCTCTAGCTTCCTTCCCCTCCTCCTCCTCTAGCTTCCTTCCCCTCCTCCTCCTCCTTCTCCTCCTTCCCCTCCTCCTCCTTCTCCTCCTCCTCCGGCCTCCTCCTCCTCCTCCTCCTCCTCCTTCCCCTCCTCCTCCGGCCTCCTCCTCCTCCTTCCCCTCCTCCTCCTCCTCCAAAATGTAATTAATTTAATTTAATTTAATTTAATTTTTTTTTCCCAAAATTAAAGAATAGCCGACGAAATTGACCAAATTTCGTCGGCTATAACAGGTATAGCCGACGATTTTTACCAAATTTCGTCGGCTATTCTTTAAAATATTAATATATTCGGAGAAAATAACCGACGAAATTGACAAATCGTCGGGTATTTATGAAGTATAGCCGACGAAACAGACTAATTTCGTCGGCTATAGTTGGCAAAATCGTCGGCTAAACTCGAAAATTTCCGACGAATTTCGTCGGTTATTTTTCAAAGGTTTGGTCGACGAAATCAATTTTCGTCGGCTATACTTCAGAATGGCCGACGATTTCAAAAATTTCGTCGGCCATTGGTATTACCGACGGCGTTTTACCGACGAAGAATAGCCGACGAAAATTTCGTCGGTAGAGGGAATAGCCGACGAAATTTTGGAATAGCCGACGAAAAAAATTTCGTCGGCTATTCTGTCAAATCTGGTAGTGAACGTTTTTACGAAATTTACAAAATTAATATTAGTTGATTAATTTAGAAAGTATATGGGTGTAGTTGATGAAATCAAAAATATAGAGACTGAATTGATGATTCAACCAAAGTTCAAGTAGGTAAATTGAAATTAATTCTTCTTATTTGTATAAAGTCAGTTAGTCAAACTAGCCGTTTTATGCAAATTTAAAAATTTGGCCTATGAAATATGGCATATGATGGGAAATCAAACTCTTGGTGATAGGGTAAAAAAGCATTTTTGAGAGAATATGCTTATTTTAGTAGGTTATATGAGTTTGGCCTATGGCCTATGAGGGGAGATGCTCTAAAGTTAACAGTTGGCCTAGAGAGAGGAAAACTGAAAGGTGTAGGGATACAGTGTGAAATTGGAAAACTGAATGCAAGACTGATGAATGGTGCACCCTCATCAACCTATTCAACTTTCAAATAAGTGCAAGAGTTGAAAGGTTGGAAAACTCGTAACTATAAGTATTACCATTCAAGTTAATGAAGCATGCACTTGTAATGCGCGCAGAAGATGAGGCGGGTCTTCCTTTGGAAAGTGAAAAGGTTACTGGTATCTGCAGATTCTCTCCTCAAAAACTACGGAATGACTAGACTTTTCGATTTCAGCAGTGTCTAATTAAGCTCATGCACGCATGCATTAATTGAAACTTGTCCAGCAATAACTTCCCATCATCTCTCAAAGATATATGAGCATCAGTCCCACAAAACCCATTACCATCTTTTGGCTTAGTACTCTCTCACTAATTTTGCGTTAGCGAAGAGGAAGGAACTGCTACGCCGAAAGAGCACATAGAAGAACAAGGAGGACGAAGTTTTCTATAGGGAGGGAAACTACTCAACCCTCTAACTGATCGAGTATCTTCACCAGGCTGTTAATAATCTCTCAGCAGATCTCTATGCCAAAGACGTACATTTTCTCACGGAGCTACTACAGGTTTGCATTTCCATTCACGAATGACTCGTTTGTTATATAGCATTAAGGAATATATGTGAACATATACCATTTCTTTCTATATCAATACTACTACGAACTAAAATGTGTGGAAAAACTGAACACAAATTTGCGGAAGCTTTTCTGATATTCTTCTTGGTGAGAAATAAGTTTACAACCCTAAACTATATATATATAGGAGAGGCATGTCTAGCCCTTAATTAAAGGAACAAGACAATACACAACAAGCAACACACCTATCTACACTATATATATATCAACTGACAAAGAAACATTATGGTAGACTTTACAAGTAAGATAAAGTGTATAAGTAAAATATAAACAGTAAATTGTAAGGATAAAAGGGACACAACAACACCCATTTGTTCACTAGGACAGTAGGACACCACAACACTGATGCATCATCTGGATATAGCCACACTTCAATGAGCACAGCCATGCCACCACCATACATCCATCTTTCCACAGTGATCACAAGTCTAATCAGCTTCCAAAATTGGAGATCATTATTCCATGCTATGTCTCTTCACTTTCTTCTACTCTTCCTTCCTTGTGAAGGCAATTCATTACCTTCCTTGAGAAGGTTTCCTCTTCAGATGGAATATTTGCCTTTACCCAAGGGCCAAGGTTCACTTATTGCGTACTAATATGTGACAAAATACTCACCATCTTTAATCTCTTAATTTAGCTACAAGCTACTTGGAAATCCACTCATTGTTTGCTTTGTCGTTTGTTTTCTGGAAATCAAGAAACATCTCGGTCAGATTCAAAGACTCACAACTCTCATCAAATGAGAGCCTCTTAAGTCTAAAGCTCATGCCTTTTTTTTTGTTTTCCGTACGAATCTTTCTGTATATTATAACTAGCTACAGTGTCAATTACTTTTCGAAAAAAAACAAAAACTTGTCTAGCCTTGCTCGGCTCGAGAAGGCTTTTCTCAACCTTCCCAACAAAAGCATGAAAACGACTTAAAAAACAAAGTTAGGACATGGTTATTATTCTAACCCCGTTGTTTGGATCAAACGAGAATTTCAAAAATGTAATAAATAAAATGTGCTCTCGTGAAATTTTCGTCCAAAAAATTTATTTAAACTTATAATAAAGAGTGTCACTTGTAAGAATCAACTAGATATCATCAATCACAAGATCATCTGATCTCGATCGAGATGGTATACAATTTCTTGAAATTTTCTTCTAACCTACGACTTTAAAGAAATATACTGTGCCTTCTCTACAAATTCTGTGGGTTTTGAAATCACAAATACAGTATAGGGGAGTATAGATTCAAATCTTGTTTTTTTTTTCCTGAAACTGAGGTTCAAATCTTGTTTGTTTTCTTTAATTAAGCAAATTCTCCTTATGGAACCACCAAACCTCTAATGTTAGTAATGCATTTAGTTTATTAAATTGCTTATATAGAGACATTTATTTGGATAGAAGATGAAAGAGTAAAAAGATAATATTTAAAACTACTTCTCCTACAAACACTCTCAAATAAAACTGAAAAAAAAAATAGGACATGAAAGATAGTATAGAATGAGTCCTAAAGTGTAAAGAAAGGGTATATAGACTTGTAGAAAGAGAAGTGTATGCGCTATTTTCGTACCACGATGGAAAAAGAGTTCGTTAATTATAGACTTTTTGTGACCCATCAGGGAGGGTTCTGAGTCTTAAAATCCTGGTCTTCTCTCTGCAAAAACCAAGGTTGATCATTTGTGTGTTGCCAACGTACGAAAATGTCGACAACAATGACGCCGAGAGAGCACATAGCAAAAATACGGAAGACCAAGTTCTTCATCGGAGACGAGCTTAAGCCTGAAGTTTTGAAGGATCTTCACCAGGCCGTCAAGAACCTCTCTGGCGAGCTTTACGCCAAAGACGTCCACTTTTTCATGGAACTCGTTCAGGTTAGTTTTCACTCACATAGCTTCTTGCTTCCTTATTCTTTAGACTGAATCTTAATGACTTAGTCATTATTTTACAGCACTGCATTTAAATTTCTTTGTTCATAGGGTTGAAAGCAATTAAGGGCTTAATTTTGAAAGCAAAATCACTGTGAACCTTAATTGATCGGCCACGGTAAATTGGTTTAGATAAAATGGATGCAGTTACTTGATTTAGAAATAACTGTTGTTTCTTACACTGTACTTTTATACGCATGATTTATTACAATGCCAAATAATGGTTTAAATCACTTATGGTGCAGAATGCAGAAGACAATGAGTACTCGGAGGGGGTTGATCCATCGCTTGAGTTTTTGATTACGTCCCGCGATATAACCGCTACTGGGGCTCCAGCCACATTGCTGGTTTTCAATAATGAGAAGGGGTTTTCTCCCAAAAACATAGACTCTATTTGCAGTGTCGGACTGTCCACCAAGGCAGGCAACAGGAAGAATGGTTATATTGGGGAGAAAGGTAACTTACCTGTATTTAAAAGTTAACCTATTAATTTATCACTTTATGATGAGTTCATCGACATTTATGTGTAATGACTTTAAATGCACAAAAAGTTTTGATTGCATAATAATCGATGACGTCTGTTGCTAGTACTTGATTGATAGTAGGAATACCTATAGGAGTATAGGGTGGGTATAAGAATGAGTAATGTGTACCTAGATGAAATAATCTGCTTCCTTATCTTTGCTTAGTTTTGTTGAACTAATTCAGTAACATTTCTGATCAATAAACAGGAATTGGCTTCAAGAGTGTGTTTCTGATCACTGCTCAGCCTTACATATTTAGTAATGGTTATCAGATAAGGTTTAGTGAAATGCCTCGTCCAGAATGCAATGTTGGCTACATAGTACCTGAATGGGTTGAGCAGAATCCCACTCTCTCTGATATACAAAAGATATATGGTTCTGCTACTGCCCTTCCTACCACAACACTGATCTTTCCTCTAAAGCCTGACAAGGTCGAACCTGTGAAGAAGCAACTCTCAATCATTCATCCGGAAGTTCTCTTGTTCCTATCAAAGATTAAGCGGCTCTCTGTGAGGGAAGACGCAGAGGATCGACGGCAGAACACTGTGAGTGCAATCGAGATAACAAGCCAGACAGATTTTGTTTCCAGGAAGAACATTGATGCTCAATCCTACACTCTGCGTCTATCAGCTGAAGAAAATGATGGTAATGGAGAATGCAGCTACTACATGTGGAAGCAAAAGTTTCCTGTCAGGCAGGAATTCAGAGTTGAGAGGAGAATGGAGGTGGATGAGTGGGTGATCACTCTTGCATTTCCAAATGGAGAACGTCTTCGAAGAGCAATGAACTCATCTCCTGGTGTTTATGCATTTCTCCCTACCGAGATGGTCACCAACTTTCCATTCATAATACAGGCGGATTTTCTTTTAGCATCTTCACGAGAGACAATCCTACTTGACAACAAGTGGAATCAAGGGATTCTAGAGTGCGTGCCAATCGCATTTGTCCATGCCTTCAACACTCTTGTGAAAACTGTGGAAGGTGCGCCGACATCAAGTCTTCCTCCTATGTTCAGATTCTTGCCTGTTCAGGCTTCTTCCTATAAAGAATTGAATGCTGTAAGAGAGTCAATAAAAACGAAGATGATTGACGAAGACATTATACCAGTTGAGCCTGAAATGGAGCAGAGGTTCTTCCACAAGCCTCGTGAAGTGGGAAGATTAATGCCTGCCTTTTGGACTATTTTGAGGAAGGCGAGGGATCAAGGTGTAAGCCTGATCAAGCTTTCCTCACATGGAAGATATGTTCTATCTTATTCCTTTGATAGCGAGGAATATGATCCTATACTAAGTTTCCTTGGAGTTGAACCGGTGAATGATGATTGGTATGTTAAATGCATACAGGGCACTTCCAATCTTGCTGTTGGAGTATCAGAACATGTCTACTTACAGCTTCTACTGTTCATTGCTGACAATTGGGGTTCTAAATTTGGCCGCACCGACATGAAGAACATACCATTGATAAAATGTGCAGACTATGGAAATAAATCTCTCTGCAGCATAAGCTCAATCCAGAAGGGTGAATGTAGAGTTTGCTTATCGAGCCGTTCTTCTTATGTTTCATGGTTGATTGATTGCAACCGGGAATTTATATCCACGACTCGTCTTCTCTTTATGCCTAAGGCCACGCAGGAAGGTATCTGGGCATGCTACAGAAATGATACATTGAAGAAATGGCTCACTGATCAGGCTGGGGTTGAATCTGTTGATGTCAACAGATATGCAGTTGATCTCCTTAAGTATTCTCTTAATAACCCGAAGCTTGCTGTTCAATATGTTCACTTCTTATATCAGTCATTCGACAATGATTTTCTCACTACTGGGGAAGTTGTTGATTTATGTAGAAGTATTCCAGTTGTGAATAGCTATGGAAATGTCATCAAGACCAGAAGTGGGCTTGTTGTCCCTGCCAATGGAAGCAAATGGGCGGAATTGACCGACTCCAATTTGTGGAGAAACGAAGGCTATGTTGAATTAGGAGAGCATTACATGTCTTCTGCCGTTTTTGCTGGTAAGTTTACACCGCAGAAAAAGCTTCTTGAGTTCCTTATAAAAAATGCTGCTGCTTTGGATGTCCCTCATATTCGTGCTCCAAGTGATGGTATCTCGTCTGTATCTTCACCACTTACTAAGAAGAATGCCTTTTTGCTTTTGGACTGGATTCGACAGCTGAATTACAAAGGGGTTTGCATACCTCAGAAGTTTTTGACCTGCATAAAGGAAGGTAGTTGGCTGAGAGTTACTTTGAATGGTTCTCCTGGTTGTAGATCACCATCCCAGTCATTTCTGCATACCTCATCATGGGGAAATACTTTGCAGAATGGATCTGTTTCTGTTGATATTCCGTTGATTGATAAGAGCTTCTACGGTGAGAGCATTAGTGGATACAAGGAGGAGCTAAAGACAATTGGGGTCATGTTTGAATATAGCGAAGCATGTGAGTTCATTGGGAAGCATTTCATGTCTCTGGCAGCTTCATCCTCTTTGACTAGAGGACATGTGCATTCCATTCTGCGTTTTATTAAGTTCTTAAGGGACAAATACCTTTCTCCGGCTGATTTTATCTCTGCTATTATAAAAGGGAACTGGCTGAAGACTTCCCTTGGCTACAGGTCTCCTGTTGGATCTGTTTTGTCAGATAAGGAGTGGAGCGTTGCCTCTAAAATTAGCAACATTCCCTTCATTGATCAGGAGTTCTACGGTGATGAAATCTGTGATTTCAGAACAGAACTTGAGTTGCTTGGGGTTGTCATCTCCTTCAACTGTAGTTACCAACTTATCATTGACAACATGAAGTCACCATCTTGGATAACTTGGACACCTGAGGTTGTTCTCTTATTTCTTAACTGTATGGCTCTATCTAAATCATCTGATAAACTTGTCAACGCATTGAAAGGAACCAAGTGCCTGAAGACAAGTATCGGTTACAACTGTCCGGGGGAATGTCTCCTGTTTAATCACGAATGGGGTAGCATTCTTCAGGTCGTCCGTGGTCTTCCTGTGATTGATCATGAATTCTATGGGAGCGACATTTTCCGGTATAGGACTGAACTGAAAAAGATTGGTGTGGCGGTTGATTTTGAAGAGGCTGCAAAAGTATTTGCTCGATATTTCACGCAGTATGCATCAAAAGCTTCCATCACCAAGGACAATGTTTTATCATTGCTTCTATGTTACAGAACGCTGAACGGGACTTCATTTAAGTTTCCTCCTGACCTTAGGAGGTGCATTGGTGAGGCCAAGTGGTTGCGTACACGTCTTGGTGATTATAAATGTCCAAGAGAGTGCATTCTCTTTAGTCCGGAGTGGGAATCTATATCCCCCATAACTCTGCTTCCTTTCATTGATGATTCGGACAGTCACTATGGGAAGAGCATACACGAGTACAGAAAAGAGCTGAAGAGCTTGGGGGTTGTTGTAGAATACATAGAAGGAGTCAAGTTTGTGGTTTCTGGTCTTTATCTCCCTAAGGATTCCAGCCGTATCTTTCCTGTAAATGCACTTGCTTTGCTGGAATGCATAAGAGTTTTACAGGATAAAGGTCGCGAGTCTGATTTCATGAAGAAAGTTTCTCAAGCATGGATAAAGACTCATGCTGGTTATAGATCACCTAAAGAGTCCTTGTTGTTTGATTCCAAGTTTGGCTTATATTTGAAGCGGACTGATGGGCCTTTCATTGATGAGGAATTTTATGGTAGTAAGATAGCAACCTACAAAAAAGAGCTCTCTGCATTGGGGGTTGTTGTTGAAGCTGAAGAAGGCTGTCCTTTGATTGCTGGTCACCTTGATAATCATAATGAAAATGAAGCTTTTGTTCGGCTGTATAGTTACTTGAGTGCATTCAAATGGGAGCCAGACACTGATGCTGCTCGAAGGATCTGGATTCCGAAAGGGGATTGGGTTCATCCAGATGAATGTGTTATTTATGATAAGGATGAGCTCTTTGGTCTGCTGTTGACTGTTTTGGAGAAACATTATGAGCATAAACTTCTGCTTTTCTTCTCCAGTGCTTTTGGAGTCAAATCCAATCCTACAGTTGATGACTACTTAAAGGTTTGGAAGGTTTGGGAAAGTTCTGAACGTGGTTTGTCAAATGCTGAATGTTGCAAGTTCTGGAGTTATGTTTCAAAGCACTGGAGTTCAAAAACCGAAAAAACTCTCGCTGATGCCATGGTGAAAGTACCTGTCAATTCCAGTTCTGATGGAATCTTGCTGTGCAACAAGTACGATGTCTACATTGCTGATGACCTTCAACTGAAGTATCTATTGGAGCAGTCTTCTCCTGAGTCAATTTTTGTTTGGTACCCTCAGCCAAGTTTGCCTTCCATTCCAAGGACCAAGTTGCTTGACATGTATCAGAAAATTGGTGTTCGCACTATTTCTGAATCTGTTCAGAAGGAAGATTTGTCTCTTGCAAATGATGTTCAAGTAGAGTATTGTCCAAGGGAAAAGTTGATTAAGAAACCGCTTTTCAAACTGATTCTAGGTTTTCTTGCTACTCCTGCCATGGGAATGGAAGCAGATAAGAGGCGCAGAGCTGTTCAGTGCCTTGTGAATGTGACTGTGGTGGAGACAACTGAACCAATCACTGTAAGCTATAATCTGTCATTATCTTCTGGGAAAGTTTTGAATGTGAGAGGAAGCAGAAAGATACGTTTTGATAGAGAAAATTCAAAGATCCTCACTCAGAAAATGGATGAGTCTGGAGGGCAGAAGAGTATCATTGAGTTTGTTACTTTTTTCTCTGAAGCAATATCTGAGAGTGTATTATGGGAGAGCACTGATCATGTAGATTCACTCTCTGAGCTGATCAAGGTGGCTGCTTTGCTAGACTTCAATAAGGAAGCAGTTGATTTCTTGATGCAGTCTAAGAATTTGCAAACCTTTATGGAGGATGAGGAGTTTCTCAAGACTGTCTAGCTAACCTTGTGGCTAGTTATGTGGTTACAATTATATAGATTGTGATTGTGTGTATCCTTTGAAGTTTTATTTTGCTTTTGTTGTTGGCTTTTCTTTCTGTTGAATATATTTGTTGTTCTGGACAAGTAATGCTTTCTTTTGTGCTATCCTTTAATATTTCAGCTGTTATTGTACATTTGTACTTCCCTTGTTTTATCTGCTTATCAGTTTGTAGATTGCTTAGAATGTTTCATTATACATTGGTTTCTGCTATTCATGACTGCCTTTTTTTTGGGATATACAAGTATTCTATTTAGTTTAGGAATGATCAGCGAAGAGAACTTTCCTCTAAAAATTTAGGATTGTTTTTTGAGCATCCTTTTTATGGTTTCATTGTTTGCATATGGTTTGTTGTGTTTGATTTTCTTATATGAATTATTAGGTTGCTGTGCAGGTACTATATATTGGTTTTTGCCCCATCTGCTGATGTCTGTATCATATAGCCAAAAGCTTGTCAACTGTGAAATGTACTCAAAATGCATTTTCTGATTACATATGATACATTTTTTATCTGATAAACTTCCTACCTTTGCAAAAGAACTCGACTGTTGGGTTGTAATTAAAGGGAAAGAAAATCCAAATGGCAAAGAAAGTACAACACTAAAGATGGAAAGAGAAATCTGAGAATACTATCACTATTCTTGTGCATCCATCTTAAACAGCACACTCATGCTAACGCCTTTCTTTGTGTACTTCCCGATACTGCACAGTAACCATGCATGCAGTCCCACCATTCAGGTTAACATGATAAGTTGATCAGTGGGCGACAAAGTCGGGGGGTTTCATGTCGAGGAGCTCTTGGAATCAGAGCTGTGATACTGTGTTAGACAACCACTAAACTCCTAAAAGCTGAAGCTATCAGGTAATGGTTCACGTGCGGCTCTGTCATGGCCAGTGCAACCTCTAACTTTCAACAGGTTCTTTACTGAACAGTCTGCAGGTCCTCCCATTTGGAATGGATTTTTCATTCTTCTTCTTCTTCTTGCTTTCTTCTTTGTTTTGGTGTCCTGGACATAATATAAGAAATTCAAAGAAATTGAGAACAGAAATCCCCAAAACCTTTCCTTTGTATATATTATGAGAAAAAGAAAAAAAATTAAAAGAGGTATATACATTGTTATCAGCTATGCTATCATCATTGCTGTCGGCTGTTGGCGTTTTTTGGTGGTTCATTCTCTCATCTGTGCTGCGAGTGTTGTCATATTTACCTGCAATATGTACATGGATTACTACAAACTGTTCATATAATAAGCTACACATTTTACACTCATATACATTACTTACTTCCATCCTTGTCAGTTTCCTTTTCCAATTCATCTTCAAATTCCATTGGTTCTTGGCAATAAACTTGGAAACTTGGCGACGGACACTCAAACATTTGGTAGTTGATACTCCTCATATCTTCCTGATCTTCATCCTCTTCCTCTCCATCTGTGGCTTGCTCCAATGCAAAAACCCTTCCTATGTACACAGGCACAACCTTTGCCACTTCCCCGCTTTCTTTCTCGTTATGTTCTTCAATGCTGCTATCTAATTTATTTTCCTCCTTATTCTTTTGGTCTGTAACTTCATCATGATCTACCAAAACTGGTGCAACCTTTGAACTCTTCTTCTCCGGTAGTGTTTGTACCTTTAGAGGTGCTACACTATTTTCAGGCGACGATTGTAACGATTGAAACTGAGAGGTGGATCCCTCCTCTTCATTATCCTCAGATTTAAGTAGTTGTTTGTTGGAGGGAGCAGCATCATGTCTTAGTCTTCTTGCTCTTATCCGGTTTTTGATCTCCTCAAACTTTCGCTGTAGGAGTGGACGTATTCTAGGGGGCATGGCTTCGGCTTCTGGGGTGAGCTTTGAATTTTGGCCCCCCATTTTGGGGAGGGGGGGAGAACAATGGTTTTAGGCCACAATGGTGAGGGAAGAAAATGCAGAAGAATGGTAAAGAAACTATGCGCTAGGATGATGAATTTGAAAGAGAAGGGTCAAAGGCAGTTTTTTAGTTTTAGGATAAACTTCATGATCATCTGTGGCAGATAGACAACAAGTGTAATAACTTCATGTATTTGGTTTTGTTGAATTGTATTTTACATCTGGGAGGTTAATATTAGCAAATGGTTAGTATTGTTCTGTAACCATGAATTCCTAAATTTGTCAACTTAGCATTGTTGTTCCAGTTGTCCTGTCTGTAATGATCAGAACAATCTATCTATTTTTGTAGTTGTAGACATGTTTTACCGCTGTTGAAACTTGAAAGAGCTAGTCAAGATAGCAATGTATGTAAGCTCCTGTTTATCGCTAACAACAGCTTCAACAAAAAGTCAGAACAACTGAGGATTAAGAAAATGCTATAATAGGGCTTTAGATTGAAAAAATCTAATTTGTTTCTGATTCCAATCCACAAACCAAACTGAGGATTAAGTCGATCACTAGTAAACTACTGGTTGAAGGTCATAACTATTGAAGAGATCAGTTATGTGTCCATTCAAAAAGAAATAGATTGAGTTGTAAAAATGAAGCAAGGAATCCAAACAATTAAAGTAAATCACCAGATATTGATTTCTTCTCTAGTTTCACTTTGAAAACCAGTAAAGAGCCTAAAAAAAACCCATCATGTGAGCACCTATATTCTAACTGGCTTACCTTTCATTTTGGACCCAGCAACGAATTTCTTTATCCAAAGTTTATATATGCTTTGCTTCTTTTTTTATCTCTTTGAAAAATCAGTTGCCTTTTGCTATGGAAAAGCCAGTGATTCCTGTAGCAAAGAGTCACACCCTTTACTTTTTTACTATCTCAGTCCCAAGTAACTAAGTAAGGATGCTGAATCAATTTTAAGCACATGAACTAGTTCATTTCTTATATTTGTAGTGTCTCGACAGTTTAGTTTTTGCGTTTTCAATTTCAACTGATCACTCATTGTGGTCTCAATTTTCTACCAATTGGTCCATTTTATCTAAAATGATTGTTAACCATTTTTCAACTTCCTCAAATGCCCTTAATTAGGTTATTTTTTTTTTTTTTTTTTTTTACTTTCTCTTCTTCAAAACCAAAACCGAGAGAAGCTCCAGAATATCTGCGTTTATGATTGTCGATCTTCCATCCAAGAATTTTACAATTGCAAACTGATTGCAATCAGGAAAAAAAAAAAGCAAATTGATTTGATATATACTACTAACAAAATCAAATAACATCACCATAATCACGATGAAATAAAATTCTATCAAATCTCCATCATATCAATTTAAATCAAAATGAGATTAAAATAAATTTTCATCATCATCCTTTGTATTAATATCTCTCTCTAAGCTCCCACGAATGAAACTATATAAATAACTATAATTTCATATAATTAAGCTTACAAACAACACTACTACACTAGACTTAATTTTTTTTTTTTTTGCCAATAAGGCTCAAACTTAATTGGGCTACATAGCTTTTCATGGTGGGTTTTGTATTCTTCGGTTTTGGTTTTGAAGAAAAAGGAAAAAAAAAACATGAAGAAAAAATAATAAAACAACACCTAAGGGTATTAGAGGAAATTAGAAAATAGTTGACAACCATTTTGAACAGATTGAACTAATTTGTCGAAAATTGAGACTACGAGGAGTGACCAGTTGAAATTGAAAGCACGAGGACTAAACTGTCTAAACTCTAAAAGTATAAGGAGTGACCAGTATTTTGTCATTCATTTAATATATCTAACTGTTCTTACAGCCAATTTTTACATCCCCTTATCAATGCTTAAATCACTAGGGTTTGAGGAAGACCAATCTCTTCGGAGCACTGGATACAATAGAATCTTAAATCATTTCGGAAGTAAATTTATCTTGATATTTAATACTACATTAACAGGATCAAAATTAAGTGCAGCCACTGATTTCTTCATCACCGGCTTCATGACTAGACGAGACTTCTGTGATGCCACTGCAACTCGAACTAGAGGAAGATGAAGACACAGGATTTGTCCTGATAGTAATCTGAACTTGACCCTTGTCAGCATTGTTACCTTTGAAGCCATCATCATTCAGCAAAATATCCTTATCTTTCTGACAATTTCTTTTCTTCAAAAATATTCGGCATAGAACCCAGTTTGTTTGCTGGTTTTTAGAGTTCTGCAGAAAAATTACTAGCAAGTATAAGTGACGATATTTCTTGATGCATTGTATCAGTAAATTGTGTCCTGAATCGAACTTAATGTAAAACACACCTCAGTTGATGATCTGGTTCCTAGATTATTGAGAAGAGAATACTCATGCATGACCCAATCAGTCTTGGAACCATTTGGAGCTTTTCCTCTATAGAAAACCAGACTCTTCTTCCTCCCAACAATGTTATTTCTTTTAGCAGATACAATCTTCTTATCCGAACCGGTTGCTTTCCAATAACCAGAACTTGTCATTCTGTTTGTTCTGTTCCCATTAGGGTATTTTGATTCCTTGTTGCTGAAGAAATATCTCTCTTGCTCCAAATCACCTAGAAATAAACATGTTTATCATTTAAGCAAGTACAGGAAACTAGCTGGTACTGGACTGCACTAATTGAAGAACATGAAGTACTATTTTGCAGTACTAATTACCTGGCAAATCCCAAGGATCAGACAAACAAACATTGATCTCAGGAATAATGGAGGCAGGTAGAGGGCATGAGAAGACCTTGCACCTTAGGTACTGAAAGACAAGTTCTTCATCGGTAGGCTGGAAACGAAAACCAGGAGGCAATCTGGTCATCCCATTTCTAACAAAGTTGAACTTGTCCATTGTTGATCAATGCCTCTATATAATGTTAGTGATCAAACTTATTGGCTCTGTGGAATGAGATGAGCAAATGTCAAGAAACCTTGTTGTATTTATAGTCCAATACAGAAGAAGGATCTTTTCATCAGTGGGTGCAATCTTGTAGAAGGAAAAAAAAAAAATCTGTGTTAAATATTTTTTATATTTGACAATAAGAAAAGGCCTACTTAAAGATCCTTTCTTGTTTTGTATATCACTGTAATTTCTGATACACAGTGAAACTGTGAATCGAGTGTATATCAAACACGTACGTACTTACATTCTATATCAACCTGATGCATGAAATTACTGCAACACTACTTTCCTGTACCGAATCGAGTACTACATATGAAGCTAAGAGAATAAATCCCCTCAGGTCCATATGCAATCACGTACGTAGTTCAGAATATACTATGCTTGTTGAGTACTTGTCTCCAAAAGCAAAATTCCATGAACCAGGTACTCCTAATCATCCAAATAAAGATTAAGGAACAAAAATTAAGCATATATGCAGTAACTAATTAATCATACCACACATGCTAATAGCTTAGCTTAGCTCACTAAATTCGTCAGATGCCCTGCTATTTGATTATATGTTTTTGGTTGTTCCTCCAATTAAGACATCCTTTTCTTTTCTAGCTTTAGCAATTTTGGATTCAATTAGTTTAACTACTGCTAACTTTTCTTTGATAATATGGATGGCTGACACATAAAGGATCGATCCCAGCCGCACTCAAAAAGATCGACGATTTTTGTTCCTTTTTCTTTCTACAATGGTTTGAATAAAGGATAGAGACCATGCAATGCAACGGTGCTTTTCTGGAAAAGCTATATCAGCAAATTGCTAAACTCTTAAACCCTCAGAGATAGAGGAGCTAGTCAACTATCACATTTGGTGCTTTTCTTCATTGCGAAGATGAAGAAAAGCATGCTTTAGCCAACTGCTTTTCCATCCATGCAAAGTTAACATTTAGATTTGCTTCTGCTATCCGAAAAAGCAGGCAATTTGTTATGTTTATCTTTGGTATCCAGTCCTCGACGACAGCAAGTCCAACAAAAGCTATCCCATAACATAATGCATGCTCCGATCCTCTTGTTTATGTTTATCTTTACAAGCAATCCTTTTCTGATAGATGTCTTATGGCTTCACACATGGGGGACTCGATCATTGATGTTTAATGTCTTCTACCTCTTTGGATTTTGATTTCGCTAGCTCGTCGAGTCATATGTTCTTAAAGGACGTATGATTATTGGACTGAGTAAAGGTGGAGAAGAGAAATGGAGGCTTTAATTTGAAATGCCTTCATATAGTTTATTGTTCTAGGAGAAATAGATGATAGTAAACTCTGTCTTTATTAATTGATAAGGAGGTCTTTATATAGGCATTACATCAAGTATCCCTGGTAATCAGGGATTCCCTATGTAATAAAGTATCTAGACTACTAGCCTTATTAGGACAAGACACACCACGGAAGTTACGGAATTAACCTTCCTTGAACACTCCCCCTTGTGTCGCGTCCTCAATGGTGCATGAACTGTTGCCTCGTTAAAACCTTTGCCAGCAAACAAAAACCTCTTGGGCAAAAATAAAAGCATGGTCTAAGGGAAAAGAGTACAACGCACCAACTACAAGTATGTGAGACATGCATAACTAGACTCCCCTTGAAGTCTAGACGAGAACTCCCCCTGATAGTCAATCAGTCTTTGAGTTCGGATAAGCGACACATACCAATGCGCTTTACATGCTTCACAAATGTAGATTTGGGTAGAGACTTGGTGAACAGATCAGCTGTATTATCTTCTGAGCTGACTTGGTTCACTTGGATATTCAAAGTCTCTTGCTGCTGCTGATTGTAGAAGAACTTAGGCGAAATGTGTTTAGTATTGTCACCCTTGATGTATCCCAACTTCATCTGCTCAATGCATGCTGCATTATCTTCAAATATGCAAGTTGGTCCCATCGTAGTAGACTCAAGTCCACTAGACTCTCGAATGTGAGATATAACTGAGCGAAGCCAAACACATTCTTTGACTGCTTCATGTAGTGCAATAATCTCAGCATGGTTCGAGGAGGTAGCAACAAGGGTTTGCTTGGTTGATCTCCAAGATATCGCCGTATTCCCAATGGTAAAAACATAACCGGTTTGGGAACGTCCTCTGTGTGGATCTGACAAATATCTAGCATCAGCAAATCCTACCATCACATCATTTGGTGTATCTGAGTAGGAGGGGGTATCGCCAAAGCCGTATCGGGACCACGACTTAGCATCTTCGGGTCCGGATATGTTGGCGGATATGGCTGCAGGATGGCGGATGGCTGAGCCAAAGCTAGTCTTGGCGGATATGACTGCAGAATGGCGGATGGCTGAGCCAAAGCCAGTCTTGGCGGATGACCGGTGGCGATCCGAGCCACGGTTTGTGCTGTTGGATGCAAGAGATCGACTAGGTGTCTAATCCTGATGAGTGTATCGATAGTACAAGCCCATGTCAAGGTTCCTTTAAGGTAAAGAAAGATGTTCTTGACTCCAGCCCAATGACGTTGTGTTGGCACAGAGCTAAATCTAGCTAACAAGTTCACTGAGAAAGCAATGTCTGGTCTAGTACACTGAGCTAAGTATAACAAAGCTCCAATTGCACTAAGATATGGATATTCAGCTCCCAAGACCTCTTCGTTATCTTCTTTCGGACGAAAGGGATCTTTGTTGATATCCAGACTTCTAACGACCATGGGAGTGCCTGTAGGATGCATAACTTTGTCCATTTTAAATCGCCTGAGCATCTTTCGAACATATGCAGATTGGTGTATAAAGATTCCACCACTTCGGTGCTCTAGTTCTAAGCCTAGGCAAAACCGAGTCCTTCCCAGATCTTTCATCTCGAATTCGGATTTCAAGTAGCTAGCGGTCTCATTGATCTCATTTAGAGTTCCAATGATGTTCATATCATCAACATAGACGGCTATAATGGCAAATCCTGAACTTGTTTTCTTTATGAACACACAAGGGGACAACTCATCATTCTTGTATCCTTTCCCAATCAAGTAATCACTTAACCGTGTGTACCACATCCGACCAGATTGTCGGAGTCCATATAGAGATCGTCTCAACCTGATAGCGAATGAACTTTGTGGTTTTTGCTCACTTGACTTGGGTAACGAAAGCCCTTCTGGTACTTTCATGTACATCTCCGTATCTAGATCCCCATAAAGATACGCTGTTACAACATCCATAAGCTGCATATTGAGTCTCTCTGAGACTACCAAACTGATTAAGTATCGGAAGGTAATAGTATCCATGACAGGAGAATACGTCTCCTCATAATCAATTTCAGGGCGTTGAGAAAAACCTTGCGCCACGAGTCGAGCTTTATATCGCTGGACTTCACCATTCTCATTGCGCTTTCTGACAAAGACCCATTTATGTCCAACAGGCTTCACGTTCGGCGGTGTAGGCACAACCGGTCCGAATACTTGCCTTTTCTTTAGAGAGTCTAGTTCAGCCTAGATTGCTTCTTCCCACTTCGGCCAATCCGCCCTACGTTGACACTCATCAACAGTGCGGGGTTCCATATCGTCGTCGTCAATGACTTCTTGAGCAACGGCGTAGGCGAATGCATCATCGATATACATGGAATTTCTTTCCATAAGATTGTGCATGCATAAGTAGTTTAGTGAGATTTCCTTGTTCTCCAACATCAACGGTGAGTCTGAGGCGTCCCCCAGATGATTCAGAGTTGATTCTTGGACATAGGTATAGTCGGAGACAATCTCGTGTGACGGCGTCACAGTATCGATGATGAACGGATCGCTTTTTGCCTGGACACATGCCCTCTTTCTAGGTTTTTCCTGGACACATGCCCTCTTTCTAGGTACATTGTCCTTGGAACCGATTGGTCTCCCCCTCTTTCTAGGAGGATCCGAAGTCGACTCCGGCCCTCCACTTGGAGGTGCCGAGCCTAGGCTGCCGATGGCACCTAGGGCTGCGGGTCCGAGACCGGCGGCACGTGCTCGCGCATGGCGAGGAATGTTGAGCCTTGCAGGTACATTCGCAGCAGGTATGGTTGATCTTGTCACTTTCGCAATATCAGTAAAGGAGTCGGGCATCGAATCCGCCACCTTTTGTAGTTCCAATATGCGTTGTATTTCGGTCTCACACTGAGACGTACGGGGATCATAATGAGATATAGTGGGAGAGAACCACGTCAATTCCTGACGTTCACTAGGGACGGATGCAGCCCCATCTCCCCCTAACGGCGGGAAGGATGTCTCATTAAAGTGACAATCTGCAAATCTTGCAGTAAACAGATCACCTGTCATAGGCTCTATGTAGCGGACAATTGTTGGTGCTTCATATCCAACATAAATAGCTAATCATCGTTGTGGACCCATCTTGGTACGCAGTGGAGGCGTGATAGGCACATATATGGCACAACCAAAAATACGCAGATGCGAAATATCAGGCTCGTAACCAGTTACCAACTGGTACGCACTAAATGGTTGGCTATCTGTGGGTCGTAGACGAATAAGCATAGCTGCATGTAATATTGCATATCCCCATGCCGAAACCGGCAAGTTAGTGGCCATGACAAGGGACCTAGCTACAAGTTGTAGTCTCTTGATAGCGGCTTCTGCAAGACCGTTCTGAGAATGAACGTGGGGCACGGGATGTTCAACTTCAATCCCAACTGATATGCAATAGTCATCAAAACACTTTGAGGTAAACTCTCCAGCATTATCCAGTCTGATTGACTTAATCGGATTGTCCGGGTGGTGAGCCCGAAGCTTAATGATCTGAGCTAGGAGTTTAGCAAATGCAGCATTCCTCGTGGACAACAACGCTACGTGTGACCAACGCGTTGACGCATCAACCAGAACCATGAAATATCTAAATGGTCCGAATTCTGGTGTTATAGGTCCACAAATATCACCTTGTATTCATTGTAGGAATGGAATATTCTGTTTATTATCAATAGCAAAAGATGGTCTTGCTTGAAGTTTTGCTAGTGAACAAGCTTTGCAAAACGAACGATGAGCATTAGACATCGCTACAGAAGCATGAGAAGCAGGAGGAGGCCGAACCTCTCCTTGTAGCCGAGAGGCGGCTATCGACGGCATGGCGGCCGAACCGAGGCCGAGGCGCCCTCTGTGCTTTTGTGATCTAAAAAACGGATGACTGTGGGAGCATTTCAGAATACGAATCATCAGATCACGACCTGGATGACCGAGTCTCTCATGCCAAAGCTTGTAAGCATCTGAATCGCATAGGACAACAACATGGGATTCATTTGCTCGAATGGTTGTGAAATACATGCCATTTCGAACACGCTTACACTTCTCCACAATGCGAGTACGCAAATTCTCAGTGGAGGTGATCAACAGATATTCAGTTCCATTTTCAACATAAGTGCTGAGGTGATAGTCGTTGTCACACACATCCTTGAAAGCTAGCAAGGTTCTTGGCGCCTTAGGCGCATATAGGGCGTCCTCTACCCGAATTTCAGTGCCATTTGGCAATAAGAATTGAGCAGTGCCACGACCCTTAATTACGGGTCCAGTTCCTGTCATCGTAGATAACGACGATTCTCTTGGCGAAAAATCCGAAAACAATTGTCGATTCCTCAGAATCGTGTGAGTTGTTGCACAATCCAACAAACACTCAATCTCGCCTTGATACATCTACAAAAACAATGTAAGTTGAATCAATAGTCTACTTTAGACTTTGGCGAACACTTTTAAAGTAAGTGTACTGAAGCAATATATCATCACAAAATGAAGTGCATTAAGGCCAAGAACATAGCCATGGCATCGACATAACTTGAGAGAAAGAGATAAGCCTTATTTTAATCACCGAATACCAACATTGAGAGTTAACATAGCCTAGGTCAGAGATTGAGACCGGACACCGTCGTAGGTGGCGTGGCCGAGCCAAGGCCGAGGCCAAGGCAAAGGCTGGGGCCAAGCCAAAGCTGAAGCTGTGGTAAGGCCGAAGCTACCCTGAGGCCGAGCCGAAGCAAGGCGAGTGGTGAGGGTCGGTCAGGCATTGAGGCAATGCGATGCGACGGTTGAGCTAAATCCGAAGCATGGCGAGTTCGAAGACACGTCGTTGCCGAGCCATTGATGCAAAAGTTGCATTTGTTCGATAGACTATCGATTGTTGGTTTCAAAAACCGGATTCGGTGTTGAGCCAAGCTTGGTGAGTGGCCATGGCGAGCGAGGCCTGGCGGATCGCAGCCAAGTTGGCGGATCGCAGCCAAGTTGGCGAATAGCCATGGCGAGCGAGGCCTGGCGGATCGCGGCCAAGTTGGCGGATCGCGGCCATGTTGGCGGATCGCGGCCAAGTTGGCGGATCGCGGCCAAGTTGGCGGATCGCGAGTCTCTCGTTTTGTCTTTGTGATCTTATTTCGGATATGAGTTAACATCACCAGAACTGTGGTGAACTCAAAATAATTATGTCATTGAGAATTGGACGCATTGAACCATTTATGCTTTCATAGGGATGTAAAAATCTCAAATCATTCGTAGAATAAGAGATATTTTATTGATGACAACTCAAAAATACATCAAGGTTGTTCTAAATAGAGCGACTTATCGAAAAAAGTCGTGATTTATTGACTATATTATGACAAAATAACAAGCAAAATCAAACTTGAACATGTATCTCATGACCTAAGTCAAATACTTATTCATAATCCGGAGTATCATACTTCTGAGTCCTACGTTTCTTGGTAGGTTGGAAGTCATCGATGGTGAAGTTCGTATCTTCCTCATCATATTCTTCTTCCTCAAAGTCTCCTACATAGTTTGTTTCTTGTTCTATGTATTGTTTGTGTTTCTTGTAAGCGGCTTGAATCTCTCTACTTGCTGTGCAATCGCGTTGAAGATGATTCTTAGAGCCACATTTGAAACAAGGAGCCGAAGCATTGTTCGGCGTATGGCCACCACGCCTGGGACCGGAACCAAAACGGTTCCTCCCTCTGGGAGCGGCGGCGCCGCCACCATCCCTTGTCCAAGAAAGCTGTCGGCCACGGCCGGCGCCTCTTCTCCCTCCTCGTCCACCACGTGTTGCTCTTGGCGTACGTGGTGGTGGTGCTTAACGTTCATGAGGTTGATGCTTTTGCTTAGAAGCTTTACCACGGGCTTGATGAGATTCCGCAATGAATTTCGGTCCTCGAGGCCTCTTATTGGTGGTAAGAATCAACTCATGGTACCTCTCCTTTCTTTGAAGTACATTCATCAAATCACTGAACGTTTTGATAGTGCCTTTCTCACGGAGATCGCGGTACTGATGCGACAACATGGACGATTCTGGGAACGTCGTGAAAGTCTTCTCCATCATATCATCATCGGTCTTTTCGACCCCACAAAAGCTCAAATCAGATTGCAAGTTTAGCATAGTCTGATGATATTCCTGGACGGAATCAAAATCCAATAAGCGGATTTGCTCCCAATCGGGCATGAGGTCTGGGAGTTGTGCGTCATGCACATTGTCGAAGCGGTCCTTGAGGATATCCTATAGCTCTTTGGGATCGGTTTTCCTCAGGTATTGCTTCTTGAGCGTTGGATGGATATGGCGCCTGAGAAACATCAGGGTTTGTGCTTTCTGTTCAGGAGAAGCTTGTAAGCTTGCATCCTCAGGAGGGTTGATGGTGGCGGTAAATCTTTTACCAATGAAGGTGTTCTCTACATTTGAGATCCACCTCTTGTATTCCTTGCCTTGGACATCCAAGATGTCAAATTCTGGACGCTGAGTGTCAGCCATCTACATAACACAAACAGGGAGACGTTAGTATATTCGAATACTAATCAAGTTTGATTGTTCTTTTAGAACAGTGCCAAGATATATCATGGTCACATAAATCGATGCTTAACGTGACTTCAAGTCACAATCGATATCTTCCCTTTATTTTCTTTTCAAAAAAGAATACGTTATGGTTCACAGTGACATCACAGTCACAAGCATAACGATGGTCGTTAACATCACAGTTACCCCAATAAACGTTGGCACCGGGGTGACTAAATCCCCGTATGCCGTCCCGAGAAGCGATAGAATCGGGATGAGGTAGCAGGGACACGAAAAGGTCCCGGAAGAAAACAAAAACCCAACTATTGAAAATTCAGAAGCGGGAACGTTTATAAAATATTTACCTCTTCAAGAGAAGCTTGATCAAACGAAACTTGACTCTTGGGGAAGCTTGTTTTCTTTGATTCTTCTTGATTTCTTCTCAGCAACGAACTAGGAAAGCCGCTTGCTTGGCTTGCGAGCAATCTTGAATCTTCGGGTATGCGTGCAAGTTATGGCACGCAAGGGAGGGGGGGGCAGGCGGGCAGCGCAGGTGCTGCTGAGAAGAGGCCGACGGTGCCGAAGGGAAGAATCGGCGGCGGACAGTAGGTTAGGGTTTCGAAAAAAAATTTCGGAATTAGGGTTTTAGAGCTATTAGACGGGAGGCTAGAGCAACGTGCTGATAACGTGTTCTAGGAGAAATAGATGATAGTAAACTCTATCTTTATTGATTGATAAGGAGGCCTTTATATATGCATTACATCAAGTATCCCTAGTAATCAGGGATTCCCTATCTAATAAAGTATCTAGACTACTAGCCTTATTAGGACAAGACACACCACGAAAGTTACGGAATTAACCTTCTTTGAACATTTATGTAATTATTGTGTGTGTTTTCAATCGTCTTTAGGTGTATAATGCATGTGTTTGGTGTCCAAAAGAAGAAAAAGAGAGACAAATGCTTAAAAGTCGGTCAATAAAAAATCACCTTAGTTTATAGCTAATGCATGCTTTGAATGAATTTTGCACTTCAAACCATTTTGGATTATGATTGTAAATAGTTAAAACAATTTTAGAGAATAAGTCTACGATGTAAATAGTTTTTCTTTTTTCTTATCTAATATTCGAACTTAATTTATTAGAAGACACACCGATCAAGTTGGTCTCCCCTCCATAAATTTTGAGAGCTTAATGGTATTTGGACTCTTGGGCCTCAAGGCATCATCTCTTCACTTGGGCCAATGCAAAATCCAGCCCAAAACGTTGTCCATTTATTGATTTGTTCTTCGTCTCTCTCACAGGTTTTAGGGTTTTTCACAGCGTGCCTCTCTCTCTCTCTCAAAGCTCAAGAATTCGGAGGGTTTAGAAAGCACAAATTTCCATGGATCCTTCAGTCATGCAAAACCCTGAGATGGCCAACATCATCAATGTAAGTTTCTCCCTTCCTTTTTCCTTATTTGATTCCGTGTTTTTACTCACTAAAGTTTTTTGCTTTCTGGGTTTTATGTGTTTAATCGACTATGTTTGTTTCTGAAGTAATCCCAGTAATTAAGGGCAGCAAATTGTAATACTAGTCTGTTTGAGCAAGCAATGAAGTAATTGCTTCTGATTTTAGTTTGAGGGCTTGTAACTCTAAATTTCATGGGGTCTGGATTTTTGTGCTAGTTGCTTTAGCTATATGAATGCTCTATTGGAAGCTAGTTTTAAGGGCATTGGAAAGTTACACCCTTTCAATTCGGTGGTGACAAATTTGGTTTAACCCTGTTCAACTTTGCTCTTGCACACATTTGAGAAACGGAAGAGAACAAGTGAATTTTTATTGTTCGCGGGCTTTAAGAACTTGTGCATATGATCTGAAACATGTTGCAGCCATATTTTAGCTCTTAGTTTCCTTAAGCATCAGAAAATTGTTGTCTTCGAGTTGCATATCCATGACAATACTTCCATCTTTCAAGGTGAAGCATTCAATTCTTTAGAGCAATCATTTTGTGCAATAACTGTTCAAGCCTTTGTTTGCCTCTGAAATAGGAGCACTGTACATCCTGTGGCTTTAACAACAGATGTTTTCTCGGTCTAAACTCTAAAGTGCTTGTGCATTCACTAGTATCTGGTGATATGCACTGGTGGTTTTGACTGAAACTTTTATGTTTTTCATGTCTTTGCGAGACCGGTGGTTATTTGATTGCTACTGCTGCTGCTACTTTGGTACTTTTTCTGCCCTGTTATCACATTCCATGGTTTATTCTTCTGAAACGCTTGTGTTTGCTGTGCAGCAAGAGCAGCAAAGAGCGTTGATCAATGAGATGGTGGGAAAGCTTACAAGTGCATGCTGGGACAAGTGCATCACCTCTACGCCTGGGAGCAAGTTCAGTTCCAGTGAAACAGCTTGCCTCTCAAACTGTGCCCGACGCTATTTGGATATGTCTATGATTATTATGAAGCGTTTTCAGAACATGCAATGAAGACCTAGAAGTTTGATGCGCCTACTCGATTGCAAGATGTGAACCAATTTGGCCTCTGGTGCTAGTTATCTATCAGTTGAAAATGTTGCAAACAGATTTCCCTCCTTTTCATTTTTTACTTGGAACTACTGTATTGGATGTTTTCCAGCACCAGCAGTCTCACCTAAAAGTAATTTCGTGAATATTTGATGTTCGGATGGACAAGTAACTTCTACCTCCATGAACAAGTAATTCTCTCCAATGTGGACGTTTTAAGTATTCTATCTCTTTTATGCTCGGCCTACTTGCTCAATTGCTCTGCATGAGCTAGAATACCTGCTAACGCAAACCCAATCAACCTCTTCCACATTTATACCATCAAAATGATGTAGATAAACTCATAGAATGGGACGCATTGAAAAAGATCAAGTGCCAGTATTACAAGCTTATCACACATACATTATGAACACAATTAAAGTGGATTGTACAATTTCTGCTCCCCTTTTCAATATATGGAGGTCTTCCTGTTTATTTCAGTATTTAAGAATTAATCTGGTCCGGTCTCTGTAGTAAAGTTGCCACTGATTCGATCACTGACACGTCTCGAGTCCCCAACTCCTGCTGCCATAGCAAGAACTTCAGGTGATATATTTAAACTTCCACTTCTCCTTCCCCAACTTGAACGCCTGCTAGGATGCAAGGCTGCACTATGGCTCTCTGTGCTCTCTGTCGGAAGAGTTCTGCTCAAATCTGGAGATACATCTGCCTCGCTAAATCCATTGTCCTTGCCTTCATCATCATTGCTAAATTGTCCTCCATAGTCACCTGTCTCCCTGGAAGCCTCATCCCACCCTGGCTTCTTCCCCATTTCAATGTCACTAATGGCTTTCCCCATGACAGGACCGTCAAAATTGTTTCCGACTTGTGCAGGATTGATTGGAACTTCTTCCCTGAAATTGTTCTGAGATGGAGGAATGCTGGTGCAGAATACCTCCATGAAGTTCTCAATTACCCCTTTATTGAATGGGTTGGCTCGTCCATCATACCGGTATCTAAAGTTTTCATAAGTAGACTGCCAAACCACAGAAGACCAAAACTTCAGTATTACAATGATTTCATATGCAGATGCACAGTGTACACAATTTTTGATGAAACAGGAGATAATTTATAGATAAGCATTTTAATTGGGATTTCAGGATGTCTTAACGTTACGAGATCTGCTTACCTGGTTTGTACTGATGAGGTATAAGTGGAAGCAAGTAAGGCCGCCGACAAACCAGGAAGCAAGGAAACTGTAAATTATGAGTACAATGGAGGCAGGAGTCTTAATCAGTGCTTTCCAAATCGATAAGTTCTCGCTGTTCACGATCATCTTGACATAGACCCAGCAAAACCCATGTACATATATGCAAAGAAGAGTTGCAGAGAACACAAACATGAAGAAGAACCTGTAATTTCGCTGCACCAAGGACCAAAGATATATTAGTTATTGCATCTTAAATTCATAAAATTGCTTCTAGTTCATGTGATTGTATTAATACTCTTTGAAAGATATCCCCTTACCAATCCAATACACTGGCCAACCCAAGGACAGTGATGGTCAAATCTTTGCACACAGTTATTGCATATGGAACAGTGAGAACAACGGGGAGGTCTGTAAAGCATGCAGGTATCACAGTACTTGACCTTCACAATTATACGATTGATAAGCACTTCCTTCATGCGTGGGAAACGCGACTGTGGTGTTTCACTGTTACCGGTCTCTGTACTCCCATCATAGTCATCAGGTTCTGGAGGGTGAAGGTTACGAGGTACAATACCAGGATCTCTGCCTGAGGTTATTAGAAGAAGAACCAAAACCTGTGAAAATAAATATACATTCTTCTTTTCAGGGTAGAGCAGCAAGTATGAAATTTTTTCAATTGATCTCTCTTATAACTATAGCTAACTTAGATTACTTTGTTGCGCCAAATTTTTGTCACTATAATTCTGGTAGTTATGCCACATACCAAGCAAAAACATTCAAGAAATAGATTGAACACAGTAAAGATTGAAAGAGAGATTTGCAGAAGTAGAAACCTAAACATGAGAAGCGGTTAAGAGAGTTATATCCTCAACAAGAGACATTTGTTTTACACTTTACTCATCATCCATGGCTTGGTAAATGACTAAATCCCAATTTTAGCAGTAAGGTGTATATGCAAAGAAACCATTACAGAACAAAGAGGACTTACAAATATCGTCAGAACAATAACTGCAATCATTACTGAAATTCCCAAATGATCGACGAGTTTTCTTCCCACAAAGCCACAGAAAACTGCAACAGGGATAACAATGAGGCATAAAGTTAAACCAAGAGATCTCGCATCCGGTCCGAATATTAGCCTTCCACCAAGAAGAAATATCTGCAGAATGGAACAGGCCAGCAGCAATGTGTTAAATTAAACATTGAAAACATAAGCGCAAAACGAAAAGGATGTATAAGCCGACACTTATATCAGTAATCACAAAAGAACCAAGCCAAATAGCTTTCCAATAGTAATGAAAGTGACTCCAATTTTTACAGATTCAGCTCAAGTGATCAAAATTCAAAGCTGAACACAGAACTGTTCTAAGCAATACTTCATTCCTAATCAAATTCAATTCAATCATCAAACTGATTAAGAAATCACAATCTCAAGTCTACGTATTCCACTATCTTCCAAATTCAAAAAAGCTGAAACCTTTAAACCAAACTGGGCAAGACCCAAGAACCATAATCTATCAAAGTCAAAAGAAACCAAACCAAACCAAATCCTGGGTTCAAGTACAAACACAAACTCAAACACACAACAACCAAAGTACGAGTAAAGCTTACATTGCTGCCTTTCCAGTCCTTGTAACTTCTAACAAGCGCCGGCCCATCTCCGGCGGCGGAGGCCCGCTGACGTGGCTCCGATTGCATTGGGGTTTCAGGGCGTCAAAGAAACCAAAACAGCAAAAAAAGTAAAAGGCAAAGTCAAACGAGGGTTGGTATTTGAGGGGTGGGCTGGAGGCCTGGAGCTGACTTTTCGTCAGCAACCTATGTAAGACTGTAAAAAATGGGTTGGGCTCTGATTAGGTGTGAGATTCCGGCATAGGTGGCACTTACGGTCACCGCTGGCTGCAGAACTGGTCAAGTAGTGCAACTACTGCGCCTCAATAATCATTTTTGCACAAGTACAAGAAGAGTATTATGGCACATGTATTAGGTATTTTTAACATTATATTCCTCTTGGTCTTGGACTCTTTCTTTCGAAGCATGACTCATTCCCGACTGTTGGGAATTTGGGCTACACATCTCAAATGATGTGAGGATTAAATTAGAAAAGTTTTTTCCCAAAATTTTATCACTACACCTTGTTGTCGAAATGGGATTCTCTCCTAAGGAATTTCTCCTCATACCCTCCTCATAAAAAAATCTGGGCCGTTCAATTTTAATCCAACGGCCCAGAATTCTCTGTTACTATTCACACAACCCCCTGCAAAGCAATCTGAGCTGTCCAATTTTAATCCGACGGCCCAGATTGCATGAGGAGAGTGAGGAGGGTGTTTTATTAGGAGAGAATCCGGGTCCCTTGTTGTCTCTTATTGTTATTGCTTCTTTTGGTTTTTGGTGTAGGTTTGAGATATACACTAAGGGCATCTCTAACTATGAAGTTTTATAATGGAGTCTCATAACTGTTATAAGACCTCATTTGGACACTATTCATATAAGACTTCAACCATCTTCAATGGTAGGGTTTTAAGTTAAAGTCTTAAATTTACATATTTGATTTTTTTGTCTACAGGCGGGACCCACTGGAGCAGCTTTGTCTGCTGAGGCTGCCCCTTCAGTCGCGCGTTGCGTGTGCGCCTGGGCTTGATTTCTTGTCGTTTAGCGCGTCTCCCCTCCAGATGCGTTATCTCACGCGTCTTCTCTCTCTCTCCCCCGCCCGTTTCTTTCTCTCTCCAGCACGTTTCTCCTCTACCATTTGGGCCCCAGCCCAAAATTATAAGACGGGTCTCAAACCCAGTCTCAAAATAAGACTTGGGATGAGACCAAGTCTCAAAATTATAGGGTTTAAGACTCCATCTTTTAACTATTGGAGCTCAAATTTTTTTAGGACCCCAAAATTATAGGATTTAGGACCTCCAATTGGAGATGCCCTAAAGTCCTAAACCCTAAGACACTAGGTACCTAAACAATCGCATTGAAAAAAATTGGAGTAAATAATAAGAAATGACAAAGTGTCAAATCCGACTAGCCCTTTACCGATTAGTATTTTCAAAAAATGAAGTATAAGTAAGATATAGTTTGTCCAGACATATAACACTACAAAAGACAAGGCCAAACCTTTTCAAAGGATTCATGCTACATTGGAACGATGTTTTTCTCATTGCCCCTCTCATCAGTTTGTTTATACTTCACAGCATCAAGCCTAACAAGTAATTCGATATTATTTTATTCCTTATCGAAAAAATATGATTTAACATTATTAATTCTTGACGAACAAGTAATCAAGAAAGGTGTTCCTCATTTTTTTTTTTTATTTGAACTTGACAACATGAACAAGAAAGGTGCCAGGAAATTGGGTGAGTTTAGGGTATATCCATCTACCTGATATATGTAATTGGAAGTCTTCTCACCATCTCCTCATTGATTTTATTTGTTACACCTCCCCTCTATATAGAGCGTCAAGCTTTTTTTAGTTTTTTTTTTTTTTTTTTTCCTATTCTTGAAATTTTACCAGTTGCCTATTTGCTTGCCGCAGCGTTTTGGTTTTTCCTGGTGATATCTCTCTCGTGCAAGTTTCATGTCATTCGGAATAGGGATTCAACAAGTGAACAAGGCATTTCATCAAACACCTTCAGTGTACCTTGAAATCTCACTGCTGCATGTATGTTCTCTTTTGACCATTTCTGTTGCGATTACTGTTTCTCTAGTCTATTTGAACTAGTCTGAGTCTATCTTGCTTCCTTAGTACTCCTATTGTTCTCTGTCTGTGCTAACTTTCACTACAATTACCTGGTACACCAGTTCTTCAAGCATGCTATTGAAGAACACTCAGTCTCTAACTCTAATGCAAGCTGTGTATTAAGGAGCAATGGAGCATTATTAAATGCAGGAAGAAGTCCTAAAGCTAAATCAGCTCATATCCATATATTCAGCAGCAAGCAAATATCAATCATCTGATTGATGTTCAGATCTCAAGGCTCAAGCTTTGGTGATAGTTCATTTATCAATGTATAGTGTAGCTTAGTTATCCTCTGGTTTCTTTGTTGTGTTAGCTACCGGTTTGATCCTCTGGTCTCAAACCAGTCCTAATAGTCTCTATTTAAACTCTGTAAATGCTTTGGATTAATAGATGAAAATACAATATATACATCAAAATCACTCATTCACCATTCTCTCATTCGCCATTGGGCCATTCATCATTCACCATTAGCTTCATTACACGCCCATCGAGAAACATTTTGCCAGCAGAGTCTGCCAAGTGCCAAGTCGATTTCATACCCCTGCATGCATGTTGAAGTACAGAACCACATATTCCGATCTATTATAACGAATGTAAGAAAGAACACAGATTACGTGGTTCACTAACGTTGTGTTAGCTACGTCCACGGGCAGAGGAGAACAGTTTTATTATCTTGAGAAAAACGGAATACTGAATACAATTAGGTTTATAACGTTTATATACAGCGAGATCCCCGACACTGTCAGTACTACCGGATAGCTGGTTCAAGGCATATTCTAACACGATCACACGCACTAATGTTGTCGATAGTAAGTATATCAGCACGTGCTCCAGTAAACGAAACGTACTGGCATCAGATTAGGATTACGTCTATGAGTGACCCTGAAGTTGAGCAGCCTACTATTATTCATGCTACCTTCCAACAGGGATAAGTTTACAAAGATTCTTGTTGGGCATCTGTCGATGATATGAGTGACCCTAAATTTAAAGTTGAGCAGCCCACTATTATAATTCATCAAAGTTTTCGGGCAGTTGATGAACTGGCTGTATAAGCAGACAGTCAAGTTGTGTATGCTTATTATACAGCAATGCTGGATCAAATTAATCATTGTGGACTGCACCGGATTCCCTTCAGATATTTTGCCTGGGCTAGCTTAAGCCTGCAACTAATGATCGATAGCTTTGATGTGGTTACTCGCTTGTTGTATATATATGCCGGCTGAAAGAAGTTAATTAGAAGTTAAAACCGATTCCCAGTATCAAACAAGAGGCTCTTTCATGCCCTCTGGAGATCATATAACTTGATTGTCACTTAGCAAATGCTTACTTCCAGCTATAAACTTGATAAAATAAGAGCGAAAGGAGAAAGATCAAAGAAGGTGATGTTCAAAGCTTTTGGAAAGAATCGGTTTTACACTTTTACTCATCACTAGAGCCGGAGTTGTAGTTGGGCCCTGAGGCAACCTGCTTAGCCACTTGGACCAATTTCGCCATGAGTCCAAAGGGTAAAGAGGGGTGAATCAACAAGGAGTTTGAATTTCTTTTCACAAAAACAAAAAAAAAACAAAAAAACAAAATAAATAAAAGAGGTCCTACCGGGAGTCGAACCCAGGTCGCTGGATTCAAAGTCCAGAGTGCTAACCACTACACCATAGAACCAATTTGCTAAGTAAAGCAGACTTTTATTATTTATAACTATTATCTATGTATAGTAAAAAGCCAACCACATAATTAAACTACACTGCATAGTAAAAAGCCAAACTTAGTGAGTAAACGTACAGTTTCTTCAAATCCTAGATCAAACGAATAATGACTGGGGTATCTCATCAACAAAAAAAAGTACTTCATATATGGTAGATAAGGTTTGCCTTCCAAAAAAAGTAATACAATAATTGGATTGCTTGACATCATATGATCAAGCTAAAGAAAGAGATTGATGAGGATGAGAGGTCGTCATAGTTGGCGCGCGGTTGGAGCATGCATAATCATATATATACTGGAAAATGGGCAGGATATTTATGCCTCATCCAATTATTAGCAATCCGTAAACAAAGTGAGTGGAATTTCTTACGACATAGGCGCAATATTGCAAACTAAGAGACAAGCAACGATTCCATCAATCTCTGATAACTCTGGGGCAACCCAGAGGCTTAATTAGATACAAGATAATGCAATGCATAATATATATATATATATATGGGATCAGATATATATACGTATATCTAACCCTGCTAGCTAGCTAGCTAGCATGCATTTTTATCCAGAATTGGGAGTACTACTGGAAATCTTAAATGGATATCGGATTCTTTGGTGGTGATTTGGGGCATCAGCAAATTCAGAGCTCTTCACGGCACCATGTCCTAGTAGATCATAATAGTTAAGTGAATCATGGACCCTCAGATTATGTTGGAGCACACCTCATATCCCACAACCCCTTCATCTTATTTAGTACTGGCATGCATCAATACCCGCTATATTTCATAGCTTTCTTTCAAGTTTAATTCACACACAGACAAGTATAATCAAAATACTTCAGCCAATTGTGCGTGAAGAATATCAGAAGATGGATATGGATGATCCATATTTGACCTATACGACTGCGTACCAGTTACTTAATTTGTTTGATTAGGTTATGATTTCCCGGGGTAGTGGGATTCTTGGAGTTGTCTAGAAGTTTGGCAGTTGTCTAAAAATTAGGTTACCGTAATTAGCCGGAGGTGTCTCTTTTCACCGTGCATACACGAAGGAGGAAATGATATGGTTTAGAACAGACAGATCAGAAAGGAAAGGCAGAGCTAGACTAGCCAGCAGCTCTAGCTATATACATGCCAACTTTACCCCAATGTTGCTCCAATTGATTGCTTCCCTAGCCTACGGCTTCGTAACAGCTTCACCAGTTAACTAGTGCCAAACCCGCAGATATAGCCGAGTGAAACATAATAGGAGTGAACAAATCTAAGACGGAAAAAAAAATCTAGTAGGTTTGCATTCATGAATCTAGTCAAAGACTAAGTCAGCACACCTCTCATGATTATATAGTACCTTGTAGTACAAGCAAATTTTGCTGGATTTGACTCCTGCAGTTTTGTATGATTTTACCTTTTTAACTTACCCATTAGTATATACTTTCAAATTTTCATAAGGATGATTTAATCACATGCCACAAATTGTGGGATGAATGGATGATAGTATTCTTTCGTTAATTTGTGAATTTAAGTACTGATCGATTCCATATTTTCTTTTGTAATATATAGTATATATATCCGGCCCGGTGGCTGAATTATTGAACTGGGATATGTAATGGCGCTAGGTAGCTGCACCATGAATATGATAATTGGGATTTTCTCATCTTTAAGAAGTCGCATTTAGAGATTATGATCGATGTTTGGATCACGGTACTGGTAAAATATAATTTTCCGATACTTTAGTTCCTTCATCTAAGTCCAGGTGGCCCATTTCATGCGTATCAAACTCAATTTCAGGAAGACTGGAATTGCTGTATATTGAATATCAATCATATACTGGAAAGAAACCTGCATGATTTGAATCCCAGCTGTTTCCCGACATCAATTAATGGATTAAAGACTCTCTACTTAATATATTATATATAAGGCAGGTGATAAACCATGCACTATCGATCCTTGAGGCTTTGAGCTTATTAGCTAGACACGAAGGCTGCATCTGCGCTACTGTTAATGCTAATCCTTCACCTCATCTCGATCATATAGATGATCGTTACAATCAAATCACAGTTAAGGATATTCTCCGGGCCGGGATAGCAATGCATGCATAGCATGCAGACCCTGATTACCGATATGATGAACTGATGATCGATAATGCCCTAACAAGTGGCAATTCAATCGCATCACTTAGCTTGTAATGCATGTTTATCTATGACGTACGTAAAACCCTTTGTGCTTTAATTAATAAGTTTCACAAATTTATTGTGTCTAAATTCTAAAATATATGAAAAGGTTTTAAAAGTGACGCATTTGATCGACATCCCAACATATCCCAATCTAATGATCTCAAACTTTGTTTAATAACTTTTAGTTCGAGGTTATCTAGCTATATATACGTGGGATTTATATCCGAAGACTGCACAGGAAATGATCAGTAAGAGATTCTTCTCTTCTTCATTTTTATTTGGAAAACAACAAGTAGTATATGATTAGTGTGGAGAAAACGCATGAAGTGATCAAACAGCGAACAGCACCACTTAGAATTATTGAAATTTCAACTTGAATTGATCTGCAAAATGATCTGATTTTTTTTAATGGCAGCTACATGGCAACTATTAATAATTCTTTTCACTTCTCTGTGTTGTTAATTAAGGGGCCCAGACATGAAAAAGGCTAAAGTTCTAGAACAAAATTAATCGTTGTTATCAAATTATCAAGGACTTAATCCCTTTGCAAGGCTATTAACCCCAATTACTATCTGTATTGTGATTATCTTTTATTTGTACCTAAAAGAAAAACCTAAACCGGCCAATTACGATTCCATGCTAACATTAATTAAGAGAAAATGAAGTTATAGAACAAGGTATGACCAGAGACCATGACATATCACATCTAGCACACCAACGGTAATCACCTGAGCTTGTAATAATCAAATATATCCTTGTAACTTTTCTGAGAACTAATAAATAATACATGAACGTTATGCTATTAGTTTAACAATCCGAGAGGAAATACACCAAGTATAGCTAATATTAATAATTCCAGCTATGATCGATCATGAGCGATATAGTCTGGGAAATCTTATCCCTTCTCAGGTGGACCGTATATTCTAAGTCCCCACACCTACCACTTACTAAAAACGACTAAAAGAAATCACAAACTTTCTCAGTTTCCTTCCTTTATTTTTTTTCTAATATCCAAATACACGAACCGTAACTTACTATACAATTAACCAAAGCAGCAGTAGGCATACACAAAACCCTTCGTGGAGTTTTAATATGTAAGAGGTAGATACATATAACTATCATCAGATCAAACACTGCCATTTGTAGCAATCAGAATTGAACTAGGGTTCTTTTGGATGCTCTGTTCACGCGTGATGGTCAAAAGCTAAGAGATAGAACGCAATACCAGTTTTTCTATGCTAATCTCCCACCAAAAATCGGGAAATAAATTACTTATTGACATTGTATGTTACACATGTCATTAATCGAACTCAGGACTTGACAAATCTAATGCATAAGTGGCTCGTATGAGAAGATTACTTTGAGTAAATAATGCTACATGTAACTCACTCTCTTTTTAGAAAAATAACAATATCAAAATAATTTCCACAACTACAAACGTACTCTTTGAGAACTAAAACGATCAAAATTGAAAGCTGACAATACAAACCTCCCGAGTTTGAAATGAATGAGAAGTCTGGAATCGCTTCAACAAGATTTCTAGAACAATTTCCACTTAAAGCTAGGTCTCCACATGTACAATGTGAATGGAATTGAAAACCTCAATATTAAACCAAATACATACTTTTTTCTTCTTATGTATATGTCAGTCCAATCTTGACTTCAATTTGTTTGATGAAACTTTCGAAAGAAATAAGATTATGACGATGAGCTTATCAAATTCTTACATTCTTTCGTTCTTCGCTTAGTAATCCATATTAAAAATTTGTGATTCTGCCTCTAAAAAATACTACTCAAGTCCATGTATAGTGTTATACTAGTGGGTGATGTACATAATAATATATATTGAATTTCATGTCAGTGTTAGTTTCAAACGTACGGAGGATATGGGGCGAGTAATATGCATGATGGAAAATGTGATGCATGCTAATGAAAACGAAGATGCATATGTTAGGGTTTTGGCGGTTGCATCTTTGTATGTATATATGTGCACGAAAGTAGTGCTAACGGCAGAATTGGAATCCCAGGAGAAACGGCGAAAAGCAATGCAAAGTTACAAATGGAAAAAGGAAGTGGCTGAGGGATGGTCTCGTGAAAATGGTAAGCTTTGTTAAACCTGTAACGTATGTATATTGTTGTTCTTGTTGAATTGAGTCAGAATAAGCGCTTAAAGATACCGATCGACTAGCTCATTTCACAATTTTGTTGAGTTGGCATGCAATGGAATGCAGTAGCTAGCTTATATGTTGATTGCTAAGCCACACAGGGTGCATTACTTTTCTATGCTACTTTGCTCATTGCCACCTACTGCTGCCTTTTCCTAAGCTTAATTAATTAAATATAATCACCCCATTAATCACCCTTCATGCATTCTTAAGCTAGCTGAGTTTTCTCTATATATATGGAAGACTCCCGGCCTTAAGTTCTCGTCCCATAACTTGGAATCTAATCTAGCTTCAGAAGAAGGATTTAGGGCTAAGGCTTTCAGAGCATACATAACCCTGTAATTCCTTTCTTCTATTCCTCCCTTGAGTTTCAGTTTCATTTCCTAGAAACTGCCATGACGTCCAGTACTGCTCACTCCCCACTGGTTTTTGCCTTTGGCATTCTGGGTACAAGTTCTTCATCAAGATTCTTCTAGTTTATTATATTTCAGAATAGAATACGTACCCTCGATCTTGTGATTGCTAATTATTAACTTCTCTGTTATCCCTTGTTGTTTAGGTAACATTGTCTCCTTCATCGTATTTCTAGCTCCAGTGTAAGTTTACTAGACTCTTTCAGATAATATTTTTTTATAAAAAAAAAAAAAAAAAAAGACCTCGCCAGATCGAAGAGAGTGTTGGGAAAATAATGATTTTGTGTCTTTGGTGATGCAGGCCGACATTTTACAGGGTGTACAAGAAGAAATCAACGGAAGGATTTCAATCAATTCCTTATGTATTCGCACTCTTCAGTGCAACGATCTGGATTTACTATGCATTTCTTAAATCTGACGAAATGCTTCTTATCACCATCAATGGCTTCGGTTGTGTCATCGAGACCATTTATATTGCAATGTACATTACATATGCACCAAAGCAAGCCAGGGTAAAGTACCAGACTCTCTTTCCCTCTCTCTCCCTCTAATCAAGCTGCCACAAATTTATGGATCGAGTAATTGAACTAATTAATATAAATTATGCAGATGAACACCTTGAGGATGCTTCTTCTTGTGAACTTTGGGGGATTTTGCTTGATTCTTCTTTTGTCTCACTTCCTAGCACAAGGGCCGACTCGGGTTAAAGTTCTTGGATGGGTTTGTGTAGCTTTCTCTGTCAGTGTATTTGCAGCACCTTTAAGCATCATGGTAATTAATTAAGCTAACCATATCTTAATTGGGGATATCCTCTTGATTCTTATATAGAATTGAGGACCGATCACCCTTCTATAAATAGTACTGTGTCACTCATGTCTGTATATATCTTTATTGTGATTTTTTGCAGAGATTGGTTATTCGCACCAAGAGCGTAGAATTCATGCCGTTTTCTCTATCCTTCTTCCTCACCCTCAGTGCGGTCATGTGGCTCTTCTATGGTTTACTCCTTAAAGATCTCTATGTTGCGGTGAGTTTGTTCATTTTCTATTCCTATTTTTTGTTTCTTTTTTAGCTGCGTACGGCTTCCTGTCCTTACTCAATCATAGAAAAAAAAAATGCAGGTATTTTTGCCCTTTTAACAAATATTGAAAATTAGAGTAATAATCTATAGTGTGCACACTCACACACTAACTTGTGACTTTATAACCAACATATAATATTCTACCATGCATACTTAAGAGTTCTATGATCAATTTTATGGGCCAAATTGACCAAACCGGCCTTGATGAATTGTAATTTGTAGGGGCTAGATACAATTTGGCAATTTGTACATTTTTATGGGCCAATTATGAAACATCTCTATTAATTAAGCAAATTCTCCTTAGAGAACTGTCAACCCTTATGTCAGTTATTAAAATTGTTTATACAGAGATATTTATTTAAATAGAGAATGAAAGAATAAAAATATAATATTGAAAACTATTTCTCCTACACACTCTTTCAAATAAAATTGAATAAAAAAATAGAACATGAAGACTAGTATATATTACCTCATTTTAACTGATTATTTGATTCAAAAATAAATGGGAAACTAATTATGGTTCTGCAGGCCCCAAACGTACTTGGTTTCAGCTTTGGTGTGGTTCAGATGATACTGTATGCAATGTACAGAAACAAGAAGACGGTTATTGCGGACGAGGAGAAGCTACGAGAGCACAAAACAGCTGATGAAATTCTGAAGCAGATCAACATCACGGTTTTGCCTACTTCTGAGGTACAGGTACACGTAAAAGAAGAGGCCGCCGTAAGCCCCGCCCATGCCAGCTTTTCTGATGACAGCTGTGACAATCATGAGCAAAACGAACACGAACGACGTGAGCATGTTCCACAGCCCTGTCATGTTGATGCTCAAGGACCCGATTTGATCTTGAAGCAAGTTCCGGTGCTTGTTCAATGAGAAGTTTGAGCATCTCTATTCGATCGACCTGGCGCCTTTGATTGTGATCGATCTGCTTTGTACTACTACCCTGCTGGTCTGATCTTCATCTCCACCCGTCATACTGTACGTGAAAGTGCATATGTAACATAGAGGATGTGTACATATGTCCTTTAATTTGATGCATCTTTGTCTTTCTGTAAGTTTAATATATAGTCTAGTTTCGTTCATAGACTTGCCTCTTGCCCCTATTGTAATGGTTGCATTTGAGCTTTTGGGAGGGCATAGTCGCTCGTTGTGAACACTCCTTCCTTAAATTAATCATGAAATAAAATTCCGTATTTGTTTTTGTGAAGTATATATTACGTATTTTTTAGGTATGCTTGTGTATGTGTCCATGAGTGAATGAATCTATATATATTATAATGGTGGTGCGTCTGCTTTGGGAGTATTTCATAAGGTTTCCATTGACGATCGACAAGGATCACCATATGACATTCTTATTTGCATTACGCAAGAGAAGATAATAAACTATAGATGCAATCATAGCAACATATTTTAATAATACAATGAACGAGCTTGAATATATGCACTAATCCTTGGAACTTTTCATGTCCAATCGTTCTGCGTCTCTTATTATTAGTTATTATATACGTCTCTCGATACTCAAATATCAATCGAGGCTGATAGAGTTCTTAGTGAGATTTATAGTCTTACTTTTTAGTTTTCTAGACCATATGTGGTTGTCCTAGATATTTTTTTTTTTGAATCGAAAGTCATCAAACTTTTATTCAGCAAGTAGTATAAGGATAACATATTCATTGGTGCCGACCTATAAGAGATATCCCTTATGACACACCAACCTAAAACTAGGCTAATAGAGCCAGAAATACACCCACCTTTTCATAGGGAACTGAAGCACAAATTCAGTACTTAGGATATTTAGAATCAATGACTAAAATGAAACAACCAAATACCCCAAGATACCGTGACCAGATTCAAAACTAATCCAAACTAGCAATAAGAGGAGAAGACTCCTCCCTCACTTGTTTGACCATCCCCAGGACATCCTGCGCAGACTCCAACATAGCGACTTCCTTCCCTGCGCTCCTACTAGATGGTTCCACCATCATTAACTCTTTCACAAGAGGTTTATTCTTGAGCCCGGAGCTGTCAGCTGTCTCCGAGAATTAGATCCACACCAGAGTGAAGACCCAAATTGTAAGAAAGCTGGGCCCAAACCCGGCACCAAACCCTAGCCCAAAAATATTGTTCAGAATCACCGCCGGCAGCACATCGCCTACCACTACCTTCATGTCAACCACCGCCGTCATATTGCATCGGAATCTCAAATCAGGGCTTAAAACCTTGCCCCGAATCCAACCAAATCCGCCGCATTGAAGTGGTTCCCACCACCCCACGAGCCCCAAAACACAGCCAAAGCTACCATCAAATCTATCTCTCGGCCCTAAACCAGCCACCACCGACGAAGTTGCTTGCCATCTCGCCTCCGCCAAAATCGCACGGTCACCGCCCTTGAAAGGAGAGTAGCGCCGTCAGAAAACCCTAGAAGGAATTCTCAGCAGATCATAGCACATGAAGCGATGGTGTTGGCCTAGCCGACGACCAACACGATAAACATGACGATCCATCGCCGCCACCTGCCCTGCCTGCCTTGCCGCCCCGAGATCGACTCTCGTCGAATCGGTTCGCGGTGCACCCGCTCAAAATCCTGCTATCTCAAGGCGATTTGGAACGTTTTGGGAATGGTTTGTCCAACAGCTCCACCAGACGACGCCGGCGCTAGGGAGAAGTGAAAAATTGGTAAGGGTTTTGTCCGGCAACTCGACTTGGCGGCAGCGCGAGGGAGAGGCGAATAGGGTTTTCATTTCGGGAGAGATTTTTTTTTTTTTTTTTAACGTCTTTAGGAATTTATGTGGTTGTCCTAGATGTTTGAATTTATCTTTTCTGTAAAAAAAAAAAAAATAGTATTTGAGTTCTTTTATCCAAAAAAAGAAGAATAGTATTTGAGTTATTGAAGGTCTAATAAGAGGGTTTTAATAAGAACTGAGTACAGAGAGAATGAAGCCAAATGTAGCTGTTAAGTATATTTCATGAATGTTCTCGAAACAATCTTGGATTTTATTGCTAAATTCTTGCAGGTTGATCTCCTTCGGAAGATCGATGTACCCAAACAAATATTGTTGTTTGATGTCAACTTGACATATATATGCCATCGATCATAGGATTCATAGCATCTAAAATTCTCTAGATACAAAAAACAACAGGAGTTCCATGAAGAACACTAATACTTGGAAAGTTACTTGATATATATTTATCGAATGGCCATAAGATCGATCAGCATAAACACTTTTCTATTACTTCCTTGCATCAAGAGAGATCGACTAGATATTAGTAGTGGGATACTTTTTTACTTCCTCTTGTCTTGTTTGATTTGGTTTTGTTAACTAGCTCCTCCAGTATTCATATATTGGACATTCTTTTGAATCGAGCATCCATGAATTCATTGGTCGCGACTCTGAAGACTGATGGCAAACCTCACTGGACCACCCTTTTAATTTTGGGAGGCTTAAATTAATTAACTGATTGATTAATTAGCAAAAGTTCCTAATCATTAGATGCTTTAATTAATAAAGCTGTGGTCTTTTATAGTGGTCCTATTTGTTGATTTGGTATTTGTCTGGTCTTCTTGTTTAGAATTTGAAGCACTCGCTGCTTATACATATTTTGTTGTGAATTATGAGAAGTAACAAATTATAACAATGATACACACACACTCTTTCATAAATATAATAAGCCGACTTGAATCAAATTATAACTCACTACTGGAAATCAGGTCTGAAGCGACCAATATTGAAACGGGAAAATCAATGTTCGTCGCCTCAACACATTGAGGCGACCAATATTGGATTGGTCGCTTCAGAAAACGAGAGCGACAACTTTTGATCAATAGTCGTCGCTCACATCTTATTGAAGCAACGAATATTGGTTTGTTGTCGCCTCCCAATAATGTTTTGTAAACTGTAGCGACGAAAATTCAAAGTTCGTCGCCGACGTAAAATTCAAGTGACGGAATTTATAACTTTCGTCAATATTCGTCGCTGACTTGTTATACGAAGCGACAAGTTTTGAGCAATAGTCGTCGCTTCATGTTTTGAAATCTGGTTAACCATATTTTCATAGTTTGGAGAGTTGTAGATTTGGCTTTTGGTGTCCGATTGACGATTGTAATACATTTTCGGAAAGAAAACGACGCCAGGAGTCAAACTCATGGCATTGCCATGATGTGTGGGCTTTTTCGGGCTTTCGAGGTCGTTTAGGCCTTCCAAACGGCAGTTTTTTATATGTTTTAAATAAGGTTGACCGCATCGATCGAGGCTCTAACTTTGTCGGATTTAAGTGATTTTTTTACCATAACCGTATTTCATCATAACGATCAAATGTTATTTCACAGTGTTTTTCAAAATTTTACTTCTTTTATATAGTTGCTTCGAAAAGTTGTACACTTGAGTATAATCTTATAATCAAGTTATACCGTATTAGTAAGCATGTTGTCGTTATAATGGCTAAATTCACAAAATGAAAATTTTGACCGTCTGATGTGATCGTTATAGTTAAATATGAGTAGAGTATAAAAATCAGCTCGTTTCCTAAACGTTCGACGCTCGATCGAAACGGTCAACCATATTTTCATAAAACTTATCACACGAAAACCCTATTACGTACCTTTAGATGACCTTGTTTCGTCGACTCTTCCAAACATTAAATTCTCAAATAGATGAGACGTAATCAGCCATGTAAAAATTTGGTAACTTTTACCTCCCGATACTATGGTTCTCCATAGAGAGAAATAAGTTTAAATAAGATTGACCGCGTGGATCGGGGCTCTAAGTTTGTCGGATTTAAGTGATTTTTTTACCATAACTGTATTTCATCATAACGATCAAATGTTATTTCACAGTGTTTTTCAAAATTTTACTTCTTTTATATAGTTGCTTCGAAAAGTTGTACACTTGAGTATAATCTCATAAAATTTTTATAATATTTTAAATATTATTGAAGCGACGGATTTTGTATTACTTCGTCGCTTCAGTATAATCAATAAAAATTTTAAAATCTTTTAAATATTATTGAAGCGACGGATTTCGTCTTACTTCGTCACTTCAGTATTGAATCCGCGCCACATGCTGAGAACCAATTAAAACACATTGCGCGGATTGACCCTATGAACCGTCAGATTTTCCAGATCTAACGGCCATAATTGACTCCCCTTTTTTTTATTTATAGGAGAGGGGGAAGATATATATATATCTTCCCCCTCTCCTCCTTCCTCTTCACTCCCTCTCCTCCTCTGTCGTCGCCTCCTCCACCGCCCAAGTGGCCACCGCATCTGCAACTCCACCCAAGTGGCCACCGCATCTGCAGCTCCACCGGAAAACTCCAAGAGTACTCCTACCCCGTTAGGGTTTCCTACGTTCTTCAAAAGCACCAAACCTGCTTCATATGCAACACCGACGAGATGGACTTCGACGACGTCGTTTCCGCCGTCCACGGCAACGAGGAGCTCCACCCCGGCCAGCTTTACTTCGCTTTGCCGATGAGCTGGCTCCTCCCACCTCGCCTTCTCCACCGGAGCTCCTCCCACCGCTCCTCCCTCCTCCCGCAGCGACGACAGAGCGCCTCCTCACCGTCTCCACCTCTACGGCGACGTCGTTCTCCGAGGTCCACCTCTACGGCGACGTCGTTCTCCTCCTCCGTCGCCTCCTCCACCGCCTCCCCGCCAACTGGACAAAAACAAAAACAAGTTAAAACAAAATTAAACGAAATCGGCGGGAAATTTTTTTTAAAACGAAAATGGAGACATGAAGGGACGAACATTGATATTCGTCGCATGAAATTTATCATCCCATACACTCTAGCGACGACTTTTGAACCAAACTTCGTCCCCTCAAATTGTAAGCGACAAACCAAAATTCGTCTCCTAGAATTGGAAGCGACGACCCAAAATTCGTAGCCTCGAATGTGAGGAGACGACCCAAACTTCGTCGCTCAGTATGTGGCGACAAACTTTGAAGTCGTCGCTTGAAATATCCAAGCGACCACTTTTGCTTTTATAGCAAAAGTGGTCGCCTCGAATCGAAACGACGAAAACGGAACGACGACGTCGAGCGACGACATTTTGGTCTCTTCGGTGTCGAAGCGACGACTTTTGACGACAAAAAGTCGTCGCTTCGAACCTGTTTTCCAGTAGTGACTAGAACCAAACACATTACATGGAGTAGAATAGAGGGAGCACGATCAGTGCATGTCGATCAGTGCATGTCGATCAGTGTCAACGCTAGCTGGAAACTCAATACAATTAAAATGGCGTGGCCGCGCCGGTGAAGCACTCAGTTGCGAACAGCACTTGTACGTAGTTGTATATATTTAGCTGGCCGTGGTGTTCTAATTATGAAATACAGACATTAATTAGCCGTTAAGAACAACTAATTAACAATTTATATTGCTGGAGATACTCTGGAACACTATACTAATCCTAGCAGTAAGAGCATATAAATGTCCATCTCAGTCAGTAATTATACTGCAATCACAAGTCTGGGATTTTGTGCAGGCTGCTTAGTGCAGCACTGGTGCAATTGTCTTGCTTGTAGCTAGCTGCAGCTGCTTTGTACGTATTCATGTGGTGCTGCACTTGTATGTGTTTGAGCATCATGATGATGAGCATATATAGTGGCAATATTAGTAGCGCATGCAGTGGTGCATACCACTTATCCCAGAAGTACAATGAACAAGTGCATGAACTAGTTAATTATTTATGTGTTTGTGTGTGCGTGTGTGTATACAGTGGGTATCTGTCAAGCAAAATTGATCCAATTGATTAGCCATCATTACAAGAATATTTCGTTTCTTGACGCCGAAAGCTGCATGTATGCAATATAGGTTTTAGAGGTAGCACTAGTTCTGCTAGGTATCTACTTAATCTGGGTGTTCTCTGCAGATCGATGCCATTCCTCATTCAAATTCCAATACATAAGAGAAAATCATAGTTACTGTCATCACAGCAAAAGTGATTAAATTAACTAGTTTACACTTTAACCGCTACGTGGTTTCATTCGCAGAAGTTGGTTCTCTTTCCCATACCAAATTTCATTATCACTTATTGCTTTCTCCTCCCAGTTTATGCATCAAACATAAACCTTGCAAGAAATTAAGATTACGTTCAACTCTCTGTATGTAATTCGGTATCCAGTAATTAACATATAATCTTTGTTCTGCAAAATCAATTTGTAGTGAATATTGTTTACTACTTCCTCTGGTCAAGACTCATCAGGAGCCCGATTTAGTGGAGATCTTGGTTTGGATTTATTAATGCTTCCAGTGTTTTGGGAATCGATTTTGATTACTTTTCGTTCATTTGGTCTGACGACAACCTTAATGTACTTTTTGAATTGAAAATTACGCATATACACTTTTGAATATATAAAAAAATAAAATGCACTCTGATTAATTAACTAGTATAATATATAACATAAGCTTTACTTCTCCAGTGTCTTAAGTTTTTCATGCAATTCTTTTCTCCTAGATACAAAATGGGATATCTAATTAAGGAAGCTAGCCAAAGTTTATGGAAATCATTATATGTTAACCTAAACACCAAAATCGATTGCTCCTTTGCTAGTGGTCTTGCAGTCTTGCAGTCTTGCAGCATTCGATGCATCTTTCTATTAAAACTCAATTAGATTCGAAATTTGACTAGTAATTTCTGTGTCTGATTAAGCTAGCTAGCTGGCAATTATAGTGCTCGAGGTGCTTAGAGCCCTGTTTAGTCATCAATTACGTCATGGATGCTCAACACCACTTCATAAGCACCAGCATTGTTTCTGATCACCAAAATAAAAAAGAACCAGCAGACATTGTTTTTTCGATTTCCTATTTGTTTGAGCTAGTGAGTTATCTAATTTGTCTAACTTTAGGACTTGATGTTAATACTTGAAGCTGTCACTTGGAAGAATGAAAAGATTATTATCCATACAAAAGATCAATGTTTAGTTTGGGTTGAGCTAATTGGGTTGCTTAGCAAGGTTAGCTTACCTTATTTAACTGTTACTGAAGATAAAATGGGTGGAAAAACCAGATGGAGCGGTACACAGGAATATATAGAATACAGGGGTTTTGGGCGCACATCTGGGTATGGCGGCTGTAACTGTGTAAGGGTCAACTGGAAAAGTTGTTTCTTTTTATGGTAAATCAGCTAGCACTGGATCCATCTTGATTAAGAGTTTCAATGTACACCGTTAGATTACTTTTCTATGACAAATGAGAGCCAAGATCCGGATATCCCTGCCCAGAAGTGCGATTACAGATCAAAAAGTTATAACCTAGTGGGATTCTCAGTGAAGGAAATAATTTCAAATCCCTCTGGAACCCTAAAAAGTACTGAGCAAGTTGCTTGCGTGTAACTTCAATCCAGTGTGTTTCCAGTAGATTATCTGTTACAACCTTGCTGTAAAAAAAGAGTGTTGATAGATCAGGACCAACCATCATGTACCAGGACTACTTGGGTCAACAACACAATCACCTGAATATAAAATAAAAACATCTGTGTTTTGAAGTTATGAACAGCAGGGTCCAAATGAACTTATGAACAGGTAATTCAGACTTTCTAGAATGATTATTGATCAGTAGGTCTTTGGTGTTTGATGAAGTAGAGGAGCCCAGAGGAAGAGCGAGGAAGTCCGTAGAACAGAACTATGAGTTGTAAGCCTTACACCACTTGGTGGGTGGACACATCAGAAAGAAAGCATGGTGGGAGCTCAAGAATGTTGTGAATGTACTAGGAATGGTAACTAGTAGGGCTCACTGGTGGGAAGGGGTGATTTCTTCTGAGGTAAAAGAGACCAAATAGAGAAACTATAGCGCAATAGGGGGCTACAAGTAAAAGCTATTTGGATTATGTAAACCTAAAAAGTTCAAATGAACAACTGGAAAGCTAGAGTAAGTGAGTATCGTAACTTAATGAAATGGTGCTTCAATTTTTTTTAACTTGCATGCAAGTTGATTCAGGTTGATTGGTAACCCACCCTCCCCCAACCCCTTATATAATGGCTCTCGCCCTTTGCGTCTAAGCATCCAAGTGAAGTATTGAGAAGCATCTGTCTAGCTACTACTTCACCTGATATCACTGCTTTAGAGCAAGAGATATCATAGAGTGAGAGAACAAAGACAGAGAAGGTTCAGGTTGTTTCTGCTGTGAATCCCTGTGATCAAAGCTCCAGACATGGCCATTCATCACCCATTGACTTTGGCTTTTGGCCTCTTAGGTATATAGCGCTACTACTCCCTTCTTCAGCCATTAGTTATATATTTCGCCATTAATTCCTTGTTCTGCATGCTTATTTTTTTCATGTCCTGAACAATGCTGGTTAGTTAAATTAGATTTGTGTATATATATATACACTGTCTATGGGGTATATATAGCTGCATGCTTGCTCTTATTAGTTCAATGCAAACTAATGCACTTGCTCAATTCTTTTTCTCTAGGCAACATCATTTCCTTTATGGTTTTCCTTGCTCCAATGTAAGTGGCTCTGTCTACGCTGCAAATATTTATATATATATATATATATATATATATACATATATCATGAATACTGTATTGTCTAATTAATAAGCCAAAAAAAAAATTCTTACTGATGTTGTTATTGCATGCAGGCCAACCTTTTATACAATATACAAGAAGAAAACAACGGAAGGGTTTCAAGCACTGCCATATGTGGTGGCACTGTTCAGCTGCATGCTGTGGATTTACTATGCGCTGCTTAAACAAGACGCCACATTTCTCATCACAATCAACTCTGTTGGCTGCGTCATTGAGACTGCTTACCTTGCCATTTTCCTTTTCTATTCCCCCAAAATGGCTAGGGTACGTATTCGCTTATCAAAATAATATTAACCAAACGCTCTATCGATCTTGTCCCATTATCTGATTATTCAGGTTTTCTAAAACTTGTAGATCTCAACCATGAAACTTCTGCTGTTGCTCAACGTGTTCGGATATGGCGTGATGCTTCTGCTGACTCTCTTTCTTGCGAAAGGTGAAATGCGTCTCAAGGTTGTGGGGTGGATCTGTCTTGTCTTCAATCTAACCGTGTTTGCTGCACCTCTTTGCATCTTGGTAAGCACGTCGTAAATTAACAAAGGCTAAACCTACGTACAATATACTGGTGCATGTTTTAGTTTCTTCATATATTTCGGTTAAATAACTTGGTGGTTATGATTAAAACTGCAGAAAAAAGTTATACGGACCAAGAGTGTTGAGTTCATGCCATTTCCTCTTTCATTTTTCCTTACATTGGGTGCAGTCATGTGGTTCTTCTATGGTTTTCTGCTCAAGGACTACAACATAGCTGTAAGTAATTAAACCAGTCATATACTGATATCTTATATATATACACAATTTTTTCTTCTCTTTGTTTCTATATATAATAATATTGGATCGATAATGTACGTCCAGTTTCCAAACATACTGGGATTCATCTTTGGGATTGCGCAAATGGTGCTTTACGTAGTGTACAAGAATGCTAAGAAAGTACTTCTGGAGGAGCCAAGTAAGGTTCAGGAGCTATCGGACCATATTATTGAGGTGGTGAAGATCAGCACCATGGTGTGCCCCGACCTGAGTCCAGTGGTTCTTCAGCCAAATGACATTGACCTCATTGAAGTAGTACTTGACCCAAAAAATATTGTCAAGGAAATCAAGACTGAAGAAGCCAAGGAATACACGGATGATGCCTCCAATAAAGTTTAGTATCTATAATTTGTACCCTTGTTTTAAAGGTTAATTGGGTGTTAAAAGTAGGGTTTATTTGTCAATTAGGGATGCTAATGATCTCACAGTCTCTTTCAGTGTCTGTCAATTTAAAGCAAGGGTATCTCTCTCCAGCTTAGAGCTGATCTGAAGTATATTTAATTTATTGTGTACTAAGCTATATGTTAAGTTTCAATGGCAAGAAAATCAAACTAGTTATTGGATGCAAATATTGTTATGACTTTCTTTATGTTTATCGTTTGGGATCAGTTAGATTATAGTTGCGATATGCCAGAAAGATCAAAAACAAATCAAGCTGATCGAGAAAACTTATACAGCAATATAAAACTTAATATGGCCGGCATGGCTAGCTTTATTGAACGTAACAGTCATATGTATTTGGCTAAAATTTGCTGATATCTGATCATTTAGTTTCTCTAACAACTTGCAAGTAGAGACAATATTAGTGTAAGTTTGGGGGAAAGAAATTTAGTTGTTATAGCTCGTTTGCTATTTAGTCTATAACTGCATAAAACTATATATATATATATATATATATATATATATATATATATATATATATTTACATGACAATGCAAAGTTGCAAACCAGTATTTGAGAAAGACAGTAACAAGAAAAGGGCCTGAATGCAGCATAAACTAAAAAAGGGACTGAGAATTTTCTTCTTTCAAGTCTATCCACATTTGAGACTCAATTGTACGTTGCCATTCTGAAGAAAGCTAATTAACTTCTTTATAAACTATCTTTTAGATGGAGTGAATGAGATAGAGAGAAATATGCAGGGTAGCAGGTGGTGGTGCAGCCTCACTCGATCACCTTACAAAAATCAACAAAGTCATGAGAAAGATACATCAGGACTTCCATGTTCAATTAAACACATCAATCCAGTATCATTACTAGCTTTCATATTCATTATTCATATATGCATGGTAGCTTGATACTTAGCATGCAATGTGAACAAATAACATACTCGCTAGCTATATCATAGAAACTGAGAAGTAATTCTTTTCCAAAGAGATCGAAAGTTTATATATGTGATCAAGGCCGGGTGGTCGATTTCAAGATCCTGCATATATACTCCACCAACATTCAAACTAAAGTTAGTCGTCCTATATCCAACTAGTGGAGAATCTCTACTGCTATCGTGCCAGTGTTGAATGACTCGAAAGATTACACCAAGCTAATCTAAATGGACCCACCTCCACACATGAAGCTAGCTAGCTACCTAGCTAGAACATTTGAAGAAAATCAGATATTTTTATAAGTTAAAGATACATAAGTTTTGAAATTATTATTCATATAAGAAGTAAGAATTCAATCGACACATCAAATTCTCAATAACAAGAAAATATCTAAAACAAATTGACAGATAGATAGTGCAATATGCATATAATCTTAAATCTAATGATAGAATGATGTGATACTTCATTTACTTTTTGTGAGGTTGATTACAGTGACACTTACAAGAATTAAGGTCACATCGACCTAACAGTTAGGACGATGATTATCTATCTATACACTATATATATGTTATCCTTTTTCATACTTGTGCGTGGAGTCCACTGTTTATTGCTTGCTTCTTCTTTGGTAGTTTGGTAGCTACTGTTCCATGATTGATCTCCTTTTTTTAACAAGTTAGGGGAATTCAGTTCGCAATTGCACCACAAGTTCTTGATCCAATCATTCTTATATAGTAGTTGATCATTATAATCGAGGCATGCAAACATATTCGTTTGCACGTTTCTTTTTCATTACAAAAGTCAAGCTTTTAGTGCCAAACTAGTGATCCAAAGAAGAGCAATTGCTCAAACCAACCTTTCATCTGCAAAATGTCTCTATATTTTTGTTTCATTTTCTAGGGGAGGCCTTTTCCAATGATAAAATTGTTGTCCATGAAGAATTTCTCAAAAGGGTCTCTCTACTACTATTAATAAGGAAATACAAAATTGTTTGAATGTAGAATACCAGAACAACTAAGAAAGTGATGCCCAATCCGGATGCGGGCATTCATAAACCCATCCAGATCCAGAATATCTAAAACAGTGTAGCCACAACGCCTCTTCATGATAATCGTATCTGCAATTGAGAACAATAGGGGGAGTTTCATGTAATCAGTCGATATTAAAGTATAACATGACTAATCAACAAATCATACATATAAAAAGACTAATCACGGAGACTAGCCTTTAACGAAAATATTTTACCCTTTTGGAGCTAAACTTGGACAATTTGTACACATTGGATCAATGCTGAATTCCTCACTAGAATCTTCGTCTGAAGTATATTTAATTTCACCAACACCAGAAGCCGGAGAGTGGTCTGAATCAGCAGCAGCTCTATCAGCACCCATTCCTCCAGCTGAACGATTACTAAAATGTTCAGACAAGTAAAGCATGTCATTCGCTATTGGATGGCCCGCGTGTTGCAAATGGACACGTATCTACATCATCAAATGAGCCATCATTGAAGTTTGTCAGCTTTCTAGTTTCACCGAATGGAAAGACAGTAAAAAAAGAAGACTCATCTAGCTATGGAAATCATAAAATTGCAAACCAAGGTTCATAGAAGGTATAGGAGATACAGAAAACAAAGCGCAAAGCAGAATCACAAAGAAAATAAGCATAGGAAAAAGTCCAACAAATCTTAAGTTGCCAAGGCAGCCAACAAGAAAAACATATGACACATTTTGTATGCTTACAAGAGAGAATTAAATGCGAGAAATATTATGCTTCAAAAGAAACTTGTTAATCAGTTAATTTCATTACTTGATGGGTTCGGCCAGTGACTGGCTCACACAAGACAATGCTCTGAATCCCATTCGTACTGATTCTGGTAAACTTTGTACAGGCAGTCTTCCCCTTTGTGGGAGCATCACCACAAGAATCACCAACCTGCAGAAGCAAAAGAAGGTTCATTCAGTATTGGAACGTCATGTCTTTTGGTATATAATTCAAAATAGCACCAGTTAACAAGTCATGATTTAAGTTGTAATTAGTGGTATCATGTAATAGATGACCCACCTCGGCAGAGCTCCTTCCTTCGCGAGCATTATGATTTATGTTAGCATCTACAACTAGCTGGGAGAAAGGAAAAAGACAGAAACTGTCAACATAAGATAAGGAACAGCATTTTTAACATCCAGCTTTGACAAATGCGAACCTCCTCTTCAGGAAACTCTCCAATGACTCTAGCAATGTATTGTTTATGAACCATCCCTCCCTCAATCTGCAAGAATTACAATTTACTTAATCACAAAAGTCATTATGCTTCACAACGTAATATGCAATACCAACTAAAACTATAGTACACTTCATATCTAATATGGAACGGAGAGCCAGTTACACAAGAGTAACCCAGCATAGAAACGATGAAATCCTGGTAATGCATGTAGCTCCAGGTCCATAGCCATTTTTTTTAATATTGACAGATACATCTCACCATTTATTTCTATAGCCATATGACAATAGCATTCCATACCAATCATATTGACTTAAACTTTCAGGGGATTCAATGTATTTTATGGTTATCATCTAATCTTACATATAAAATGACAGAAAAGTTAACTAGTGTATCTTGAATAGATGATTGCTATTGTACAATAAAGCCTACCTGTTGCCTGAAAATGTCAGCTTGTGCTGCGCTTCTAGCCAATATAAGAAGTCCTGAGACCAGACGATCTAGCCGATGAATCGCTAGTGAGATCATGTCAAGGAAAGGATAATGAAGTGATAAACTTTATCACAAATAGATTAAACAAATACGGAGAACATTAAAAAGTATCAGAACTCCAGTGGAACAAATCGTTATACAAGGACCCCTGTAAGGCTGAGACATGAAGATCTGCTCGATAAACTGCTATCATGATCATGTTAGGAAATGATCAACATCAAGGAACATTAACTTTAAACATTAGTAACTAAGTATTCTGTATTAAACTTTGGATACGAAATAGAGGTGCCAAGCCATGCTCTGCCTGCAGGATGCCCACAACGGTGTTCTTGCGATACTGACCACATGGATGCACCTGGATAATACCAGAAACTAACAGGTATAAGAAAAGGAAAATGTTTCCTCTCCCTCAAGATACACTAGGTCATGAGTGGTACTCACCGGAACAGATGCAGGTTTACAAATGGTGACCACATTGGGTTCTGTTTGGAGAATTTTCACATCCCAAGTCATCACGGGCGGCTCATGCCTACAAAAACACTTCCACATCAATTCACAGCCAGACAACTTCGAAACACAGATTTCAATCAACAATCACAGTAGACAAAAAAACTATAAACCAGCAAAAGCTACCTGTGCAGGAAGTGGCTTATCTTCTGCGACGGTTTAACTATGAAGGAAACCGGCACAAGCTGCCCATCAACTTGTATCCTCCCACATTTGACAGCACTAATCTACAATGCACAACAATAGCAATAACATAATAACCACAAAGCCACATAACCTCATACTACTCAAGACACACAAAACTAAACTGTAAAGCAATTAAACACACAACACCTACATAGTAGTCACGATTCCGGCCTTTGAACTCGTCAGTGAACAAGTCAACAATGGTCTTCCCAGCCCACCTATTCTTAACCTAAAACCCAGCAACCAACAAATTAGGCTTTTTAACCACAATGCCCTAATCAAAATTACCATATGAACTAATTAACCAAACCAGCTTACATGAGCAATGAACTCAAAGTAATAAGGTCTCACATGTCGCCTCCCTGCATAAAATTCCCGCCAAAAAGTGAACAACTTTTGTTACTGCGAACAAATTTGGGAGAGATTACAAGTTACCGTTGCGAAAGATGTAATCTTTCCGCTCCGGCGGGTTCGCCGGCGACTGCCAGACGATGTCCATGTCCGTCTCGTCTATCTTCTTCCTCTTCATTTTGGCTGTTTTATTCAGATTAAAGATGAGATTTTTACAAACTTGCAGAGCCCTAATCGCAAACGACGTCGTTGGCATATCCGCAACGGCGGCGTTTCGTTAAGGTTTTGTTTTTTATTTATATAAAGTTTATTTCGTTATCAAAGCACCGAACACACACCGTGTTAAAACGTCAACTCCTTTTCTTTTTTTTCCTTTCTCTCTTTTCTTTTTGTTCACCAACAACAAGAAGCACCAAACTCCCATAGAAGAGCTCTCTGGATTTTGCTTGGGCTGATTTGGGCCCCAAAAGAAGAACAGGGTCTGGTTTAGAATTGGAGGAGGTGTAGTGGGTAGTGATCAATTGGGGGATTTGAAGTTGTGGAGGTGGAGAAAGTTGGAAGCTTTGAGATGCCGGAGGAGGATTTGGTGGACATAAAGTTCAGGCTGTATGATGGGTCCGATATTGGGCCGTTCAGCTACTCATCGGCGTCAACAGTCGATGTGCTTAAGCAGAGGGTCGTCTCTGATTGGCCCAAAGGTTTGACCTTCTCACTTGGGGTGTTCTTTGTTTTCTGAATTTGTCTGTTGTTATTTTTTTATTTTGTCTGTGGTTTTTGATGGTTATGGCAATCATGTGTTTGGAGAAACAGAGTTTTAGTTGCTTGAGAAAAAATGAAACTTGGGCAATTCAGTAGATTTTGGAATTGGTGGATTATATGGATGCAGTGATTTAGTGTCTCCTTTTTGTTATTTGGGTTTGATTTTGTTGAGCAATTTTTGAATATAGGCAAAACGATGACACCAAAGACGGCGAATGAAGTGAAGCTGATGTGTTTTGGTAAAATTTTGGAGAACAGCAAGACAGTGGGTCAGTGTAAATTACCTTTTGGTGATGTTGGCGGTGGAGTTATGGTAATGCATGTTGTCGTACAGCCAACTATAGAGAAAGCTAAATCAGGTATGATCTAACTATCTGTAAGTTTTGGTTACTTGTGATGAGTAGTTCATCTTGTTGAGGTTCAGAATGATTTATATGAATGAAGTTCAATGAGGTTGGTCCTATCGTTGGGTGGCAGTTCCGTTCATAGGCTTTAAAATTAGTATTTTGGATACTGGATTGCTTAATTCTGCCTTTATCCTGTAGAAGTTAAAAATGGTATATCATGTTTTTCCTGTGGACTTGATTCATTGTGTTTTTATTGAGGCTATGAAAAGCTGATCTCTTTTCTATTCCTTCATGAGTAGATATGTCTTCATTTTTGTTTATCTCCGGGAGTCGAGTGTAAGCGTAGTACCTACAAAAGGAGAGTGATCCTATACCTTAAAGTAGGATCCCACTCATGCCAGTGACCATGATTCTAGAGCATATTATAGGTTTAAAAGGTTAATGCTCAACCGAGGTCCTCAAAGATGGCTGTTTGTATTTTGTCACTAGGAAGAACCCTTGATGTGTCAAGAAGGGAGGAATACGTGTTATACATGCTAGTTGGATTACTCACACTAACATGTTCGACATTTCATTTTTCTGTAAAATTACCTAGTTGAGGATTCAGTCTTGTTGTTGGAGTTTTACCATAATGTCTCTTTTGTCTTTTGCATTCCTCTGTCGATTTCGGACCCTGTTGATTGTTGGAAAACTTATCTTACTTTTTCTCAACAGACAAGAAGATTGATGATTTGCCACGGAAAGTTGTCTGTTCGTGTTCCATATTGTGAAAAGAAAAAAACTATTCGAGTTGGGATTTGGTGACCTCGGGTATCAATGCTCTGATGACATAAACCATCTCTTGACATACATTTGTTCATTGTTATTTTAGCATCAAATTGTACATGTTATGTTGCGTGTACAGAGAACCATGTTGACGGTGATTTCCTTGGTTTCTACTTGCAATTGCATTCCACCATCACAGATTGCTTTCTCCTTGTTTACCGTCTGTCTTGCCCTGTAGATTGCGTGAATGAATGTATAGTTATGTAAAAGTGGTATATTTATGCAAAGTTCCTCATTTAAACTACAAGGAAGAATGATCTGTTTATGTTGGATTTTCTGTGATGCAAGAATTTTAATGTAGTGTTTGCATCAGTATAAATTACATTAGTACCATACATGATACAACAGCACATTCTCAAGCCGACTAACCTCATTAATGTGCTTAAGCTAAATCAGTTTCAACTAGCCATCATCTGTATATATCATCAGCATCATTCATTTGTCCGGTAGTAGTTAAGTTTCTGGAGACATATTAATGAACCTCTTGGAAAATTCTAATATGTCTGGATTATTCGTGGAAAATTACTTTCGTCTAAACCATATAGCTAGGTTGGATGTGCGTGTACAGACTCTTTATCTCCATTTCCCATTACGGATAGGATATAGCAGTCTCATTATCTATGTTGTCTTGTGCTTTTGCAATACTGAGGTCAATATTACTTTGACTAGATTGATTTTAGTTCTCTGCGCTTGCAGCATTGAGTAGCTGAATCAAATTTCTTTCAAGTTTGTGAGAAGGCCCTGATACAGTATATATCGAGGAACATACTCCTATTTATACAACTGTTAAAGACTTAAAGTTGAGTAGCTAAACTTGGATCATAAGTTCATAACTGATACGAATGACATTTAGAACTTTATTTTAGAAAATCATTAAAATCAATTTATGAGGCACTACTACATACTGATACGAAGGTCCTTTAGGCAAAGAAATTCTAAAGGTAATGAAACATAAAACAAACAAAAAAAATTGCTTACTGTCTCAACTCGTCGTTCACTTGGGGGGAGGGAAGAAAATTGCATCAGAAGTTCTCTTAGACCGGAATAGTTTCTCAGTAGCTGAATCCACGTTGAAGGAAGCCTCAAGCACCTGTGTAGATAACGCCTTCCAAGCACCAATGCTTCCAGCCAGATGAGTGAATATTGGATTGGGGGTGGTGATAATAGAAAACCATTCCAAGCCTTCCGGGTCAGCAATCTTTGAAACCACAAAGAAACGAGGAACGATGAACAAGTTGCCCGCGGTAACAGTAGTTTCCAAGACCCTCTTTCCATCGACGCCTACAACCTGGACACGGCCACTACCCTTGACAATATAGGTTACCTGCAAGGCAGAGTCGCAAGAAAATCCAGGGGAGCACATAGCACTCCCGTCCAACCTAACAAGGTCGGCACCAAGCCCAACCTCACCCACTAGGGGAAGGTTCTTGGTATTCAAAACAACAACCCTTCCGCCTCCCTCAATATCAACATCAAGTGGAGCCTCTTCGCAGTTCAATGTCATTCCATCTCTATGTTCCTTGTTTGGCTCAGGCAGATTAGCACCCCCTAACTTAACTATGCCCTTGCCGGTTTGGTTGCCAACAAGGGTCTTCACAACATTCTCCTCCAAATCCCATGCTCGGCCTACAAACTTAGTTGAGAAGCCAGTGAAAATGCCATTGGAACCATTGAGATAGAAGTCAGTGAACTCTCCCCTCTTGTGAGCTGTTTTGGTATCACCCAAGAAAAGAACCACGAACTCAGTGTCCTCCTTGTTGTACCACCAAGTGATGACACCAAAAGGGAGGGCAATAGCATCACCCTTCTTCACTGGAAGAACCTTCTCTTCCTTCTCCGGCAGAACAATTCCGACTACTCCATTGCCTTGAAGGACATAAGCAACTCTGGCAGAGTCGGAGTAATTGGGGAGAGCAAAGCCGTCCTTCTCCAGAGATAGCTTGGCAGCTCCAATGTCACCTTCACGGAGCATGGGAAGCTCCGACGGGGACCAGGCAGAATACGAACCACCATCTCCTCCATAAACCTTCTTAGCCAACCTTGGTGTAAGATCAATCTCCATCTTTTCTTTAACGCAAGAAAGCAAGAAACCAAAATTGAGAGCAAAGTGATGATAGCACTAAAGTATTAAGAACAATGTATGTGAGAGATGAAAATTGCAGATGCTTGGGGGTGTATATATAGCGGGAGCATAGGAGTGTATCATCTTCTACAAGGATAGAGATTCGAAGGGAAGTAGTATTTGAATACAACAGGGATTTCATCTGAATTATCCTTATCCGGATTGAATTTAGCATAAGATATCGTCATGTAATGAAATGGAGGTAGTATTTGCTTACAACAGGGATATATTTGAGTCATCTACACGAATTCCTTCTAGCTTGTAATGAATTGGGAGGCCGTATTTGATTACATTAGGGATATATTATCCTACCCAGATTGAATTATCCTACTCGGATTGAGTTCCTAATATTTTAATTACTTTATTAGGCAGTATCCTAATTCAAGTAGGAAAGTTTCCCGGCTGTGAAATAATATTCTCCTTGTTACAACTTGTATTACTGCACCTACGAATATTCAAGTACCAATTCAAGACAAGTGGGAATTGGATAATAAGTCTTGCTGTGAATTGTGATCACCTATTTATCAAGCTATAAATACAGGTCTTAATTTCACTCATATGAATGATCCAATCTCAATGAAGAAATCATTCAATCTCCAACACACTTGCATGCAATCAAATAAAATACCAACAATAATTGAAAAGCAAGCTGAAAAGGAGAAAGCACATCTTCCATTTCAGGCTATTTTTGTAGTTCTGCCATTCTGAGACTCTTTTCTAACCACTCTGCATCCTTGCTTCACATCATTTTAATTAATTCAAATAGCATCTTCCGAATATTGAAAGAGCTACACAACTTGTTTCCAGGGCACAGACCGAATTGATGATAAGCATGCACAGGCCAAAGGCCAAAGCACTTTGCAGGAAGAGGGACGTAGCATTAGTGGCCCTCTCCTAATCGACAAAGAGACAAAGATTTACTCCATTTAAATAGGAGCACCTCCAAAATGGAATGTGTTTTTCTCCGTTTTCTTTCTCTTCCTCTCCCAACACCACCTCCACTCTTCCCTCTTGACCCCCTGGATTCCTCAGCTCCACCACCTCGCTGCTGTTCCTCTGCTCAAATGCACTTGTATTTGCAACTCACCGACCTTTCTGCTGTAATAGAGAGCTGTCGTTGTGGTTGTTGATACAATTGCAATTGTGTGGAGATTGATTGGTTTTGATCGGTTACTTTTGTTCGTCAGGTACCTCTATTTATTCCCCCTGCTTTGTAAATTTTAATTGTAAATTTGTAATTAACAAAACTTAAGAATAGTGTTGATTGTTGTGAAGAAATTGTTATACTGTGCTTTCCAATGACGTGAATATTCAGGGTTCATGCTATCTCTTACACAGATCAAACTAGAAGCGAAATGATTTGCCAAGGTCTTAGCATGCATGTTCTATCTGTCTGATTGATTAGAGCAAGTTTATGATCAGATCAACTTAATCTGAGAGATTGTGCAGCTTGATTACGAAACTAAGCTATAAAAGAAAGAGAAAATAACTGTCTTTGTATTTGGCTCAGTAAACTGGTCATTCATGTGTTTTGGATCACACTTATATTTGGGCATGATTCAATCCAAGTTCTCAACACATATCTCTGCAACATTAAAGCAGTTCAGATAGAGCAGATGAATCCCAACATCTAATTATGCCTCACAAATAGTTTAGAGCGTGGAAGATACTAACAAAGGTTCCAATGTTATTTACTGGTTTAAGGGTTTAGATGGTACACTCAACAATTACAACAGCACAAGAATTCTAAAAGAATGGAACTTAAACAACTCTCCAAATCACCTACAAATTTGACAATCCTGTAAAAAACCACACAAAAAATACAAGGATTGAAACCAAAAATGCTCCAGAAGCAACTTATTTTTCTATATCTGCCTAAAAACTTTCTCTGCAGCAGCTATCGTATTTTGAATGTCCACAGGAGTATGCGCCAAACTTGTAAATCCAGCCTCAAACTGTGAGGGCGCAAAGTACACACCTTCCTCCAGCATTCCTCTATAAAACCTTCCAAACTTTGCAGTATCACTCTTTTTTGCATCGTCAAAGTTGTAAACAGGCCCTTCTGTGAAGAAGAATCCAAACATCCCACTGATATACCCACCACAAATGGCATGTCCAGCCTTCTTCCCGGCATCGATAATACCTTGAATAAGGTCACTTGTAATCTTGTTCAAGTGTTCATAGCTGCCTGGCTGCTTCAACCTCTCCAGGGTGTGAATTCCTGCAGTCATTGCAAGTGGGTTACCACTCAAGGTCCCGGCCTGATACATTGGCCCTGCTGGTGCCACCATTTCCATAATCTCTCTCCTTCCACCATATGCACCGACTGGCAGACCGCCACCAATGATCTTCCCGAGTGTTGTCAAATCAGGAGTTATGCCAAAATACTCCTGAGCTCCACCATAAGACAAACGGAACCCAGTCATCACTTCATCAAAAATGAGGAGAGCACCATGTTCTTTGGTGAGTTTGCGTATTCCATTAAGGAAATCTGGGGTTGGAGTGATAAAACCAGCGTTCCCAACAACTGGTTCAAGGATGATTGCTGCCACTTCTCCTTTGTTACTTTCAAAGAGAGCTTCCACGGCGGACAAGTCATTGTATGGGGCTGTTAGAGTATCTATAGTTGCTGCTTTAGGAACACCTGGTGAGTCTGGAAGTCCCAACGTGGCAACACCACTACCAGCCTTTACAAGGAATGGATCAGCATGGCCATGGTAGCAGCCCTCAAACTTAATTATCTTCCCTCGGCCAGTAAATGCACGGGCCAGACGAAGAACTCCCATACATGCTTCTGTGCCTGAGTTAACAAATCGAACCATTTCGATGCTTGGAACAGCTTCAATCACCATCTTTGCCAGAACATTTTCTAGAAGACAAGGTGCACCAAAGCTTGTTCCTTTCTTCATTGTTTCAGCCAGAGCTGCAAGTACCTGTAGGTATGTGTCAGTCCAACAGCAACCAAATGAAAGTTTAACAAACTAAAAGCAAGTTTATTATTCAGTGGATTGACGAGGTGAAGTGTAGCATTCAAATTGCTTCTAAATGAAGAAGCCCATTAACTTTAGAAGAGCAACATAAGTATTCCCCAACTAATCGTTCTCCTTTTAACATTTCCTGTAACATTTTTTTTCTTTGAAATTATGAATTGCAAAGTCCTACAGGGGAAGCCTTACTAAATTATGAGGGCATACTCTCATTTATAAGAATGAGATACGTAGATTATTGTCCTAAACTATGAATTCTCTTTGGCATAAATGCAACTTCATTTTTATGGAACCATCTGAAACTCATAAAATGAAGCATGCATTTTAACAGAATAATGAAGATTAGATAAGAGAAGAAACAATAAACCTTATCATCGGCGTGCCCAATAATTGCAGGTCCCCAAGAACCTACATAGTCAATGTACTCATTGCCATCAATGTCCCACATGTGAGAGCCCTTGACGGAATCGATCACAACAGGTTGTCCACCAACAGATTTAAAAGCACGTACAGGGGAATTCACACCTCCAGGCATCAACTCCTACAAAATTATATGCATCAGTAAGCAGTAAACCATATTTGTAACAATATTTCACCATCCAACATCAAGTACAGTTAAAATGACACAAAACAAGAACAACAACCATAGATTGCATACAACTACATCCGCAAGAAAAAACATGAACCTCAATTGCAACACGAAAAGGGACATAGAGAGCCATGGTACAAAACTACAATCCTCAGCATCTAATTATAGCAACTCAACATAGTCGTTTAACTTTCGACACGAGTTCTGATTACTAATCCATTTGAACTTGATCGCAAGCGATTCGACACACAAAGAAACTGAAAATGGTAAACATTAGATCTAAACTCCCGGGGTTGTTAAGCCATCATCCACATTATACACCATCACAGAGTTTAACGATACAGTTACCAAAATCAAACCTTCCTCAGTAAATCAAAAACCCAGAAAATTCCTAGAACATTAAGACTAAACCCAAATCTTAAAGTCAATAAAAGTTGCTGTACAACAAAACCAATCCAAACTTCCAACTACTCTGCTCAACTCTCTCATCCTCCGAAAGGTTTGACTATAACTCTACAATTTACATGACTAACAATCCGGAACAAATAAAGTAGTGAATTGTACCTTGGCGGCATTGAAGGCCTCCTCGGATTTCTGAAGAGTGAAATTCTTCTTCTTCTCGTCGAGAGAGACGGTCATTTTGACGGTGGAGAAACGCCGTGAAGATCTTGAAATGGGTGTCTGGGAAAGCCTGGGAGTTGCCGATGAAATCCCGACGGCGACGCCGGCGATCGTGTTGGTCATTTTAGCTGTCTCTCTTTTCTTCTATTTGGTCGTACAGTTTCTTTGGAGAAGAAGATAAAGTGTCAAGAGAGCACGAGCATGACCTTAGACTGAGGATTATGTATACATTTTTAAGCTCGATGCACCCTTTGGGTCGGGTCGGGTATCAGTATGGGTCTGGGTATGAATTGCATTACTCTCTGGGCTTTAGCTAAACACATATTTCATTTTTGACAACTCTCTGAGTGTTGTCAGGAGTCCAGATAGCCAGTGGGGCATTGCAGCTTTTCCTCGATCCCGTTTACGTTTTAGCAATATATTGAGCGAAGCCGGCATTCGAACGCAGGATGTGGAATCCCAAATAAAACGTTCCACATCACTAGCTAAACTCATTTTTATTCCTTGTGAAACAACTTTATTTTGTTTAGTGAACATAATTCAGCTAGTTAGTGAACATGAGTGCACATTTTATTGAGGCCAATGGGTCCATACTCCATAGTATAGATGAGCTTTTGTTCTCCACATAAACTTTATTTCATGAAATGAGTTTGGTGTGTCAACTTAATTTTATATATATTATGGACCCATTTTCATATGAAAGATTTTAGCAATGGCGATTCTGTTGATGTTTTAGGAGCAAAACACTCTCCTCAAATTTGTTCAGTGAGGCCAATTTGTCCAGTAAGGAACTACGGATCAAGTTGAATAAAAGAATGAACTTGTCCCGTAAGGATGGAATTTTACATCAAGAGGAAATTAAGAACACGAGTACTCGTACGTGCACACAATCTTTCTCTCATGCAATTGATTTTGTACCGGAAAAGAAACAGACGATATCTAATGACGTAACGTTACCAAAGAGTTGTACTTATTATAGTAAAGCAATACATCATTGGTTCAACGATTAGAAGGCCATGAATTACTGATATCACATCAAGACCAACAAAAGACGAGCAGATATATGATCACCGTCACTAGTAAAATCTCTTTGCCACATTTTCTTCAGAACCATGATATAAAAGGAACAGTTTCTCAGAGTTCCCCACATACGGTAATGAGCAGTAGTACTAAACCATCCTATACTATATTATAGTATATAACTAACTATATATACAGGCAGGTTCAACATATTAAGTAGGCATGATCTTCAGCAAACTTGAACCTCCCCTCCAAAAGTAGTCTCTAACCAATCCAAAACCCAGAAATGCTGAAACTCTCAATAGATATAAAGCAGAAGCAGAACCACAAAAGGCTTGCCAAAAACAGCTAGATAGTTGGAAATCCTGCTTTGGGTGCTTTATATGGTTGTGGTTTTCTGTTTCTTTTTGCGTGTCAATTCTAAATTTTCCTAAGGTGAATATAGCTGTTGGTCAAAGATGGACTAGAAACTGATCAGTAGCAAGAGACATGGGAAACCTTGAGTGGGTAGAGGAAGGTGTTGGCATACTCAAAAGAGATTGTACCACCATTGACCAAAGGCTTGCCGTCGTTCACAAGGCAGTCATTGTAGCGAAGCCGCTTGAACACTCTCGGGTTGACCAGCGTGGCGGAGCTGAACCAACCGCAGGTGAGATGAATGCGGCTAATGTTACAGCCGGTGACGCACACATTCATGATCTCCACCGTGTAAGTCGGAATGCCGCTAGGCAGCGGTGCCGTGGGGCCCTGGTCGATCACAATGTCAGCCCGGCTACACTTCTCCCCCCAAATTCGATTAGGTTGCACAACATTTTCTTCCCCTGTGTACACATGAATCATGTCAAAGGCAGAAAGCAAAAGGAGAAAGAGGGTCTTTAAGTTTGTAATGAAATTGGGACAGCGAAAGCCCTACAGGGGTCCAAATGAGCACCCCATTAGGGTAGACAAAGCAAACTTTTGGAAGGTGAGAATTCACAGGAATTATATACATGGAAAAGTTAATACATACAAACAAAGGCAACCCAGATGGGCCAACCAAGCTTCTGCTTTCCTCTTAGCTTTTCAGTACTCAACCCAAAAATAAACTTTTGAAGATTGGAAAGTCACAGCTCAAAAGCAAAAGCATTGCCTACTAAACCCTAGCAAACCTAGCTATAACCCCAGACACCAACACCCCTCTTCTTTTCACAGAAACAATCACTACACACAAAACAAAATTGCAATCCAGCTAGCAAATTGAGCCATATCTTTGCAAATTTTGAGCACAGTTTTCAAAAACAATTGGAAGCATAGATTCAGAGATGTGTGCTTAAGAAGAGTGTGAATTCCCATGCAAGGACTTTTCAAAATGGAGACACTACAGACCAAAGATGGGCATGAAAACCTGATGGGATAGTGAGATCCCTGGAAATGATACCAAAATCTAGTAAAAATTTAAAATTAACCCCACTGCGCACGTTAGCATTGGCTCTTAACAAAAGAAACAAAAATGGAGCAAATGCAACCTCTGAGGCTCTGACACCCCAATTCTGCAACCTCACCCAATCTGAGCAACACCTCCACAATTCATTTCAAACCCAAACAAAAACAAAATTGGTCCCCAAATTCCGTATTTCGTTTTGACCAAAACAAAAGAGCAAAAAGAATCTACCGGAAGTTACATATCCTAGCCGTAAAAATCAACCGGTAAATTCTCCGTTACTGAAAAAATACAAAAAAATATTACCCTTAACAAGAAGCTTGCGGTGAGTTGCAGCTAGCGTGTTGCTTCCTTCCCCAGACTTCAACAACCTCGACTCCATAAAACTATGGCTTCTTTCTGCAACAAAAATTTAAAAAAAAAAAAAAAAAAAATTAAAAAAAGGCATCATCATGATTGGGCGCTGTGGTTGATAATTGAAGAATAAAGAAGGCGGCCGAAGCAGAATGGGATTTAATAAATGATGGAAGAGGGGAAACCAGTAGGTCCATAATGGACCCCTTGTGTTTATGGAAGGAAGCCAAATAATTCGATGAAATTTAATTATTAATTTAAAAAAATAAAAAAACGAAATCTACTGGGAACGAGGAATCTGAAGAAGAATAAGAAAATGAAATGTGCGTGAATCTAGTAGTGGAATAATATCAACAATCCCCAACCGTATCTGTTACCTCTCAGAAACCCAGGCGAGCTCCACAACAACACCACCACCACCACTACTCCGACGAAGAGCAACGACGCCGTTCCGATGACTCGCATGCTGGAAACTGCTGTGTTGAAGTAGGCCGAGTCGGAGCTCCGAGAAAGCTGAAAATGGAGAACTCTCTGCGTTTTGAAAAGAAAGAGAGAGAGAGAGAGTTAGCTGGAGGATGAAGGAAACGATGTGAATTTATATGAAAAGATAAAGAGGGTTTTGACTCGACAAGCTAAGAGGGCTAGGGGGAAAAACGACGGCGGATTGTGAGTCAGTCACAGTCTCTCACGTAGGCGTTTTGTGTGTGTGTGAGGATTATGATTAAAATAATGGACAAGTAGGAGCGTACATAGGGCAGAGGTGGAGGACATTGTTGCAGAGGAGAATGAGCTTCAGGGGAGACAAATATGACACAAGGAAAGAGAGAGCGTTAATAATGACAAAACAATACGATTCGTTTTGTGTATTTCTTGGCACCGAGCGGGTGCGAAACGGCGTCGTTGCGGTGAGCGATTAATTATGGTTTATCAGGGTGATTAATGTGCACGTGGGGGTGGAGATGTGAATGATTAAGTCAATTATGGGGGGAATGTTCAGGTACCGTGTGGGGGAGGAGGAATTTACCAATTTAGCCATTTACGCTTGTTATTTAGAGATGTCAACACGTGGACGTTGATGAAGGGGATGGACCGATTTGTATAGCGAGAGCTGAAAAAAGGGTCACCGTGTGACATTGATGAAGCGGCTAGGCAAATGTAACACCTTTTGGTGCCAAACTATGCAGTTTGAATTTGAAGGTTTTATTGAATCAGATATCGTTGCATACTGGGCGCCATTGATAGTATTGCCCTGGCCGGCACTGCACGTCGCACTTAAATTCTCCCATGTATCAACGTATCATGAATGACATTATAGACGTTTTTCCCATACAGTCAGTCGATAAGGAGTTTTTACAAACTGGAGTCGACGAAAAAGCCAAAGCCAGCTCCGAATTATCCCATGGATGTCCATGATTTGACCCAATCCATTATATGACTAGCAGGACCACAGATCGACCCAAGCATCTTCTATTCCCAAATATACTTATATACTCGGATTCCGGACATTTTCCTTGGCATATTTTTACAGGCCAAGTATTAAAGAGATTCACCAACAGTCTGGACAATGCTCATGATCTACATTACACTAATTTCTGGGTCGAATTACACTTTCCCCAAGTCACCAGTTCAAACGGATCAAGTTGCGGTCGACTGTCCTAGAAGAACTTCCCAGTATGCTGATGATACTACCTTTCCGTCTTAGTAGGCTTCTTCCTTTCCAGCTCCCTTATCTTATCAACCAACTCTTGAATAGTATTAGATGCATCCTGCACAAACAGCAACCGATTAAAACATTATAAGGTAGGACCAAAACAAAACACTAACTCAGAATGGATTTTAACCTGCAGCTTCTTTCTCAACTTGTTCTCTACATCATCTCGTCGCTGCCTCTCTTCCGTGAATATATCAATTAGACCATCTTGTTCCTTGGTCATGAACTCGATCTGTTTTTCTGCTTCTTTCAGCTGATGAAAGACAGGTAGGAAATATTATCTTAAATAGATATTACAAGAGTAAAATCTTATACTCGGATCTGTTCCCCTGAAATTTCAATAACTTAACTAGTAGAGATAAATACCTTAGTTTCAAGGGTCGTGCTCTTCTCCCTTTCCAGCAGCAGGTCCTTCAGCAATCTGGCTGCATCCCCTTCGTCCTGTTTCTTCAATCTACATAAAATGCAATAGATGAGAATGAGTACAAGGTATAGAGAAAGGTCACAAAGTACAGAATGTCACACAAATACTTGGATTGATATGGTGAAAGGAGCAGGAGTAATACTTTTCTTTCAGTTCAAGATTCTCCTTTCTCAACCGCTGCACAATGCTCAAATCCTCCAAATTAAAATCATTTCCCTGCCAATTAAGCAAAACTTTAGCCAACCCATGCAACTCAAATATAACCCATCTATAACAATGCAAGAATTGTTACTAAAGTGACTATCAGTAACCTTTAGCTTGGATTTTGAGGCTGATCGACTGGTTCCTTTACATGGTGTACAATCTTGTTGGGTTTCAGTATCTTCCATATCTGAAGATAAATCAGTCACAGGTGGACCATCTTTTCCAGAATTATGCATAGCAGTAAAAGACTTATGAATGTTGCCATTCGCTTGCTTATCACATACAGCAACATGTATGTCCTTGTCCCTAGTTTCCCTACCGCCGTTCGCTTGTTTATGCACGTTGCCACCCCTAACACTGGGTGGAGGTGGTGATGCTTCAGAAGAGCTTGATTCTTCCCCAGATCTTGTTGCAGTCGGCTTTGAGTGGGTTTGCATTATACTTTTACCTTTACCTTTACCAGATATATGTATATTCCCATGTCCATTGTCAACTGTTTTTGAACGGAATGTGTCTGAAAGTGAAAATGGTCTCTTGCCACCTGATGTGGTACCGTCCCTTTCAGAAAGAAAATCAGGAGAAGTCTCTACAGATGAAAAAATATTTAAAATGGATAAGTTCACCGTGGATCCCAACACATGTACATAACAGGAAAATCAATAGCAAAAAGAAAGAAAGAAAAAAGTTCCTGGTACATTACATAAACGTAGTGATTATAACATACCTTTATCTTCAGCACTGACCTTCTTATTACGTCGTGCAGCATATCCAATTTTATGACAGTTAGTAGACCTACATATACAATAGTTTATTTGTGAGTATTAAAGCAAGGAAACAATAACCAAGAATCTCGACTCTGGATGCAGGACATGGTAAACAAACAACCCAATAGACCACACACCAGTACGTCTTCTGCATTTGCACTAGTTTTGCCTCGAGTCTTGAAAGAATTGTTGTACGCTCAAACCCTTGCTTGTCATGAGCTGGTTCAACAAAATTGGCTTCTAACAGTCCTGCGAGATAGAAGGCATCAGAAGCAAACTCAATTTCAGCTACTTAATTCAAGTCAACGAATCTGAATGCAGAAACAATACCGATTACACCACGGCCATCACTTCCAGCGGCATTCCAAAGTCTCCAAAATGGCTGAGAAAAAAAAATCAAGTAAAGAAATGTCTCAAGACATTCAGTGAGCAGCCTGTACTTAAACAATTATGTTAACCATCATTGCTCAAACAGCAGATGCAACAAACACTTGTCTGAACATAAAAAGAAATAACTCTAAAATACCTTAATCAGTCGATTCTTGTGATACACATTAAATCCTTGAACATCAATATGATGTTTTGCATCCTTCACAAACCCAATAGTCACAGTAGCAGCCATCTGATTTCAACAGTTGCACAGAATCAGAAAACGAATAGCGAAAGGAGAAATGAAAATGAACTTAAAACTTATATGAAATAATACTCTCGTATTATTTTTTTGAAAAAATTTAATTAAAAAAAAAAAATACATTTGCATCTTTGGGGATCCCATCAACAGTACTAGGCTGTGGCCGATAAGTGACTTTTTGGGACATCATCATATCATTTACTATGTTGTGGTGCTCAACGTCCATCCCACGCAGTATAATTCGGAAGTTGCTAGGTAGCCGCAGATATAAAATTGCTGCATAACTCTGGAGTCACAATGAAGTAACAAATTAGTAACAAATAATAGATGATGAGATCCTTTCCTTTCAAAAAGAAAAGAAAATAGAAGATGGAAGAGACAGTTTCTCACTTCAAGTTAATTCATGAAATATGTTTCAAAATCTTCTCATTTGTCACTATTTTGTTATAAAGGATTTTTGACTTGGTTTAAACAAGTTAAGCAAGCAAAAAGGTAATAATTCTGACTTTACCCTCAATGAGTGCCGGTAGGTCAAAAAATGACGTGAGTTAGGAAACTGTTTAGCCATTTGTATATTCTTCTCATCGCGATTGACACCTCTAATTTGAATGTCCTGCAAAATCAGACACAACAAATATTCTGCCTCAGTCACCAAAGAAATGAAACAACCTGATTGAACAAATTATACAGCTTAGGAATCAACATACATAAGGATCAGAATCAAAATCAAGCTCCAACTGTCCTTCATCATCCTCCCAAAGATTATATATGATCACTCGAGTGCCTTGGTTTTTCATCATATAGAACTGCGCATTAGGTAAATAAAAATTCATGACAAGGAAACTGGATAACATGCTTGCAAACTGAGCACCTAATTGTAATAAGAATGTACCTGGTGATCCAAGTCTTCTTCTCTAGAAAATGGTGACCACTGAAGTATTGTTTCTAAACTTTTGTTCCAATCACTAGGAGAGGATCGTCTGGTACTGTACCAATCTGTTCCTCGTCTTTCATAATCAAGCTTTACATCCACAGGACAAAAACACATCTTAATACAGGTCCAATGCTAAGAAACCACATTGATCATATTTAATGTTGAAGAAATATTGAGGTAGTACAGAAAAGTGAGGACCAAAAGAATTCAGTTATTCTACTGACAAAAGGAGCAACATGTAATGCAGGCAAAGAATTTGTTTGTTTCAGTGGGATTGGATGGGTAAGTTAGCTATAATACGAGCATACGAGCGTATAAAAAACCTCACAACAATTAAATAGAGGAATTAATCAGCCAAAATACCAGCATCCACAAAATGATTCCTCCACTCCTAAATCCAAATGCTCTACCCCATCAATCATCCCACAGCAACTTTTTTTTTTTCTCTTTTCTCTCTAATGACAATAAATCACCATCATCCACAAAAAGGAGTCCTTCTCCACCTTAAAATGAAAATGATCCTCCCTTTCTTTTTTTCCTCTAAGGGCGCCAAATCAATGTGCCAATCTACATATTATTGGTTTGGTAAGAGAAAGGTCCTACATAATACCATGGAAATCAACTATATAAGCAGGCCAGTACTCATGTTGGAGTTTGAACATGAAATACACCAAACCTGCTGCTGAGATGTGGGGCGGGGGGGGTGGGGGTTGAGTGGAAGGAGTCAACTTAACTTTCTATTTCAAAAGGTTTCCACATCAATTAGACATTCAAAGGTTACAAATGGCTGATGCTGTTTCGTTCTAGCCTGATCTTTAAGTTCCGACAGACAGTAAAGAAATAACAGGATAAAAGCAGTATATGAAAATATGCATCAAGCGCACAAGGTAGTTAAGATAATATAAATGTAATTACCATTGGAACTACAGTGTCTTCCTTCCCTGTACTCCTCAAAAATGTGTAAGACAGCAATCCGATGCTCTGTGTAGTACTGTAAGCAATTTCAAAATGTCTATTAGTTTCAGAAGTGAAAAAAAAAAAAATATATATGAACACAACGGATTTACTTTGTACTACAACGAAAAGATGAAGGGGAGAGTGTGTAGCAATAATGCACCTAAACTCTATAAAACAGCTGACTAATAAAACCAAGCTCAACTTACTTAGTGACTAATAAAACACAAATGTGCCTCATTCCCCATTTTACATCAACTACTGACTGAAAAAAAAATATATATACATATATATAACATTCAACAACATAAACAATGCAGAGGCTTGTGCACATGCACACCAAAAGTGATCTACAATAGTAGATCATTCTCATTTGTGGATAGATCAAATGAAAGAGCAAAGCATAGCTTCTCAACCTTACAAATAGCAAATTTGACACTTCTCTCTCTCTCTCTCTTTTTTGTCTGTTGAAACCAACCATAAACCTACCTCACCCAAAAAAAAATAATAATAATAAAATAAAACCGTATGGAATAGAAAGAAAAATAAACAACTAGGATCAGAAAGGGAAGAAAATCAAACCTTTTTCCGTCTTTTCCACAGCAGCGAGAGAACACAATTACGTCTGCCCCAAGCCTCATGGTACTGGTTTTAAAACCATTACCATCTGCATAAACAAACAACTGACATGAGTTTTTGGAGAAGATATAAAACCAAAAGTATTTTGGTTAAATTCAAGTTCTATACATTGTCCAATTGTGTTTGGGAGTTTGCTCTTCGTAGAGAACCCCAACGACATGCAGTCTCGTATCTTATCTGGACTCATCCCACCACCATTATCTGCAAGGGATTCAAAATGAACTTATCTCCCAGAAATGATAATCTATGAACAATATGAAACATCTTGGAAATTTGCGAAATACATCCAACAACAAAATCAAAAAGGCTGATTACCTTCAATCAATAACATTCTACTTCCATCTTTCTGATTCTCAAGCATATCTACATTAACATACGTAGCACCAGTGCAAGCCTGACACAGCAAAAGAGGATAAATGTCCAAACAGAGAGGACAGCGAGCGTAGAAAAACTTAACAAAAGGAACAGATGACTACCTCATCTAACGCATTGTCTAATAACTCTGCAAAAGCTGCAAAAACATCACCTAGTCATGCACCAAGCATAGAGATACAAAACCAAGTGTCATACAGTAGATCAATCAAATTGAATTTACCTCCAAGAGCCCACTTATGGCTGGTTGCATTCGAATGTAGAAACTTCGGATGAATCCTCACATGGTCCATCCCACCTGCAAATTACAACAAAAACTCGTCAAATACTTGATCCGTATAAAACCACCACTAATCATGCTAAATCATAACTAATAGAACCACAACGCTCTTCAATTTGACCAATACACCTCATACCAAAGCCAAATCCACTATTGCATGTTACTGATCACACTAACAATCAAGTTTCTAATCCCGAAATCTCTAAATTAAGCCGAAAATCAGTACAGTATTTCGAAACCGAACAGATACAACATAATGCAGCAGCACTATCATTACAGAAACAGATAGAGAGAGCAAAAACAGTAAATTTTACCAGCAGAAGAATCTGTATCGCCGCCGCAAGGCACCACCTCAAACTCGCCGGCCTTCCAAAACTGCTTACAGTAATTCACACTCACCACTCCCTTCCCCGCACCGGATGACGAAGCCGCCGGCGCCGTCAGCATCCGCGGCAACTCCTCCGAGTCCGGTTGACGATCCAAAACCGGCATAATCACTCCCATCTCGCTCAGCCTCCTCTTCTTCAGCACGCGTCCCGAAACCGCGTTGTCCTCTTCCGACTCCGAGTCCGAGTCAGAATCCGAGTCACTGCTGCTGGTGTCGAGCGCGATTACCGAGTTCGGCGGAGGCGCTGCGGCCTTGGGCCTCGGGGAGGAAGAAGAAGAGTGCGGCACGTCGTTGAGAAGCTCTTGCTTAACCACCGCCTCCATCTCTCTCTCGCTCTGAAATTCGCGAATGGTAATAGGCTCGAGGTCTGAGCTTCTTCTTCTTCTTCTGGTGGTTATTTTTGTACTCAAGGTGACCAATCGCGAGGTGGTGGCGGACGCTGAAGTATTAGACAAAATTTCAATGCGAGCCTGAGACTTTTACGCTAATCTCGTAGAGATTTAGCAACGTATGCTGTTTAATTAAGCTTCTTCTTTTTCCTTTTCTTTTTTGCTGTGGCAAAATCTGGACCCTAATCTTCCAAATTTGAACATGGTTGGTACTTGGTAACACCATAAATAAAGCTCACCCAAAGTTAACTCATAAAGCCCACTGACTTTAGTAAATTTCACTTTTGTTGTAGTTCATCTGTTGTTTTCTTCTTCAGTTTTTTGCAACGAAATCAATGATACAAAAAATGGAGCTTCTATTCGTACTTTCAAAAACAGTACTTAGATTTCTCTATTTTTTTAATTAGTATTGATTTTGTCAACGCATGTGAATTTATCAAAAAATAATTTTACTAAATAACTTTCACCTTACTAAAAATAAAATTCATCTTACCAAAAAAATCACACCTTACCAAAAAAATAAAATCCACGTTAGCAAAATAAATCTCACCATACAAAAATAAATAAATTAATTAATATATCACCTTACTGTTGTTCAAAAGCGATAAATTCATAACCATCCATAATCAACGGTGAAGTAAAATTTTACGTAAATTTTGAAAGATGATGCAATCTGTATTAGTTTTAGCTTCTTTATTTTTCGGTTATATTATTTTTGGGTTTTTTTTGCTTGAATGCATTTGTTATGATCAACGATTAGTGTAAAGAACGTGGAAATAGTTGTATTGTAATTATGAACAAACAAGCTTCACAGTCTCAACAAAGTTAATTATGGATGAGAAAATATGATAATTAGATGTTCAAAAAATTGAAGAAGAACTAATTACAGATTTCCTTTAGAATCTTCTAAAAAGAAAATTTTTATTAAATTTTAGAGTTATGGGTATTTTGAGAAAATAAGAGAGGTCTAAATAGCATTTTATTTCTTTGAAAAAGTAAATTAGAGGTCTGTAAATCAAAGAGGTCCAAGTGTTGTTTTTGGAGGTATGAATAGAAGCTCCCTACAAAAAAATATTGTAAAAGGAAAAAGAAAAAAATAAGTGTTGTTATCGAGTTTGTCATGTGCGCTGGTACTTGATAAAATTGTCAATGTACAAACATAAATGAAAGCAATATCAAGTAATTTGTGTTCATTTGATAATTTGACATATATAGACATTGCTAGTGACGGATCAACAACAAATAACATTTTTAGTGTTTTTTTTTTTCTTAAATAAAGATTAAGGAGCGTAAAGTGATAGAAGTGGAGCCTTTATAATGAAAACTCATAAATATGACCTAATTCAGACTATGAAACTGCAAATGACTCATTAAATCAAGTAAAGTATATGTAGAATGTCAAATTGGAATCATGGCATCTAGTGCACATTAATCAAAGATTGCACATGGGTTTATCATTCTCAATAAGTGGTCCCAAATGAGAAATCTCTTATATGTTCATTGTTCAAAATTGCAAGTGAGATTAAAATGTACCAAAACGCCTTAACATGAGCATAAATACTTTGACATGAACCCAATGAGGTTGTTCAAATAAAAGCATGCTAAGCTGCAAGTCCAACGGAAGCGTGGACTTTGCCTGGTAATAGGAGGTCCCTTGAATGAGCTGGGGGGAGGGGGGGTGTGTCAAACCTAAATTGTTGTTAGCATTTCCATAATTGTTTGATCTTGTCAATCTTTCTATAGAGAATATAATCCTAAATTGTTTTGATAGGTACACATCAACTACTTGTCGCATAAGTAAGACTTAGTGGTACTTAAAAAGTCATCCTACATGAACACAACTCTGCCATCAAATGTTAATAGTCTGACATGTAGTTTAAGGATCTGTTGATACCCAAAAAAGTATGAATATGTCGTACACATACTGCAAGCACAAATAAGAAAAATACACATGCAAGCTACATTATATATTCGAACAGTCATGCCACGCATGTGGACCCAAGCCACAATCATGCACTTGAGACTTGCATATGTGGGTGTAGTGTGGTAGGTTACAGAAACGCACATGCTCATTCGTCGATTTAGTGTTATTGATGATTTTGGTCTTAGGCCCGAAATTCAAGCCCGATAACATGAATCGATGGTGAAAATAGTGAAAGTGGATAATTGTGTTGTTTTTCCCCGAACCTAGAGTAAGACAGGGCTAAAAGCCCAGTCCACCTTTAGGAAAAGCCCATTCTTTTCTCTCTCTTCACTTCAACTTCACCTCCTCTTTCTCGCACCTTCAATTACCCATAAACCTCTTTCTCTGCAGCAGTTGAAAGATAGTCGTTCTCCAGGATTATCACCTCACCTCTCTAGAAGTCAGTTCTTAAACTAGTCAAGAAATTCCCCTTCACCCTCGAAATCATGAATCCATCATTCTAAATATTTTCCCAGCACCTCCTTCTGGATTTCACGACATTAGGTTTTCTGCCATGAAAATTGGCATAAGTCACTGCAGCAAGCTTCATCTTCCTAGGGAACCCATCTCAAGCAAACATTTGTTCCCTTATTCTTCAGCATAAATCAAAGATAAGATTGAAGAGGAAAGAGTTTATCCAACAGCTTAGAGGTATTTGAGTCTCCCCAAACCTCAATCCTGCGCCTATAAAAAGGTTTCTAGGATCCGAAATATCATCCACCAATCACCCAGCAACACCTAAAAGGCCTCCCTTCAAGCATTCAAGCCTCTCATGCCTTCCAAGCATAAACTCCCAAAAGCCTCCTTCAACCTTCAACCTGTTCCAGAAATCCAAAACCCATAAAATCCTCAATTCTCTTCACCGCAGTGTGTTTCTAACTCCCGCACCACGCTCATGCTGTCAAGTCTCTTTTGATTTTCATGCAGTCTGAATCACACACGAATTTCTTCCATTTTTGGGTGGAATTCAGCCTAATCATGCTTAATCAAAAAGACCCCGCATCAGGATCATATCAGAATATTCCACGATCAAGCTAGACATAAATTTCCATTATTAAATCAGAATATTCTTGATCAAGACAACTCTATGGGCATGCAAAAACTCATAGCCTCCAAAAAATTTGAGCTCTCTACCGCTCGACACCCAAACCCAAAAGTCAAAAACCATATTTGCTCATTAGCCATGGCCTCCTCCATGGAATCAGACATGTATTCCTCCTCCAAACATTCTACTAGTTCTGCCTCCAAGCCAGTGTCGTCATCCTTTGATGGTGTCACACAATTTGCGGCCTCACTTGCGTTAGCAACCTCCAACGTCGTCAACGTCTCAACTCGGATCTCTAGAGCACCAAAAAAGAAAAGAGGACGCTTTAGGTCCAAATATAAGACAAATGAGATTGAGGAGCCTAAATCGAAGCAATTGATGGAGGCTCATAAGAAGATTTTTGCTCACGTCTTAGCACCTCCTTGCCTTAGTGTTAAGGGTAAGAAGATTATCTAGTTTGTCTTTGTTTTTCATAAACATTGCCTATATCTTATGTCTAAATTTCATAGTTTATAGACTCATTTTCAATTTTGAATAAGTGAGCGTGAAATTGTTTTTTGAAATTATTGTTTATAGGTTAGTCGCTTGTTTTTATCTGCCCCTTTGTGCGCAAGACAGTGGAATGATTAACTTTGTAATCTCTTCATCAATATAATGGATCATTTGCCTTTTGACTCAAAAGAAGAAGAAACAAAAAACAAGAAACAAAAACAACAACTCTATGGGCTTTAGCTTTATGGTCTAGTGAGCTGGGTTTAAACTTTTTTCCTTCCATTTTCCTTTATGTGGGTTGGGCCTGTGTATTGGCTGGTTTAAGGCTATTTGACGTGTGGTGGGGTATACCCAAGTGGTATATAGGCCCTAAGCTACTAAATGCGAATGCGAATCATTAAGGTTTTTTTTGTTAGTTTTTTGCTTTTATTTTTGGCTGTTCATGTTTAGGGGTTATATTGGCAACGACTTACATACTTATAGTACTGGTTTTATGACGTGCTGATAATATCATAATTGTTAGATGTCAGTAATACTAATTAGAACTCAACGGTTGAGATTGATGTTATATGACTGAGTATTAAAATTCTGAACATGTATGAATTTTTAGGTTTAGATTATAGAGTTTCCCTAAATTCAAATCACCGGAAGATTAATTATACGGTTAGCTGCCCACTTACATGGGTTTTGACTCTTTATCACCCATGCTAACTCATCTTATGGGATCAAAATGTGCGTTGCAACATAATCTAGTACCACTTGTGGAATGTGATAGTCAGGAACTCAAGATATTGTTCATGCAGTAATTGGTACCTCACTCGACTTCTCCAAAAATATTGTCAGAATATTTTTGATCAATGAAGTTATTCATTCTCTTACAAGAAATTAAAATAATAAAGGTATTACTTTTTTTTTTTTAACATTTTATTAAATAACTCACACACCCTTACATATGTCAATGAGATTTGAACCTATGACTTCAACGTTGTCAATTAAACTACTTAACCAACCAACATTGTAAAATAATAAACGTATTACTGAATCAACAAGGATTCTAGGCTTCTCCCGCTTTTCTATATCAGACCAATAATTCAACTTTCATAGTTAAGTGGTCTGTTCCCGCCTTTCATCTCACCCTAACAATCGAAATCTGATTGAGTGAAATGGATTTATTTGAAGCCGCCACTCCCACCAATATTCCCGCCCCTTAAATTTGCCACTCTCGTATTCCCAATTGTTCCCCTGAACAAAACACCAGTGCCGTTATTCTCTTTGGATCGATCTAACCACATCTTCTTAGGTACGTACCTCCCAGAGAAGAAAAACAAATAAGCACGTTTGGTTGACCAACTTGCCATACGTATTGTCGTCGCAAGGCTTCTTAATCACTGTCATGGATAGCTAAGCTGAAGATCGAATATCCTACATGTAGTTGTTTTCTTCGAAGAAACTAAAGTCATCGATCGAGCGAGAAAGTCTTACTGTGTGCAGAAAGAGCATATTATTGCTGCATGCATATATATATATATATATATATATAATCTATGCTATGAAACCAGGTCTGCTGGTTAATTAGGCTAACACCCACACGCTTGGGCAAACAATTAATTTCTCTCGGACAATCAGATTTTGTTTCTGATTTTGAGTAAAGCTAGCTGCAAAAAAAAGGAATGCTGTTTTGGACTTCATGCATAGATGTATGATATGGTGAATATTGAAGCATAATATATATATATATATATATATATATATATATATATATATATATATTATGAGGATTCATCACCCTACAATACATCATTACCAGGAAAACTCCAGTCAATCTTAATTTGTCAAGTACGTACCTTTCGAATTAGCAGGTACATATAATAGATATGAGTACCGGCCATATACCGGGCATTTCCACAATTTTTAATTAGGTATCATTTAAATAGGTATATATACTGCTATATATAGTAGACTGATATACCTAATTAACATGTGATAAAACATAAAACCCAATCGGGATGATAAAATAACAAACCCTAGCTTTGCCTGCGTGACCAAAACACTAAGTAACGTTAGTAATTATCAATTTCCTTTTGATAATGAGACTCTAATCTAGAAGAAATTTGCATCTCAACTATCAAAAATTTGTGCATTATTGATCACTTACATCCCATTTACAGCACCCTAAGAGAAACTGAAGAAGAAGATAAATTGGTGTCGCACAATAAACATGTGACATACACAAACGAATAAATCTTTAACCCAATAACACAAATATCTCGATAAATATGATGATACTTAGCAGCCTAGAAAGGTCCAGTGTGCTCAACACATAGACAACAAGGGCTTTAATATAGAAACCTCTATTGTTAAAATAGAAACATAGCAGAAACTTGTTGCACACAAAAACCATGTGTGTTAGAGAAAATAAATTTCTGGGTTTGCAGCTTGCTAGGTGTTACAACGGGATTGATCGAACATTAAGAAGCTCACTCAAACTAACCCACGTCCATAATAATAATCTAAAATTTCTAATTAATTATCTTCTCGCATTGTTCTTCTTGGCCGGTCTTTGATATTACTAGACGGATTCGATTAATATGTATAGAAAACTATTTGGATATTGTTACTTTTTTGCTTCATTATTTTCCATCATAATTTTATGATTTCCTCACTAATTAAGCTAATGCAGGGTGTTGTTGACAAATTTTAAGAAATGGCCCAGCTGCCTTCATTTGTTCCCATACGACTTTTCCTTAAACAAATTCAAATCCTCCAATTATTCAAAATGTATAGGCGCACGAGAGTTGACAATCTTCCAATCTATTGGCAAGGGTGACATAGTCCTCTCCTACTCGGAGCTTTCCCAGTTATCTCTTCCCATCAAGGCATCAATCATATATATATACCCTCCTGAGGTAGGGCTTTGCTTCTCATCCATATCTTCGCTTTTCATATAACTACCCTAGGCCTTCTTCTTTTCTGTGCTGAGAAAAGATTAAGATAAGGCCGGGTAAGATCGAGCAAACCCTAAAACACTTCACGTATATTTCAAGACATGGATATTGTGAAGGGAAAGTGGACGAAGAATCTTATCATCAAGGCGTGGAAGCGATGCAGTACTTTACCGAAACAAAGCAGCAGCAAAGTGTCAGCAGCCGCATCATTGAGAAGGAGCAAATCATGGAGCTCCAGTACTATTAATAGTACTGGCACTACTCGCAAGAAACAGAAGAACAAGGCCAAGGCATGCCAAATCGCTCCGGTCGGGTGTTTCACGGTCTACGTTGGATCCGAAAAGGAGCGATTCGTGTTGAGGATGGAGTTCGTGAATCATCCATTGTTCAAGATACTGCTGGAGGATGCAGCATTGGAGTATGGATACAAAAGTGATGGTCCTATTTTGCTTCCTTGCCACGTAGATATGTTCTGCGATGTTTTGGCAGAGATGGAGAGCAATGATCTTGATGAGGATACGATCGGTGCTCCCAGTAATTGTTCTCCGATAAGCTTCAGTCCAGCTCCTCGTAGAAATTGTAGCATGAGCAACAGAGGTTACGGTGGTTCTTATAGGAAACTTACTCCAACATCATCGTCATCATCAATTGTGGCTACTTAGTTTTGATTATAACATATGTACGTAGTTAAACTCACAGATCAGAAAAGAAAAACGTACCCACGCATTTTTTTTGTGTAAAGAAATGATTATATACGCATATATGTACATGTACAGCATATTTTGCTGCGCACCAATAAAATTTGCCTCTATATTTTTTCTATATGCATGTTGATTGTTTCGTCTTTTCTTCCCTGTTTTATATACTTGAGGAATATTAGTTCAGATTTGGGAGGATTTCGATCGATAACGTATCCATGTTACTGAGCTGCATAAGATATATGGAGCCTAGTTAGTAGTCGATCTGTGATATTATGATGCACGCGCCTTATATAAATCTATATACGTCAGTGTTAATTATATGCAGCTTCTGGTTCTAGCTTGTTTCTTTATGAATTATATACAACCTGGTTGCTCTTATTTGATAAAAAAAATATCATTTAGAGATTAGGGTCGCGAGTAAAGGTTATTCTTATGAGTCTGCAACTTGTTTATGATATCATTTTCTTTACTATATGTTTATAGTAAGAGGTATTACTTGCATTTTTTTTTTCCATGTTTAATCTGCCAATTGCTTCAGTACTGGTGCGGTGGGAAAATGCATGGTATGTTAACATAAATCTACGATCGAGTTCTAGATCTGCCGCATCCAAAGGTTAATCTTTACTAATGCTATGCAAAATGCCTTGACATCCAAATTCAATAAATTATAATTAATACAGTTTAAGATGGTTGCAACACATTAAAATATATAAGGTCAATTATGCAAATTCAATATATAAGTGTAACCATCATGATGCAAATTCAAACACATTAAATTATAATACAGTTTAAGATCGTAATTGAACTTATATAATACGTGCTCCCACTGCTCCATTATGCAAGAGTCAATTTCTCCGAAAAAAAAATTAACATTATGTAAGGTCAATTACGATCCTTTTCTTTTTTTGTCGAAACTACAGTCCTTTTATCTCTAAGTTCCAAATTACCAATTAAACACGTTTCACATTTAATCTGACCTAAGCAAAGCTTTCACTTTCAAGTTTCAGTATATCCTCATACTTGCGGAGAAAATTAAACTGATTAACTTGAGAAGTTTCTTTTTTGACACATTTTTTGATAAATTTTTCACATCTCCACCGTTCAGATGTTAGAACATAATATATACATCATCTCTGTAAAATTTCATCAAACTTGATAATCATTTGACCTTTACACAAACAGTTTAGGTTGAACAAATTGAGTTTGTTTATTGATTTAATATAGTTTTCATACCTTAACGGTAACCAAATTAGATAAAATTTTACAGGAATGATCTATACATTAGGTTCTAACATCTGAACGGTGAACATGTGAAATTTTTTCCGAAAAGTGTGTCAAAAAAAAACTTTACACGTTAATTTCAGAATGAAGATTCACTCTGAATATAAACTATATATTCAACCTTCACTGGTCTCATATTCTTGAGGTGCTGGCCAACCGAATCAACTTATCACGTAAAACTTGGACCTTATAAAGGATATAATTCCCTGCTGGAGGAATCTGTGCTCCAAAATCCACATATTAGTATCTTAATCACTACAAAACAAACTCTAACCCAGGATCATTGTAGCAAGTTGATAGCTTATTTACACAATTAATTAAACGTGGTCGTTTTCAAGTCTACGCGTAAAACGACTTGAATATATGCTAGTGTACGTTCTCCAGGAGGAAAAAAAGTTCCCATGGGGCTGCTGGGGGCTATCCATTTATAACCATACGTGCATGAATCAAATGTATCAACTCAAATGTCAAACTTTACTATCTGTTTATGTGTATAAATACTCGTCAAGTTTTTCCAATTGGTAGGTGAAAACAGATCTAATGGTCACACTGTTATATATATATGATCATTCAAACAAAATCCTAGTGGCACCGGATATCGGACTTATACTCGGTCATTCATTCTCAAATGATTTGTAATTCGATCTATGCTTGTCATGTACGTACGTCCCCTTCAACCAAGTATATCGTAAATTATACTGAGACAGCAAGTACCTACCCACTATATATACGCGTACGTAACAAATAGTTAACCGTACTTGTGATAAGTATTTCAACTGATGAACAAGGAGGTTGTCTACAATACCTTGATGTATACAATACTCTTAATTTACAACAAATTAAACAAAATTTACTATTTTTCTACACTAAATTTACAACATTGATAACAGATTTACAGCATATGTTTTATATATTTACATATAATTAAACAAATTTACCACATTGACAATCATTTGTTCATAAACTTATAAATATGTCGTAGGTGAAGTAATTACAACTCACGAAACTACAGTTATCCAAACAATCACTATATTTACCACAATAACAACAAAATTTGTTGTCGAATTTGTAAATTAGGGTATTATATACATGAGGGTTCTGAAAAAAATTCCGATGAACAAGAATGAATTGAAATTATTATTTTTAATTGAATTACAATTCAGATACATTTCAGGCAGCAATCAGATTAATTGGGATCTAGTCTATGTCCCAGTCTTGAATTGAGAGAGAAAACAATCACACGTACTGTTGATACCTAAAAAATTTGGGATTGTTGTTTGTCTTTCAATTTGCAAAATTCAATCTTTAAAATGTGTGCCAATTTTTTGAATATATATTAAAACTAGTTTCTTATTCTTGTCATTACTTGTAAAGCTACATTGTGACACAAGTTCAGACATACTTTCTATGTTATGTACTACACTCATGGCAATTGAGAACTTGAAATGATATATTAACAAATAGACTTAATTAGTGACAAACTGACATATAAAATACCGATTAATTAAAGAGAAAATTACACAGTAGTACCTGACCAAATTTAACAATACAGAAAACTCACTTTTGAAATTTGTTATACAAATTAGGACAAAAATCCAGGCCCAACAGGTAAATGAAGCGGGTCAGGCTCCGACCCGGAAAACCAAATGACAAAAACACCACTGCGTTTCATTTAATTTACAATTGTGCCACTGATGTTTCCCTCTACCTCCAGATTTCAACCGAGCCCTAAATTCTCAAGAATTCCCAAACCTCAGTAGCAGCCAAAGCCAGCCATCTCTCCGTTGCCAAAACTGGTTTCAGAACGCATCGATCACTCTCCACAACATTTCAATAGCATCGATATCCTCTCATCTTCTTCGTCTTCAACATCTGAAACTCAATCGGTGAGTAACACAGTAGTTCAATTGTAAATTCATTCCGATTTTGTTTTTCGGTAAATCTAAAAATAGGCTTGTGTTAATCGATTTCGATAACGGATTCGTTAAATCAACAGGTTTTGTAGTACGCTAGAGGCAGTAGCAGACCAACGAGCAGTAGAAGACCAACGATTATTGAGATTTCGAGCAGTAGCAGAAAAAAAAAAAAAAATATTGAAGAAGTTCCATGGAGCGGGATTTTGGTAAACTCTTGAACTTTCATGATTTGATTTGATTTTTTTTTTTTTTTTTTTGGAAAACTTCATAGTAGCACAGTTGAAAAAGGGAATTCACTAAATTGACAGGCTTTGTGGCACGTTGGAGGCTGTACTAGCCTTCTTTCATGTGAAGTAGCACTAGCAGTGGCAGTGTCAGCCAACGATTTTGTTTAAAGAAAATCAATGGATAGTGATAAGGTAACGAGGCTGTACTACTCTTTGTCACCTGTTGTTGTCTTGTACCGGTTGTTATATAATGAATGACTGTAATGCTTTTAGTAGAAATCAAATCAAAGTGCAATATATATAATGCTACTGTGTTTTTTAGGTGGGAAAGGTGCAATTAAAGTGCAATATGTTGGCTTTTCAAGAAGTTTATTCGAAAGTTTATCAGAAGTTACATGGTATAGAAAAGGATACTTTGGTAAGGAAGTTGCAGAAGACGCCATTTTGGAAGATAGTGGAAGCTTATCATAAGGGGCTTATGGACAAAAACACGGCTGGAAAACATGATTTAGAGATGCAAAGACTGGTGCAGTGCTACCAACCATCGCTTAAAAAGTTCAAGTTCGGAAACCAATTGGCTGAAATAACAGTAGCAGATGCAGCATTTGTTTTAGGGTTGCCAAACAAAAGAGTAGGTCTCACGGTGCCAAACCCAACCGAGGATCCAAAAAAGCCAATCAACAATCCTATTGTGCAGAAGTTTTTTGCGAATGAGACTAGGATTAAAAGATCTTTTATTGGTACCTGCATCGATAAAGAGTTGGAGGAAAAGACTGAAGAAAGGGTTGACAACCTAATTACATTGCTGATCCTGCATTTGTTTGTGACGCTATTGTTTGCTAACTCAGGTTCAACCTTGGGGTGGAGTTTTCTTAAGTGCATAACCGATGTTGAAACCATGAACAAGTACAACTGGGCTGCTGCTGTGAGAGACTACTTGGTTCATTGTTTGGATGCTAGCAAAAAGGGGAAATCTAGACAGATTAGTGGTTGTGTAACGCTAATTCCGGTAAGTCATTACTGCTACTGCTACTGCTACTGCTAGTTTTTACATTGTAGTACTTATTGTTATATTGTTTATGTTAACAGTATTGGATATGCGAGAGGACTACTCTTATCTACGAAATTGAAGGGAGGTGCAAAATGACTCCAGGGTTTGTCAAGTGGAGTCTCCCAAATCTATGCAAAGTTTTGAGTAAAATGAAGATGGAAAATATAGAGGTAATAGCAACAAATTTTCGAAGTATTTGAATATGTGATTTGGAAAATATCGTCATCTTATATATATATATATATATATATATATATATTTATGTATTTCAATGTTTTTGCAGATTGATAATGCACTCGAAATGAAAGAGGCAGTTAGAAACAACGATGGGCAAAGCGATGATGACTTTCAGACACCTCATCTGAAGCATGCTGCTACTGGGCAGGGAAAGAGAAAGACAAGAAGCCAAAGCCAAAAAGATAAAAATGAGGGAATGTCAGAAATGACTGGAAAGAAACCCAAAAAGACTCATAAGGTTCAGCATGCTGCTACTAATGCTGCTACTGGGCAGGGAAAGAGAAAGACAAGAAGCCAAAGCCAAAAAGATAAAAATGAGGGAATGTCAAAAATGACAGAAAGTTCAGAAACTGAAGAAGAACAACTGACATTAAGAGATTGGGTAGGTAGAAAGCACAATTACTTTTATATACTAGATAAAATTACTATTAAGTATACACTGTAACTAAACATTGTATGGATTTTTTTTATAACAGGTGGATAAAATCTTGGTTGGAACATCTAAGGACAACCAACCCAACACAGCTGAAGGAGCTACTATAGGGAAGGGTGTTGAGGAAGCTGTTGGGGATGGCTTTAGCTTTGACGCAAACTTAGAGCAACAAGAAAACCTGCTTGACAAAGCTGCTACTGAGAATGAAGGCCCTGCTACTGAGAGTGACTCTGCTACTGATAAGGAAGGCCCTGCTACTGAGAATGAGGAAGCTGCAATTGAGAATGAAGGCCCTGCTACTGAGAGTGACTCTGCTACTGAGAATGAGGGGGCTGCTACTGAAAGTGACTCTGCTACTGATAATGAAGGCCCTGCTACTGAAAATGAGGAAGCTGCAATTGAGAATGAGGGTGTTGCTACTGAGAGTGTCTCTGCTACTGAGAATGAAGGCCCTGCTACTGAAAATGAGGAAGCTGCAACTGAGAATGAGGGTGTTGCTACTGAGAGTGGCACTGATACTGAGAATGAAGGTGATGTTACTGAGAATGAGGAAGCTGCAATTGAGAATGAGGGTGTTGCTACTGAGAGTGTCTCTGCTACTGAGAATGAGGAAGCTGCAACTGAGAATGAGGGTGTTGCTACTGAGAGTGGCACTGATACTGAGAATGAAGGTGATGCTACTGATATTGGTGTTGCAGCTGATAATAAAGATGCTGCTACTGAGATTGGTGTTGCATCTGATAATGAAGGTGATGCTACTGAGAATCAGGAAGCTGCAACTAAGATTGGTGTTGCAGCTGATAATGAAGGTGATGCTACTGAGAATCAGGAAGTTGCAACTGAGAGTGGCCCTGCTACTGAGACTGAAGATGCTGCTACTGAAATATCGAAAGAAGCTAGGAAGGACAGTAAAATGTGTACTCCAGATGATTTTGAGGATTGGGAGAAGCTGATTCAACACGAAGCATTTGAAGATGGATATCAGCTGAGTAGCAGTGAAGATGAAGACAAAGAAACCGTGGAATATTGGCGAAAAAGATACTCGTTGCAGAAAGATATGATGATTGACAAAAGCATAAAAAAAAATAAATACATTGATAGGCTTTTTCTTGAACATGAGCGCGTGAAAAAGAAGTACAAAAAGTTGAAGCACACGTTAAAGAAGAACGCAGGAGATATCTGCTTGATAAAGGCTGCATTGAAAGAAAAAGACCAAGAAATTAGCTTGTGGAGAAGTAACTGCGAACAAATCCTGAAACTACAAGGCAAAAGCGGGGTAATTGAGGACGGTGGTGCAGCTGTAGGTGCTGCTACTGACATTGAAAAGAATAAAAATGAGGCAAGAGTTTTTAATTTGATAATTCTGCTATCTCTTTATTCATATGTCAATTGATGCGATAGACAGTTTGTAATTTGGAAAATGTGTATCAGGATGTGACTGTTACTGACGTTGGCGACGATAAGTGGGATGACGCTGCCACTGCTCCTAGGACGCGCTCAGTAATAAGGAGGATCAAAGAGAGGAAGGATCGAAGAGAGAAAGAAATGGCGGACTTTGAGGTTACAAAAGGTGTGAAGAAAGCAAGGAAAAAAATGTGATTAGATGAGGGGTTAAATTGCACCACATGTTTTGATACTTCAGTTTGGGACTTGGATGCACTTGTGTTAATTTGAATTTGAAAATGACTAGTGGTAATGAAAATCAAAGACACTTTTCTTTGTAATGAAAATCAAAGACACTTTTCTTTGGTGGAAGAAACTTCAAGTAAAAGTCATGCGAATATATATGGACATCACACATTTCTCGGATATTTTATGCACATTTGGTTCGCACGCAATCTTTTACTTTCATATCAGGAAACGTAAGATAAACCTCACACACAATCTCTACTACCAAAATCATGAAAAACATCAGTTTTAGGTGGATGCTACTACATATCAATATCTAGAATAAAATTGAAAATCTTTTAGTAAACTTTGAAAATCTGTAATATTTGTGACAACAAATCAATGCCATCTGCAAAATGAAGTTGGTTTATCTTCTTTTTCCTTTCCTGTTTCCTATGTCTTCTTGATGAATCTGCTACTGCTCAGATAGCAGAATTGCAAGACCTGTTGTTGTGGTGGCCAATTTTCTTACAGCGTTGGCATTGCATGGGTCTAGACTCTTCACCAAAAGACTTGAATCTCCTTGTTCGTGGTCTTCCAGGTGGTTTTCTAGTGATGGGGGGCTGCATAGCTGAATCACCAAAACTCTTGGCGTTGGGCTTATCAAGATCCGGGACAGGAAAAATGGCATGCTGATGTGCAATCTTATAAAAACTCGTTTTCCAGTAATCTTCGATAAACATATATGGCATATAATTAGCCTTTAGCATCACCTGAACAGCATGGGCACATGGAAAACAACGATGCTGCCACCAACCACAAGAACAAAACCTCTCAGCAAGGTCAACCATAACAGTGCTATCCTCCGTCGATACCTCAAATATGACATCATTAGACTGGGTAACAGTCCAGTTCCTCCCTGTTTCAGTCCTCTTCGACAACAACTTCTCATACTTAGGGCACAAAACACTTCCCCAAGTAGAGGATTCAGCCCTCCTTCTTTGCAACAACTCCATAACTTTCACACGCATGGTCTCAAGCATTTGAGGCAATGGCATACATCTATTATCTTTAATCATATTGTTAAAGCATTCAGATAAGGCGTTGCTCATCTCACCATATCGTTTTCCAGGGAAGAAGGCTATTGCATAATTTTCAGGGTGCAAATTATCAAGAAATGACTGACCTTGCGAACGACTTTCCTTTATAAACTCCTCCATCCTTTCGTTAAAAGTATCCACCGTACGGGCATATGCACACTTTGCGAACGACCTAACAATGTGTTTCTTGAAAGAAGAGCCAAAGGAAGTCGGATACCTGCCATTGAGGTTGTCTTTCAAATGCTTGATACAATATGAATGGGGGGAATTTGGGAAAACTTCTTTCACAGCATCAAGAAAACCAGCACCACGGTCTGACATGAACACAAGTTGCCGGTAGTCATCTGCCAAAATCATAGCCAATTGTTCCACAAACCATTTGCAATTTTCTTTGTTTTCAGCGTCAACAACAGCAAAAGCAAATGGGAAAACATCTGCGATAACAAAAAAAGAAAGATATTTTATAAGAAAGTGATTAGATAAAACATAGCTTGAAAAACATAACTGCTACTGCGTGCTAAAAAGTGACACTGTTACTGCTACTGCTACTGGCACTTAGAGAAGTCTAAGAAAAACAACAACATACAAAAACAAAGTCATAAAAAAGAAAAAAATGTGAAGAGTCACAAGAACAAAACAGAAAAAAGACCTGTTACTGTCAAGTCCACATAAATTTTCAGAAAAGTACAAAAAAAAAAAACACAGCATACCTTTGTTCCCTGTCTTTGCACAAGCACCTAGCAGAACACCCTTATACTTGTTTTTAATGAATGTCCCATCAAGAAACAGCATGGGTTGACAAAATTTGAATCCCTCTCTGCAAGGCGCATAAGAGATGAACAATCGATGAAAACAACCTTCTTTAGACTCGAGGATGCAGTATGAACCGGGGTTAGTTCTTTTGAGTGAGTCAATATACCAAGGAAGTAGAGCATACCCAAGTGCTTCACTACCATGCAACAACTGATTAGCAGACTCCTTGCCCCTGTATGCCATGTAATAAGGAATGTCTAACCCATAATCATGCTTGAAGTGGTTGATTATTTCCTTGGGTTTAATCAATGGATTAGACCGCACCCTATCAACAATTATACTAGAAATTACTTTAGCTCCCAGCCTCCTATGCTTCCGTTGCCGCACAACACCATAACAAGAATGAGTATTCACCAACCTCTTGATATGAAAATAACCACTAGACTTGTGCACAGATGCATAAACGTACCACTCACACCCGTCAGAATTTTTTTTGGAACAAGTAGCAGAAACTCTAAGGCTGGTATTTTTAACATAATCAAATTCAAAACCCTTCTCCACTGCAAATTGGGACAACTTTTCTCTAAATTCGGAAGCACCACCAATGAAGACTTGACCAACCTTATCAATATACCCAACCCATTCAATGGACATATATTTCCTCTTAGATCTCATACTCACAAAATTTGCAATTATCATGTTGTCATCATCCTCGCAATCAGAAGCATCACTACTAACACAATTATTATGTAACCTGCTACTGACATGTAAGCTGCTACTACTGACAGGAGCATTATTACCAGAAGAGGGCTTCACAAAAGTAGATATTCCAAACATATTATCACACGCCTTTGAAGAATCACCCAGATCACGAACATGTATATCAATATATGGACAACTTAACTTCTCAAAGATACTCAGCATTATCAAAATATCATCATCACTCTCCAAGAGGCAGTTTGTACAATCACTAAGCACATATCTCATCATAAACTGCCCATAGTTGAGAGAGCGGAACCTTGAAGAAATTTGAAAACTCAACTCTTCATATGTCGTGGTTTGGGACAATGAAATATTAACAGTCTCTTTCCCATAAGTAAATCTTCCAAACATCATCTTTGACAAACTACAAAAATCAAAAAACAAAAAAATGAAGGAAAAAAAAAACACAAATACAAAAAACAAATAAAACATGCTACTGCGTTATTGAATCTAAATAGGAAGCATGAATTCGACTAATAAAAAATGGTACTGCTACTAGGTTGATTCAATACAAAAATACAAAAACAAAACCTGCTACTGTGTCATTAAATTGGGTTATTCAAAAAAGTATATAACTATATAAAAACAATTCAAAAACACAACATGGACTATATATATTAACAACTGATACTGTTACTGCTACTAGGTCAAGGCATTGATTCAAAACACACACAAAAAATAAAACCTGCTACTGTGACAATAAATTGTGTTATCCAAAAAGCAGCGTGCCGCTGCACCGAGAACCTCAAACCTATAACTATAGAGCACTACACAGACCTGGAGTACATATTAACAACTGATACTGTTACTGCTACTAGGTTAAGGCATCGATTCAAAACACACAAAAAAAAAAAAACAAAAAATAAAACCTGTTACTGTGTCAATAAGATGTGTTATCCAAAAATCAGCGTGCCGCTGCACCGCGAACCTAAAAAAACCATAATAGATTACACAAACCTAGGCTATATATTAAGGCAACAATACAAAACACACAAAAAACTGAAAAAATAAAACCTGCTACTGTGTCAGTAAATTGTGTTATCCAAAAAGCAGCGTGCCGCTGCACTGCGAACCTCAAAAACCATAATAGACTACACAAACCTAGGCTATATATTAAGGCAACAATACAAAACACACAAAAAACTGAAAAAAAAATAAAACCTGCTACTGTGGCAATAAATTGTGTTATCCAAAAAGCAGCGTGCCGCTGCACCGCGAACCTCAAAAACCATAAAAGACTACACAAACCTAGGCTATATATTAACAACTGATATTGCTACTGCTACTACTTTATGGCAACAATACAAAACACACAAAAAACTGAAAAAATAAAACCTGCTACTGTGTCAATAAGATGTGTTATCCAAAAAGCAGCGTGCCGCTGCACCGCAAACCTCAAAAACCATAACAGACTACACAAACCTAGGCTATATATGAACAACTAATACTGCTACTGCTACTATTTTAAGGCAGCAATACAAAACACACACAAAACTGAAAAAATAAAACCTGCTACTGTGTCAGTAAATTGTGTTATCCAAAAAGCAGCGTGCCGCTGTACCGCGAACCTCAAAAACCATAACAGACTACACAAACATAGGCTATATATTAACAACTAATACTGCTACTGCTACTATTTTAAGGCAACAATACAAAAAACACACAAAAACTGAAAAAAATAAAACCTACTACTGTGTCAATAAATTGTGTAATTCAAAAAGCGGCGTGGCGCTGCAACACGAAAACCAGCCGATAACCATAGTGCACTACACAGACCTGGACTACATATTAGCAACTGATATTGCTACTGCTACTACTTTATGGCAAACGATACAAACACAACACGAAAACTGCTACTGTGTCAATAAAAACTATAACCTGCTACTGCGCAAACAAAATTATATAGGAACCATGAATTCGATTGAAAAAACAAAACGATATTGAAACAAATGTCGATTCAAAAAAATACAAAAACTGCTACTGCGTAAACGAATCAATTGAAACATGAAATCGAAAGAGATCTAGAACAATTTCACAAACGAAAAATCGAGTTAGAAGATTCAAACTAACCTGAAAAATCAATTGACGAACTTGTGAATGTCCGATGAAATCAACGTCCGGCAACGAACTACCTGAAAAGATCACCAACTAAAACCGAGGAAGCATGATTAAGCTCCGGCTCCGGCTCCGGCAATTGACGAGGTTACGGTTAGATTAAGCTCCGGCAATTGTCGAAGAACACAGAGGAAGCATGGGACGCACAGAGAAAAAAGGTGGGACGTTTGATCGGGGATTGGGAATTTTAAATTGGGGCTTTTTATTCCTTAAGTTGTTAGATATAATAAGGGGTACAATTGTCAATTTGTCAGTGACACGTGGCAGCGTTACAGGCATTTGTACTTATATGTAAATTGTTGTCCTAATTTGTTTAATTATACATGTAAGTGAGTTATTTGTAAAACAAATTGCTGTCATGTACTAATTTGTAGTTTGTTCAATTTTAAATTGGGGCTTTTTATTCCTTAAGTTGTTATATATAATAAGGGGTACAATTGTCAATTTGTCAGTGACACGTGGCAGCGTTACAGGCATTTGTACTTATATGTAAATTGTTGTCCTAATTTGTTTAATTATACATGTAAGGGAGTTATTTGTAAAACAAATTGCTGTCATGTACTAATTTGTAGTTTGTTCTTAATTAAATGGGTCTTAACGGATTAACATCTGGTCAAATAATATTTTTGATTATGTGGATCTAAACCGTTTTAATTTGCAGAGGTTTCGATTCAAATTATAATTAAGTTAGGAAATATAAAGTGGAATTGTCCAATTTCAATCATAATCATAAGCTTATATAAGAATTTGACAAGCTCTAATAAAATGAAAAAACACGTATAAGACAAAATTAAACGAAGTAGGCGGCCCTACTTGACAAATTAAAACAAAAATAATACCCCCATCATCATCAATTGACGCACGAGAGTTGACAATTAATTAGTCGTTCATATTATCAAGACTTTGTCAAGTACTAGTTCAAACTTGTATATTCATCGGTTTTGTCGGCTACCCAAATGTATATATAACCCCCGAGCTAGTCATCTTCTTCTCCTGTTTCATTTCCCAGAAAAAATACAAGGCCCCGAAACACTTACCTAGAACTTCCCAGGAGCTTAACTAATCACAAATTACTCGATATATATCATTGAATACATGGCTGTGGTAAAGGCAAAGTCGACAAAGAATCTGATGATCAAGGCGTGGAGGCTATGCACTAGTCTACCAAATCAAACCAGCAGCAACGGGTGTACAACACCGAGTTCAAGGAGTTGCAGAACTAGCAATGGAAAGCCGAAGAAGGCCAGCAAAGTAACTCCGGTGGGGTATTTCTCAGTCTACGTCGGACCCCAAAAACAACGGTTTGTGGTAAAGACGGAGTTTGCTAATCATCCATTGTTCAAGGTGCTGTTAGAGGACGCAGCATTGGAGTACGGGTACAGAAATGATGGTCCTCTCTTGCTTCCTTGTGATATGGATTTGTTCTACAATGTTTTAGCAGAGATGGAGAGCGTGGATATCATCGACGAGGAATTGATCAGTTCCAACTGGTCTTTGATACAAAATTTCTTTAGTCCAACTCGTAGTTATTCAAGAATGAGCGAGGATTGTTATGGTGGCTATAGGCTTCTTAGTCCATCACCAATGCTTAAGATGAATAAGTTTTAGTTAACTATGTAAATACCATCATCATTTGTTCATTCAAAAATTAGTGTATATATATATATATATATATATACAATCGTGGCTTGGTATCTAAAACTCTATATTAGTAACAAGACTTTTTGAATCGGAAGTTAAGAAATTTATTATTCAGTAAGCAGTATAAAGATAACACACCCATATAGGGCCGACTATAAGAGCTATCTCTTATGACTCACTAACCTATATTAGGCTAAAGAGCCAAAAATACACCTATCTTTTCTCTCGATAAAGCACTGTGAATTTCAGTGTTAGGATACTTAGCAGCAAGATTAAAGGGTAACAACCAAATATGCTAACACTGTGACTAGATTCAAAATCAATCCAATATAGCAGGAGAAGAAGGTTGAGTCTTCTGTCCCACCAAGCTACCTGTCACCATATCAGCGACGCCAGTAGTCTGCAACGTATCGCCTTTATTATGAGTCACAAAGACCCAATCCAACCAAACCCACAGCAGAGTGAAGCCCAATCTTTCGGGCCCAAAACACCCCAAAAAGTCCAAATCTGGTAATCCCTAGCAAGTCTAATTCTTGATAAGCCAAACCAAGGCCCATCAACAGCCACCCTTGCACCAGACTTCGGCGCCGTCGGACATCGTTCAATCCGGTCGAAATCACCACCTAGACACAGCCCAATTTCAAAATATCTGGGCACCTCCTCTGTTACTGCAGGTTTACCGATCAACAGCAAACCACCACCACCACCGCCATCTGAAGCCGCATCCATAGAGAAAAACTCCACAGCGCAACCACTAGGACACCAAGTACACAACACCCTCTCAGATCTTGAGCCCGAGAACCATAACTCCCACGATCTTGAAAGCTCTTCGCCGTCACGTATCCCCAGCCACCAGAGCGGCGATCACCCCAACGACCAGAATCTCCGACTCCAACAGCCACACTCCAATCGTCCTCCTCCGAGGGACAACGAACCTACGCCAGCCCCCAAGCATCACATGCAGTAGCCAGAGAACAACAAGAATAAACCTGCAATTTTTTCCATGAAAAAGGATCGGTTTGGTCGGCGTCAAAACCCTAGCAGGCGGCTATTCCGTTAGTTAATAACTTACTGAATGTAACAAGACCTTTTTAACTGCTATGGATACATACATATACTATTTACAAACTTGTTGAGTTACCACGTTTTGATAGATTATAGCATTAACTTCTCTATAAAAATTTGAGAGTCATCATTTCTCATGCAATTTTGAAACTTCTGAGATATAATCATCAAGAACCCTAAAATACTTGTAAAATGTTTATTTAGTTTCCTCCAATCTTTTATTCGGATATATTACATATAGTCCGATCCTAACATTGATCGATATTACCAACTGTTAACCGATCATAAACTGTGAATCTGAAGCTAGACCAGAAAAGAAACTGTTCTACTGATCTTTCTATAGATAATCTAGCTAGCTAGCTAGCTATGAGAGACAATTGAAATGGCACACACAATATTCATTTCTAATATTTAAAACAAAAATAGTGTGATCATATCATAACAATTTCGCCTCTAACTCAAGGTCAGTCGATATGACAGTCAAAAACACTCATTACCAGAGAGAAGTGCTACTGAGTCAATCACAAAACTGTGGGATGCAAGACTTCGACATCAATACCTCATTTTTATTCAAATTCTTGACACTTAATTCTCTATGGAAATTGACATATCTATATTTCGTCACAAAACCAATTTTCCGTTTGTATTGTAACCTCTGTCGAGTCTGTTCGCAGACCCTGTCCAGCTAGCTTTCATTTTAGGGGGCGTCTACAATATCTTAATATATACAATACCCTTAATTTACAACAAATTGAACAAAATTTACTATTTCTCTACACTAAATTTACAACATTGACAACAGATTTACAACATATGTTCTATATATTTACATATAATTAAACAAATTTACCACATTGATAATCATTTGTTCATAAACTTGTAAATATATCGTAGATGAAGTAATTACAACTCACGGAACTGCAATTATCCAAACAATCACTATATTTACCACAATAACAACAGAATTTGTTGTCGAATTTGTAAATTAGGATATTATATACATGAGGTGAAGAAAACTCCTTCATTCATTTTAAGTTTTATTTTTGTACGTTTTAATTTCTTGACGACGCCTTTTGACTATTACTCGGCCAGTTGAAGTGAAGGAGATCGCTTCCCTCAATTTATTCCAAAGACAATCGGATCTATATTAGTGAATCATGATTCTCAAATTAAGTCGCCTGCACGAGCGGTAAGATGAAAGAGAAAACATATATGTATACGTCCATAAAAAACAATTGGAGCTATTGGCAAGGAAACTGGCCGGAGCCAATTAAGAGAAGATCGACAAGGCAGATACAAGAATGTGTGGGAGTTAATTATATACAAAATTACTCAGAACTACAGTTTTTAACTGAATATTACTTATAGCAGGACGCGTTTCTAAAGTTCCCGTACGCAAGGACCGTTAGTTTCTTCCGTGTTTCAAATTGATTTTGTTATCATAAATTTTACAATTTTGCCCCTGAAGCTATATACGTTGATAGATTGATAAGCACCAAACATCTTAGCTGGGGAAGATATAGTCGCCCTTAGCTCGGTTCCATCTCCTCCTCCTCCTCCGCCACCCTCCCCAGAAGAATTGAGACGGCGACAAAGACGAAGATGAAGATGAAGAAGAAGACCAGGCGATTAATTTCCAAGATTCCGGTTCGCCGGCAGAAGTACATCCCAGTCTCTAAGGCCGAGCTCTTCTCCGACGACGATGGCGATTTGGAGGGTTGATTGATTTGCAGGTTCCTGGTGTTTGATTGATTCGCCGGTTCTCCTCTCTCTCTCTCTCTCTCTCTCTCTCATACCAACACGTCCTCCTCCCAAGACGACGAGAAAGAAGACGACGTCGTCGACGAGGACGACGATGACGTCATCAACTCCGCTTCCCCTTTCCTCCGCCTCCAACTCCCTGCTCCCCGTCACCATCGCCATCGTCATTGTCACCGCCCGGTTTACTCCTTGCAAAGCCAACTGGACCTTGATGTTGAGCGAGTTGACTCGGGACGAGTCGCGGCCGAGTCGGGAGAGGACTAAGGACTTGTAGTCATTGTGGAGGGAGTTGTGGAGAGAGTCACGGGAGTGGAGCTGGAGAGTAATGAGCGGAGGAACCGAGGAGGAGGAGGAGTTTAGGTGGGCTTGTTGGGCCTGGGCTGCTTCTTCTTGGTGATCCAAAGGCTTGAGATCTTGGCGGTCGAAGGAGATGACGTCATGGGCCTGAGAAAGAACCGGCGACGTCAAGAATAGTAGTGGTGGAGGTAAAGTTTATGAGGGTCAGTAACATTGGAATCGCGGCGGAGGACGGCAGAAGTAAAGTTTCTGAGGGTCAGTAGCATTGACATCGCGGCGGAAGTAAAGTTTCTGAGGGTCAGTAACATTGGAATCGCGGCGGAGGTAAAATTTCTGAGGGTCAGTAGCACTAGATGTACATATTTCTGAATGGAGTATTGTTGAGGGTAATTTTGTAATTTATGAGTTAACGAATTCTGTTAATTTTAGATGGAAACCTACTAGTGGTAATTTTAAAACCAATCTTACTATTGGTAAATATGAATAAATTTGAGTAAATTTCCACCTTTTGTCACAATCAGCAGCCTTCAAGGATTCAATCGAGGAAAACCAATTATTATCAAAATCAACTTCAAAAACTTGAGCCTATCATATCGTTTCGTCTTGAAATGAGTATAATTACTTGCTTGTTCACCTCATTTTTGCTTTTCCAAACTATTTTTTACATTATTACGTTGAAACATGAATAAAAGAGGGAAAAAATAGTTCACCTTGCTCTGAAAGTGTCGGGCAGGATATCACCGAGTAGTACTACCCCTTGTAAATTGGCATTATCACGTTCCCGTGTGGGACTTCCAAAATATAGAAAGCCAAATAAAAGACAAAGAGTCGCCGGCGCCCCCAGGCCAGCTTATCTATTGACGCACGTACGCAGTTGAAAAATCAGTCTCCCAGATTATCTATGACTTTGTCAACAAGTCTTCCTTCCTCACCCATTTATTGCTTTCCCAAACAGACGCGCACGTATATATAACCTCGAGCTACTCCTCTGCTTCTCATCGATCTCTTATCCTTACTTGCTTAATCCCAGAAAACAAGACAAAGCACAATCTTCATATATACAAGGCAGACATGGATATGGTGAAGGAAAAGTTGAGAAAGAATCTGATTGAAAAGACGTGGAGGCAATGCAGTAATTTACTGAAACAAACCAGCAAAGCGTGTGCAGCACTCAGTTCATTGACGAAGACAAGATCATGGAGTTGCGATACTAGTGATAGTACTAGCAAGCGGAAGAAGAACAAGGCCGGCCCAGTAGCTCCGGCGGGGCGGGGGTTTTTCTCAGTCTACGTCGGTCCCGAGAAGCAACGGTTTGTTGTGAAGACGGAGTTTGCTAACCATCGGTTGTTCAAGCTGCTGTTGGAGGATGCAGCATTGGAGTATGGGTACAAAAATGATGGTCCACTTTTGCTTCCTTGTTATGAAGATTTGTTCTACGATATTTTGAGAGAAATAGAGGGCGATATCATGGAGGATATGATCAGCCCCAATAGCTGGTGTTTGATGCGAGCTTTCTTCGGTTCAGCTCGTCCTCGTCATTCAGATTTCAGAATAAACAAGCTGGGGTTTGGTGGTGCTTATAAGCTCCTTGATTAGCACTTCACCAGTGCTCAATTATGTACATATCATTCATTCATTCAGAGATTCAGTGGTTGATACTGAATTATAGATACGGATCGGAATTATGTAGTTTCATAGTTTTTTTGGGAATTATGTAGTTTCATAGTTTATAAACTCTATTTGTTCAACATCTCATCCAAAAAAACAAGTTACATCGAGCGTGCAAAATTTAACGTTGTTAATTAATAAACACAAATAAAATTTTCATTTCAAATTTTTTACAATAAGTATATGATCATTCATGTCATAACATATATAGCTAACCACTAACTCAAGGTCAATGGATCGAGATGACTGTCAAAAGCCTCATGACCAAAGAGAACCCTTAAGTTCTCATAAATTTGGGATGCAAGACTTGTGCAATAAATCCCATTTTTTATTCGGATTCTTGACACATTTTCTCAATGAAAGTAACATCTTGGCCCAAAAACAAGTTGCAATTTCTCTCTTAACACAAGTGGGTGAAATGGTCCTTTAGATCTCTCGTCTAATTATAATGATTTGTCACTAATGATCCAAATGTTGATCTTCATTAAAACATTGGCAAATGCATACTGTATATGACATGCAATTCTATATTTCTAGAATCTTAGCATATATTGACGTTCATGAATTATATATGATTCACAGATAGTCGCTTGCACGAGCGGTAGACCATCTCAAGGAGATAGTAGTAGAGATGAAAAAAGTAAGACAAAAACACGAATTAAGTAAAGAAGGAAGCCGAAAATGGGAGTATAGAAGGCTAATTGGAGCTGGCCAAACACCATGCCAGCAGACAAGGCAGATACAAGAAAGAATGTATGGGAGCTCCACATAAATTAAGCTGCAGTAGTCAAATGCTGTATGTAGACAATAATACAAATGCAAGTTGATCGCTTATATACAGTTGCAAGAGACAATTTCATGTGGTTGTTTTCCTAGTTTACTTGTAGAATAAATTGAGTTTTCCCACCAAAGCTAGCAATATTGCATTGCATGCATGTTGAAACGCCGGTACAAAAAGAATAAAGCATGTCATCCAATTAATATATACGATGTACATGGGGTCATTACGAGAAGTAATTAATCGAATATTTCAACCTTTGATTAAAATCTTGAACATTTAAATTAATCAATTAAGCACGATTAGCTAATAGTACTGTATATCAAAGGATGAACAGAAGCAAATTACATGATGTAGATCATGATGACATATATAGTGCTAGAGACGTATGTTCACATATGGTAGCAAAAGCAATAATAGATATATGTTTTTTTTTTAAAATTAATTATACAATATTAACCATATGAACATATGATATGAGTATGACCAATTCATATCAACTCTATGTTTTGACAAAACCTAGCTACAAGTTTATGCCTCACGCCTCTTTTATATTTATTATGTGTACGTCTCGTAGGCTTTGTTATAAGCATGATCATTTGGAAAAGATATCACACACAAATACCTTGTGTGATAAGAGATAATATTTTCTAGGTTCCCCATCTTGCTAGGTGTTGCAAGGTGATTGACTAATACATCGATCTTCAAGAAGATCACTTAAACAACCCACTATCAGTCTACCACCACTCACAATTGGCATACTGGTTTAGCTCCTTTGATAATTCTACTCCATATAATAAAGAGCATTATTGGAATAATTTACATCAATGTGCTTCTTGGTAATTTGTTTACTCGAACCAACTTAATGAATAATCATATTCTTCTTCTAGAATATATGTTGATAAGTGTTTTCCTATATATAGTTTAAGCTCAATTTTCCCATACTATAAAGGGAAAATGGCTGAATTGATCACTGAAGTATGCCCCATTCTAAACTTTGCTCACTGAAGTTTGTCCAATATCACTTTGCTCACTATCGAATTACACTTGTGTTCACTTTGATCACTCCGTCTGTTTCTGCCTAAACCCGGGGGTCTTGGTAGATACTTGATGAATCCGACTCGATCTCCTGCAATCCTGCTTACTAAGGGGAATACCGGGCGGGCCGGCCTTCACCTCTCCGATGCTTAAGTTAGTATAGTTGGAATATATATAACTCGGGCACGTATGTAAGCAGGGAGGGAGACAAGTTACCTATTTATGGTGGTAGTTGAGGCCCATATATAGGTGGTTGAGGGTGAGGGCTGGCCTTGCCCTTCGATGTGGGACTGGTTCCCTTCTGTTTGGATATTCTGGTGCCCTCTTTGGCAGGCAGGCGCCCCTGGTCCCAGGACCCTTGGAGGCAGGATAGACCGCTGGGCCCCGAGGCCTGGTGCTGGTGCTCCGATCCTGAGTCCTGGGCCGGGCCCTGGTGTACTTGCCGCGGGTCTGTGGGCTTGCTGTAGCCCCTCTGCGGCTACTGTCAACAAGTCCCCCAAGTTCCCGGTCAAGTGCAATCTTGAATGGGGACTTATCTGTCTTGCTCTTGTCCCGCAGACCCGCGGGGTTACCAACCTACAGGTCCCCAGTCCCCCAAGTCCGCGTTAAAGATTGGGCGTGACCGAGGTGAGTACCTATTACTGATGGCAAGAAATATTTTATAAGCATGTTGGGTAATGTAAAATAGGATTGTGCTCGAGTGTTAGAGCATGGAATGGGGTGGAAACCCGAAGAGTGTATGAGATGATGCCATGCGATAGATGGTGCATGGAATGTTGATGATGAGGCGTTGAAATCCGCCATGCGAGAGATTAATGCATGGAATGAAGGTGATGAGGCGTTGAAATCCGCCATGCAAGAGATTAATGCACGGAATTCTGATTGGGTCTGCTGCCCTTCGAAGCTCACTGGTCCCGAACTGGGCATCCTGCCAAATCAGAACGGAGCGGTGCAAACTGGGCCAGAACCGGTTGTTCTGCCAAACCAGAACGGAGCGGTGCAAACTGGGCCAGAACCGGGCGTTCTGCCAAACCAGAACGGAGCGGTGCAAACTGGGCCAGAACCGGGCGTTCTGCCAAACTAGAACGGAGCGGTGCAAACATTTGCTAATTCTTCTCAGCTTTGTGTTTAAATAAGCGATGAGGTAGATGTGCAGGTTTGTTAGCCTGCGGGGAGACTTGTTCTGTGTTAGAGATACAATCTGCCCGGTGGGATGGTGTAGAGATAACGAGGCTCCCCCATGTGTTCCCAAAGATATCGCAGTTCAGTGCGATGCAGGGTTTTTATCCTGCTGGACAGTATCGCGGTTCAATGCGACGCAGGGTTTTTATCCTGCTGGACAAGGGTACATGTGTTAGATGTAGACTCGCCCGGTTTGTAAAGCCCATGCGTTTGCCATGGGGGCGGACTCGATGGGTGACATGCCTATCGAAACGAGTCCCCCTGTGAAAAAGCCATGGGTCCGGATGTTTATGTTTCCGGAAAGTACTCTCAACCTGGTGGGATATGACGGAATCGATGAGGTGGGCCTCGCCCGGGCGTTCTGCCATATCGAGACGAGGTCGTTGGTGTAGATGCGGGGGAAGATGCCATGGAGCCGGTTTGAATAATCATAACCGCGGACTACCATGGTACCGGGCGGGACTCGCGCGGGTAACATGCCATATCGGTGCGAGGTCCTGCTCAAACCCGGATAGATGCTCTTGAAGCGGTTGGATCAGCATAACAGGTGAGAGGTCTTCCTAAGCGGTTTGAATTGCAATGATGATGGCGTGCAACCGTGGAATCTGGGGAAGCGTAGGGGAGCGTGACTCCCTGGCTCCTGCTCCTGCCTTCCTGTCGCCAGCGTGTGGGACAGGTGGCTGACATGCATTTAAGGAGGGAGTCCATCAGTCTCGTCAGTTATGATGGCGTGGGCAGTTTTACCAATGCTGGGACACGTGCCGTCAGGGGACGGTTTTGTGATGGAGGGCCTGGATTCGCAGGCGTTTGATTTGTTCTGATTTGTGTTTTTGGAGGGATTCCTAAATGCCTAGGGCACCGGTCTCCTCTATAAATAGGTCTCTTCTGCTCTTCTTTCTATCTTTGTTGCTTGTACGTTTTTAAGAGACCGAGAGAAAAAAGGAGGTGGTCCGGCGAGAAGAAAACCCTAAGTTCCTTGCCCCAAGAGATCCGTTGTTTGAAGCGCTCCCAAGCCTCCTTTTACCATTGCTCGTTGCTTTCGCTGGGCGGATTGTCCTCGGCTGAGCATACTAATCGGTAAGTTGTGTTCTTTGCCCCGGTGTGTCTTGGTTTTTTGTTGATTTGTTGTTTTGCGGCGGGGGGGGGGATCTGTGTCGCTGACTGGGTTGCTCAGCGGCAAACTTTTGGGGGGGGGGAGGCCGTTGAAGGTGGTGTTGTAGTCTGTTGCTGACGAGCGTTAGGGTTTTGCTTTCCTGCCCCTAGATTAAGATGTACACTTCGAGTTCGGAGGAGGCTTCTGAATCTGCCGCAAGAGGTCCTGTGGTGGATGATGTGGAGAGGATGCAGGACTGGCTCGATTCTGAAGCCCCGGAGCAAGAAGCCGCGGACCGCTCCGGGAGCGGTGACTCGTCCACGTCCTCGGATTCCGGGTCAGATTCCTCGGAAGCTGAGATACCGCACGGGGTGCGAATGGCCGGTGCGCATGCTGAAAGCTACACGCTTGGCAGGGGAAGAACTGCCGTGGTATGTGACGAACCGGAGGAGAGCCTGACTCCCGCGGAGATCGCTGCGTTTCGGGAAACGTGGGGTATTTCGGACGATATCTTTTTGCGTCCACTGAACCCTGGAGAGTCGGCCTGTAACCCGGAGGAGGGTTGGGTTGCCGTGCATCCGGACCAGTTCCGGCACGGGATGTCGCTACCGCTGCCTGACTTTGTGCAGTATATTCTGAGTACCCTGCCAGCGTCGCCCGCGCAGCTGCCCGGTCTTCAATGGAGGCGGCTACTAAGCCTAGGCTGCCTGTACGACTTGTCCGGAATGAGTATGCCTACGATCAATGAATTCCGGGCGCTGTATAGGTTGTCCTACTCGAGGAAAACGGGGTCCAAAGGCTGCTTATCCTTCAACTCCCGCAACAATCAAGCGGTTATCACCACTATGCCTTCATGGGTAGACAACAGCTGGAGAAAGAAGGTGGTGATGGCTGGCGGGGCTTGGCAGGTGAAGAGGAGGAGGTACCGGGTGCCTGGCGCCTTCCAGCCCATAGGCGACCAGTCGTTCCAGCTGTCCGAGTTGGAGCAGGAGAGGGTCTTGACCATTCTCGGCTGCTGGGACCACCTGGAGCGAAGTTCGTACAACTTCATCCGGCGAGAAGTGCTGGAACACTGTGGGCTTGGGCGGGATCCCGGTGGGTAACAAACCCTAGCGGTGGGACTTGTGCTAGGTTTTGCTCAACAGTTTAACATTTCTCTTTGTCCTGCAGGTGCGTCAACCCGGGCGGTGATCAAGCCCGAAAACACTCTTTCGATGGACGGGGAAGACCTCCTGAGGCAGCTTACGGAGAAGGGTGCGAGCGTCGCCCGGTCCTCGGTGGAAACGGACGGGCGGGTTACGTTGCATGCGGAGCCCCAGGCCCGGGATCTGGACGAATCGTCCTACGTGCCGGAGCGAGTGAAGACCCATCACTCTGTGGCAGCAGCGGTGCAAGGGAAGGGCAAGAGCACCGGGGGACCGGTGCGGGTTCCTGGGGGAGAAAACAGGGTCCCCAACCGTGCGGCGAGCCTGGGTATCGCTGCTTTTGTTCCTCGTGCAAGCGCACGTGCCGCCGCTCCCGAAGGGCGGGGAGAGAAGCGGAAAGGGCCGGAGGGGCCGTCCCCTTTGCTGGTGACGCTAACTGGCGGATCATCCCGGGAGGTCCTGGCGAAGCGGGTCAGGACAACCAGCAGCGTAACATCCCATGCTGGGGAGGGAGCCGGAGCGGCCCGCCAGAGCAGTCCTGCGCCCGCGGAGGTGGGTATGGGAAGTCCGGACAATACTCTCGTTCGGCAGATGATGGCGGACCTGGCCAACTTCGGCCTGGACAGGCCCGGGGTTGATGGCGTGCTGGCGGGTGGTAACCGGCCAAAATGCAAGGAATCCATCCTCCGGGTAAGTACCGCATGATACCACCGTATTGCTTATGTCCCGCCCTCTTTCTTTGCCACTTGACGGCCTTTACTGTCCTGCAGCTGCTCTACCACCTATACCAGCCGGATGCAAGTGAGGAGCTCCCGGTGCTGAAGAGGCAGATAGCTGCGCTATCCAGGTCTCAGAAGCTTCTGGAGGTGGAGAAGTCCCGCTCGGATCGGGAGAAGGCCAGGGCGGAGGAGAGAGCCAAGAAGATGGAGGAAAAGGCCAGGAAGATGGAGGAAAGGGCCCGGGAGCTGGAGGAGCAGAACCGGAGCATGGAGAGTGAGAGGGAGCGGGCTGACGCTGAGAGGGCCGAGCTGGAGGCCAAGATAGACGAGCTCCAGGCGCGTGCCGCCGCTGCTGCTGGTGGAGATGATCCGGGTCAGTTCGACCGGTTCGTTCTTCAATACGAGGAGAGCAATCGGTTCCTGGATTGCCTGGAGAAGGCCCGGGAGGAAGGCATCTCGGATGCCTACACGGAATGGGCGGCGAAGGGGTGGTTAAATACTTCCCTGATGCCTGGTACCTCTGCCGAAGGAAATGCTCCTGTGGAGCTGGTCATCCAGCAGCTGGCGGTGGAGAAACAGTCAGGAGCAGAACATCGCTCGCACTTGGATTCTTTTACCAACAGTGCCGAACCTGCCGGAACTGAGGTCGACGACGAAGCCACCGCTGGAGATGCGGCTCCATAGGATGTTTTTCTCGCTTTTGCTTGTAAAAGAAACTCTTCGGAGCGGTTTATTTTTTGGATACTTTAACTATGAATATATACATCTGAGCTTGCGGGGCCAGAGTTTTCAAAAGTAGTTTGCATATATTTGATCTTTACAATCGGTTGAACCGGCGATATGCCAAACTAGCCGCCTGGACCCAGCGGGTTTACCAGGCCGGGTTACCCTCCCGGTCGGGGCCTGCTCCTCTCTCCCCTACATATCTCTGGAGCTGGCCGCTGTCAATCAAGCCCTGCACTGCAGTCTTGAGGGCGAAGCACTGGTTCGTCCGATGAGTTGCCTCATCGTGGTACGAGCAGTACTTGCCTGTCTGTGCCGTCGTGAGCTTCCCCTTGGGGTACCTTCTCTGGGGCGGTGGGGCAATGACGTCCGCATTCTCTAGCAGGATGTCCTCATATGATGCGGTGAGAGTGGAGAAGACTTCTTGATTAGCCGGGGGTGCTGGCATAATTGCCAGGGGGCGCTCTTGGTGGTACGGTGCAGGTTTGTTCTCGGTCCGAGGCTGGGGCCTGTCAGAGAAGGGTCTCTGCTGTCGCTGCGGCCAGGTCTTGCCGTTGTTGTTGTTGTTGTTCCGGCCGGGTCGGCGACTCCCGTGCTCGGCTCGCTGGCCGGGTTTGCTCTCGTGACTGCGCGGGGGATCCTCTACCCGAGGATGGTCCAAAGACTGCTCATCCCGCTTCCTCTTCAGCAGGTGGTTCCCGTAGGTCTCATGATCGGCCTGGGCATGCCGGATGGCCATAGCCATCAACTCGTCGTAGCCCTGAGGGAGTTCTACCCTGACGGCGTAGGAAAACTTCCCTGCCCGAAGCCCCTGCTTGAATGCCATCTCGGCGATGCCTTTGTCCAAGTTCCGAACTCCGGCCGTGGCCGTCTGCCACCGGTTGACAAAGGTTCTCAACTCTTCCCCGGGGGCTTGGATGCAGTTGAAGAGGACGGTGGATGTCCGCGCTCCCTCGACTCGGAGGATGAAGCGGCCTACGAACCGGTCAGCCAGCTGTTCGAATGCCTCGATTGAATTCGCAGGAAGCTCGTAGAACCAACTGAGCGCCTCTCCGGACAGGGTCTCCTGGAAGATGTTGCAACAGATTGCATCGGAGTAACCCTTGGCGCAGGTCTGGGATCGGAAGCTGTCCAGATGCTGATACGGGCAACCGGACCCGGAATAGGTGAGTTTGAGGGACTTCTGGTTGCCAGATCTCCCCGACTCTATGACTCGGTGTGAAAAGGGGCCCATGCGCTCGTTGAACCGGGCGCCTTCCAATGGCCGGGCCGCTCTCCTCTCGTTTGCCTCCATCTGGGCCTTCAGATCCGACACGGTGTTGGCTAGCAGTTGCAGCGCCCGGGCGGTTGGAGTATCCACTTCACCCACGGACGAAGTGTGCGGCTGGTGGGAGGCGGGCGTGCTCTTCGGCAGGTCCTCGCCGGCTCGTGACTTCTCCCGCATAGGCTCGCTGGATCGGGCGCCCGAAGATTGTCCAGCCTCTAGCCGCCGGGGTTGGAATAGCAGGGGTGCGGCTTGTGCCTCGGCCATGGCAGCACTGCGCTGCTGCCCCCTCTCTAGGGCGGCTACCAGGGCGGTGTTTACTGCCTCTATCTCTTCGTATCGGGCCTGGGACTTGGCTCGGTCCCGGTCGTTCTCCTCTCTGAGACGACTAACTTCCGCGGCCATTGCCCGTACCTTTCCCGCCAAGCCGTCATGGTCGGGGCTGTACGTGGGGTCTTGATCCTGGCTCTCAGACTGATCACTCGGATCATCCGAGAACGTCAGGGATAGGCCACGAAGCACTGGGCTGCCTTCGTCCTCTATCGGGTCTTTCCCGTGCGAGCTCTCGTGGCGGGGCTCTGGATCACCGGAGGGCCCTCCACGGCTCCTTCCCAAATCGCTGCCCTGCTCGCCACGCATCTCCCGCGTGACGACAGGGGTGGAGGCGAGCGTTTGCACAGCTGCAATACGCCCTTCCTCAGTAGTTCCTTTCTCTTGACTCATTCCCACAATCTCAGCCAGCGGCGTTGCTTGCACGGCTTCTTGTTCAGAGTTCCCACAGACGGCGCCAATTGTTTCTGCCTAAACCCGGGGGTCTTGGTAGATACTTGATGAATCCGACTCGATCTCCTGCAATCCTGCTTACTAAGGGGAATACCGGGCGGGCCGGCCTTCACCTCTCCGATGCTTAAGTTAGTATAGTTGGAATATATATAACTCGGGCACGTATGTAAGCAGGGAGGGAGACAAGTTACCTATTTATGGTGGTAGTTGAGGCCCATATATAGGTGGTTGAGGGTGAGGGCTGGCCTTGCCCTTCGATGTGGGACTGGTTCCCTTCTGTTTGGATATTCTGGTGCCCTCTTTGGCAGGCAGGCGCCCCTGGTCCCAGGACCCTTGGAGGCAGGATAGACCGCTGGGCCCCGAGGCCTGGTGCTGGTGCTCCGATCCTGAGTCCTGGGCCGGGCCCTGGTGTACTTGCCGCGGGTCTGTGGGCTTGCTGTAGCCCCTCTGCGGCTACTGTCAACACCGTCTAAATCAGCCGTTAAAATTTTGCTTATGCCGTTAAAAACAATGCACGTGCCACTCATGTGCAAATCTTAAGGACATTTTGGGAATTTCATTAGTTTACTCCCTCGTGAACTCCATCGAAACCTCTCAGTGGCATTTCATCGAACACCTTCCGTGCAACATTCCCTACACACATCGATGAACAACCCGACAGCAAGATCAGCAACATCTTCCGAGTAGGCATTTCCAGCATTGGTCACAGCAATCCCACGCCGCCGGCACTCGGCTTTGTCCACGTGGTTGGCGCCGGTGCTGACAGACACCACGAGCTTCAGGGAAGGTAGGAGCTGGAGGAGGTCGGCGTTGACTGCAGTTAAAGCGCGGCAAAGGAGGGCTTTGGCTGAGTGGGTGTGGGTGGTAAGGTACTGGTCCAGAGGGAGAGGGGACTCCCATGCTCGGAGGATGTTGAACTTTTGGGTGAAGTCGGATTCGAAGTGTGTGAAGGCGGGTAGTGGTATGATCATCAGGACTTCTGGGAGGCTTGGTAACTCGGCCATTATTAGAGTGAGATCAAGATCTGTTTTTGCTGTTGTTTTTGGAAGCTCTCTCAAAAACACCTGCAAACATGCTGCCACTAGAAGATAAGCCATCTCCTCCAATCCATAATCAATCAACACCATTGCATCCTCCAATTCACAAACCAGGGAAGCCAAATGAGCATCACAAGCTGACTTCAACTCATCACAACAAAACCTGTTTGAAAACGAAAGCATGTCCAAAACAATCCGCACTTCAAAAGAATCCAACTTGCCAGTCCTGCTATATATCTCCACTGCTCTCATTGCCTCTGGAGAAACCCCATTATGTGTGAAATTGATCTTCTCCCTCCTCGTCTCCGTAAATCCCCCATACAACATTGTCCTAAAGGGTGTCGAAAGAGCTGCAATCTTGTATCTAACACACCTAAGCTCATCCTCCCCAATGTAAAATGACATATCAGCATCTTCCTCCTTTGATGTTGAACATTCCTCAACCGACGTCTCACCAACCACAGCCCCATCCGCTTCTTCTACGCCACTCCGAGAACAGCAACATGAGTCATAAACAGATTCCGGATATTACAAGATCAGCACCAAGAGTGTGAAGAACAGTCCAAGTAGCTCTTCCAAGTCCTTTTTTCGTTACAAGAGCAGCCTACTTCCCCTGAAGATAACGACATAGTTAGATTTAGCAATGAAGCAAATGACTACATAGCAATGAAGCCAATGACAACAGCTCACCCATTAGTCCAATACATTGCAATGCATTAGCTATTAAAACCCTGCACTAGCATTAGCTCTCCTGTAACTACTTTCCGGCACCACTCTTTTTGGCATACAAATTGCGAAAGCCAGAGAGGAAAACAAACTTTGTGCTCACCAATGCAACTAAAATCTTGCTAGAATCTCTGTCAGGACTTTTATCAAGCAGTTGGTATGCACAGCTTACAAACCCACAAGAGAAACCAACGAAAGCTGCAAACTTTAAGCAGGGGGAATGTGAATGAGGGGGGTTACCTCTTTGATGAGATCATGGGTGGAGTCCTTGTGTGATGGGGAGATTTTGGAGGAGGAAGAGATGGAGATTGAAGGGGTTTGGGTGATGGGTGGAGTAGGGTGAGTAGGAGGTTGAGGAATGAGATTAGAGAGCTGGGTCTGAACTGTGTTCGAGAGTTTTGTGAAAGAGTGGAAGTGAGTGGCACGTGTGGCACGTGTGGCAAACTAATGAAATTTCCAAAATGTCCTTAAGATTTAGACATGAGTGGCACGTGTGGCACGTGTCATTGTTTTTAACGGCATAAGCAAAATTTTAACGGCTGATTTAGACGGAGTGATCAAAGTGAACACAAGTGTAATTCGATAGTGAGCAAAGTGATATTGGACAAACTTCAGTGAGCAAAGTTTAGAATGGGGCATACTTCAGTGATCAATTCAGCCATTTTCCCTACTATAAAAGACGTACATGTCAACGTACTAATATATATACATATCAAACCAATTAAGCTTTGTAGTATAATACGATATATCCAGAGCGGGGCTTCTTATTTGACCTATTTTCCGGTCAAATTTCTACATCTCTACCGTTCAGTATTTAGGTATATGCGTGTAGATCATTTCTACAAATTTTCAGCTCATTTGGTGATCGTTAAGGTATCAAAATGATAAAAAATCAATGAACAAATTGAATCTGTTCAGTATGAACCATTCGTGTTAATCACGACTAGAAATATTTAAACGATTATCAAATTTGATGAAACTTTACAGAAGTGATCTACACACATATATCTAAATACTAAACGGCAGAAATGTAAAAATTTAACTGAAAAGTGGGTCAAATAAGGAGCCCCGCTCTTATATATATAATCTTGCCTTGTGTCACTAAGCAATATAAACTAATCACGTAGTCTCTCTTATTCAAAATCTACCGGCGCCGCAAAGTTGACAATCTCCCACATTATTAGGGCTGTGTGTTTTGGACTACTCGGGACATACATATGGTTCACCTCTCAATCTCTCATGCATCAAACACCTGCATATATATATAATCCCCTGGTTAGGATCTTCATCTTCTCATCCAAACCTTCACTTTACATACCACTCTCATCTTATGGTGATAAAAGGGTGCCAGACGAGAGCTTCCTAGTCGGTCTCACATCCTCTATTTACCTTTGTCTAAGCACGCTTTTCTTAGTGCTAAACATATATATGGATATTGCGAAGGAAAAGTTGGCTAAGAATCTGATGATCAAGGCATGGAGGAAGTGCAGTTTAACAAACCAGAGCACTGAGAGCAGCAGCAAGCGGACGAAGAGCAAGGGTCGACGAGTACTGGCTCCGGATGGGTGCTTCTCGGTCTACGTTGGGCCAGAGAAGCAACGATTCGTGGTGAATGTTGAGTTTGCTAACCATCCGTTGTTCAAGGTACTGTTAGAGGATGCTGCATGGGAATACGGGTACTGTAGTGGAGGTCCAATTTTGCTTCCTTGCGATGTGGATTTGTTCTGCAATGTTTTGACAGAGCTGGAGAACAATGTTGATGATGAGTACACTGTACACCTAACGATTTTTCTTTCATACCTTGCAGCAGTCCAACTGGTCGTCCTCGTTCAAAGTCGAGCATGATTAAGGGCTATGATGGTGCTTATATGCTGCTTAGTCCACCACTTTCTTAAGCTAAATCAGTTTTGACTAGACATCACCTGTATATATCATCAATTCATCATCACCTTTAATTTGTTCAGTAGCAGTAAAGTTTGTGGAGACATATATAATGAACTACTTGAGATGCTTACACGTACACGTACACGTACAGAAGATTCTGCTAGCCAGAAATCAAAAATCAGATAAAAGATGTTCGTTATCTATATATTACATTTTGGGTGCTTGAGATACTCTCTTCTCGATGTTGCCATTGTCCGTGCCGGAGTTGTTTGGTGCAACTCTTGCTTACACTTTTGTCAAGGCGATTTTCACTTGATTTAATTCTGTTTGGTTTGGAAAAAGTAAAGCAATTAAAACTCGATCCTGCTTAGCATAATTCATCCCCGCCTACCATTTGTCTAGAACTGCCTATAACAACTTTAGCCTGCCTAGTTCCCACCAAGCACCTGCGTAGATGCCGCCTAGCCCTATTTTTAGGCCTCGTCAACTGGTCGGGCCGGGCCCAACCCGGCCTATTCATAATTGGCTTAGAGCGGATCGGGCCGGACTTTACAATGTATTTTAGAAATAGCGGGTCGGGTTTCTTTAGAAATTCTAGGATCCAAGCCCATCCATATAAGGCAGGCTTGACGGGCTTTTGCGGGTCGGGCCGAATAGCCCTCGGCGGTTTGAGGCCGGACCGGAGTTTAATTAAAATAAATAAATATCAGAGATTATTTTTCAAAAAGAGTTTGGAACCCGGCATCATCACCGGGAACTCTAAACCATAAACTCTAAATTCAAATTGATTTTCTATTATAAATATACCCTATAATTATGTGGCTTATGAAATTTTCATTTTATGAATTTAGTCATTATAATGACAATATGCATACTAATGCGGTATAACTTGATTAGAAAATTATGCTCAAGGGTACAACTTTTCGAAACAACTGTATAAAAGAAGTCAAATTTAGAAAAATGCTATGATATATAATTTGATCGCTATGATGAAATACGGTGATGATAAAAAAATCACTTAAATCCGACAAAGTTAGAACCCCGATTAATGCGGTCAAGCTTATTTAAACTTATCTCTCTCTATGGAGAACTAAAGTATCGGGAGATAAACGTTCCCAAATTTTTACATGGCTGATTACGTCTCATTTATTTGAGAGTTTAATGTTTGAAAGAGTCGACGAAACAAGGTCATCTAAAGGTACAATAATAGCGTTTTCGTGTGATAAGTTTTATGAAAATATGGTTGATCGTTTCGATCGAGCATCGAACGTTCACGAAACGAGTTAATTTTTCTCCTCTACTCATATTTAACTATAACGATCACATCAAACGGTCAAAATTTTCATTTTTTGAATTTAACCATTATAATGACAACATGCTTACTAATGCGGTATAACTTGATTAGTAGATCATACTCAAGTGTACAACTTTTCGAAACAGCTATATAAAAGAAGTCAAGTTTTGAAAAATACTATGAGATAGCATTTGATCGTTATGATGAAATATGGTGATGGTAAAAAAATCACCCAAATCCAACAAAGTTAAAGCCCCAATCGATGCGGTCAACCTTATTTAAACTTATCTCTCTCTATGAGGAGCCATAATATCGGGAGATAAACATTCCCAAATTTTTACATGGATGATTATGTCTCATTTATTTGAGAGTTTAATGTTTGGAAGAGTCGATGAAACAAGGTCATTTAAAGGTACGTAATAGCGTTTTCGTGTGATAAGTTTTATGAAAATATGGTTGACCGTTTCAATCGAGCATCGAACGTTCACGAAACGAGTTGCTTTTTATACTATATTCATATTTAACTATAATGATCACATCAGTCGGTCAAAATTTTCATTTTGTGAATTTAGCCATTATAATGACAACATGCTTACTAATGCGGTATAACTTGATTAGAAGATTATACTCAAGTGTACAACTTTTCGAAACAACTATACAAAAGAAGTAAAATTTTAAAAAACGCTATGATATAGAATTTAATCGTTATGATGAAATACGGTGATGGTAAAAAAATCACTTAAATCTGATAAAATTAGAGCCCCGATCGATGCGGTCAACCTTATTTAAACTTATCTCTCTCTATGGGGAGCCATAGTATCGGGAGGTAAACGTTCCCAAATTTTTACATGTTGTTACGTCTCATCTATTTGAGAGTTTAATGTTTGGAAGAGTCGACGAAACAAAGTCATCTAAAGGTACGTAATAGCGTTTTCGTCGTAGAGACCCGGGGTAGGAATTTTAACGGGCTTTTGATGGAGTGGGCTTGACGGGCTCTTAATGGGCCAGGCCTATGGGCCAGGCCGAGTTTCTAACCCCTAAACTAAGCCCGGCCCTCTACCCACCGGGCCGGGCTTAAGCGGGGTTTTAGACGGGCCGAGCCGGGTTTGAAGCCCATCGGGCTTGCGGGCCTCCATCGGTCCACTTGATCCGCAGGCTTAATGATGAGGCGTACCTATTTTGACACATGTCTAGCTCCATCTAATTTCACAATCTTTCTTAATTTGAAAAAAGTAAAACAAATGAAACTTGAGTCTACTTAGTAACTGCATTATGCTCATCAGATTCAGAAACCGCCTAGAAACCGCCTAACCACCTGGATCCCTTTTAACACCCACCTAGCTTCATAATTTTTCTTCGTGTTGACTTTCCTAACTCTATTTTCTATCTTCCCGTTCAACATGCTCATGCGGAATCCATCGAAGACTTATATTTCACCAAGTGTGATATAAAGGGTTATGAGTTTTAATGTGTGATTATGTGTCAAGTTTATATGACTAGTTTCTTGTTGATTTCCTAACTGAACCTAGCTAATACATGTAAAAGTGGTTACACTCAAAATCTTTGTTCTAATTCTCGTATATCTATATGCTAATTACATGTGTTCGGTTGATCAAAGATTAGACAAATATATTGAACATACCTATAAATCATTTCTGATACTAGTTTTAACTCTCTTTTATCTTCCTATCTCTCAATATATAATGAAGAAGTATGATGTTTAATGTTTGAAATCGGTGATTATGATGGTGAGGTAACCCAGATTTTTCGCTGAGAATGTGGAGAAGAGCCGCTTGGTTTCGCCGTCGTCCCTGGTGAGCCAAAAACTTAACTACTATAAGGAAGTAAAGACACTTGTCAGAGAACTTTGGGTCAAAAACAACCCAATTCATCTTCAGGAAATAATTGGATTAATATTCCACAATGACTAGTCTGTTTCATGTCTCTATCAACTGGCGAGGTCTTCCATTTGTTAGTATATGCCTTGAACTAGTCATCTGGTGGCGCTGGCAGAGGCCCACGATATTGTTATGTTGGGCTAGATTTTCCTTTTGGGTTTAGTATATAAACATCCTAAACTTAAATGTATTATGTATTCTGTTTTCCTCAAGATAAATAAACTGCTCTCCTTTGCCCGTGGACGTAGCCAATACATCGTTGGTGAACCACGTAATTCTGTGTTTTTCTTACATTCGTTATAACACATCACATAGCATTTCTCTAGATTCTTTGTTAACTCATGCCGGAGAGAACTGAACTCCTTTCGAGCCCAAGTTGAAACAGACCAGCAGAAACAAGGATTCAAATAGTCAGATTCAATCTGTTTCTGTCTTTCATTCAATTCTAAGAATTCCAAACTAGTATATAACTGATAATAGTTGAGAGAAATCAGAGAATATATTGCTTGAAATTCAAGCTATAAATGCAAAAGATCGATAAATTGCCATGCAGTTCTATTACATGTACAGCCAATTAATAATGTACTTCTTGCCCTCCAATGGCTGGCTACATGGTTCTACTATACAGCTCATTTAGGAGGCCATGTATAAATTCAAACTATAAATGTGGAAAAGGGTACCTAACCAATACCTTACACCCACTTTTGTAATAAACACATATTTATTGAAATCTAGTACAAATTACATCATTGCATGCAACATCACATCCCCGACCCCGAGTCATAAGTCGACAAAGTATCTTGATGAATTGCTGATGAACTATTAGACCCTCATCATCAGCATAAAACCATACACATGCATATTAAAGAGAACAGAAAGATAAGGATTTGCAAGCTCTAGTACAATTTTATTCCCATGATTTCCTTCTTCGATCACTGTCTGAATTGAATTGGGGTCCAAGTATTGGTTCCACTTGAAATTTCAAATTTGCATCAACTGTTCAAACACCGTCATAGCAGAAGCTGGCATTCCCAAAAACACATTAATGCTTTTCCTGTCTTTCCCATGAGAGAGGAACAAGATTACTTCCTTCTCAGGCAAACCCACAGGCCCCGAAAACACAGGCTCTCCCCAACCGAAATCAGTAGTGTGGAAGGCAAGCCTAGACCATGTTGTTATTAGAAGAGTTGCTGCCAAAGAAGGCCTGGCTCTTGTGACTTCAAAGAAGTCTATGACTGATCTCATATAACTATCACTAACCATGTGAATTGCCTCATTAACTAGCCCAACAGCGAATGACATTGGCTTCTCTAATAGATCCCCTGTATTGCATAATGCATTTGTCAGGACAATTGCATTTCCAAAGTAGCCTTTTGGTATTGGTGGCTCAAATCTTGATCGTCCATCAACGGCGAAAAGCAGCTTTGTTTTCTGATCTGGTACCATCCTTAAGGCCCTTGTCCTTGCTCTCCAGACAAATGCAGAGAGTGCTACAAATGTAGTACATTTGTCAACAACTCCATCTTCCATGGCCATTTTCTTGAGCTTTTCGAGCTTCTCTGGTTCAAAACAGAAGGACCTATAAACCATTTCTTCTTCTTCTTCATAACATTTCCCAGTATCGGATATATCTTCTATCTGAGCAAATTCATCGTGAGGGAACTCTATCTTTGGTGGGTTTCGGGCTTTGAGTATGCTTCTGTCTATAAATGGAGAAACCTTAAGAGGCAAGTCTCTAGCAGTGTCAGCCCATGAGTTCATCAATTCCATTTGAGAAATCCCATCAGTCATACAATGGTTCATACATAACCCAAGGACAAATCCTCCACATCTGAACCTAGTCACCTGGAATTAAAGTTCACATTTTAGATGACTTGTGCTAGATGTTAACAAGTGGAAAACAGAAACATTAAAATGTGAAACTAAATATATATAAATACAGATATGTATTATCTATTTTGAATAACTACAGAAAGTTCTATTCCCATATATAAGGGACAAACGTACGTTCTCTTCCACAGTTCCCATTTATCTAGTATATATGTCAGTCTAAGAAAAAGAAGTATATATGCCATGTTGTCTAAAAATTTATCTAAATATACTTGATCAAGGGTAATTAGGTAGATTTTGAAAACTGTTGAAAGCTCAAACCTGAGCAACCATAAGAGGAATTTCGAGTAGGTTCTTGGCACCAGGAACATCATAAATCAGCTTCCCAAGAATCACAGGATCCTGCTTTGTAATGTCTCCTAACTCTTCCATTTCGCAATTAGCTTCTGCTTCCACAAACACAGCACCATCTCCTGTGCAATCTACTATCAGTTTCCCCTCTGTGCTTATACTTAACCTTCCTGCCAGTGGATAGTAATGAACAAGAACCTTTGATAAGGCTTTCTTCATTACTTCCACAACATCCTCATTCCCTTTGGAATCTGACTTGTAATAGTAAAGAGTACGAACTATGACCGCAATGTTCTGATCTAGATTTGACAGGAAGTAGAGGCCCTTCTCCGTTTCTGTTGCAGGAGGTACAAGAGTTGGTTCTTCTTTCTTCACAATAACCTCAGAGGTTTTGTATCTGTTATCCCCCATCACACAATATCAGCTCGACAGCTCCCTTGAATGGCAGCAGCACCTAATTGCTGTTCAAACAAAGTAAGAGATATGTAGGTGAACCATTGCCAACCCATGTGTGTATATGCATGCAAGTTGGAATTCATGACTATAAACATTACAGAAATTCATTTTCAGTTGTGTACCCAAATGTTCTTTTCTAGTTAATATACTTATATGTTCAATGACCATCAATCTGGATCATCGATCAAGTAAGTTCTTGATACTAGCTAGCTAGCTATATGGTACCATACATGTCAAATATCTACAAACAAAATTATTGTCCAAACAATGAACCTGAAATTATATAAAGGGCAAATAGAGCTAGCTGAAGTATTATACCTCGTTTGCTGGGATGTTGGGACTAAATGACCAACTTGTGTGCAAATGGTTGCAATCAACTCAGATGTGCAAATGCCTCTCTACATGGTGTTGCAACTTTATAGGGGAATAGCTGGGGGCATTCTTCTACCAAGGCAACCCAAAAGCTTACTTTAGTTGTTTTGGTTGACAAGTCTTTGCATGCATAGTGAAAGGGACTAACTTTCGTGTTTAATTGGATCCATTACGCAAACATCTTTTAGTGGAGAAGAGAAGACCCTCTTAAATTTGCTCTCTCTGTGCAGATTTGGCTAGTCAAAATGTGATCGTATCATTCATATGAGAGCTGTGTAGATTTACAAGAGATAGATATTAGGGTCAGTTGGCATGGCAATCATCCATAATATATGCTACGTTGCTTGGTCTACATGCTCTTAATAATTAAGAAAAATAATGAATTACTGCTTTCTATCTACCCCTGCACATGATATAAATCAGATTATGTTTCATTTTCATCGCCACTCCACTTGATATATATGTCATTGTTACCGGGCGGGTCTTGTGTAATCAATCACACAGTTAGGAGTTAGAAGGTTCCATTAGATGAATGATATAACCGACAACAAGTAGACGACCCCCCTATCTGCATCAAGTTTGAGTCCCAGCTTCACTTTATTATCTGGATATTGAATTTGATACATCGTCCAATATTGTGAACAAATCAACAAAAGATCACCTACCAATGAGACACTGGTTTCGATTCTCATTTTTCCATGTTGATCATATCACACAAGACAAGTGTAATGTTTTTTTTTTTTTTTTCAACAAGAAAAGTGTAATACCATTATTAATCAGTTTCTATGAATATATGATTAACCTTTCATGATCTAGAATCAGTATAATAGTATAATATAACATACCCAAATGAGTATTATATACAAATTATACCTTGTTTGCTAAAACTTTGCAATCAAGTTTAAGTAGAGCAGAGGGTTAACAATTTGTATGAAAAATCTTTGTTAAAGATATACTCCACCTATTTTTAACTTGTAACTGATACATGAGAACATGTGTTATCTCAAGGGAATCAATCAAACTACTATGGAATTCTTGGTGAACGGTACCAGATCAGGATGGCCCCAAGTACTTAACAACTTGGAACGATGAAGGGGAGCCATCTCCAATGGATAGAATAGGACACAACAGTTCTATTTGGAGTTCTAAAATACTAAATAAAGTTCCACATTTTGGAACAACAGAACAGTTGATTGCTTGAGCTATATGCAAAGTTGGACTCTCATTTGCATTAACCACAACTGATTTGAATAGTGTCAAACTGAGTTGCATTTTCTTAGGTACAACTTTTCTTTACAACCCTATGCTGGAGAATAGATCTATATAACCCTTGGCTAGAAGTTGATATGAATTAGACTTATTCACAGAAACATACAATTTATCTACTGGAGATTTACTGTTTGACATGAATTCATAATACAACTTGATTCAACTGAAATGTGGATGATATCAATCAATGTATGTATGATCAGTACTTCCTTATGAATCAAACCCAAAACGATTCATTCAGCAATACCATGCACTGGTGAGTGGTGAATATGCTTATTATTACTTAACAAGAATTCATAATAATGACATTAATTTATTGAAATTGTTGCAGGAACACAGGGAAGAAAAATAGAAGATGATAAACCCACTGACTACTCATTTCTAATGGAAAGCAAGTTGACAATTACAGCTAAACAACTCTTACAGGAGGGGGCTTAAACTTGAAAATCAAATTCATAAAACTAACATATGAATTTGAGGTCAGTTTAACACTACTAATAGGTTAATAAATATGGTACAAAACACACAGACCCAAGCATCAAAAGTAATTTTATCCATTCTGAAGTTCTGGACTACCTGATGAATGCAACACAGGGTTCATACTCTGCTGGGTCATGTATGAGTACTGACCCACTATCAACTAACAACTAATCCCATCGAAAAAAAACTGACAACTAAGCATCATCATGGTCCTCTTTCTCTGAATCATCACCAGCTGCTTCCTCTTCATCCTCTTCTTCCTCATCAGTCATGTTATTAATTACATCAGTAATTATATCCTTCACCTCTGCTTTTCTATGCATTAAATCAATACCAAAGTGGGTACCTAATAGAAAAAAGCTCAATCAAGTTAAACGCATGAACAGAAAGAAATCAAGGAAACATGTGGAGAGCAACAGAAAAGAGCCCTACCAAGTTGCTTGAGAATATCAGATAAAGTTGCCTGCAGCAGGTAAATTCAGAAGATTAAATCATATTATTGACACAACATCAACCATCCAATGTACTGTATTAACATAATTACTTACAGTATTGAAGTCCACATCCTTCAGAATGTCAACAATTACAGCATGCACATCTTCTTTTGTGGGCTCTGCCTTTGCTTTCTTGCTAGTTTTGCCTTTCACTAGGTTCATCCAAAAATTTCAGACAATTAAAAAAAGAGCTTAAAAGTACAGCCAAACTAGAATTTTCATAAAGAGCAAATCATGGATGCTAACAAACACAAAGAAAATCACCTTGATCCTTTGCTGGAATCTTAGCTGGGGACTTGCTCGACTGTTTCTTGCTAGTGGTTTTTGCCTTGCTATCTTTTGGGCTTTCCTTTTCAGTCTTCTGTTTTTTCACAGATCCCTTTGCTTTAGAACCAGAAGCTCCATCAGCATCACTTGCACCTCTTTTTGAAGAAGAACGAGATTTCTTTTCAGACTCTGTAGTAGTTTTCATAGATTTTACAGGGGTTCTCTTCTTAGCTGGTGTTGACTTCCCCGCAGTTTTAACCTTTGAGCCCTCCTTCACATCTTTTGATAAACTTTTTGGACTTGCCACCTGGTCTTTCGGTTCATCTTCCTCTTCATCAGATTTATCTCCGTGATCTGTTTCTTCATTCATCTTGTCATCATCATCTTCTTCAAGAGGATCATCTTTCGAATCTGAAGGTTCAACTTTATCATCAAGTTCGTCTTCTTCATCTTTAGTCGACTCTTCATTTTTTTCAGCACTGGTTGTGTCCTTCTGTTTCTAAGGAAATAAAGGCAGAAGTAAAACTACAATTCTTAGTCACAAGAATGAATGCGTGAATTATTCTCATACATGTTGCTTTATGTGATCAAATAAATAAGTGCATTGCCCAGGAATACATTGCCAATGCTATAATGTGTTTACAACAAAAAGGTGAAATTCAATTATTTGAAAAAGAATCAACATGTAGATTCAATCATCTAAGAAGGGGGTCAAAATTGAATGTCCATTTATATTATACACAATATTTAGAAGTTTATTATTCGTTTATCCAGAAAATGTTGGTACATTGATGTACCAGAAAACTAAAGTGAGTGTGAAGAATGTGAAAAGGGACTGTAAAATTCATTCCCTCTTAAGTAACAGACAAATAAGATGGATTAACTAAAACAAAAACAAAAAAACTAAAACAAAAAACATATGAAAAATAAATCATTCGAGGCTTCTTCCTGGGAAACAAAACTTGGATGTGAACACATACAAAGGCATCATAATTTGCATTTGAAGCAGCAAGTTACGTTAATAACAGCAAAGAACTAACCAAGTCAGCAAATCAGAAAATAAACTCTAAAGGAATTATTATTACCTACTTCATAGAAACCACAAATAACTTTTTTAATGTAATTTGTATGAGCAATTACATACCTTGACTGGAGTGTCCGATGATCCATCTCCAGAACCTGCAGTCTTACTTGGTGTAACCTTCTTCTTACGCTTTTGCCCTTTCTAAAATTCAGATAAGATAGATGGATTAACATAAGTCACTCATCAGGAATATTTAAAATGCAGCAAATAAATATATAGAGACAGAGAAAAGAAAGAACCTGTTCCTTTTCAGCGAGCAGAACATCAGTTGTAGCATGTGGGGATTCCAAGAACTCCAATAACTTCGCAGAAAGTTCTTCCTGTAAAGTGTGACTCATACGATAAGAGGTCTATAGTGATTTAAACTAATATAAAATAGTTATTCCTTTGACTACTTACCTTCTTTGTGCCTGCTTTATTGATTTGAATATTAAGCACATCACAAAAATCCATCAACTTTTCTTTAACACACTTATCAAGCTTCTCCTTTACTCTTGTCCTCTGCTTTTCTTGCTGCAAACAGAAAAGTTAAGGGTGAAAACAAATTGTGCCCACTATCTTGTATATCTGTAACAGGGAATATACAGCATCGCAATGTATGAAATAGCAAATGTGACCAAAGAATGGATAGCGGTCAGAAAAGTATCGTAGTGTGACCATGCAAACCTCTACACCCTAAACCCCACTCTCCCAAACAAAAAAAAAAGAGAGGTTACAAGGAGTGACCGAATACAGAAAATATATTACCTCATTCTCAGTCCACACATAACCTGAAAACTGGACGATGTTTCTCTTTAAAGTGTGAGACTGCACAGGAACATCAACAATTAGAACAGATAGACTACCAGATAACATTCGTATGAACATTGATATGCAAAGACAATACTACACCGAAACCTCACCTTAGCTTTCTTTCCAAAAAGAATTGTGTGCAGTAATTGCAGGTTGTCATCAGGCTTTCTCTTTGATAACTTGAAAGCCACTGAAACAGTTCAGAACATAAGACAAAATACACAAAGATGTCGTTACAAACTTGGTAATCAGATCAGCACAGAAAGAAAGCTACAAACATCCATCTCTTGAAATGCCATCATACTTGAACATATAGAAATTTGTATGAATGAAGCTAACAAAAATAACTATTGAAAGTCACGCCAACTTAAAGTAATGAGATAGTCTGCAACTTAATAATAGAAGTTTAGATGCAAAGCACGCTTATTCAACTCAATTAGGCTGTTCAACCTTTGGTGTTCTGTGAACTAGGCAGATATACAATTAAGGATAAAACACTACTACTATTAAATGCTAACATAAATTATAAACAACACTGATAAACGGATGTAAACTGCACTGCCTGGTTCCAAAATGGATGTTGGGTAATATTAGATGGCAACTGTAATTAGACTAAGCCAAGGTGAATCCAGGGCATATTCATACCATTGAAAAGTCACTGATAGTCTTCCAACTTATTGTGTTTCTTGTTAACAATATACACGCTAACAAGAATACGAACACAAAAAACAAAATCCCTTATTAAACCAAACAAATTAAAATGATAAAAACTAATGTACTTTCACACGACTGAGTTTGTCCATAATCATCAGGTGAAATACCAAACAAATATCAAAATGAAAGACTGGTAGAAACACCTTCTTCTTATCAGCAGTTTTATACTATTAAGAAACATGTATTGCAGTAATGGAGAGTTATAACTTTATAAGTGATATATGTAATTGTTAAGAAGTCTCTCATGTGTTCAATGAAGTGGGAAGTTCAGGGCAACATTACAACAAAACAGGACCGTCATGTCCCAAGGTAGAGCATAAAATGAGCTAAATATCTAAGTTTCAGATCCTCAAATCCAGTAGCACTAAAAATAAGTTCACCAGATCAATGAAGCGAAACATAGAGATTTGAGTGAAAGCAAATAGCATTGAATATCAGTCAGATCCAGTGGGACACCAAATCAACATATATCAAACTGCAACACATCTAACATTAACTAAGCTTTCAGCAAAACATACCGTTTGGAATATCCTTGAGCTGGATTCCAGGACCCTGAAATCATTCAACGACAATGTAAATCACTAAAAACAACTGGCAAAAAAGACACACAAAAATACCTTCTCAATGCTCAATGGTTTTGTCGACGAAGACCTCCCAGTCTCGGGAGCAGAGTAGCGCTCAACTACTTTCCTCTCCCTAGTCGGCCTCTCACTCACCGGAGTGACAGGCTCCTTCTCCTTCTTCGACTCAGTCTCGCTCTTTAAGCTACCTTTCCGAGCCCTCTTACCTTTCTTTGGAGTTTCTTCAGCTACCACTCCCTCGGAAACTTCCGGCAGATCGATCTCTTTCTCTTGCTCCTCTCCAGCTTCAACCACCTCATGTTTGTCCTCAACAGGAGCTTCTTCCTCCGGCTTCTTCTCCTCTAGGGCTTCGGCTTCGGACGCCATGGGTACCAGTCAAGATCGAGACTTTAGCAAAGAATTGCGGAAACCCTAGATTTGTGGGGAAATCAAAAACCCTATATCACAGAGCGTTTTACTGAAAGCAGAGATCTGAGAGTTAATTGAGACCATAAGAAAAAGGAATTTGGGGGGAATCGAAATTGAGGGTTTTGATTTTTGGGTTGATTCGGGCGGGCTGTGAATATAAAAGGGAGGGAGGGTTTTGTTGGGGTTTCAAAAATTTGGCTATGAAATTTTGAGAGCGCGCTTCTCTGTCTTTTACTACTATTTAGTATCTACTAGCCACTTCTCTTGTTAGCGACTACAACTTCCTAATCTCAGGGATAGGGATGAGATGAGGCATCTGTTCTTTATGAATCTTTTGGCTTCACTTTTCTGTTATTAGCTCTGATGCCAAACGACTTCAATTCCTTCAATTATAGGTTTTAAACATCATATATGTAATGACTATCTTCTTCATATCAATTGATCGTGATTTTTTTTTACTTTTAAAATTATGTATTGTTCAGTTGGTAGGTGGTTGTATGTGGTTTTACTAATACAATTTTCATCGAATGTTATTATTAGTTATAGTTATGAATGGATCTTATGTTATGAGACATGATAAGGTGAAACTTTAACGTAATATACTTGCATTCATGTAAATATGTTGTGTCTATATGAGGATAAGTGCGACATGACTACTACATGATCTAAGATCGGTGTGTTGTGGTTATCAAAACAATGGTAAAATGTCATTACAATGTTTTTTAAACATAATGCGAAAATTGGTGATCGTGGTTAATCTCGGACGAACTTGTTGTTAAACAATGACAAGCGTGGTCTGTGGATCACCATTGTATCGATACTGTTCCAACTTAAATACCTTTAAGTAAATATCACCATTGTATCGTGATATTTGAGATTCGTTTTTGCATTAAAGAACATGATCGAGTGTAAAGATTCATAAATAGTGAACCTTGACAATCATTGTTGGGTCATAGACGTGTGATGCACTTAAGCCATGGTAGCTCTAATTTACAACTTCCAATAGGGACTCAACCTGCAAGGCCGAAGTAGGCTCAACAGTCAAGTTAATCATGTCAATGGTTCATATTACGATTGTATGTCACGGAAAATACTAGATGGAACAAATAAAGTTAATGCAGCGGAAATATAACGAAGAAACTTATTTTACTATTGAATAGAAGTTTACAATCAATGATAAACTTATTCTCAAAAATAAATTACTTCACACTTGACCAAACACGCAAGTGTTCAATGCCACGTAGGTCTTGGTTGCCACGAAGGTCTTACGTTAAAATGTCACGAAGGTCTTACACTTGAGATGTCACGAAAGTCTTACACTTAGGAATGCCACGAAGGTCTTACGTTCCTTCTTCTTCTTCTTCTTTTTCTTCTTTTGTTTTTTCTTTTCTTTTTGGTTCGAACGCTCACAATGATTCGACCTTTGCCGATCCTCTCTTTATAAATAGGGTTACATCTTTTTACCTTTAATTACACAATCAATCAAATATGCTAACTACCTTTTACACCACATATATAAAAGGTATACTCCATATTTTAATTCAATTTGAATATAAAATATGTCATATGCCTTAACAATATATTTAGTACCAAACTAGGTTAAGGCCACTCATATCTCCATTGAATGAATTATATTCAATCACAACAATCAAAGGAGATGTACCATAAATATCATTTGATCACAAACGGCCGAACATTTGTTTAGGGTGTTAGGTTTTCAACTCGACTTCATGACTTTCCTAGGCCAACAAGGAAAGTATCATTTCTTTTCACTATCTTCTCTTCCGAAATAATCCTGGTTTAATAGCTTCAAAGCTTCCTTCCGAAACTCCATGCAATTAGCATTTGATCTCATCAACTCTTAGCCTTTGATCTCCATCAACTCATGGAGGCCAATATACCTTCAACGGTGATGAGGCAATAGTAAAGACATTGTTGTAATCCACTTTCATTCAACAAGTTATGTTAGTAATTAAAACAAATATAACATTAATAAATATTGACTAAACAGTGTCTCACCTTTTCTATTTTCTAACTTTTGATGTCTCACGTTTCCAAAACTTTAAAATGGTGTCTCACCTTTTAACACTGACATAATTTTGATACCTAGAGCCGTTAACTCCTTAACGGAGTTTGTCAAGTTGCAATTTTAGACCTTAAACGACCAAACTGCCCCTTGTTTTAATTGTTGACTCTATTCTGAAACACTATTCACTTTCTCTCTCCCCGTCGAAATTTCCGACGCTACGCCACCGTCCGGCCACCATTGATGGTGTTATTGGTATCCAGACGAAGCTGCTTTCCCCCTCTACAAATTTAAGTAGGTATCTCATTCTCTCTCGTCGTCGATTAAAAGGAATCAATCGAATTAGGCCGATTACTGTTCATTTACTTTTTTCGTCGATTCTCTCTTCTTAGGCCGTTATTGATCGAGTTTTTGGTATTGAATTGAAGCTTATGTTGTCATGAATAACTCCTCCAAATGAATTGACTCAAGTTACAGTAGGTAAGGAGAAATCGAAAATTTTAAATTCTAGGGTTATTGGTGAATAGTGTCGAATTAGGGGTTTTTGTAAATTGACTCCTTTAGACTTGAAATTAGTGATTGTTGTAGAAGGGAAAGTTGTTCGAAATATTGAGACGAAGTTTTTGTTAAATTTTGGTGATTTTTGGGGGCGTTTACCGCCGCTGCCGGCGGCGGTGCAGCCACCGTGGGTGGCTTCTGAGGTTGAATTTCGAATAATTATGAGGAATGGAGTATTTTGGCATGTATTTTAGAATTTTTAGAGGAGTTTAACTAGGGTTAAGCTAATTGTTTAAATTTAGGATAAATGATTTTGGTGGCGGCGCCGGAGTTAGGGCATAGGCGATTATGTTCGGTGTCGAGAGCGAGTCAGTGAAGAATGACTGAGAATGTGAATTCCCCTACCAGAAAGAAAAGTAAAAAAAAAAAAAAGGAATATCAACAGTGAAAAAAAAGGTTAAGGGTAATTTCAGAAACTGAAAATTAGTGGGAAAAAATATTAATAAAAAAATTAGAGGGGGTGGGGATTTCAGTTCCCTTTATTAATTAGGGTCTAATGAGTTCCTTCAAAGACCATGAATCTTCACCTGTGACTATTGTAACTGCTATGACAGTAACACAGTTGTAACACTCCGAATTTTGAATAATAAAATTCAAATTCGACAATGTTAAAATTTACAAATAAACTCAATCACTTAAAGGTTATCATACAATAACCAAGTAAAACAACAGAGTTTAAGTGTGTGGCTCTATACATTCAAAATATTACATCATCAACAACATAGATGTAAGAAAAAAGTCTCTCACTATTACTCTCTAACCCAAAAATGATGATTACAAGCTAGACCAAGGCCTACACCTACTAGCCGTGCGACTCAGATGCCGCTCCCTGGCTTCTGGTCCTCACCTGCTGGTCTAACCCCTACACTATCAATTGGTGCACCGGGTTGTAAACAACGAACCCGGTAAGCTTTCAAAGCTCGTGTGAGTAAAACAAACAAGTTCAGGATAAAATAATTAAACCAACAAAGAAAAACACTCCCAACCAACCACGACTCGTACATTATAAAATTCACGATGCACAATCAACCAAAAGAGTATGACTAGGGGCTCACTGACCAACGTCATTCCCCTACAAATCTCACAAGGCAAACAGACTAGAGCTCTAACTGATCGTAACCAATCACTCGGCCAAAGGCTTGGTCCCGACATACTTGTCATAAGGATCCCTTTCACCACTTAGGCAAGATCCTCTCCCCACACATGTAAGATCTTTCACCACTATTGGTGAGATCTTACTTTAACCGTTGGTTTCTATACCAACACAACCACACATCACACCACTCACATAATCACATATATGATAAATTCATAACATAATACATTCACCCAATTGCACACTCACATTATATATATTTCACGTAAATATATATATACGTAGACATCCACTCAGGAATAGTCCACTAATACCAACTATAGTCATTGATCGTAAAAAGCTTTGAAAATCATTTTTATATTAAAATCATTTTACTTACCAATGAACCGTAGTCGATCAAGTTCATTCAATTTAAAACAAATATCAATTCCATAAAATCATTTTACATATAACGATCCATATACTATAATTAATTCGTAATCAACTCGTATTTGATACGAATACACTGAGGTTTACTCACCTTAATTCACCATAAATGGTAAATATCCGTTTCGCGTCGGGCCTCAGAGAGGACAGGTCGAATCGGGCTGAAATAGCGTCGAGTCGGATCGCTACAGTACCGGTCAACGGCTAACGTCAGTCAACGGTCAACGTTGACCGGGTCGGGTCAACTCCGGGTCGGGTCAACTCCGGGTCGGGTCTGAACTGCTGAAACGGGTCGGGTCGACCCGATCGGAGACGTTTCTCGATCCGGTCACTGCGGCTTGAATCGGCGACAACCACCTACACCAAGAGGACCGCAAGGAGAAGACGAACCATTGGTGGGTGGCACGAGCTCCGGTTCCACCGGACGTGGTCGCAGCTCCGTCGTGTACGGCAGCAGTGGCTTCCTCCGCTTGCTGCGCCGAGCACAGCCACTCTCCGGTGCCGATCCTTAGCTCAAACGGAAGAGGATGTCGTGGTGAACATTTCGACAGGTCGCACGCCTCTAGAGGTGGCCGGATGAGGGAGATCTACGCGAAAAAAGCTCCGGATTCGAATTGAGACGATGAACAGTAATTCGCGATAATTTCAGATATTTTCGGAATTTTCTGATTTTTCTGAAATTAAATTACTATTTATAGAAATTTCAGATTTTTGGAATAACTTCAACATGTCGTAACTTTTTCATACGACGTCTGTTTCAAGCGTGCCACGTGTCTACGAACTCGTATCATCGAGCTCTACAACTGTCATGAAGGAAACTTGTCGAAAGTCATGACGGATCAGAAAGTCAACTTTTAACCCCTCGAAATTCAACGTTTTTCAAATCTTTAACTCTCGAAACTCACTTCCGACGTCACACAACAACTAATTAAAACGTATGAAACACAAATCCTCAAAAATCATCCTCCAAATAATTCACGATTAAATTACAAGAAATTAGTAATAAAAATCGGGTTATTACAACAGTACTCATGTACTGTGAAGAAACAAATGAAACATATCATCGAGAGTGTTTCATAGTAGAGTTAAGATACTCTCCATACTAAGACTGCAGTGATTCCGCCAGGATAGTAACCACTTAGACATGAAGTAGTTAGGTGAAATATGACATATTGAACGCTAGTCCTTAGGATTGGTAAGTAATTAAGTTTTAGTTTAAAAAAAAAAATTATGATATTATTTATTAGAAAAGGGGTAGTTTGGTCATTTAAGATCCAAAATTGCAACTTGACAAACTCCGTTTAGGAGTTAACGGCTCTAGGTATCAAAATTAAGTTAGTGTTAAAAGGTGAGACACCGTTTTGAAATTTTGGAAACGTGAGACATCAAAAGTTAGAAAATAGAAAAGGTGAGACACTGTTTATTCTATTTTCCCTAAAGTAAATATTCAGCCTGGATAATATTGATAATAAAAAAATATTTGTTGGAGTTGTCACGTGAAACTCGCATGTGGTTCTGCCAAATAAGTAAATAACCCACAGACCAGCGCGTCAGAATCTGATTGGTCTGTGAGTCAATAGAAAACCTTTGCCGAGTCGCTGGAGCAAGTCATTAGTCGAAACATAAATTGTAGAGCGCGAGAGAGGACCCAATTCACACTTACCTGATCCGAGATGGAACTTGCACCAAACGACCCGGGTTCAAAGCAGCTCCGACCCGACGAACCAGAGCTCGACCTCTACACCATCCCAAGCCACTCTAGTAAGTCCTCCCTCTTTCCTCTCTCTAAACCCTAACATTATCTCTATTTCCAAAACCCTAATTAGCTAACCCTAAACCTTGGAATCCTTCTAAGAATGTTGTAATTGATGCACGTTAGTTTTGAATTTTGGAACTTGTTTGTTTTGGTCAGGCTGGTTTTTGTGGGATGAGATTCATGAAACTGAGAGAATTGGTTTAAAGGATTTCTTTGATGGGAGGTCTATATCAAGAACACCAAAGGTGTACAAAGAATATAGGGACTTTATAATTAACAAGTATAGAGAAGACCCTGCTAGAAAGCTCACATTCACCGAGATTCGGAAGTCACTTGTGGGTGATGTTACTTTGCTGCACAAGGTCTTTAGTTTCTTGGAGAAATGGGGGTTGATTAATTTTGGTGCTACTTCGGAGCCCAATGATGGTTTTGGTACCTTTGGTGAGGTCAGGACTACTGTTAAGGTTGAGGAAGCAGTCCCAAATGCAGTCCGAGTGGGTGCCAATCCAAGTGATTCTAAGCCCCTTTCAGCCACACCTATGGCAGTGGACAGTGGGGTTGGAAGTGCGAGTAGAATTGCATTGCCTTCATTGGCATCACACTCGAGTGTTTTTGGTGATTTGAAGAAAGAAAGGTTGGTTTGTAGCAATTGCGCCGCAGATTGTGATTCTGGGCACTACAAGTATAACAAGGTAGTTTCTTGGCTTCTTTTGTTAATCCAGAATAAATGTATTCGTAGTTTTTTTTTTGTCCTGAAGCTTATAAATTTATGTATCTGCTATGATTCTTGTATTGGCAGGGTGATTCTTTACTTTGCATAAAGTGTTTTGAAAATGGAAACTATGGGGAGAACAAATTGAAAGAAGATTTCAAGTACAACGAGCAAGTTGAAAAGAGCGCTAATACTGGAGCGGAGTGGACTGAATCAGAAACCTTACTTCTTTTAGAATCAGTTGTGAAGCATGGAGAGGATTGGGATCGTGTCGCTCAAGATGTTCAGACCAAGACCAAAGCTGATTGTATCTCTAAGCTTCTTGATCTGCCTTTTGGGGAGGTTGGGTCGGGTTCTGGTCATAGAAAAGGTAAGCATAGTGGTAACTTGACCAGTTCAAAACAAGGTCAGTTATCTTCATCCGAGTGTCAAGAGACTATCAAAACCAAGAGTCAGAGCCATGAGCAGACAAATGACATTGAGCAGAATGGAGATACTGCGAACCAAGGTCCCCCTTTGAAAAGACAACGTGTCACTTCCCTTTCGGATGCTAGTAGTTCACTGATTACACAGGTACTTACTATCCTGATCCTAAATATAATCTTCTAGTGAACTTGTTGGCAAACTGTATTTTGAGACACTTTCTGGTTCAGTAGTAGTTTACAATACCAATAAAGTATAGGTTGAAATGGTTTGAGTCCATTTGACATGTATTAAGGTGAAAAATACACGCACAAAATGAACTAACAATATCAAGAGTGAATAATAGAAAAATTCTTCATGCTCTTCTTTCCACTGTCAAGTTGTATCTACAAAAGCATATCTAGAGTGATTTATTTTTCTTTTAATTTTTAAGTTGTTCTTTCCTCTGTCAAGTTGTATCAACAAAGACATGTTTTTGTACTGTTGTATATTCTCATACTTGACTATGGTCAACTCGTTATATATACCAATAAAGTTGACAAATTTTTTATGTTTAATCTTTATCAGTCATCCTAATGATCACGGGAAACTTCCAATGTTTTTCATTAGGTATCTGCGTTGTCAACCTTGGTTGGTCCTCATATTGCAGCAGCAGCTGCTGAGGCTGCTGTTAATGTACTTTGTGAGGAAACCTCATGTTCTAAGGAGATGTTTAGTGCTGAAGAGGATCTTGTTACAAATGGCTTGCAGTCTCCTGCTATTAATTGTGAGACAGAGAGGTTATCTGTCTACTTATATGCTTTTCCAACTGATGCTCCAGATATCAATCTGCTAGTTATTGTATTGTTGGCATCAAAGTCCTAATTTTTTCTGGTTTTGTTTCTGTTTTAGGGGCCTTCAACTTGAAGATTCAGAAATGAAGGAAAGGCCAACTGAATCAGGTATATGCAGTAAAGCCAACTATACAATATGATTTCTGTATATTTGGCTGAGTTGAATTTAGATTTAGTGATTGTTGGTTTCTATACTGCTGTTATAATACATGACCATTCAAAGCTTACATAATGGTCATGTATTATGTCCTCATCTCAGTCCTCCTAATCCTCCTTGTTCGTATTTCTGTTATTGTCCTCATCTCAGTCCTCCTAATCCTCCTTGTTCGTATTTCTATTACAGCGAGCCAGGATGCATTTAAGAAAAAAGATGACATACCTCCAACTTTGCAAATTAGAGCTGCTATCGCAACAGGTCTTGGAGCAGCTGCTGCTCGTGCAAAATTATTAGCTGATCAGGAGGATAGAGAGATTGAACATCTTCTGGCAACCATAATAGGGACACAGGTAGATGTTTTTTTATATCTTTTTCCCAGCTATCCGTCCTATTGATGCTCAAGTGGTTTTCAGCCATCTCTTTCCTCTTGCTATCTGTTGCAATTCTAGCCATCTCTGATGCATAACAACCTAACCTTGCTGTTTCTTTGGCACGACCGTAGATGAAGAAATTGCACTGCAAACTCAAGAATGCTGAAGAACTGGAGCTGCTTATGGAGAAGGAATATGCCGAAATCGAAGAAGAAGAAGATTCTCTGCTAGGAGAGCGAATTGACATCATACAAAAGACACTCAACTCCGGTGTACCTAGATGGAGGGATCATCCTTCTCTAAAACCTTGAAATGTGTCTACATGTAAATTAGAGCTGAAGAAACATAGACTAGAGGTAGAGTAGCAATGTATTTGGTAGGCACCTTACCAAAAGCTTTTGTACACTTCCCGGATTCCTAATTTTCGCCGATGAATTTTACTTGAGAGTAGAAATTGTTGTACAATTAGGTCCTATAACTTTTCAGTTGTTTGAATGCTAGTATTTTAAGAAATACATGTTTTAGTGTTCAAGCAATCAAGTCATTCAAGTGTTCAGAAATTTTTGGTTGATCGGGCCGGGTCGGCATTAATCTGGGCCGGGTTGGGTTAGCCCTTTTACCGCCCTAAAGTTAAAAAATTGACGACTCTAAAACCCCAAGAATCCCTAAATTGAGCAAAACCGAAAATGATCAGAAGAAGACTCCAGCTCAGTTACTCTTCCGACGAAGAAGAGGAAGCGCCTCCGCAACCAACCACCGCGACTCACCCGCCGGTTACCCAAGCCCGCCCCAACCCCTACCCCTCCGGACCACTCCCAATCTCCTCCTCCGACGAGGACTTCATCGACGTAGCCGACAACCTCTCGCCGCCGTCTCCGGAGTTTCCGGACTCCCATAATCCACCGCCTCCTCCTAGCTCCGGCGGTTGTCCGATTAGCGAGTTTCTCCAGGGACTTGGCTTGAGGCAGAATCGGGAGTGGTTGGACGGTTGCGTTTTGGGGCTACAGCAATCGGTGCCGGCGTTTCAAAACCTAAATGCGGCGGCGAAGGCCAAGCTCTGCTTCGAGCAGTTCTTGGTTTCCGATATGAATCTCTCCGGCGGCGGCGTGCTCCCTCCGAACGTGGCCTCTCTTCATTTAGCTGATCTTCCAGGTCCTTATGTGTTGCAGGTTGAACCTTTATTCTTTTGCAGATTGAGTTGAACTGAAGCACCTGATTTTTATTATTTATTTAATTATTTGTTTTTGCAGGTTGATGAGATTGTCAACATTAGCAATCCTTTGAAGATCAGGTATCAGAAAGCCACTGCTGGACACAAAAGGTGCCTCAAGCTGTCGATGACCGACGGCGTTCAACGCGTTTTTGGCATGGAATACAGGCCCATTCAGGCCCTTGAGGCTTTGGCTCCTGCTGGATTGAAGGTTTTCCCTACTCTTGTTTGGTTATTTCGATTAATTTGTTGACCAATGTATGACATTTGTACTGTTAAACAGTGTTTATTTGAATGTAAGCCTTTCTTATTCGCTCGTCTGACTCAAGCACAGATTTTTCCTGTTGACCTCTAGGTTGTTGTGCGCAATGTACATATACGCCATGGGCTCCTTATGCTGGTGCCTCAATGTATAGAAGTGCTAGGAGGATTAGTTGAAGAGCTGGATGCGGCACGAAAGAGGCTTGTAGAAGAGGTGAATAAGCCACCAAGGGGAAACAGGTAAAAGTGTAATGATATTGAAGATTTAGAGCATACTGCTCATCATGTCAAACTATTCATTTCCGAACAGAAAAAGTATAACCTCTTTTAGTAGTAAATCTGCCTGTGTGTCTATCTATATTTATTTTGTTTACTGATGGAATAAAGAAAAGCAGCATCAGCTACAGCCAAAAGCTCCGGTAATGTAGAAGATCATTTGGTCAGTGATATTGGGTTGTATGCTACGTGCTTGATTTAAAGTGTTTGTGTTGGTGGATACAGCAGATGTATTGTTTGGATATTGAATATTGTTGACACCTCATAAATAACGTATATCAGCACTGTTGTGATGCTATAACTTTTCTGCCTAAAACATTCATTATATACTGGTTTTACCATTTCTGCCCAAAGCATTCATTATATCCTTGTTTTAGGTCCATAATTGCTTCGAGTATGTGAATGCTGGACTATGATTACTTCGTAATCAGTTTTTCTACTCTTTAGTCTTTATACTCGACATCTAAGTTTGATAGTGTGTGATATCTTGCAGAACTAGGAATGGATCGGTTCCTCCTCTAGCCAATAGGGCAGCCCTTGCCGCCTGGCCTCCTGATGGTGTTCATGTTGCTGGACAGGCTAATACTTCCACATTGGAAATCCCAACTCCTCTTCAGGCGTCTAACCAAGGTATGTATGTTGCTATTTGCCTGTGCCATCCAGTGCCAACATAGAGGACAATTTTTAGGAAAACAGCTCATGTCTAGCCAGAATATCTCGCTGATATCTATGAATTAGGGTCACCCAGAGTATTTTTCAGATAACTGTATATAAGATAAATCTCTGGTTTGCATATATAACTGCCTGTAAATTGGAAGTCAGTACTGCTGACGAGACCTATGTTGAGAAGTTTAGCTTATGATATTACAAGCTTCCCTTCTTTTTCCCTACATTGATTCTTTTGCATCATTTCCTGAATTGCAGGTGCTGGTAGAAATAGCATTCCAATAACTTCCCAAGAGACTGTTCCTCGACGTACAGAACATGCTGCTTATCATCCATCATCTAATATGGATGAAGATATGCCTATGGATTCTATTCCCAACAGCAGAGACAATGCTGTACCTAACCCATCTTCTTATGATTTTGGTGTTCAGAGACTCCATATAAATACCATTCCTTATACGAGGGAAAATCTGGTGCCTAATACTGCCGTTGCTAACCCACCCAACCTACCCTTTGAGGATGCTTTGGATATTGAAGAGGACATTGATATGGATGCAGTTTCTATTAGCAGTGAAACTCGTGGACCTCGTCCATCAACTTTGGATGATTATGATATCCGTCTGGTTAATGAGGATGAAGCTTACATATCCTCAGATGCTATTATGAATGAAGAGGATACCAATATCGTGAATGAGGTGGAGCACCCACTCCTACTGCATGGAGAGAGAGAGCCCCCTTTTGTTTACGTATCAAGTTTGTCTCTCAGGTTGGGTACCAGTAACATTCAAACTGTACGAGGGAAGGTTAAGGTACATATAGTTCTGTGTTATCTATATTTTTATGTGATAACGGATTTATAATTATTGTTTGTACTGAATCGAGTATCCACTTGTAGTGTGTTTTGACTGGTGTCAAGTCTTTTCAATATAAGCAGAAATATGATCTCCAGGCATACATTGATGACGGCGGTATGATAAGCGAGATTCTCATTGATCACGATGTAAGTGCATGTTGGGGTTTTAATGGATGATAATATGTAGTGGCTGGAATTTGATCGGTTGATAGACTGTTTGTGCTCTCAGGTTGTACAGAAGAGGATAGGTCATTCTCCTGAGGATGTCAAGGCCAGTCTTTCTTCCCCAGATAAGGCCATAGTGTCTAAAATGAAGGCGAACATGAAGCAGTTCCAAGTTTTCTTATCAAATTTCGAGGTAGTACCCAATTCGCTAGTTGAGGTCATACATTCTTTGTAGTTACAGTCTTTTTCATTATCTTGAGACATGAATGTTTCAGGGAATAATGCTCATAGAGATGAGTAAAGGATCTGATCTTCCAGTTGCCTTAGAGATGGATCAGGGCTCCCCTTCGTCTGATGCATGGCTGCTTTTGAGGAGACTACAAGGCTCCCCTCCGGCTCAGGCATCAGTAAATCGTTCCTCGCGCCTTGCTCAGACGTCACAAGGTCTCTCCTCGCATCCCATTGATATATCGCCCTAAGCGCTGATTAGTTTAGTTTAGGCAGTGCTTTTGCTGTTCTTGTTTGTATGGTAGGGAAGGTTTCGATTGGTGAAATCTTGTGTCAGCCATGTCCACGTCTAAAAATAGGCTGGTACAATCTTAGCTTCTTTGCTCAGTGTATTATAAATCACTAAATGAGGAGATATATACTAGCTTAATTTAAGATAGCAAAGCTGAACCAACTGTAGGCTGTACATTAATATTGTAAAGTAGGGTAATTATCCATCTTCCTCGAGGAAGATTTCTTAGTAACTGCAATTTGTGCTTACATTTTATAGACAACAAGATATGCTTGTCCAAAATATGTCCGTCCTCAATATTCTCTGATCTGAGTAGATTGAATTTTGTCTGGGTACACCAAACCCTTTAAGCCAGAAATGTCTAGGATCTTCTTGCTTAGTGTATCGCTTTCATCTCCTGATCTGCTCATTAGTAGGATGCGATTACACCACTCCAGTATCTCAGGTGAAAATACCTTCCAGTAAAATGACTGCCTAACCCAGACTGGTACTGTCTAGTATTTTACTCCTTGGCAGGCGCCTTCCACAATTGCTTCAGCAGCTTCTTTGACAGGCAGTACAGGCAGTACAGGCATTAAGCTCATTTCAGCCTAAACAGCAATCAAAACCAAAAGTTTCAAGGATTGTTGAAATTAAACACAAGTGAGGGATTGAATTATCAAAAGAAGCTTACATCTCTCAGTTCTTGATCTAATACCAATCGGCCTTCCTCGTTTAGGAACTTGCCTCGAGTAATCTCTGATTCAACTAGCCCTGGAGTGACAATTGTTATTCCAACTTCACCCCCAATTTCAACTCTCAATGTATCATAAAAGCTTATCACTGCTGTTTTGCTAGCCTGAACCAAATTTAGCATCAAAACTATCATCTCAAGAGGTGTTGGTACTGGGCTTGGTAATGAAGTTTACCTGTTAAAACTTACACGGTACATGCTTAGTCGTGGTGCGCGCAACCATCCACAGCAGCAGAGGCGATCCCCACAATCCTCCCTTGGCTCTGTTTAAGGTGAGGAATCGCAAAGTAGGTGCTGTACACAGAACCCCTAGAGTTCACGTCCTGTCAACGAAAGTTGATCACTTAACGCAGTCACAATCATCGATATTTTCCTCTTCAGAATTCCTTGTTTTGCAGTCACTTATAACATAATTTTGAAAGTTTGTGAAAAACTGAAATTGAATGGGTATTGTAATTACCATGGCTGGTGCTAGGTTAGTGACATCAGGGGTTTCTTCGAACGTACAGATGGGGGCAATCCCAGCATTATTCACTAGGTGATCCACTGTAATAAGCGTAGGCAAACACGAGTATGTGTAAACTGAGAAGATAATTGAAAGGATAGAGCTATTGATATAGTCATACAGGATAAATGCACTTACAGCGCGCCCAAAGTGATTAACTGTAACATCAACAAAGCGCTTACAATCTTCAACCTTAGAAACATCTGCAGGGATGAAGATAACATCTGGGGAGCCAATCGATACGGCTCTGCTCGCAACGTGTTGGAGTCGGTGTTCTCTTCTGGCAACAAGAGCTAAACAAGCACCTCTTCTACCGTACTCGTATGCCAGATGCTTCCAGAATAATTTAAACCGGCCAACAATAAATTATATACGAAACTGAGGTTGATCATGCAAAGAGAAGTACGTGTATAAATAGTATGTGATACTTCAACATATGTGTACATATACCTCGCCTATGCCGGAGGATGCTCCAGTGATGAGTTCGACTTTTCCGGCCACATTTTCGGGAAACAGCAGCCTTATGATCGAGAGGAGAAACTTGAAAAATAGATATGGTGGCAGAAAGAAGAGCAACGAGGTGAGACCTATGGGAGGAAGAGCAATGTTCAGTAGTGTTGTAATAATATCCATAGCTTTCGTTTGATTTGCCAGAGAAATGGAGCGCTAGAGCAGGAGGTTTACTATGTAGTGCTTCTTATTGTTTAAAATGCATCCATTTACAAGGGTGAACAGTTCGCAACGTGTGACAACGTTGCATGGAGAAGAAGCAACACGTATTATAAATTTCGGGGTCATCTCATCAATCAGCACCGCCTGAAAGAGAATCTGATATATATAACTATATATATAGATAGACGATAACAAAAAAACGAAAATTCTAAAAAATATCTGCTTCAGGTTTTCCTTCATTTGCACACATTATTCCCTACAACAAGATTGAGGTCGATAACTTGATCAAGATACAAGATATATAGGTCTAGAACTACCCTATTCGATGTAATTAAGGGCGTTCGATATATAGTTTTACTTCTTATACATTGATAAAGAAAATGTTTCTCCTAATTTTCTTTGTTTGAGGTAGTCCTCGGCCTTTTGACCGAGTTCGAATGGGTAATGCTCTCGAGTAGCTGAGGACAGAGAACCCTAAGCCAAAATGCAACCCGAATCCACGACGGCTCCGTCAAGTCCATGTCTCCACGGCAAGCACTGTCCACAATTGCCTTGGCGCACACTTGCGGTGACTGGCTTGGCATGTCTGAACCAACCTGACGATCGCGAACAATAATGTAATTTACATGTAAAACATATATAACCAACTTAATTTGTATGTTCTAGTTCTACTAAGATAACAACACGACCCTAAGTCCCTAACTATTTTACTTACTTGAGATTGAAATTCGGGGGTTTCTGTCATTTCAGACCGGACAACTCCAGGACTCACAATCGTAATTCCCAAATCGGAACCTAATTCAGCCCTCAATGTCTCAAAGAAGCACGTCTGCGCTGCCTTGCTTGCCTATATTAATTTACAAGCATGCATACATATAACCCATCACCTTTTAGTACGTTTGTCTATCAAATCAACCAATTAGCTGGAAATTAGTACTAGTATAGAAGCTAAGTACAAGAGCTATTACTTACATTGTAGACACTCAACCTTGGTGTAGAAAACCATGTTGCAGATGAAGATATCACAACAATCTTGCCTTTGCTTTTTCTCAAGTATGGAACTGCAAATTTGGTACAATACACTGACCCCCAGAAATTGATGTCCTGCAAATCAAAAGTAGTAAAATTCAAATGATGCGAGTGCAAAGATGTACGTATATCTGGTGCATGCAGAATATTAATAATTACCATAATTGATTTCAGATTAGAGAACTGATCATTACAATCTTCAAACAATCCAGCTTGTGTAACCCCGGCATTGTTCACCAAATGGTCCACTGTTGTATGCATGGAACCAATTCATCCACATATATATAGTAGTACAAATTAAACACATGTTAAATAGCAGCTTTGATCATCACACTAGCTTCGAGTTCGATAGAACCAGAAACTTCAAACGTTCTATGAAAGGTACGAGTGTTTACGTACAATGACCAAAGTGATTCACAGTGTCATTAACAAGTCGACTGCAGTCTTCAACCTTAGAAACATCAGCTAGGATCATAATGGCATCAGGAGACCCTAACCGTCGAGCTTTCTCGGCCACTGATTGAAGACGGTCCTGTCTTCTGGCTGCCAATGCCAAACGAGCTCCTCTCCTACCATACTCATAAGCCAAATGCTTCAGAGTTGCATTGCAAATTTAGTTGGTGTCAACTAATTATAAGGTTCCCAACTGATGCATGTATATAGAGGCTGCTGGCTAGAGAGGGAGTACCATAAGGTGATATAATTATCATAACCGTTTATGTGCGGATTTCTATTTCATTCCGTCACTTAGAGCTATTTAAACAAGTTGAATGCTAGAGCACGAGTCTTATGCAAGAGTGGTGTTGAATGATGTTTATTGAATTGATTCAGAATTGCTGTACAGAGTCTGCTATATACAATGTCAATGACGCTATTCTAGGAAACAGAATAATCTAGATCCTTAAGTTTCTCTAGTTATACAGCTGTAACATAAAACAGAATATATACAAATAATCCTAGAATCAATGCGGATACTCTTTCCTTTAACACTCCCCCTCAAGTTGGAGCGTGAATGTCAATGATGCCCAACTTGCTCAAGTGTCCATGAAACGCAGGTGACCGCAAAGGCTTTGTGAACATATCTGCTATCTGATGTCCAGTTTGTATATAAGCCGTTTTAACTTCTCCTCTTTCGATTCTTTCACGGACAGTGTGGCAGTCCAATTCAATGTGCTTCGTCCTCTCATGGTAGACTGGATTTGCAGCGATGTGCAAAGCCGCTTGGTTGTCACAGAATAGCTTTGCTGGTTGAAGCGGCACTTGTAAATCTTGCAACAAGTATCTCAGCCGGGAGATTTCACAAGCAGCAGTAGCCATGGATCGGTACTCTGCTTCTGCTGATGACCTTGAGACTGTAGCCTGCTTTTTACTCTTCCATGATACAAGAGATGTCCCAAGAAAAATGCAATAGCCTGTCACAGATCTTCTTGTAATTGGGCATCTTGCCCAGTCGGCGTCACAATATCCAATTAAGTGAAGTGGATTATTTGACGAAAACAACAAACCCTGCCCCGGTGCTGCTTTCAAGTATTGAAGTAGGCGGTGGGCTGCCTTGAGGTGATCTACTTTAGGTTCTTGCATGAATTGGCTGAGGGTATTCACTGCATATGTAATGTCAGGCCGAGTGATTGTTAGGTAGATCAATTTGCCTACCAATCTTCTGTATCTAGTGGGATCTTTGAGTACTTCGCTTTCTGTTTCTGCTAGTATTAAATCAGGTTCCATGGGGACCGTTGTTGGCTTTGCCCCAAGCAATCCAGCTTCTTCCAGTATATCAAGGGTGTACTTCCGTTGACAAACCGTGATGCCTGCCTTAGATCGAGCAACTTCAATCCCAAGAAAGTATTTAAGTGGTCCAAGGTCTTTAATCTTAAAACAACTGTTGAGGAATTGCTTGAGCTTGTTGATGGCTTCCTCATCGTTCCCTGTTATCACCATATCATCAACATAAAGAAGCACCACTGTGATAGATTTCCCATTAACCTGTGTGAATAATGAATAGTCAGCCTTTGATTGCTTAAACCCAATTTCTTGAATGGCGCATGAGAAGCGCCGGAACCAACTTCGGGAAGCTTGTTTGAGGCCGTAGAGTGACTTGTGGAGTCGACAAACATCGTTCTCCCCCTGTCGACGATAACCTGGAGGAGGCAACATGTACACCTCCTCAACTAAATTACCGTGGAGAAAGGCATTCTGGACATCCATTTGATGTAAAGGCCATTGGCGCATTGCAGCAATAGACAACAAGCATCGCACTGTAATCAATTTCGCAACAGGCGCGAAAGTGTCTTTGTAATCAACTCCTTCGCGCTGGGTGAATCCTTTAGCAACTAACCGAGCTTTGTATCGCTCAATACTGCCATCAGAGTTATACTTGATTTTATATACCCATTTACACCCAATGGGCCGCTGGCCAGGCGGCAGTGGAACAAGTGACCAAGTGCTATTATCTTCTAAAGCTTTAATCTCAGTGTTCATAGCATCAATCCACTTAGGGTCATGCCGAGCCTGTTCATAGCTAGCCGGCTCTACTAATCGAGATATGTTGTGCACAAATGAACCATATTTATCCGACAATCCAGAATATGAGACGTACCTTTGTAACGGATGGCGAGTGCCGGACGCGGGTGAGGAGTCCTCCTGGCGCAGGACAGCAGAATGGTACGTTTGAAAGTCATTGAGGTATGGTGGAGGTCGTTTGTCTCTGGTGGATCGGCGGAGCTCAGGTTCATCGGGTATAAAATTTGGTTGTGATTCGGGTTGTTCGGGTTGGTCTGTGACATCGGGTTGGTTGGGCTGGTTGGTTAGGTGATCTGGTGGTGAGGGGTGATTGGAGTCGGTGTGGGGTTGAGGATGGGCCGGCGATGAAGTAGGATCGATCCCGGAGGTTGGAGCGACGGATTGGGTGTGCCGGCGCTGGTAGGTTTTGAGTATGGGAGGGTTGGATTGGGTCGGGGATGGGTCAGATGAGTGGAGAGGATTGAGGTCGGCCGGAATTGGGGTGGGAGAAGCCGGGGTCAATGGTGGAGTTTGAGGGAGAGTGGTGCGGTCACCATCGGGGGATGGGGATTGAGTTTCAGAAGAGGTAAGATGAGGTGAGGTAAGTGGGTGTAGAGGGGTAATGGGCCGACTTGATGTGTTGGGCTCAGTGGATGGTATTGGGTTCTCATCAATGGGATTTTCTGGGGTGGATGTATGTAAAGGAAATATTTTTTCATGAAAAGTGACATCCCGGGAAGTAAAAAATTTCTTTCCTTGAAGGTCATAGACCCGATAACCTTTCTGCCCTAGAGGGTACCCCATAAAAATGCAACGACGGGCACGGTAATCAAATTTATCATTAGGGGTGAGATTGGTTGGATAACACAAGCAACCGAAAACCCGAAGATCGGAATAATCCGGTGGATGTTGATGAAGATGTTCATAGGGCGATTTGTAGGAAAGGAGAGGTGTGGGTAGTCGGTTAATGAGATAGCAAGCTGTTTGAATTGTTTCCCCCCAAAAACGTAAAGGTAAGTTGGCTTGGAACCGGAGGGCTCGGGCTACATTCAAGAGGTGGCGGTGTTTTCGTTCAACAACCCCGTTTTGTTGTGGGGTATATGGGCATGTGTGTTGGAAAATGGTACCGCGTTCGGCAAGGAAAGAACGCATAGATGTAAATTCTCCCCCATTGTCAGAACGTAAAATCTTAATATCCCGATTGAATTGAGTTTTGACCCAAGAAAAGAATGATTTTATGATGGACTGAGTGTTCGATTTTGCACTCATAAGGTGTACCCAAGTATATCTAGTGTAGTCATCGACAATGGTGAGGAAATAGCGAGCGCCAGAGTGAGTGTGAATTTTGTGTGGACCCCAAACATCACAATGAATCAAATCAAAAGGTGCAACTGTTTTTATTGAACTTGAAGGAAAGGGTAAACGAGACTGTTTTGCTAATGGGCAAATGTCACAAACATGCTTGGAATTAAAGATAATTTCTGGAAAATGCTTAGATAAGTGGTGAAGGGGTGCAGCAGATGGGTGCCCAAGGCGCTGGTGCCAAAGGTCGGTTGTACGGGTGATGTGATTGGCAAGTCGAGGATTTTGGGTTGGTGTGAGGTAGTAAAGACCATTAAAACGCTTGCCCAGGCCAATCGTCCTCCTCGTATCCACGTCCTGCACAATGCAAAAATCCGGGTAAAATATCACAATACATCTCAAAGCCTGAGTCAATTTGCTCACAGATATCAGATTCACACGAAATTTAGGCACATGGAGAACATCATCAAGCAATAAATCTGAAGATAACTCAACTGATCCGATACTTGCAATACGAGCTTGTTCTCCATTAGGCAAACCAACAAATTCATATTTTGACCTTTTATTACGTGTTGGTGATAAGTGTGATACGTGATCTGTTGCTCCACTATCAATTATCCAATATAGAGTTGCATGTTCATCATGTTCAATGTTATTGCAGGTAGGTGTGATAATACCTGTGGCGTTTGCAAATGGTTGATTGTTGTTACCATTTTTGAGCATGGCCATGATCTGCTTGTATTCTTCTGCAGTAAAGGTTGGTCCTGCGTTGGCTGACTCTCTCTTCATCTCCACATTGTGAGCTGTAGGCCTCTTGTTCCTGGGCTTTATATTCTTTCCATGCCACTTATGACCCGGTGGGAAGCCGATCAAATAGTAGCAATTATCAACATTGTGTCCTCCTTGTTCGCAATAAGTACAAAATTTTCGAACAAAGGAAGAGTCACGGTGTGATGATGGGTCACGCCGCTGTGTGGGTGGTTCTCGATTTCCATCATGTGGTCGGGCTATGGCGTATGCTGCTGGCGGAGCCTCCTTGCGGTTTGCTGCTTCCATCTGCCTCTCTTGTTGGAGAATCAGCCCATGGACTTTCTTTGTATCTGGAAGTGGATTCATCATCAAGATCGATCCACGAACCTGAGAGTATGATTCGTTGAGCCCCATTAAGAACTGCATCAGTTTCTCCTTCTCTTCTCTCTCAACAATCTTTTTCAACATGTTGCAGGAGCAAGCAATGGGTTCTTGATAGGACCCCAATTCGTCCCAGAGTCCTTTGAGTTTGGTGTAGTAGGCTGAAACAGAGAAGGTTCCTTGGCGACATTCAGCAATTTCTTGCCGAATCTCATAGATCCTCGATTCATCACCTTGTGAGAATCGATCATGAAGTTAGTTCCAAATCTCTGCTGCCATTTCACAGTATGCCACGCTGCGACGGATCTCTGATTCAATCGAATTGAGGATCCAAGACACCACCAGATCATTGCAGCATCGCCACAATGGGTATCTTGGATCGGTTTGGGGTGGAGCTTCGATGGATCCATCGATAAGACCAAGTTTGTTCTTGGCGCTAAGGCTGCGGCGCATTGAACGAGACCACTCCCCGTAATTGCGTCCATTCAGGGATGTGCTGACGAGGACGAGTCCTGGTGTATCTGAATGGTGTAGAGTTAGAGGATCAGGTAAGTTTGCTGCCTTCTCCTCAGCGTGATGTGAACTGGAGTCTTCTGGTTTGCCTCCAGTCTTGTCTTTCCCTGTGTTTGTTTCTTCTATCTCGACCATGTTGTCGAAGTGATGATGTTTTGGTTGTGGCGGAAGGTGTTAGGCTGCCCAGAATCGGTGCTCTGGTACCATATGCAAGAGTGGTGTTGAATGATGTTTATTGAATTGATTCAGAATTGCTGTACAGAGTCTGCTATATACAATGTCAATGACGCTATTCGAGGAAACAGAATAATCTAGATCCTTAAGTTTCTCTAGTTCTACAGCTGTAACATAAAACAGAATATATACAAATAATCCTAGAATCAATGCGGATACTCTTTCCTTTAACAAGTCTCTGTGATAGTAGAAACGAGTCTGATATCATAAACGAATTTAGAATAAACGACTCTGTTTTCTTGTGTTTTATATCAAAGGGGTTACATAGTTTATATACAAGCCATTACATAGAAACCCTACAAGACTTGTAATGATAGAAGGAAACTATAGACAAATTAGGTAACTATAGATACATATCTCTATTGCAATAGAATCAACTAACTAATGATAGAATCAATTAGCCTCCTGAATATCTTCTTCAGTTTTAATATCTCAACATGAAAAGAGATCAAGTGGACAAGATCATAAGAAAAGTATCTGACCGAGATATATATAATGAAATGAAGTGTTCATAATAGGAATCAATTACCTCGCCGATTCCTGATGATGCTCCGGTGATGAGGATAACTTTTCCAGCGACATTTTCAATGGATTTAGACCGATATATGAAACAAAGGAACTTGTAAATCAGAAAGGGTGGCAGAAAGAAAACCAATCCAGCGAGTGTAATCAGAGGCACTACTATATTCAGCACCTTGTGATTCAAAGTCATAGCTCTCTCTCTCTCTCTCTCTCTCTCCATACATTCTTGCTAGTGTTTATAACATTATACTATTGTCGTTGGTCTTTGTTATTTAGTTGGTAGCCTTTCTATTTTGGGGTATCTATGATTTGGTGCTGCCATATATTTAATTGCGGACAATCCCATTTTTTGTAGTTGGGAGTTGGGTGTCCATATAGATTATTGAAGTGTGTTCTATACCACTGAGACAATGAGACTTGTATTAGGGAGTAAGGCTATATTCCCTATGGTGAATGTCCATGGCAACTAGTCATTAAGCTCTATAATTAGATCATTACAATGTTGTTGTCTGTGAAATTGGAACATGCATGTAACTTTTACAATATACTAAACAGACAGATTAAAGATAACAAAGATGTTTTCAAGTGATTTTATTTCAAAGATTACACAGTAGCTAAATGGCATAAAAGCAAAATCAACGCGACATTCATGCCCATTCATCTAGGGTGATGACAAATTGATTTGGGCCTATATACGTAGATTTGGTATAATGGGCTAATCTGGACCATCTTTCTTTTTAGATTTAAGTCTGTTTGTAGATAGCTAGGTCAAGCCGTCAAGATGGAAATGAGATCCTCTCCTAATATCTCTCTCCTCATACCTCCTCATAAAGCAATCTGAACCGTCCAATTTTAATCTGACGGTTCACAATCCTCTGCTACTATTCACACAACACCCCTGTAAAGTAATCTGGACCGTTTAATTTTAATCCGACGGCCCAGATCTCATAAGGAGAGAGATCTCTCTCCTTTTATTAGGAGAGGATCCCGATCCGTCAAGATGTGCCATCGGTTCCCTTCCCTATCAAGTGGCACATCCTTTTTTCTTGTTCTCTTCCATTTCTGCAGTACGATCACTCGATCTGGAGGTTACAGGTAAGGTTCTGATTGTTTCGTAATATTTTGATTGCGTGCGAATAGCTTTTGCCTTTCAGTTTAATTAGGGTACTTCCTCAATACATATATAATTGTTGTTCTGTGTTTTGACTCCTTCCACATAAACATGCATCACTGTTCGATCATGTTTCCCTTAGTAGACCTAATAAAAATGATTTCGAGACATCGTTTTTCTTCATAAATCAAATATGAACTTGTTGTTTCTCTGACCTTATTATTCAGGATGACAAAAACTCACATACCTGAAGAAATCCTAGTATGATTACTCGTAGAATGCCAATCCCTCCTTTGCTTATGTGTTTCTGCAAGTATTGGAGTAATTTGACAAGGAAAAGTTCTATTACGAAAACATATGTTATGAATAGTGCATGCCCATGCTTAGTTGCCTATCACCACCGAAACACCATGTACCATAAAATGCAAGCCTTGCCGCTCACATTTCTCTAGTGAAAAACATCTTTGGGGACTGAAGATGGTTTTGTGATACGTGGGGAGAGTTATAGTTTAGTTCTTCCATCAGACGCAGACGTGCTTTTGGATAGTATTGACTAGGAAACATGTGGTTGTTATATGAGGACCAACTTGATTCAAACTTCTGTAGATCTAGCTAGCAGAGGTATAGATGACAATTTAGTGTTCTATAACTAAATTAAAACCCACAATTCCCATAGCCAATTTAAAGCGATGGTCACGACAGCATCTTATGATATATAATATATCGGTTCCGGCCTAACCTAGTGTACCTCGGTTTCCTCTCGGCATGCATGACTGATCATGAAGGTCCTAGAGGGGGGGTGAATATGACATTTTGCAATTTTTTCGTGTAAAAGTTTATATAAGGATAACAATGAATTGTACTATCCCGATTCACAACTCAACGAGTATAAAAGAAAAAGTGCAGTAAAGTAAATAACACGTAGATATTTTTTATAACGCAGAAACCCTGCACTCAGAGAGAAAAACTGCGTGTCTTTAACTCCTGAAGGACAAAACTTTCCACTATGCAATTCGTACACTTATACAAGATCTTAGAATCTGGGAATAGCTAACCTAGTTGCTATCTTGTTCTAGACTCTCCTAATCTCTTTGAACATTCTCTCTATTTTGTTCCCTAAGTGCTCACACATGGAAATTTACAAGAACTCCACTTCTAGACCTTAGCTACGACCAACTAACTCTCGTTGTTGACTCTTCGGGTTGTTGCATCACCAATCACAATATCATGGCATGCAAATGCAACATGGGTTTTGAAAGGTTTTCAATTCAAGCTCTAAGATTTATAATCACTAGGAAGACTTAGAGCAAGATGGCTGTGCAAGTGCTGAAGATTGAACACAACTTAAATGAAAATATATAAAGAATATAACCAACTAAAACAACCAATAAACAAGAGGCATCTTGCTTGGTATTTATAGGCCAATGAATGCTTCTAAGAGAACAACACACTTCCCTAAGCATTTAGAAAGATTTGGATTGTTGTCCTTGACTAAGATACTGATTTGACAACTAATACACAAAGTCAAACATAAAAGACAATGTAAACTTTCCCAAAATGGCTTATTTTTCAAAGGGAGACAAAAAGGTTTTGCAAGGCTTTTCAAAAAGCATGTTAGCACATTTGTTTAGGCAAAACAACTATTCCCTAATCACAAACAGCCTACTATCATGAGCATAGGTAAGTGTATCACAAACCTAGCTAAAACAAACAAGAGCTTGAAAAATCAAGCTCACGGGTTGAAAAGGAAAAACTCTTCACCCTATGATAGTTTGGGCGCCAAGGTTTGGCTAACTGTTTGGATTTTGAAAAACAAAATGACTGAAAAGATCTAACTTACATAGATAAGATAAATGCACAACTTTCAAGATCAATTTTGAAATAAGCCAAGAAACTGCAGGAAACTCAGGATATGAAGCATTTGTGCTGTCCTCAGTGAAAAACACATGATATGCACATGCATGATTTTACCTAAGTTGCCTAGAGATTGTGTTGGGCCTTCTTCTTGACTTGGCCACTTAACTTCACTTGATTGGGCTTGATAACATGAAATGAGTTGTGTTTTGTTCTATAGAGGTTTGCCAATATTCTTTATACTTACAGATCATCTTCGGTTGGAGTTTTCAAGGGTAACCTTAAACGAACTGAGAGACTCATCTCCCTTTGGCTTTCTGGGTTTAGAGACTTTCCGGTTCAACTTGTAACAGTATGGTTGAATGTGACCCATAATGCCACAGTGATGACACATGGGGATTAACCTATTCTTGGTTTTGGTAGGTTTTGGGTCTTCTATTTCAACAGGTTCTTTAATCTTTACAAACACAGTCCTATTGGAATTTGAACATTCACCATTCTCAAAACCAAGGCCACCCTTGTCCTTGCTAGGTTTCCCCAGCCCAACTATTTCAATTAACTTTTCAGAACCGATTGAGAATTTTTTGAACTACTTTTTGCACTCAGCCAACTCCTTTTCCAGTCCAGTGTTTTCTAAAGACAGAGAGGCGATTAAACTGGGCTTGGTGCTCAGATCACTTCGAGAGTACTGATCTTCTTTTCAAAAGCTGATTTTTCGGCTTTCCACTTTCTTTTGGGATAACAGCTTCTCCTACAATTCCTTGTTGACGTTCTCACATTTGGTCAGTTCATTTAACAATGTTTCAATTTTGTCAAGTATGGACTTTGATGCAGAGTGCAAATGAGAGTACTTGTCATGAAGACTCTCATCAGGTTCATCTTCATCAGAAGGTTCATCATACGCGACAGATACAATGAATGTTACTACCGTCTCTTTTTCTTCCTCATGATCCGAGGATTGGTCGGAGTCACTATGACCCCAAGTGACTTTGTAACCTTTCATGTTTACCCTATTTGCACATTCTGCAGCTTTATGACCAACACCACCACACTCGAAACACTTGTCCCCTTTGGGAGGAAATTTTAGTTTAGTAAAGGTCTTAGGATTCCTAGACGTACTGCTATCACCCTGTCTGGGATACCTAGAGGAAGATGAAGACCCTTTCGAAAAATTCTTTTGAGGTCCAAGGGTTTTCCAATTTTTCAGAAATTTTTCGAATTGTTTGGTAAGGAATGCAAACTCCTCAACACTACAGTCATTTGACACATATTCTTTTTCTTCCTCCTCTTTTACCGAACTTAAGGCTAAAGACTTCTCCTTCTTCGACTTTCTCCTAATGGCCTCATAATTTTTTAGGTTTCCTACCAGTTCTTCTAGGGAATAAGTGTTTAGATCCCTAGCCTCCTCTATGGCATTCTGTTTTGACTCAAAACTCGGAGGTAGGACCCTAAGAAACTTCTTGACCATGCGTTGTGGCTCTATGGGACAATCTAAACTATGACACCGGTTGGTGATGGTGAGCAAACGTCCATGAAATTCATCAATGGTCTCATCCTCACTCATTTTCAACTCCTCAAACTCATGATGAAGAGTTTGAAGCCTTTGCTTCTTCACCTTGGTGTTTCCCTCATGAGCAGTAGCTAGGGCAAGCCATGCATCTCTCGTGGAGGGGCAGTTTATGATTCTGCGACGAACATCCTCTGAAACAGCAAGGTAAAGACTATTCAAGGTTTTGATGTTCATCCTTGAAAGAATCTTCTCATCTTGGCTCCAATCCCCTCGTGGCTTAGGGAGAGGGATAGCAGACCCTTTTGCTGGCAGACACCCGTCTGCCAGACACCCGTCTTCTATCATTGCCCACTGTTTCCCATCGTCTTGGGAAATAAGAAAGGCAGTCATCATGACCTTCCATTCAGAATACTCTTTCCCATTGAAATAGGGAGGAGAATTCAGGGAGGATGAGACTCTGTGGTCTATTTCCCCTCTAAAAGGATCTCACCAGCAAGACTGGTGGCTGCTCTCGTACCAGTTGAAGGTCTTAGAGGGGGGGTGAATATGACATTTTAAAAAAAAATCGTGTGAATGTTGATATCGAGGATAGCAATGAATTGTACTATCCCGATTCACAACTCAACGAGTAAAAAAGAAAAATTGCAGTAAAGTAAATAATACATAGATATTTTTTTATAACCCAGAAACCCTGCACTCAGGGAGAAAAACTGTTTGCCCTTAACTCTTGAAGGACAAAACTGTCCACTATGCAATTCGTACACTTATTCAAGATCTTAGAATTTGGGAATAGCTAACCTAGTTGCTATCATGTTCTAGACTCTCCTAGTCTCTTTGAACATTCTCTCTATCTTGTTCCATAGGTGCTCACACATGGAAGTTTTACAAGAACTCCACTTCTAGATCTTAGCTACGACCAACTAACTCTCGTTGTGGACTCTTCGGGTTGTTGCATCACCAATCACAATCTCATGGCTTGCAAATGCAATATGGGTTTTGATAGGTTTTCAATTCAAGCTCTAAGATTTATAATCACTAGGAATACTTAGAGCAAGATGGCTGTGCAAGTGTTGAAGATTGAACATAGCTTAAATGAATATATACAAAGAATATAACCAACTAAAACAACCAACAACTCTTGTTTGGTATTTATAGGCCAAGGGGTGTTTCTAAGAGAACAACACATTTGCCCTAAGCATTCAGAAAGATTTAGACTATTATCCTTGGCTAAGATACTGATTTGACAACTAATACACAAAGCCAAACATAAAAGACAAAACAAACTTTTCCAAAATGGCTTATTTTTCAAAGGGAGACAAAAAAGTTATACAAGACTTTTCAAAAAGCATGTTAGCACATTTGTTTAGGCAAAACAACTATTCCCTAATCACAAACAGCCTACTATCATGAGCATAGGTAAGTGTATCACAAACCTAGCTAAAACAAACAAGAGCTTGAAAAATCAAGCTCACGGGTTGAAAAGGAAAAACTCTTCACCCTATGATAGTTTGGGCGCCAAGCTTTGGCTAACTGTTTGGATTTTGAAAAACAAAATGACTGGAAAGATCTAACCTACATAGATAAGATAAATGCACAGCTTTTAAGATCAATTTTGAAATAAGCCAAGAAACTGCAGGAAACTCAGGATATGAAGCATTTGTGTTGTCCTTAGTGAAAAACACATGATATGCACATGCATGATTTTACCTGAGTTGCCTAAAGATTGTGTTGGGCCTTCTTCTTGACTTGGCCATTTAACTTCACTTGATTGTGCTTGATAACATGAAATGGGTTGTGTTTTGTTCTATAGAGGTTTGCCAATATTCTTTATACTTACAGATCATCTTCGGTTGGCATTGGGTATCGGCAGAAGGGACGTAAGTGGCTGATCTCCAGCCACTGGACAGTGCAATGTACATGTAATGGTGTTCGCAAGGCAACCCAGTAATGGGTTCTTGTTGAGTATCAGCAACTTCTTCGTCCAAACAAATGGCACACTCGGGCGTGACATCAAGTGTCAGCTGCTCCAAACCCTAAATTGAAGATTTACTCGCAGGAATCAATCTGGGTGGTGGAGATTCATCTTTGTCTCCATCTCCATCTCCATCTCCATTATTATCATTAAAACCAGCACCAACGAGGTGAGTGGTGTCAAACACAAATACATCAATGTTGTTGGTGGTGGCGGCCACGGCCACCAACGCAAATAACTCCTCAAGAATAGCCAGGTGTAATTCATGCGGGACAGCCATGCTTGTAAGATGTTCAGAAACAATCCGTGAATATTGATTTCCATTTTCATGTATTGACTGCTTCATATGTGAGAATTTGACGCTAAGAAGTTTTTGATCTATTAGAGAAAATTGTTCATAAGATATGGGTATGCTTTTGTTAAGTTCGATGGTTCTTACCTTAAACAATTTCAGTTGGATCAGAACCCTATCCGCCCCCAACCCTCGACCGCTGGGGGGTTCGCTTCTTTGGAATACTGAGTGAATGAAAAAATGTCTCTTCCATCTCTCTCTCTCCCTCTTAGTTTTGGGTGAAACGTATAGGCCTTCCTACTTAAATCCTCTTTCTCGAAATTTAACCCTCACCAACTTCTGATTCTTTTTCATTTACGGACACGGTTTTGGGAAGCCGAATTAGATAGGGAAACTAGATTGAGAACTCATGATGTAGGAACATATATGGCAACTTTAAAGACATTATTTGTTATTTAATTATAAGTTGTAATACTTGATATTTCATTAGTTAAGATATTCTTAGGGTATCTTTTTACATTTAATTTAGGAATTACATTTAGTTAGCTTTCCTTATAAGTTTAAGTCTACTTATTCTCTAAGTTTTGTAAACCCTATATATATGGGTATTGTAATAGTTCTTAGGAAGCTTATGCTTTATGAATAAAATCAGTTTATTTATGGCATAGATTTGTCCTATTTTATGAGTTCGCTGCTCCTTATTTCTGGTGTCTATTGAGTGACTGTTGGAGGCCCGTGTTCGGTACCCTGATCCAGTGGCGGACGCAGAAAATTATGTGAGTGGGGGCAAAAAAAAAACAAATTTATTTGCGCTGTGGATTTCAATATAAGTCTCTACTTTCCTTAAAATATGTGTACGTGTTGAGATTTGTCATCAAAAGTGGTACAAATGAATGCGAGGCCAAGTTCTTGAGATTCTTAGGGAGTCGAAAAGTGGGAGGTTGATCTGAGAACTCACAACAGCAAGAGTGGTAGTAGGATTAGCCGATTAGAGTAGGAGATTAATATAAAGACGACAACTCAATGAGACTACTGAATAAAAACTTGTATAATTTTACATATATTATCAATTAGTCTAATACGTCAATATGTTTTTATGTAAATTTTCTTGGGTTATTACTCTAGTAGTGGCTACAGCTAAAGTTCTTCTCCCTCTTTCTTTCATTCTCTATTCAATTATATCATATAACAATAAAAAAATAATATATAAAAAAAAAAACCAAATGTCAAATATTGAGTGGGGGCACTGGCCCCCGCTCGCCCCTATGTGTGTCCGCCCCTGCCCTGATTCCTATCAGTTGGCATCAGAGCTCTGGGAGAGCTTGGTGGATTCCATGTCTCAGATCGGGCGAAGAAGGTGAGGTTTCAGAACAGAGGGTCGTGACGTCAACAATGACATGCCTGAAATTAAAAGGATGCTTAAGCAACTTGAGATACGTATCAATCGCATCGAAACTCGACGACAAGGTCGTAAGAGTTCTGACGGGGATGGAAACGTTACCACCTATCATCAATGTATTGATCGCATCGAAACTTTCTATCAAGATGGTGACTGTTTCGACAGGGAGATATGCGGTGGCCCGACCCTTTTCAACTCTGCGCTCCGTGGTGTGAGTTGGACGAGAGGGGAGGACCACTTAGTTTCGATTGTGGATGTTCGAGTTCTATTTTTACTTCGGTTAATGAAAATTTAGAAAGAAAAAAAAGGCATTGTGGATTTCGACAAACCGCCAAGTTATGATCATTATGAGGATTTTGAATTTTGTGATGGTGGTGTGGATGACCAAATGAGTTGTGTTCCAGTTGTTAGAATTTGTGATGAGCCCAGCGAAAATAGCAATAGCATTTGCATTGGAGTCCAAAGTAAAGAAGAATGTGGAAATTCGTTTAAATCGGATCATGCATTCACTTTTGCATCATTTAGTTTGCTTCATGATTCTAATGGCAAGGCTATTGATATGCAATTAAATGCTAACCATTCGTGCTCGTGGAAAGAGTGTTTTGTGCATATTGGAAGAGAATTCAAATGGAATGGAGGAATTTCATATTGGATCAATGGAGGAAGATCTCATACATGATTTAGTTGAAATTGTCAATGGAATCAAGAATGGTAAGAGGAATTTTGGGATGGCGAAATTAATTGTGATGAGCAACTTTCTCAAGTCCATACAACGAAGGTATTCAAATTATTTATTTATTTGGAAAGGAAGAAGTCAATTTCAAGCCAATCTGTCAAAAGAAGATTTGAAGCAATATAAAATTTTATGGGTAATTTTATCAATTAAAGACTTGAATTCGAGGACGAATTCTTTCCAACCAGGGGAGTGTGATGCAAGAACATATATGGCAACTTCAAAGACATTATTTGTTATTTAATTATAGGTTGTAATTTTTTATATTTCATTAGTTAAGATATTCTTAAGGTATCTTTTTACATTTAATTTAGGAATTACATTTAGTTAGTTTTCCTTATAAATTTAAGTCTACTTATTATCTAATTTAGGAGCATTTATGATGCAACATCAAGTTATTATTTAGTCATTTAATTATAGATTTACAATATTATTTAGGTGCTGGAATAATTTTACAATTATTTAAGATTTACTTATAATTGTTTTTCATATTAGATTAAACCTACTTATTCTCTAAGTTTTGTAAACCCTATATATATGGGTATTGTAAGAATTGTTAGAAAACTTATGTTTTATGAATATAATCAGTTTATTTGTGACATAAATTTACCCTATTTTATAAGTTCACTGCTCCTTAAATCTGGTGTCTGTTGAGTGACTGTTAGAGACCTGTGTTCGGTACATACATGATCCCCATCAACTCATATCCACTTTCAACACAGATTCGATACATTTATTTATACATGAACAGCACACACTACCAGAAAAATAAGTTGTGCCGACGAAAAAAAAAAACAACGGCCGACGAAATGATTTTTCGTCGGCTATTCCCAGGAATGGCCGACGAAAATTTTTTTTCGTCGGTAAAAAAAAAAAATCGTCGGCCATTCCTATAGAATGGCCGACGATTTTTATTTCGTCGGTAAAAAGTAAAATTCGTCGGCTATACTCCAATAATGGCCGACGATTTTTCTTTTCGTCGGCTATACTCCAATAATGGCCGACGAAAATATTAATTCGTCGGCTATAAAACTTTTGGAGTATGGCCGACGAATTTTACAATTTCGTCGGCTATAAGTCTTTATATTTTCCAATCTAGCCAGCAGCTGCTCATTTGCAAAAAACGGGAGAAAGAGTGAAAAATCAGTAGATATTGTTGAAATCCGTCCTCTCTTACATTGTGAAGCTATATATAGGTACGTACATGTGTATATATGTTGATTTTGGGTTTTAGTTGCATGAGTTGATTTTGAGTTTTAATATATGTTTTGATGTTATTTTAATCCTAAAGAGTAATCGGTTTTGATGTTATTTTAATTAGTGTTAAAAAAATAATGATGATGTTAGTGACAGTTCGGGTAGCATAAGTCCTCTTTCTCGTGCTTCGATAAAAGGAAAACAGAATATCTGACGGTTTCTGGAGCTTTTATCAAAACAGAATGATGATCAGAATGTCATCCAGGCTACTAAATTGGTCATACCGAAAGATCCTTTTTTCGCAGTTATCTTGCAACCATTCAACTTCATTAACTGTTATCTGGTGAGAATTAAGTAGTTAATGAAGTCGAATGGTTACAAGATAACTGCGAAAAAAGGATCTTTCGGTTTGAACATTTTAGTAGCCTGGATCATCTTCTGATCATCATTCTGTTTTGATAAAAACTCCAGAGAGCTTGGCATTCTGTTTTCCTTTCATCGAAGCACGAGAAAGAGAACTTATGCTACCCGAAGTGTCACTAACATCATCATTATTTTTTTATTTTTTTCATAGAATAGCCGACGAACAATGCATCATTTCGTCGGCTATAATAATAATGGCCGACGAAAATTAATTATTTCGTCGGCCATAAGTTTTTTTAAAATAAATATTACATTTATGGCCGACGAAAATTAATTAGTTCGTCGGTAAAAATTAAAAATCGTCGGCCAAAGAAAAAATTTCGTCGGCCAAACACATAGAATGGCCGACGATTCATTATTTCGTCGGCCATACACATAGAATGGCCGACGAAATAGCTTTATTTCGTCGGCTTTACTATATCATGGCCGACGAAATAGCTTTATTCGTCGGCTATAATTCTATAATGGCCGACGATTTAAAGTTTTCGTCGGCTATATAACTTTGGGAAGAATGGCCGACGAAGTGGGCAATTTCGTCGGCTATAAGTCTTTATATTTTCAGAATGGCCGATGAAATATGTTGACTGTTGGGTTTCTGATTTTTTATGTTCAATTTTGGTTATATGTGAGCAGGACATCGAAATAGGAGAGGTGTAAAACCACTGATTTTTAGGTTTTTTTTTTCAGAGAATGGCCGACGAAAAATGCATTATTTCGTCGGCCATAATGTATTAAAAAAAATATTTTACGACCAATGGCCGACGAAAACTAATTATTTCGTCGGCCATAATTTATTAAAAAAAAATATTTTACGAACAATGGCCGACGAAAACTAACTATTTCGTCGGCCATAAGTTTTTAAAAAAATAATAATATTACGAACAATGGCCGACGAACATTATATATTTCGTCGGCCATAAGTTTTTAACAGAAAACGACAAAACAATAGCCGACGAATACTAGGTTTGATTTCGTCGGCTATGATTAAAAAAAAAACAAAAAAAGAGCTGTTTCCATTTTCTATCACTATCGACAAACCATTGCTTCATCCTTCAAATGCAAATGTGTCGTGAAATAAGACATGACCGAAATATTGAAATACGGCTACGGTTGAAAAATGGGAAGATTCCGACAAAATCTGTGTGCCGAATGTTGCGGTTTGCTGTTTTTTACTCCCGTTTTCCTATGGGTAGCCTGACGGGCGGTAAATATTTTGGGGGAAAGTTTTATACGATTAGATGCGTCGCATCGATCTGAAACTATTCTCTGTTGAAGGTCAGGCCAAAAAACGTCATTTAGACGGCCCAATTTCCGTTTTACAGCGTTTAGAGGTTTGACTTTGCAGTTTGACCGACCCGATCGAGCCTTTAACGTTGTCCGATAACCTTGGATTTTTTTTCATACATGTATTTCATCTTAACGGTGATATCTGACGGTTGAAATAGATTTTCCAAACTTTGAGATTCAAAATCGGAATATATGCACTAATGTTCCTTAACTTGTTTACTAAGTGTTTAAGTGAATGTATAGTTTCAAATACCTACTATACGTAGACCCTTCAAATGCAAATGTGTCGTGAAATAAGACATGACCGAAATATTGAAATACGGCAACGGTTGAAAAATGGGAAGATTCCGACAAAATCTGTGTGCCGAATGTTGCGGTTTGCTGTTTTTTACTCCCGTTTTCCTATGGGTAGCCTGACGGGCGGTAAATATTTTGGGGGAAAGTTTTATACGATTAGATGCGTCGCATCGATCTGAAACTATTCTCTGTTGAAGGTCAGGCCAAAAAACGTCATTTAGACGGCCCAATTTCCGTTTTACAGCGTTTAGAGGTTTGACTTTGCAGTTTGACCGACCCGATCGAGCCTTTAACGTTGTCCGATAACCTTGGATTTTTTTTCATACATGTATTTCATCTTAACGGTGATATCTGACGGTTGAAATAGATTTTCCAAACTTTGAGATTCAAAATCGGAATATATGCACTAATGTTCCTTAACTTGTTTACTAAGTGTTTAAGTGAATGTATAGTTTCAAATACCTACTATACGTAGACCCTTCAAATGCAAATGTGTCGTGAAATAAGACATGACCGAAATATTGAAATACGGCAACGGTTGAAAAATGGGAAGATTCCGACAAAATCTGTGTGCCGAATGTTGCGGTTTGCTGTTTTTTACTCCCGTTTTCCTATGGGTAGCCTGACGGGCGGTAAATATTTTGGGGGAAAGTTTTATACGATTAGATGCGTCGCATCGATCTGAAACTATTCTCTGTTGAAGGTCAGGCCAAAAAACGTCATTTAGACGGCCCAATTTCCGTTTTACAGCGTTTAGAGGTTTGACTTTGTAGTTTGACCAAAAGTATAGCCGACGAAGTTATATTTCGTCGGCTAAAGTCTGGTGATCCGCGCCTTCCCATTATCCACCGTTGGATGGGGGAGATCGGACGGATTCTGAGGGACGAAGACTATAGCCGACGAATTATGTAATTTCGTCGGCTATGCCATACCATGGCCGACGAAAAATGATTTCGTCGGCTATGACATAGTATGCCCGACGAAATCACTGTATTCGTCGGCTATACTATATCATGGCCGACGAAATTGCTTTATTTCGTCGGCTATACTATATCATGGCCGACGAAATAAAGCGATTTCGTCGGCTATACTATCGGGTATAAGTAAAATGCAGCCGAACCCTAGCCTCCATTTGCCCGATTTTCCCTATCCTCCTCGAATCCGGCCCTCCTTCATCCGTCGATCCTCCTCCCTATTCCGGCAGCCCGGCGCCTCCTCCTCCTCCTCCTTGGTTCGGCAGCCCGGCGACTCCTCCTCCTCCTCCTTGGTTCGATCCGCCGCCCCTCCTCCTCCTCCTCCTCCCTGTTCCGGCAGCCCCGGCCGACCCTCCTCCTCCTCCTCTCTGTTCCGGCCGCCTCCCCCTCCTCCTCCTCCCCGATTCGGTACCGGCCGGCCTCTTTTTTTTTTTTTTTGTTATTTAATTATTAATAAATTAAATTATGGTTAATAAATTATATATAATTGTTAATTTAGATATAATTGTTAATTTAGGTATAATTTATGTATTTATATGTTAATTTGTGTATAATTTATGTATTTATGTTAATTTATGTATTTATGTTAATTTATGTATTTATGTTAATTTAGGTATAATTTATGTATTTATATGTTAATTTGTGTATAATTTATGTATTTATGTTAATTTAGGTATAATTTATGTTTTTATATTAATTTAGATATAATTTATGTATTTATGTTAATTTAGTTATAATTTATGTATTTATGTTAATTTAGGTAGAATTTATGTATTTATGTTAATTTAGGTATAATTTATGTATTTATGTTAATTTAGTTATAATTTAGGTTTTTATGTTAATGTATGTAGTTTTTAGGTTTTTATGTTAATTTAGGTAATTTTTGTAAAATTTATTTTAATTGTATATAATTTAGGTGTAATTGTATAATTTATATGTATAAATTGGTTATTATATAAATCGGTAAATATTAAAATATGTTAGTATTATTGGGTATTATATTAATTAGAATTTGTTATTTAATATAATATAATTTAATATTAATTAATGTATTAATGCGTCTGGCTTTAGATGGCCGATGCATTTAGGCAGTTGTTCGGAGGTCGTCGTTCTAGATCTAGAGGTTCTGGAAATGCCGCCGGTTCTGGAAATGCCGCGGGTTCCCCAGACTCCGAGAGGACGGCTAGCCAGCCTGAGAGGACCACCAGCCAGCCGCGGAGGAGTGTGGATGCAGCCCAGCCGCGGCGGAGTGTGAGTGCTCGGCACCAGACCCTTCTCCAGGCGGGGCGGCCGTCGAGCACTTCACTTCCGAATGTCGGTCCCTCTGTGGCGCCGAGGTTTAGTCGGCAGCTGTTTCACTAGGAGATAGCTGCCGACGTTCCTCAGGTTCGTATGCCTGAGGTTCATCGGGAGCCGATGCCGATGCCGAGTCCGACTCAGTCTGCTGGTGACTCGACTGAGGGGCCTACTCTCCCAAACCAGCTCTTCCTCCCATACAACATTCCTGCGATACCCGAGGTCGACTATCAGGGTCGGCCCCAGTGGCCTGATATGCCTCAGTTCGTGAGTGCTGCGGAGGCATACCAGCAGCAGCCATGGGAGAGCCCTGACCTCCTGATTTCGGCGAGGAGAAAAGGAAAGTCGACGGCAACCGAATCATCGGGTTCAGGTAACATTCGATTTTATTAATTAAATATTTTATTAAAATTAACGCACTAATATTTAATTTTATTAACCAATCGTCGTTTATGTGATATGGACAGGCGCTAGCAGTTCAACCCAGAGGAATACCAGAGGTGTCATCAGTTTTGAGACGCTCAGGAGAACGGTTGAACGGAGCGGGAGGATCCAGATTGACGAAGCTCCTAATCAGGAGGTTGGGGCGAAAAAGAAACGCGACTACTCGGGTTGCGTGGGTGCACTCATTAGGGACAGAGTCCCTATGTTGTGGGCTCGGTGGGCTGATGTGCCCGAAGAAATCAAGATGGAGTTGAACAACGCCGCGTCGGTGAGTAAATAAAAAAATTTAATTTAGTTATCGTAATATTTAAAAATTTTCGGTATTTTTATAATTATAAAACTAATAAAATATTATCTTTCAGACATACTTTGTGGTTGCGGAACACAAGCGGGGTTGGGCGGACTCCCAACAGAGCTCGAGGTACGTTGGGAATGTCTTATTTGATAATTAGAAATATTTTATGATATTAATAATATTTCTAATGCACTTTTGTTTTCTTCGTAGGTTCAAAGAGTGGAAGAACGAGCTCCGTTCCCACTATAACGAGTACGGCAACCGTGGTCGTATGGGTACTCCCAGAGAGTTCATGTTCAGGGAGTACGAGTGGCGTTGGTTGAGGACCGTAGTCTTCGACAACCCGGCTATGATGGTAAATATTAAACTTCACTATAAATGTTTATTTTATTAAAATTTTAATTATTAGTTTAAATATTTTATAATTATTTCAGTTATATTTTTTGATGCATTTTTCTAATATTTTATTATTTGTTTGAAGGAACGGTCTCGGATAAACTCGGAGAACCGCCGCCGTAACACAATCCTCCATCACGGCGGTTCAAGGCCGTTTGCACAATATCAGGAGGAGGCGCTCAGAGATCATCCTGATTGCAACCCCTACGTGGAGACGTTCAAGATCGCTTATCCACAAGCGACAGACGATCTCGTAAGTCGTTCATTATGATTTTAAAATTTAAATTATTAATTTTACTTAACTATCCATTTGTTAGAATATTAATTTTTTTTCCCCGTCCAATTAGGAGCGGGTGACCCAGGCCGAACAAGAGGTGCTCCAGCAAATAGTTCGGGAGACACAACCGGACATCTCAGAGGCAGATTTGGAGGAAGCCGTGCGCCAGGTCGACCGCACCAATATCCAAACGGCGGCGAGGATGTTCAACGCAGCCTTCCCACACCAGTCCAACGAGTACTACTGCCGGGGTTTAGGAGGTTCTGGACAAGGGCTCCTGAAGACCACTAAGGGAGGTCAAAAGAAGGGAGGCGGCCAGACCCAACATATGAGGGGGGAAGTGCAGCGATTGGCCGCAGAATTGGCGACCTCGTCCCAGACAGTAGAGGAGCTGCGCCGCAGACAATATCAGTACCAGCAGTATCAGTTGGATATGGTCCGTTGGAATGCTGAGTGCGCCAGAATTCGGCAATACAACAACGACGGCCAGCAACAGTGGATTTATGAGATGTTCGCGGCACAACAAGAAGGCCGTCCACCCCCGCTCCAGTTTCAGCAGTTAGTGGAGCCTCCAATGCCTCAACCTCCCGAGTTCGGTCAGCAGGATGATGCGCCTGATGCTGTAGATGATATCCTAGACTTTAGTAGTTTAGGGGATAATTAGGATTATATTTTATGTATATTGGAACGAATTTAATAAAAATGGTGTTTAGACGTGTTTCTTGTTGGTGCAAATGCATGAATTGTTTTTGTGATTTGCAGCTTGCTTGGAATGGTAATTTAGAAAATAATTTAATTTTTTTTTTCCAAATGCAAGAATAGCCGACGATTTTTGCATTATTTCGTCGGCTATAACAAGTATAGCCGACGAATTTTACCAATTTTCGTCGGCTATAACTTGTATAGCCGACGAAAAGTGCCTTATTTCGTCGGCTATAACTAATTAATACCTATAAAATAGTAATATATTTCGAGGAAATAGCCGACGAAATTTTATTAAATCGTCGGCTATAGTTAAAATACCATAGCCGACGAACTTTTATTAAATCGTCGGCTATAGTTAAAACACCATAGCCGACGAAATTTTATTAAATCGTCGGCTATAGTTCAAACAGCATAGCCGACGAAATTTTAGTAAATCGTCGGCTATAGTTAAAACATCATAGCCGACGAAATTTTGGTAAATCGTCGGCTATAGTTAAAACACCATAGCCGACGAAATTTTAGTAAATCGTCGACCATACTTAATGGATTTCGTCGGCCATACTCAAAAATACCCGACGAAAGTCGTCGGCTATTTCACCCACCTTTGCCCGACGAATTTTTTGACTCGTCGGCCATACTTGACTATAGCCGACGAAATTTTTTTTTTCGTCGGCCATTGGTATTACCGACGGCGTATTACCGACGACTTATGGCCGACGAAATTTTCGTCGGCAGAGGGTATAGCCGACGAAAAAAAAAAATGGTCGACGAAAATTTTTTCGTCGGCTATTCTTCCGTATCTGGTAGTGACATACACAGCATAATCACTAGAACCACACATTATCCAAATCCTTTGTCACCCAGATAGAAACATATATTTAGGATGGAACCCAAGCCTTATACAAAACGAAGTAAAAACACAAACTCTTGTAGATAACTGAAACCATAACCCAGTTGCTTCAATCTGTCTTGATCTCAGGACTGTGGAGGGACTCCGGGTACAAGACATTCTTCACGCCAGTGTAGTCCAAGATTTTTTTGCTAGGTGCTTCTTTTGCTGGAGCCCCGGGCCTAGCCATGTGAGAAAATTTGAAACCCCATTCGAGTAGCTCAGGGCAAAACACCTTCCACATATATATGACTTTATACCATGCTGGCTCGGTCAAGCACCTTTGGCCGCGACAAACACCATTCACAATTGCATTGGCGCAGTCTTGCACTCTTTGTACTGGTATTGCACTGACTTGAACCTAGTTATTCAAAAACCGAGCAACAGGAACACATTATTTCTTAATCAAAATGTAGGAAAAGGAAAGGGAAATTAAGGAAAGGTAAGCTAGCTTACATCTCTCATCTCTTGATCTACGGTCATCTGGCCTTCGGTCGATAAGTATTTACCTTTGTTCATTTCGGACTCTATGTATCCGGGAGTCACAATTGTTATATGAACTTCTGGCCCGAGTTCAACCCTCAATGTCTCAAACATGCTCAACATAGCTGCTTTACTTGCCTGGTCAATATGAGCATGTTTGTAATTGTATCACATGTACATGCGAGACAGAAATCATGGTACAATGACAAAGGAAACTTGAGACAAAATAAAAGCATTTACATTATATATGCTCATTCTTGGAACAGGCAACCACGCGTTTACGGAAGACAGCACCACGATTCTACCTCTGTTGTTTCTGAGGTGTGGAGCTGCAAACTGAGTGGTATAGACGGATCCCCAGAAGTTTGTATCCTGCAAGTGCCAAGTTGCAGAAACCAGGTTTCGAATCAACTTCCTCATTGCTAATTCGTTCCTACTTTTGATAATTGCTTATATACATTACATCCGACTATTTGATTATTGTTTATCTATATTACATCGGATTAGCTTCCTCTTATAAGGGTCATACACACTAGATAAGACATCAGAACTACTGTATTTGTAAATTAACCAGTTCCAGACTCTCTTTACATTCATGATTTAGTAGCCATTTATATACAGAATGCAGAAGCAATATTGATCGGTAAGTAGGATATGCATATATGGAGTTCCATAATAGACAATTACCATTACGGATCTGAAATTTGTGATATCGGATACATCTTCCAACATGCTACAAGTAGTGATCCCAGCGTTATTCACCAGATGATCCACTGCATCACGCATACAAACACACGTACCCATAGTACCATAATTAAAGATAGTGAAAACACACCCAAAACTCCAAAATGATCTATCCTAGCTATTATAACGAACTACACTTTGAAGGAGGAAAAAAAGAAAAAACAAAAAATTAAAATGGATGAGTTGCATATATACTTACACCTTCCAAAATGGTTGATGGTGTCGTCAACAAGTCTCTTGCAGTCCTCAGCCTTTGAAACATCAGCCACAATCATAATAACATCTGGAGAACCACACCCAGCTGCTCGATCAACGACTTCCCTTAGTGCGTTTTCTCTCCTGCCAACAAGGGCCAACCGTGCCCCTCTCCTTGCATACTCATAAGCCAAGTGCTACACCAAATCATACCGAGAAAAGAAGAATAAATAACAAATAAACATCAAGAATTAATGTGTTAAAACCTAACACATACACAGCAGTTAATTAATCTGTTTACCTCGCCAATACCGGAGGAGGCACCGGTGATGAGGACGACCTTGCGCGAGACATTTTCGCTGAAGATGGTGCTCAAGAGAGAGGTAAAGAACTTGAAGAGATAAAGCGGTGGTAGGAGAAGCAAAAGGGAGAAGAAGGTGAATGGGGGAGCTGAGAGGTTCAAGAAGGTGTGGATAAGACTCAACATCATGGCTGCTAGCTGATAATTAAACACAGAGATATATGAAGTGTTGAAGATAGATAGAGCTGAGGACTAATTAGGGGTTTTATAAGCATTGGCATAGCCTCTTGGCAAGTGCTAGAAGAAAGAAGGTGGTGGCAGTGTTGCATGTAACCATGGGACACGTAGTGAAGAGACACTCCTTAGGTGACGGCATTGTTTATCTTTCCTAATTTTGCCGCTTTCTTTTCCTTGGCTTTTGCCATTTGAGTTTGGTTTGGTTATTGTCAAGTCAATTCTGATCAATATGCCTTGGGCTCTCATTCTCACTATCTACATCACCCCAAAATTAGTGGTCTTTTAGAGAAATGAGAGAAACCCATGTTTGGAACGTTGGAAGCTAATTGAACTATTGAAGTTGGAGAGTTGGAAAGGAAAGCATCTTTGAATCTTGGTGGCCAACTGTGGAATTGAAAGAAGATAAGACGGAGCAATTTGTTAACAAATCTCTTTCAACTGTTCTAAATAGGACGTTCTGATTTGAAAGTTCGACAAATTTACACTTTAACAATTGAAGATTCTATAAATATACTAACTATCATTAGAGAATGATGTCAGTACATGAGAATTTTGACATCATTTTAATCAGGATTATGCCTGATTTGTTTATTCTAGAACATTCATCGATCATAGTACAGGTTTAAGTGACATATTTATAGGAACTAGGGTGTCTTTTGCAAATGTGACTTAGTAAAACAGAACACACACACACACACACAAAAATACAAACCAAAATCATACTGTATCTAGATCTCCACTAAAACTTACGAAACTATTTAGGAATAATCGATGTCGAATTGCTATGCTAATTAACAAAAATAAAGAAGAAGAAACACGGAAGGGTGAGAAGGCTAGCAAAAGTAAAAGACTAGTTTGGGGATTTTTTGAAAACTACCTAGGAACCACTCTTCGCCACTAAACAATAATCACACCCACATTGTGTTTATTAAAATGTTCAGTTCACTCAGATATTCTTATTAAGGCTAAGCCAATACATGATGTGTAAAATTTAACCTTTCAATCTTTCATAATTGTTGTGGTAGTTATAGCTTAACTTAGCCTTCTAGAGTGAAACCAAAAGTGATATTCTCGCAAAGCTCTTACCTAGAATTTATTAAGGTCTAAAAGATTAATATGGTCAGACAATGTCGATGTTGATGTTGTCATACTCCTCACCTTGCTCAAGCTAAGTCAATCATGTGTTAAACTTAACCTATCAAAGGTAGCGGGTTAGCTGCTCTATCTTTTGAACAGAAGTGTCATTCCCTCTGATTGGGTGGCTCATCCTCCTTCCTTGTTCAGTGTGCTGTTGAGTGTTGTTCCTTGTCTACATTAACTTTGATTTTCAATCCTCACGTATAAATGTCTTCTTTGCTTACTCTATTCATCGACGTGACTTGACAGAAGTAACAAGAGCAACAGCTGAAGATAGGACTAGTTCCTATTCAAACAAGATACTAGGTGATTGCTGGAAACTTATGAGGAGTGCCTTTCTAGACATGCATTTTCCAGGCATGCTTACGGAAAATGAAATTCCTCTGCATGTCTGCGTATGCCCTAGCCAACTTGACGTACTTCTTTCTACTTTCTAGTTGCTATTGCGGTGTTCGAATCAATTCTGACACATCGTCTTCCACTCTTCCCATTACTGAAGTAAATGATTTCAAATTTGATTGCTTATATTTCCTAAGCTTATAGCAGTACAGTGATCATCCAAATTATTATGTTTCTGCCACTTCTTCAGCTTCTGATTAGTACAAGATCAGAATATACGATAATTCAATTCAGACTTGAAGAAGAAGAAGAAGAAATTAGTTCTGTGTGCAAACCCGGTCTCTCCTAGCCTGCTAGAGAGTGGCCATTCATTGTCATAAACACATGATAAAAGGAGTTCTTCTGGAGATAATAAGTCTCATAAGTGGAAACACTCTCACTTAAAAATAGATCATATATAGGTGATAGGTCATCACCACCCATTATCAATGAATTTTGGGTCGGATGCTTTCACAGATTCACTTTAACATGACAGTGCTAAAGAGCATGCAATACTTCTAGTGTGAAGCTCAAAGGCCAAAGGTCCTTCTAAATCTAAACTAGTTATTTCCTTTTATTCACCATTACAAAGTAGCAGTTCATATCTCCTTCTTTCATTCACCCTTGCAATGAAATCATCGGCTCTTTTGTTAAAATGCTGGTCCTCGGGAAAACTGAGTTCTTCATCCTGGTCCTCAGGCAAACTGAGCTCTTCATCTTCGTCATCTATATCATCTTCCACCTCCTCCACTACTAATAATTCTTTACTTTGTTCCTTACATCCTTTTCCTTCTATAGCTTGCTCTCCATCTCCAGTAGAGCTGATCTTCAGTAGTACCCTTTCATCAACAAGAGTTTTCTTCAGTGGCACCCTTTCTTCAACAACACAGTTAACCTTTTCGGGTTCTTTCTCTATGTAGGTCGAAGAGGGCTGAAACCTTTGGCACCTTTTGATATTTTCCTCATATTCAACATGAATGTTAGGTGCAGTAGAAGATACTGTCGAAAAGATTTTAGACTCTCCTACTAGAGCAAGAACAATGAGGTTGCCTAGAATGAACACAAACTTGGAGCTCAGGAAGACTGAGCTCATCATTTGGAAAAACCCCTTCGTCGAAGAAAAAAAGAAAGGAAACCACAAAGGGCTAGAACAAAAAAGACCGCAAGTTAATGTTGCCAAACAATAAAAGAAGAGGTGGATCAAAGGATGATTATGATGCTTCTTGTGCTTGTGGATTGCTTGAAACTTCAGAATCTTGATTGGAATGGGATCCATGATATTGGGGTTAGACTAGTATTCCCAAAGGGACTAGTGGTAATTATTTCTGATGAAGAGTAATTAAGGTTCAGAGGCCAATGTTAGGAAACATGAAGGAGACTTAATTTCATTTGCCTGACCATTAACAATTGCAAAGTCTTGGTTTATATAGTGGGTGAAATGGGGTTACTTTGGTAATTAGGTTTCCTCCCACACTCTACTTTGTGTTTTACTTTATGTGGGAAGGTGACTTTTCAAAAGTTGTGTGGAGTTTGATGGGTGTTTATTGGTTACTTTTCTTTGGCAGGTACCTCTACTTTTCCCCCTGCTTGCAAATTTTTAATTGTAATTAACAAAACTTAATATTAATGTTAATTGCTGTGTAGAAACTTGTCATAGAGTTAATTAACTATGGTTTCCATTGACATAAAATTTCTGGGTTCATGCTATCTCACACAGATCAAACTAGAAGCCAAAATATTTGCCAGGGTTTTAGCATGCATGTATGAATCTTATGATTATATGAGCATGCTCAAGTTTTAAGGGCAGCTTCTTGATCAGTTGGCTTGGGCGTTTGGCTATGGATTGATTCTGCTAATAAAATCTGGGTTATTAGGGATGCTAATTAAGCTAAATAATATATATATATATATATATATATATATATAAAAGCATATATATTAGGATATATTCTCTTTATTAAAGAAAGAGCTCCACGTAGAAAGCATATGTATGATTGTATTCCCTTATTCTTTTGCCGGAATACTGTTTGATTGATTAAAGGGCTTGTTATTAGCTTTTACTCTCATAATTCTTCAGACATGGTTGAGTGGAGCACAAAAGAGAGGACCCTATTAGGCTATAGCAGAGGGATGTGGGAATACGTATGTATGTCTAATGCTTTGATTGCCATACATAGTTGTAGTCTTGCTTCGACATTTCTTCATAGTTCAGTTATCGAATACAGTCTCTTTGGCTCCCAAACTATTAGACGTGTATGATCTTAATTCTGAGATGGTGAAATCTGGGGATTGAGACATCTCGATCGAGTTATATAAGGCATATATGTTCTTGGTACGTGTTATCAATGTACTGGTGAATGATCGAGTCCCCTGTGAGTAGTGCAGATATGATAATCTAAGATATGATATGGAAGAGATGCACATATGGCTACTAAAATAAAAGGAATCAGTGCTGTAATCCAACATAGAACTTTGATAAAGCATAAGATATAGTTTGTTTAGGAACATTAACCGAACTTGGTTGGATTATTAGTACTAATTAATTAGCAGATACACTTGATTGTATTAGATCTTTATATGAGAGAGAGAGAGAGACAGAGAGAGTGAGTTTCTTAATGCTGGTTCTAAAGGTACGTGTGCATGGAGGTTTGCCTAATTACATGGTGATTCTTTGTAGATGTACACAGTACAGCACAGTACAGAAGGACCAAAGTTTATTAACATGAACTAAGCTTTTAAGAATAGATTAACATAACTGGTAATTGAAAGATTTGATACAGGTTGAAAAGCTGCTATCACAGATATAAAGAGATCATATTCCAATTCCTTTCACAGCTGAATTGGATTATGGATGTAATGAACCGTAGGTTATTGCCTTTTGTAGCACATGGATGCATAGCACAATGCTTGGTCATTCCCCTAATTGGATTTGACAAGGCTCTTGTTTTTCTTTCTTTCCTTTCTGGTTATGATTTGTGTTAGTTGCTAGTTGCATAGGATTGTACCACATACTGATGAACATTTGGCTGCTGGGTCTGTCTGTATTTTCCAAAATACAGGGGGAAAGTCCATGAAATCCATATATAGCAAAAAAAAATCCACAGAAGAATAAACTAAATGAAGAAATTAGTACAAAAAACCTTTAATTGTGTTTCTTGCAACATTTTATCATTTAACACAGGGTTTTGGAACTGTGATATGTAGCGATGCATTAGAGTAAATCGATGATGAAACATTGTACAATTAACATATGACATGTATATAATTAGCATTATCCTGTAAAACCTAATAAGTTTCATTTCAGTTGGACGACTTGACTGCATTCTCAGTCTATACAATCTACACTCTTTTCATAAGATTCCGTTATCTATTATCCACTAGAATGTCCTAATTTCCTATGAACAGAGTTGGTTCTCCACTTCTCCTCCTACTGCTATGCAGAGAAGCTTCATCACTTGCTTCAGTCTTAAGTATCCAACCGACACTCATTACATATAATGGCTCTTATATATTCCTCCCTCTTTTCAAACTTTAAAAAAAGGAGAATATCGATATCACATTCACATCTGTACTTTTGTATACAATGTGGAAAAACTTTTTGTGACACAGAATAAAAAACACAGATCTTGTTTCACATAGATAGTGGAGTAGCATCCCTATAAGAGACTCGCAGTTAGGCGGATTAGGTAGTGAATTATCAAGGCGGATTAGGTAGTGAATTATCAAGGCGGTTAGGCCAATTAGGCAGTGAATTATCATCAATGAAGTGTGCATCACAAACTAATACAACAGTTCAACAGAGACTTGATTACTGATAGCTGTGGCTCCTCTAAATTAACACGAAGGTAGTCATAAAAGCCTCAAAGTCTTGGAAATTATACATGATGGGTTACAAAGTTCAGCAGAAACAAAGTTAAGGCAAAGGCCGAAAGTAGAGAAAGACAGCAAGGATTGAAGAACAAGTGGAGTCCTTCTCTGCTTTCTTTAGTAAGCTTCTTGCTCTTCCTGCACAAATAACCACAAAATTTTTCAATAAAATAGTTCAAAGCACCAACACAATAGTAAACATCAATCTTAAAAGGCGTATACACCACAGACATAACTGTAATTTCAAAACAGAAACAATTATATCCAAATATTTTTCTCCTTGTAAACTGCAATATGTCTATCAGTGCTCCAAGATATAACCAATTTAAACAACTACTTTTTTCTTTTTCTTTTTGAAAAGGAACCAATTTAAACAACTAGGATAAGATTGTGAATCCAAAATTTGAATTTGTTCCTTCAAGATATGATCAAATTGATAGCAGCAGACGAGTGAGGTGAACTTACATTCTTGGGGGTCATGAACTGCACAAACTTGTTCTTGCCTTTGCCAGTTGGGGACTTGCTGGAGGAATCATGATGGCCTTTGCCTCCTCTATACCTGATGATTTGCTCCCTCACATATTTTTCATACAAGAAAGCTGCCCCTTTGAATTGTGGTAAAACCAACCATGCCACAAACACAAGCTTCACCTCGTACCAAATTGGTAACCTACAAATCCACCGCCTAAAATCAACCAAGCAAACTAACAAAGTTTATAGCTTTATGATGTTTCTGGATTTGTTCTTACCATTCTAAGGCGGGTTGGATAACCATCTCCAAGAGAGTGAGGAAGGAGTAAATAATCCAATAAGCAAGCCACTGCTCATCATCTAGTTTTGATGTGCTCTCTATGGCCATCACTGATGCATATCTATAGTCAAATTCCCACAATAAACAAACAAATTCTAAGTTCATTCCCCAACTGTTTTTCCATTAAATCAATTAAAGATGAAAGCTTTATAGAACAAAATAATTAAAGAATGAAACTTGTCTCAAGACTGATAAGAGTGTGGGATTGCTTACAAGGGGTAGAGCAGCTGCAGCACAGGCCTGCAAGAATTGAAAACAGAATGGGGAATTAGAACATAAGCCCAGAAAATAAAACAAAAACTTACAAATCAAAGACGATCAAAAGGTGGGTTTAAAGAATTCTAATCAAAGAGTCATACCCAGCAAGAGAGTGAAGGTGGGTAAGGAAAGAAATGTAATCAAAGAGTCATACCCAGCAAGAGAGTGAAGTTGGGTAAGGAAAGTCCAGCCTTTTCCCATTGTTCTTATGTCTCTTCAACTCTTAAAGAGTACAAACTTGAAGAACCTAAACAAAATCAAAGACTTAAAATAGAGACTGAGATTGGTTGAAAACGAGTTTCTCAGTGAGCAAGGGGGTTCAGGATTCAGTAATGAGTACGGAGACAAATAGAGATTTTGGAAGGGTGTTTGGGGCCAGGTTTAAGCTTCCAACTTATACAATGGGATAGGGAGGGATACGTGTCGAGAAATGAGGTAGGGTTTAGGATTCTGGCAAAGACGTGTCGAGGTGAACTTAGCACCAGCCCAGTAGTCGGTGCGTCACGTGCCTCCTTGGAGGGCTTTGGGCTCCTCCATTTCATCAAATGACGCAAATGGCTTTGTGCTTTTACCCTAGACACAAGCCACGTGTACATGTGTGATGTCAGAAGTGGGTGACGCGTGCCGGACAATGAGGGATCCAGTCCCAATGGGGACACCTTTTTCATCGTATGAGGTCGGCAGAGGGGACGGATTATTCTAAGCTAAAGCTTCATAGTTTAAGGATTTTTAGTGCATGTTTGCTACTCAGTGTTATTGTGGAACTCTTTAGACTTAATATTTGTCTGATTTTTATTTGAGTGAGCTATAAAGGTACTAAATTGAACTGTATTTGGTGAGATAGACTGAGATGAGTAGGACTAATGAACAAAATGCATAACATCAACCCAGAACAAGAAGAGAAACCCAGAACCATGTCAATATCATTCAATATTGCCTCTAAAGTCTGAATTGTTTCTATACGTTCATCACTCTACCTACTTATGAACCCAAAGCTTAATGTACAACACCCATAATCAAAAACGTTATTTACCTTCAGATATCCATGCTAATATCCAATACCCAATTCCACAAATAAATATCTCCTTCAACCAATTTTGGCTTGCTCATTAATTATCGGCGATACCCATACTGATTCATCTAAAAATTCAACAAAACCTCGTCAACCCAATTGGGTACTTGAATTTGACAGCGCCAAAACCTCGTCTCCCATATTACACAAACGCAATACCCAAAGAAGTGATACTCATAGATGTTAAATTCAGCAAGGTGTACTCTTGAAATGAATGAGATGAAAGATTCACATAGAATCGAATAAGAGAATGAGGACGAGGGAAAGAGCTAAATTCAGCAAGGTGTAATTTTGAGATGGATGAATGAGATGAGGGATTATGTGAGTGTAAATAAGAGAATGGAGGACGAGAGAAAAGAGAGGGGGTTATCTTGGGACATCAAATATGAGTACTTAGTATAGCACCACCTAAAGAGGTTGAAAAAGAAACATGGTGCTAACTAGTCCCAATAATTTTTGGCCGGCTTCACACCAAATGTGGGACAAAGCCGCTAACACCTCTTATGTAAGACAATACCACTTAATACTGTCAAACAACGTGCACTTAATACTTCATTAAGGTTTGAGATCCTATTTTCATGGGCTGCATTTTACTTGGGCTCTAAGCCTCACTAATTCCTTTTGGAATTTTTCACAGAACATTATCTCGGCCAATATACACAAACCTTCCGTCATGATTTGAACAATTGATGCGAGTTTGATTGAGTTTTGTGAGCTTAAGATATAGATTGTTGTTGTATTGTCTAATAACTCATGCTTTATAACTTAAACGGTTGTCTAAGATATTTAAATCCTTATTAGAGGATTGCTCTAATCTTAACAATTATTTTTGCTTGTATGCCAACAACTCTTTCACCAGTTTTGAGAATAAAATCAGCAAATACCTCTAGAATAAGAACAAAAATATAGTACTAGTTAGTAGTTCAATGTTTAATGATGCACAAATAGATCACTAGCAACAGTAAATCCTAAATCTCCAATCTCATTTCTCAGTACGTTGTTTTTTTTTGTTCATGTAGCCGACTCCCTCAACACCATAAAAATTAAGAAGTTTACCAATTGGTGGGCTTATGAAAGTAATGAAACTCAAACAAGGGGGATGGACACTAAAAACCCTACTCAAAGCACCAGGCAAATTCCAGCGAGCCTTTACTTCGGCAAGCTATGCCATCTCAAAACGCTATTTCGAGTAAAACCAAGAAATCTGACTTTGCTTTTTTCTGCATAATTCAAACCATTAGTTTAACAAAGCTTAATTTCTATCTAATCTGAACAAGCTATTGTTATTAGAGGCGTTCCTTTTTTCTAGCAGAACATATTAGTGGGAGAGTTACCTTGTAAACAATGGCAAAGAAGAACACCAAATTTAAGCTCATCGTCAGATTGCGTGTAAGCCATTGATGAAGAGAGAGTTCCTCGCTAACATTTTCCCCTCGACCTATTGCAGTGGTTGAGCTGCAAAAACACCACGTCCCTTCTCTTCCATTAAACCCTTTTCATCCCACACGTTAATTCTAATACTAAATTCTTCCCTTTCCTCCATTCTTCGTGTTAAATTATAGGACCTTCTTGTTCCTTCTGACAGTGGTTACACCTACTAATATTTGAAAATTTCCTTTAATTCTTCAACAAGGCAACAATTAGCTAAGCTAGAAGAAGCTGCAACGTACACCACCCTCTTTTATCAAACTTGAACTTTGCTGGGTTTCATTATCTGTTTCATCTGCTTTCACATATCAAATGAACATTTAGAGAAAATGGCATCGATGGCAGCGAGAATTAATGCGACGAGGTACCTTCCGAGGCACATTTTCAAGACGGAGAAGAATGACAGTGTTGATGTAGCCACCCAAATTGGATTTTATCCTTCGAGGGATAGGACTATGATGACAAGAAAACATCGCAGATTTTCTGTCATGGCTAGTAGTTCTGTTAATCCGAGAAGTCATGTCGACACGATCAATGGAAAGAAGGTTAATGGGATTCATGTAGAAAAGGCAGATCCATTGTTAGGAAACAAGAGTAGTGCTACAGAATTAGTTAAAGATAGAGGTAGTGATGCATCTCTTCATTCATGTCTGCATGGGAAATTTGTGGAGGAGATGTTTGTATATAGGCAGACATTCGTTATAAGGTCTTATGAGATTGGTCCTGACAAAACTGCCACCATGGAGACACTAATGAATCTTCTTCAGGTAAATTTTCGGCTCTTAATCTTTCTTTCCTACATCTGTACCAGACATTTTGTCATGACCTATGGTTTCATTAAATTGTGTAAATTGATGTGCTAATTGCAGGAGACAGCACTTAATCATGTGACAGGTTCTGGCCTTGCCGGAAACGGCTTCGGTGCTACTCGTGAGATGAGCCTCCGGAAACTCATATGGGTCGTCACTCGCGTCCACATTCAAGTTGAGAGATACAGTTGCTGGTATGTACAAGATATGTGACTAATTTACATGAACTATTATTAGGAACTAGTTCTCTTGCTGCATATCTATGTTGGGTTGTTAAACTATAAATTTGGGCTCGTAATACCAGCTTATATACAAAGATCAACATGTAACAGGGGAGATGTTGTGGAAATTGATACTTGGGTGGATGCAGCAGGCAAAAACGGAATGCGCAGGGATTGGATTATCCGAGACTACCATACTCAAGAAATTATTACCATTGCAACAAGGTGCAAAATCTCGGGGACTTTTGCATATCGTTTTGTTAACATGGACTAATCTTGATAATAATTAGCTGATATGTTGTTTGATCTTATGCAGTACTTGGGTGATAATGAATAGAGAAACAAGAAGGTTGTCAAAGATCCCTGACCAAGTGAGACAAGAGGTAGCGCCGTTCTACCTAAATAGAGCAGCAATTGCCACTGAGAAAATCGACAAGGAGAAAATTGACAAGCTCACTGATGGAACTGCCGGTAGAATCCGATCAGGCTTAGCAGTAAGTCATATTTATATTCATACAATATATACTAATTGGTTCGGCTTGTTCATTTTTCATATTAACTGAATCTTCTTCCCCTCAAATTTTATTCAGCCTAGATGGAGTGACATGGATGCCAACCAGCATGTAAACAATGTGAAATACATTGGATGGATTCTTGAGGTAAATCGACTTTATTGTTTTGTTTTTGGCAATGTAATGGCTTGCTTTACTTCTTTAACTGATTTCGTCTTACTCTCATTGAGACAATTCATCGAACTGTTGCATTCATTCATGTGTTTACATATTATTTGTGTTTCTTTACGATTTGTTATACCAATGTGCAGAGCGTGCCGCTCAAAGTGTTAGAAGAATATGACATGACAAGCATGACTCTAGAGTTTCGAAGAGAATGTAGGCAGTCAAATTTGCTAGAATCATTGACGAGCACAACAGCGAGTTTGGCTCATGCTCATCACTGCAACAACAGCAACAACAACTCCATCACTAGCAGACCAGACCTTCAGTACACACACTTGCTTCGGATGCAAGCCGATAAGGCAGAGATAGTTCGAGCAAGAACAGAATGGCACGGCAAACAAAAACATAAATTGCATTGATAAATGTACTTGAACTTAGAATTTGCAGATTGGTTTTCACCCACTTCAATTTCTTTTGCTTGATTTTCAAGCTTGTTGATCGAACTGCTGGCTTCCCCATTCCATCACTATTTTTTCTTGTGCGTGTTGTATTTATTCACCAGGCTGTGTAACATATTGCTAGTGCACTCCATGTTTTGACAGTGCATTGCTTAGACGCACTTGCCTCTTCAATTTATGTGGATGACATATTGACTCCCTATTTTAATATTTTTAGAGATTCCAAATTCCGACTTCAGAATTTTGATGATTAAAGAATATGTGCATCATATTCATCAAATTTATTTGTTTCAAACTAAATTGAGGGAAGAAATAGACATCTATATGGGTCTATTGGATCAATCAACAGAAACAGCCCATTCATTAACTTTGATAATAGTCAGGCACAGTGATGTTTATTCAAACCACCAACTACCCAATAAGCCCAAAAAACCCTGCAAAAGTTAGTTTGGTATTCAAGTTTCCATCACTTTTAAGTTATAACATTGGCTATAACATTTGATAATAAGGACCCAATAATTTCATGTGTAACATGTTGAGCTATCGATCATGATTTGGCAATGGATGAACCTACTCGGCCACAAAACCAATCACAAAATTACGTACATGAGGATTAGTGATGGCCCTTATGAATTTTTTCAACAGGATCCGGAGGTCCGAGATAGGGACAATATCAAAAATTGAGTTGAACAACAAATCACGGGTAACAATTTTGATTCGAGAAACATATACTAATCTCGGCTAAAAGTATTACGCATAGTATAGTTTAATCAACGACCATATTCAAATAAACCATAACTTGGTTAGTTAATTAGTTTAATTGACAATGTTGAAGTCATAGATTCAAAACTCACTGATATAAGTAAAAGTGTGTGAATTACCCATTTGATTCGACACAAATTTTATAATTTCTTTAGGTCAGTATTTGGTGCATCTCGACTCGTTTCGATCGATTAACAAACACAATCATCATCTTCTTTGGTAAAACATGGCAATAACACATTCCATGCACGCAAACTCCAAATTAGGAGAGAAAACAGAAAGGTTAATAGACAAGAAGTTCATCCACAGCTAACAAAGCCGTACGAACATCTAATATGTAGGGCAACCTAAACCTCAAAACTCAACCAAACTTTTCATGATTAATCCTCAAAAGAAGAACTGGGGTCTCTGTTGAGAAGAATATCCACTCAAAGCTTGCAATGCAATAAGTGAGTGCAAAGAAAAAGAAACCTCTGAGAAACTTTGCCATTTTCGTACACCCTCCCTAAGCGTGGCCAAGCTACTCGGGAGTCTTTGAGATTCGAGAAGACGTGAGCAAGAATGATAAGAGAATTACATCCCAATAATGTTACCCATCTTCTTCATCTTTATAATTATGGTCACTACATAATGCAAATACCAATGACATAAACAATGATCGTATCCTACCTGATATTCTGTTTATGGAGCCCTTACCTCCATTCTTTATCTATTCCGTCATACGCAGTCTTTATAATTTAGTCGTTAAACCAGGCAGTGTTCTGGAAGTGCCAGACAGTACGGTTCTAGGGTTAGCAACTAAACATATTTTAGTAACAAGCACACTACTAGTTTAACCCTTATGTAGACCACAACAATATATGCAGAAGTAGCCTCTCTCTCAGATGCAGCAGACCGTTTAACCCCTTTTGATATATCAATTTGCCCAAGAATATATATATATATATATATATATATATATATATATATATATATATATATATATATTACAGTAATTCTCATTTTATTAAAACACAGACATTAATCAAATCAGATCTACTGATTGCGTCCCGTTTCGAGCCTCTATATCTTATAAGGAAAATGATTTGGAGCCTCAATGAGGCCTTGCATTTGTGGCCTCAATTCTATGTGGCATGCAATTTCATCAGTACACATTACTAATTAGAAAACTCATGTCAAATCATTCTTAAGTAAATAGACAATCATATCTCTCTCGATCCAACGGTTCTCAATCATTATATATTTTTCAATAAAAAAAAATCAGATTTATAATTTTTTTTTCTCTTTTATTTTTTATCGCAATAATACTTATATTTAAACTTCAAAATATAATTTGAATATATATTGAATATTTTTTAAAGTATGCTTTTTTTTTTATGTAAACTTGAAGTATATTTGAATATATATATATATATATATATATATATATATATATATATAATTGGTTTCAAGAAAAAATAAATTATTCTAAGAAAATCAAATATATACATATATAATTCGCCCAAAATAAATTTGATTTAGATGTATCTGTTTCTTTTTAAATTTTTGTTGAAAAATAATAATTTGATAGAGAATATATATATGGTATATATATCATAGCTAACACATTAAAGTATTGATGAAGATGGAATTAATGAATTAATTGTATTAAAAGTCAAAAATTAAATATAAAAGTTAAGAATTAAAAGTCAAGAATTATAACTTCCTCATTGATAAACTAAAATGAAATTTTTTTTTATAGTAAATATCGTACATATAACCCTTAAATAGATTTAATATAGTTCATGTAAGGTAACTAATTCATCTCAATGATTTTTTTTTATTGAAAAATATATAATAATGGAGAACTGTTGGATCGAGAGGGATATAATTGTCTATTTACTTAAGAATGATTTGGTATGCCTTTTTAAATTGGTAATGTGTTCTTATGACATAACACGACATGCCACATAAGATTGATGTCACAAATTTAAAGCCTCATTGAGACCCCTATCAGTGCCCATCATATAAACGTTCGGGTAATTACGTAATTAACTAAGCACGTACCAATGGTCCAATGTTGATAGATTTAGAGTTCTTTTACCTGTTAGTCTGTTACTTGGGAGAAAAGTGTTCACCAGCTATTCGGTCTGTGTCCATTGATATATGATGGACCTTAATAAGTTAATATATGGTTGTGACAAGACTCCAAAGAATGCCAACATTTCTACATTATGTTGATCGAGAAAAATTAACGCTTCCATCCAAATGATCAGATCAAATCAAATCACGTAATGAATATATTTTTCTGTTACTCGTGCATTCTACCGTGAGATCAATAAAGTAATTGAAATATATGAACTCCCAATATGCAAATAATTTTCTCTCCTTCATATATAGAATACTCCGCATATTGTTGGTTCGAATATTATTATGTATTCTGTAGAATAAAAATACGACGGAAACACATTTAAAGAACTAGAATTTACAATGCAGCTGCATCTGTTTAAAGTTCCCATAAGAAAAACTTACACCCTCATTATAATTTACAAATTTTAAACTGCAGACCACACGTACGTATACATAACATAAGAACGTACACTAGCTAGGGAAACCCTCATCGATCTGTTTAACGTGAAGTGCTTGGTTTGTCTTGTTCCACGATAGATACATAACAGTATTACGTGAAGACGGTGAAGTGCTTAGTATGTATATTACTGTATTAGCATATCACATCAGATCATACGTATACACCATAGTAGAGCGGACTAGCCAGTGAAGCCACCAATTAGCAATTCCCACGCCATTGCCATCTTCATGCATCTCCACTGTGACCAAGCTTTTACGTATTAAAAATCAATAAGGCCGGAACCGTCTCCGGCGGGAACCTATGGAGTTTCGTTACGAAACGCAAGGCCTGGCTTCTCCCGCCACCTTGCACATGTTCGTGTATCATAGTATATTATACGACTTCGTATATCTTATTTTCTTTTTTTGCCCTTTTTCATTTGTATATTGGGAAACTCTTCCCTATGTTTAATTCCCGCGAAAAGAAAAAAGATGATAAAAAAAAGGGGGGCACATGTAGGGGGGGAAAGAAAAACACAAAAGTACTGGCGGGAAAGATAAAAACAGTTCGGGTGTCACGTGGGCTGTGTTGTAAATACGTGGACCCATCACATGGACCCCGTAACCAAGTCATCATGTTCCATGTTCCCAATCCATCCACCAAAATACGACAAAAGACCTTTGTGAGTGACGCCACGCGCTCGTATTTACGAGTGAGTGGCTGGGAATGGAATATTCCAGCGACGTCACGTACGGTGGGGGATGCCCTTCGATGGTGGCTCATGCTCGAGTCGCTCAGACACCTACCTGAGCCCATTAAGCTACTATTCTATGTGCAACTGTTAAAAAGATGCAGTGGGGAGTGTATTTGCCAGTGTATATATACTGGAGTCTTGAGAACGAGACGACACACACCAAGGCAAGCGATGAGTTTAACCTACGTGCAACTGTATTTGTTTCCAAGCAAGTGATACTCATCGTAAAAAAAAATTAACATGTATCAACTGCTTTCACATATCAAATGAACGCTTAGAGAAAATGGCATCGATGGCAGCGATAATTAATGCGACGAGGTACCGTCCGAGGCACATTTTCAAGACGGAGAAGAATGACGGTGTTGATGCAGCCACCCAAATTGGATTTTATCCTTCGAGGGATAGGACTATGATGACAAGAAAACATCGCAGATTTCCTGTCATGGCTAGTAGTTCTGTTAACCCGAGAAGTCATGTCGACACGATCAATGGAAAGAAGGTAAATGGGATTCATGTAGAAAAGGCAGATCCATTGTTAGGAAACAAGAGTAGTGCTACAGAATTAGTTAAAGATAGAGGTAGTGATGCATCTCTTCATTCATGTCTGCATGGGAAATTTGTGGAGGAGATGTTTGTATATAGGCAGACATTCGTTATAAGGTCTTATGAGATTGGTCCTGACAAATCTGCCACCATGGAGACACTAATGAATCTTCTTCAGGTAAATTTTCGGATCTTAATCTTTCTTTCCTACATCTGTACCAGACATTATGTCATGACCTATGGTTCCATTAAACTGTGTAAATTGATGTGCTAATTGCAGGAGACATCACTTAATCATGTGACAGGTTCTGGCCTTGCCGGAAACGGCTTCGGTGCTACTCGTGAGATGAGCCTCCGGAAACTCATATGGGTCGTCACTCGCGTCCACATTCAAGTTGAGAGATACAGTTGCTGGTATGTACAAGATATGTGACTAATTTACATGAACTATTATTAGGAACTAGTTCTCTTGCTGCATATCTATGTTGGGTTGCTAAACTATAAATTTGGGCTCGTAATACCAGCTTATATACAAAGATCAATATGTAACAGGGGAGATGTTGTGGAAATTGATACTTGGGTGGATGCAGCAGGCAAAAACGGAATGCGCAGGGATTGGATTATCCGAGACTACCATACTCAAGAAATTATTACCATTGCAACAAGGTGCAAAATCTCGGGGACTTTTGCATATCGTTTTGTTAACATGGACTAATCTTGATAATAATTAGCTGATATGTTGTTTGATCTTATGCAGTACTTGGGTGATAATGAATAGAGAAACAAGAAGGTTGTCAAAGATCCCTGACCAAGTGAGACAAGAGGTAGCGCCGTTCTACCTAAATAGAGCAGCAATTGCCACTGAGAAAATCGACAAGGAGAAAATTGACAAGCTCACTGATGGAACTGCCGGTAGAATCCGATCAGGCTTAGCAGTAAGTCATATTTATATTCATACAATATATACTAATTGGTTCGGCTTGTTCATTTTTCATATTAACTGAATCTTCTTCCCCTCAAATTTTATTCAGCCTAGATGGAGTGACATGGATGCCAACCAGCATGTAAACAATGTGAAATACATTGGATGGATTCTTGAGGTAAATCGACTTTATTGTTTTGTTTTTGGCAATGTAATGGCTTGCTTTACTTCTTTAACTGATTTCGTCTTACTCTCATTGAGACAATTCATCGAACTGTTGCATTCATTCATGTGTTTACATATTATTTGTGTTTCTTTACGATTTGTTATACCAATGTGCAGAGCGTGCCGCTCAAAGTGTTAGAAGAATATGACATGACAAGCATGACTCTAGAGTTTCGAAGAGAATGTAGGCAGTCAAATTTGCTAGAATCATTGACGAGCACAACAGCGAGTTTGGCTCATGCTCATCACTGCAACAACAGCAACAACAACTCCATCACTAGCAGACCAGACCTTCAGAACACACACTTGCTTCGGATGCAAGCCGATAAGGCAGAGATAGTTCGAGCAAGAACAGAATGGCACGGCAAACAAAAACATAAATTGCATTGATAAATGTACTTGAACTTAGAATTTGCAGATTGGTTTTCACCCACTTCAATTTCTTTTGCTTGATTTTCAAGCTTGTTGATCGAACTGCTGGCTTCCCCATTCTATCAATATTTTTTCGGAGGTCCGAGATAGGGACAATATCAAAAATTGAGTTGAACAACAAATCACGGGTAACAATTTTGATTCGAGAAACATATACTAATCTCAGCTAAAAGTATTACGCATAGTATAATTTAATCAACGACCATATTCAAGTGAACCATAATTTGGTTAGTTAATTAGTTTAATTGACAATGTTGAAGTCATAGATGTAAAACTCACTGATATAAGTAAAAGTGTGTGAATTACCCATTTGATTCGACACAAATTTTATAATTTCTTTAGGTCAGTATTTGGTGCATCTCGACTCGTTTCGATCGATTAACAAACACAATCATCATCTTCTTTGGTAAAACATGGCAATAACACATGCCATGCACGCAAACTCCAAACTAGGAGATAAAACAGAAAGGTTAATCGACAAGAAGTTCATCCACAGCTAACAAAGCCGTACGAACATCTAATCTGTGGGGCAACCTAAACCTCAAAATTCCACCAAACTTTTCATGATTATTCCTCAAAAGAAGAACTGGGGTCTCTGTTGAGAAGAATATCCACTCAAAGCTTGCAATGCAATAAGTGAGTGCAAAGAAAAAGAAACCTCTGAGAAACTTTGCCATTTTCGTACACCCTCCCTAAGCGTGGCCAAGCTACTCGGGAGTCTTTGAGATTCGAGAAGACGTGAGCAAGAATGATAAGAGAATTACATCCCAATAATGTTACCCATCTTCTTCATCTTTATAATTATGGTCACTACATAATGCAAATACCAATGACATAAACAATGATCGTATCCTACCTGATATTCTGTTTATGGAGCCCTTACCTCCATTCTTTATCTATTCCGTCATACGCAGTCTTTATAATTTAGTCGATAAACCAGGCAGTGTTCTGGAAGTGCCAGACAGTACGGTTCTAGGGTTAGCAACTAAACATATTTTTGTAACAAGCACACAACTAGTTTAACCCTTATGTAGACCACAATAATATATGCAGTAGGCTCTCTCTCAGATGCAGCAGACCGTTTAACCCCTTTTGATATATCAATTTGCCCATGAATATATATATATATATATATATATATATATATATATATAGGTTCATTCTACTAAGAGATCCCTTACTTTGTCTATTTTAAGGGATCGATCATTTAACCTACTTTTCGATCACATATTAACATCTCCACCGTTCAACTTTCATGTTTATATTAGTAGATCATATCTGAAAATTTTCATTCAATTTGATAATCATTAAAGCATTCAAAATTAATATTTACAAATAAAAACATGAACGGTTCAGCTTTGACAGATTTTATACGTCCATTTATTTCATAGTTAGATACCTTAACGAACACCATTTTGGCTAAAAATTTACAAGAATGATCTACACATACAAACATAGTAATTGAACGGTGGAGATGTTAAAATGTGATTAAAAAGTTGGTCTAATAACCGATCCCTTAAAATGGACAAAATAAGGGATCCCTCAGTGGAAGAGCTATATAAATATATATATGAAAATTTGTTCTAAAATATAAAATAGAGAGTACTATGTTCAAGTATATCAAAGGAGTAAAATATCGGATATCGAGGAAATATCGACGTTCTAAAATACAGATATTTCGACGGAACCCGCACCGACGTCCCCTGCGACCCCAAACAGAGGGGAAGATCGGCTGCCCAGTAGCGACAGCCCGGATGATGTCTCCAGTCCCGGCCAGTACTATATGGCGGGAGAAATAGAATAGATGCAAGCAGAAGTAAACCGCTTGGGGGCAGAGAGCGACCGGGACAGGGCAGAAGCCACCACCAGGTATCAAGACATGAAAGCGGTTAATGCTGCACTGGTGGCTGCCTTGGAAAGAGGCCAGCAGCGCAATGCCGCTCTGGCAAAATCATTGGCGCCACACCCAAAAGAGCCTCCCCACCAGGAAGTGGGCCAGTCATCGGGAGGGGAGAGGGACACCGGCGTGGCTGGAGACGTGTTCCCAGCGGACACGGTGCCACCAAAGATCATCCCAGCCCCTCGGATGAACAGCGGCTTGTTCGAGGAAGATACCATCAGCTCGACCGCACGGGCACTGCAGATACTATCTGACTCGGTGTCAAATATGAAGGCCCAGATAGAGGCCAACGAGAGAAAGGCTGCGAGACCGCCGGAGAGCGCACGATTCAACGAGCCGGCCGGACCCTTCTCACTCGAAGTTCTGGAATCTGGAAGATCCGGCACCCAAAAGTCTCTAAAGCTAACGTACTCCTGGGCCGGCTGCCCATACCAACACCTGGACAGCTTCCGGTCTCAAACGTGTGCTAAGGGCTACTCCGACGCCGTTTGCTGCAACATATTCCAGGAGACCCTGTCCAGAGAGGCGCTCAGCTGGTTTTACGAACTACCGGCGAACTCTATAGAGGCATTCGAGCAACTAACCGATAGATTCGTGAGCCGATTCATACTAAGGGTCGAAGGGGCCCGGACCTCGACGATCCTCTTTAACTGCAGGCAGGCAGACGGCAAAGAGCTGAGAGCTTTTGTTAACCGATGGCAAACGGCTACCGCCGGGGTCAGGGACATGGTTAAAGGGATCGCCGAATCTGCTTTCAAGCAAGGTCTTCGACTCGAAAAGTTCTCGTACGCTGTGCGGGTGGAGATCCCCTAGGGTTATGACGAACTGATGGTGATGACTATCAGGCACGCCCAAGCAGACCATGTAACTTACAGGAGCCGTCAACATAAGGGAAGACAGGAACAGCCCGAACCAGCCCTAAAGGAAGCCAGAAACTGGCAGCAGGGCCAGGATCGAAGAGCCTCAACAGACAAAAGACCAAGAGGTTGGGGGAACCAGCAGCGCCGGAGGGACTACGTCGACATTCTCCAACGAGCAGGGAACCTCCCATCCTACCAGCAGCAAACCCGCCCCCTAGCGGTCATGGCAGCAGGACGACAAGATGTATTCTCTACTTTGATATCCTCCTACGAGGATATCCTGTATGAGAACTGGAACAACATTCCCCCTCCACAAAAAAGAAAGCACCCAAAGGGGAACCTGACCAGGGTACAGACCAGTAAATACTGCTCCTACCACGATGAAGCCACACACCACACGAACGATTGCCTCGCCTTGAAAACAACGATTGAGGGCCTAGTCCGCCGCGGCGATTTGCAGCGGTATCAAGGGTAACCCGGACAGTGGGGACAACGCGAAATCGAGAAGTCTATCCCGCGACACCAACGCTCATACGACCGGTCGAAATCTTAAACACGTATAGAGGCTCAGCAGTCCAACAACTTGTCAGCCTGAGTAAGATGCTAGTATTTTTTTCTTTCCTAAACACAACTAGCCAGACTTTCCAACCAGTTCGGCAGGTGTAATTTCAGTAGTTGTCTATTCCAACTTTGTTTTCAACTAAGTACAAAGGGCAATCCATGGATAGCGAAGTCAGACAAATTGAAAAAGGCACAACACAAGCGCAGGCAAAATGTCCATTCATTATAACTCAGGGCATCATGTACAAAAAAAAAAAAAGAAGCTTAAAGCAAAACGGGAGGGCGGGAGTGTACAAAGTCTGGAGCCTGCTAGGGCACTTCCGCCTGCTCCCCCTCTTCAGCAGGAGCTCTTTCAGCAGTGGTTTCACCAGCGGCGTCTTCACCGGCAGGCTCGGTGTCACCCTCCTGAACCTCTTCTTCATCCGCTTGGGGCGTTGGCAGCTTTGAGACGTCAAGATAGCCCTTACTCTTCCAATCATCACAAGCATCGGCTATCCCCGCCTCCCGGACCCATTCCAGCAGGTCAAGAAGCTCATCACTTTCTTGGTACTTCTTAACCGCCCGCTGGTAAATCTCCGGGTCATTCTCATCAACCGGCCCACCGGCAGAAGCGAAGCCCGTCTCCACCTGCCGCTGGAGCTCCTCGACCTGGGCCTCCAACTCGGCCATCTCCTCCTCTAGGCTCTTCTTCTCCTCTTCCAGAGCCTCAACCTGGGCCTCCAGCTTGCCCATCTGCTTCCTGGCCCTCTCTTCCAACCGGGTTTTCTCCCGTTGAAGCTTGGACTTCTCTGCCTCCAGGAGCTCCCGGGCGCTTGTCAACTCCGCAACCCGCTTCTTCAGCTCCGGCAGCTCTCCACTTGCATCCGACTGATACAAGTGGTGATACGACCCGAACCTAGAATTACCGTTTAACTGTTTTACTTTAATTATTTCTCCTCGGGAATTGTTTTTACGATTTGAAAGTTCTAAAGGTTGACTTTTAAATAAGTTGACTCGACTGATGATTTTATTTCATGACGAGGTAGAAGACGTTAAAACAAGTTCGTTGACACGTAGCATGCTCAATTTGGAGTTCGTACGAAAAAGTTACGATGAAAAATCAGAAATTGTCCGATTTTTAGATGAGTATAAATAGCCGGGAGGAAATTTCCCGAAACGGCAATTTTTCTTTTCTTTCTTTCTTTTCTTTTTCTTTTTCTTCTCTCTCTCCTTTCTCTTTCCTCTCCCCCGACTCGGCCCGACCTCCGGCCGAGTCTACGCCGTCCGGCCCAACTGGGCCGGCGCACCGGTCACGTTCGGACCGGCTCGGCCTCCTCTTCGCGTCTGTGGCAGCGTGGCGGCGTGGTTCGCCGCCGTTCGGCAGTGCGACGCCCGAGACCGAATGCCACCGATCGAACAGAGCTCCCTTTTTCGGCCACCAATCGGCCCGATTCCAAGAGGGGAAATGAAGGTCTCGACCCACACACCTTCTCCACCAAAGGAATTGCACCAAATCGATCCAGGTACGGAGAATTTAGAATTTGAAATTTTTAGGGTTTTTGATTCCCGAATTGGAGGTTGTGAAATTTGTGTTTTTGATGTAATTGGAGGGTAAATTCGTGCCTAGAACTTGGAATTGAGTCGATTAGGAGTTGTTTGATGGTTAATTGGTTGATTTTGGTGAGAATTGGAGGTTGGACAGTTTGGGCCGCCTTGCCGGCCGCCGTATGCGGCGGCTGCGCTTATTTTTGGCGGCGGAGGCGACGGGAATGAGTTCCCGAGGTGGTGGCGATGGTGTTGGGTGAATTTGGTGCTGATTGGAGGTGTTTTTGCCTCCTGTGGCGGCGCTGCCGGCGGCGGCGCCGCTGTTCCGGCGGCGTGAGGTAGGAGATGATGAACAGTGAAACAGTAAAAGGTAAAAGTAAAACGGTAAAAGGTGAAAAGTAAAAACAGTAAAACAGTGAACAATAAAAGTAAATAGTAAATAGTAATTGGATTTTAACCATTTACTGTTTGACCTAGAATAATTACTGTTTGACCATTAAAAGTTACTGTTGACTTACCGTAAAAAGGTTAAAAGCTTATTAAAAGAGTTTTACGACGAAATAACTAGGAAAAAATTAATCAGACACGTAGTGGGTGTCCTGAGTAATTTCGGACGTAGATTATTTGGTATTGAGGCGAAATTCCTATATCGATAACTGAAAAGGGAAAATTAGGAGGTTTCGTACGAGTAAGGACGTCCGTAGATTTAACGTTTATAAATAAATTCTGAGTTTCGTAATAATTATAATTACGTCCCTATTACAGGTCGAGAGGTTATTCGACTGGACGAGAGATCGGATTAGCGGCGCGCTCGGCCGTACTGTGAGTGGATTTTATTTTAAAATAAATGCATGCAATTACGTTTTATTGAAATGCAATTTATTTAATTAAATGAGTTCGTAAGCATGATATGAATTATCGAAAGTCGATAATTCATATACTTCTGTTATAATTGTTGATTTAATATTTAAAGTAAATTATGGATTTGGGTTATACTTTTACTACTACTTTAGCAGTACGTATTGTACCCGGAAATGAGATTTCCGGAAATAGTATAATTTGATAAATTATACTCAATCGTTGTTATTGTATTTTATATTTGAAAGACCGGAAATGAGATTTCCGGGGAGTTTATGATTTCACGACATGTGAGACATGTCGACATTATATATTCTTTTCAAAATTATTTTTATGATTGTTTCTGCACAAACCCTGGGGCCTGGTAGAGACAGGTGAATCTTCGTGCTATCTCCTGCAAACCTGCTTACTAAGGGGAATACCGGGCGGGCCGGTCTTCTCCTCTCCAATGCCTAAGTTAGTATAGTTGGAATAGATATAACTTAAGCACGTATATAAACGGTAGGAAGGATCAGTTACCTATTAATGAGGGTAGTTGGGGCCCTTATATAGGTGGCCAGGAGTGAGGTCTGGCCTTACCCTTCGATGTGGGACTGGTTCCCTTCTGTTTGCACACCAAAGGGCAGCTTTGGTGACCTCTTAGGTAGGCAGCCGCCCCCGGACCCCGGGTCCCCTGGTAGCAGGATGGACTGCTGGACCCCGAGGCCGGGTTCTGGTGATCCGGTCCCGGGCCCTGGGCCGGCCCCTGGTGCACTAGCTGCGGGTCTGCGGGCCTGCTGTAGCCCCCCTGTGGCTACTGTCAACAAGTCCCCCAAGTTCCCGGTCAAATGAAATCTTGAATGGGGACTTAATCTGTCTTGCTCTTGTCCCGCAGACCCGCAGGGTTACCAACCCAACGGTGCCCAGTCCCCCAAGTCCGTATTGAAGATTGGGCGTGACCGGGTGTTGTGCTATATCGGTACGAGTCGGAGTGCATGGGACCTCGACCGGGCGTTCTGCCATATCGGTACGAGTCAGAGTGCATTGGACCTCGACCGGGCGTTCTGCCATATCGGTATGAGTCAGAGTGCATGGGACCTCGACCGGGCGTTCTGCCATATCGGTACGAGTCGGAGAGTGCATGGGACCTCGACCGGACGTTCTGCCATATCGGTACGAGTCAGAGTGCATGGGACCTCGACCGAACGTTCTGCCTTATCGGTACGAGTCGGAGAGTGCATGGGACCTCGACCGGGCGTTCTGCCATATCGGTACGAGTCAGAGTGCATGGGACCTCGACCGGGCGTTCTGCCATATCGGTACGAGTCGGAGAGTGCATGGGACCTCGACCGGGCGTTCTGCCATATCGGTACGAGTCAGAGCGCATGGGACCTCGACCGGGCGTTCTGCCATATCGGTACGAGTCGGAGAGTGCATGGGACCTCGACCGGGCGTTCTTCCATATCGGTACGAGTCGGAGAGTGCTAGCCTATGGGAAGGCCTGTTGGTGCGTGGAATGAGCCAACAGGTGCCCCCGGTGTTGCGGTTATTCCGAAGCACCGGTCAACACTTGCTAGCTCTCAGCTTTTGTTGAAATAAGCGAGGTAAATGTGCAGGTTTGTTAGCCTGCAGGGAGACTTGTTCTGTGTTAGAGAAACAATCTGCCCGGTGGGGTGGCGTTGAGATAACGAGTGTTGACAGTAGCCGCAGAGAGGATACAGCAGGCCCACAGACCCGCAGCAAGTGCACCAGGGCCCGGCCCAAGGCTCGGGACCAGATCACCAGCACCCGGCCTCGGGGTCCAGCACTCTATCCTGCCTCCAGGGACCCTGGGGCCGGGGGCGCCAGCCTGCCAAAGAGGGCACCAGAATGTACAAACAGAAGGGAACCAGTCCCACATCGAAGGGTGAGGCCAGCCCTCACCCCCAACCACCTATATAAGGGCCCCAACTACCCTCTTTATTAGGTAACTTATCTCTCTCCCCGCTTACATACGTGCCTTGGTTATATATATTCCAACTATACTAACTTAGGCATCGGAGAGGAGAAGACCGGCCCGCCCGGTATTCCCCTTAGTGAGTAGGATTGCAGGAGATCAAGTTGGATTCATTGTGTATCTACCAAGCCCCCGGGTTTAGGCAGAAACAATTGGCGCCGTCTGTGGGAAGCTTGAACGAAAAGCCGTGTAAGCAACACCGTCGGAAGAGAATTCGGAAATGAGTCAAGAGAAAGGTACCACCGAGGAGGGACGTGTTGCATTAGTGCAGACGCTCACCTCCACCCCAGCCGTCACGCGGGAGCCGCGCGGCGACCGGGGCAACGGTCAGGAAGGAGGGAGCTGTGGGGGACCATCCGGCGTGCCGGATCCCCAGCATGACAGCTCGCGCGGGAAAGGCCCGGCAGAGGATGAAGACAGTCCAGAGCACCGGGGCTTCTCCTTGACGTTCTCAGATGATCCAAGCGATCGATCTGAGAGCCCGGACCGGGACCCTACGTACAACCCCGGCCATAGCAGTATGGCGGGAGAGATACGGGCAATGGCCGCGGAGGTCAATCATCTAAGAGAGGAGAGCGACAGGGACAGAGCTAAGTCCAACGCCCGGTACGAAGAGATGGAAGCGGTAAATGCTGCCCTAGTAGCCGCCCTGGAGCGGGGACGGCAACGTAGTGACGCCATGGCCGAGGCGCAGGCGGCACTCCTACCGGTCCAACCTCAACACACCGAGGCAGGGCAGTCTTCGGGCGGTCGGCCCGGTGGTCCCGTGCGAGAAAAGTCACCTCCAGGCGCAGGCCCGCCGAAGAGCACGACAACCTCCCGCCAGCTCGGCGCTTCGTCTGTGGATGAAGTTGAGACTCCGACCGCACGGGCGCTGCAGATGCTAGCCAACACCGTGTCGGACTTAAAGGCCCAAATGGAGGCCAACGAGAGAAGAGCCGCGCGGCCGATGGAGGGCGCCCGGTTTAATGAGCGCATGGGCCCTTTCTCACACCGGGTCATAGAGTCGGGGAGATCTGGCAACCAGAAGTCCCTCAAACTCACCTATTCAGGGTCCGGTTGCCCGTATCAGCACCTGGACAGTTTCCGGTCCCAAACCTGCGCCAAGGGATACTCCGATGCAGTCTGCTGCAACATCTTCCAGGAGACTTTGTCTGGAGAAGCGCTCAGCTGGTTCTACGAGCTTCCTGTGAACTCGATCGAGGCGTTCGAGCAGTTAGCCAACCGGTTCGTAGGCCGCTTCATTCTCCGAGTCGAGGGAGCCCGGACGTCGACCATCCTCTTCAACTGCATACAAGCCCCCGAAGAGAAGCTGAGAACATTTGTCAACCGCTGGCAGACGGCTACGGCCGGAGTTCGGAACCTGGACAAAGGCATCGCCGAGATGGCGTTTAAGCAGGGGCTCCGAGCGGGTAAGTTTTCCTACGCCGTCCGGGTAGAACTCCCGCAGGGGTAAGACGAGTTGATGGCTATGGCCATCCGACATGCTCAGGCCGATCATGAGACCTATGGGCACCACCTACTGAAGAGGAAGCGGGATGAGCAGCAGGAAGACCATCCCCGGGAAGAGAACCCTCCGCCCGGCCAGGAAGCCAAGCCCAGTCAGCGGACCGAGAACCGCACCACTCGACCCAGCCGGAACGCCAACAACAGAAACTGGCCACAGCGGCAGCAGAGGCCCTATTCTGATAAACCCCAGAACGAGCACAAGACGGCACTGTACCGCCAAGAGCGCCCCCTGGCAATCATGCCGGCACCACCGGCCGGTCAAGAAGTCTTCACCGCTCTCACCACTTCCTACGAGGATATCTTACTTGAGAACGGGAGCGTCATTCCCCCACCGCCCAAGAGAAAGTACCCGAAGGGGAAACTTACAACGGCACAGACGGGCAAGTACTGCTCTTATCATGATGAGGCAACTCATCGGACAAATCAGTGCTGCGCTCTCAAGACAGCGGTGCAGGGTTTGATCGATAACGGCCAGCTCCAGTGGTACGTGGGGGAAAGAAGAACAGACCCCGACCGGGAACGTGACCAAGCCTGGTAAACCCGCTAGCTCCGAGCGGTTAGTTTGACATATCTCCGGTTCAACCGTTGTAAAGACAAATATATGTAGACTACTTTTGAGAAAATTTCACCGGCTCTGCCAGTTCAAGTATATTCATAATCAAGCAAGTATACAAGCAATAACCGTTCCGGAAAGATTACAAGGAGAAGAGCAAGGAAAATCCTAAGGAGCCACGACTCCGCCTTCAGCAGGCAATCCGCCAGCCTCTCCTGCGGTACCCTCGTCGTTGACCTCAGTTCCGACGTTGACCCTGGCTCGGGGAGACTCGGCACCGTTGGTAGAAGAATCCAAGTCCGAGCGAATCGCTTCTTCCGACTGCCCCTCCACCGCCTCCTGATGGATGTCCGACTGCTCATGGATATCTCCTTCAGCAGCGATCGACATCAGGGAAGTGTCTAACCATCCCTTCCCCGCCCATTCCGTGTACGCATCCGAGATGCCCTCTTCCCTGGCCTTCACCAGAAACTCCAGGAACTGATCGCTCTCGCGGTATTTGAGAACGACCCGCTCGTAGAGTTCCGGGTCGTCTTCCCCGGTCGCAGCAGCAGAGCCGGCGCGCAGAGCGGCAGCTCCCACTTGGAGCTCGTCCACCTTGGCTTCCAGTTCTTCCCTCTCCTTCTCCAGGCTCCGGTTCTGCTCCTCCAACTTCTTGGCCCTCTCCTCCGATCTGGCCTTCTCCCGATCCGAGCGGGACTTCTCCACCTCCAGGCGTTGTCGGGCCTCCGATAGAGCAGCTATCTGTCTCTTCAACTCCGACAGTTCCTCGCTCGCATCCGGTTGGTACAAACTGTACAGCAGCTGCGCAACAACAAAGGCAGTTAGTCAGGCAGCAAAAGAAAACAAGCTACAAGCAGTGTAGTGGTACCATGCAGTACTTACCCGGAGGACGGATTCCTTGCATTTTGGGCGATTCCCGCCCGCCAGGGCTCCAGCAACCCCGGGTCTGTCCAGACCAAGGCCGGCCAAGTCCGCCGCCACTTGCCGGACGAGTGCACTATCCGGGCTTCCCCTCGGTGCCTCCGCAGGCATGGGACTACTCTGCCAGGCAGCAGCAACAGCCTTCTCCTCGGCAGCGTTAGTTTGAGCACCACTGGTTATCTTGAACCGTTTGGCCAGGTTCTCCCGCGCCGACCCACCAGTAAGCGTGCCCAGCGCGGAGGAAGGAATGTCTCCACCTTTCCGTTTCTCTCCCCGGCCTTCCGGAGAAGAAGATTGCGCGCTTACCCGGGCGACACGAGCCACGTGCGGCACAGACACCGGCCGGTTGGGGATCCTGTTCACTCCACCGGGAATCCTCACTGGCCCCCCGGTACTCTTGCCCCTTCCAGGCACCGCAGGGCCCGCAGCGTGATGGGTCTTCACCCGCCTCAGGAGGTAGGCACCGTCATCAACATCCATGGCCCTCGGCTCCGGATGAGTCGTGAGCCGGCCGGACTCCTCGTCCACCGACGTCCGTGAGACGGTCTCGCCTTTCTCCTTTAGCTTGTTAAGGAGGTCTTCCCCGTCCATTGAGAGAGTGATTTCGGGCTTGATAACTGCCCGGGAAGATGCACCTGCAAGAAAAGCGAACAGTTAGTATTTTGCGAGAGCTAGCACAAAGTATCACCGCTAAAGGGCTTCCTACGCACCGGGACCCCGCCCGAGTTGGCAGTATTCCAGCACTTCTCGCCGGATGAAGTTGAAAGAACTCCGTTCCAGATCGTCCCAACATCCGAGTATGGTCGAGATCCTCTCATGCTCCAGATCGGATAACTCGAACGACTGGTCGCCAAGGGGCTGGAAGGCGCCAGGAACCCGGTACATTTTACTCCTCGTCTGCCACCTCCCGCCCACCATCACCACCTTCTTCCTCCAACTGTTGTCTACCCATGTAGGCATATTGGTGACGATCGGTGGAGGTTTCCGGGCGTTGAAGGACAGGCGACCCCGGGACCCTTGCTTCCTTGAGTAGGACAACCTATACAAGGACCAGAATTCGTTTACCGTTGGCATACTCATTCCGGACAAATCATATAGGCAGCCGAGGCTCAATAATCGCCTCCACTGGAGCCCCGGAAGCTGCGCGGGCGACACTTGCAGCACCTTGAGCATGTACTGCACGAAATTTGGCAGCGGGAGAGAGAGTCCATGCCGGAACTGGTCCTGATGCACGGCAACCCAGCCTACCTCCGGGTTGCAGGCTGACTCTCCAGGATTCAGGGGCCGCAGCAGAACTTCATCCGGGATACCCCACGTTTCCCGGAACGCTGCAATCTCTCCAGGGGTCATGCTACCCTCCGGTTCATCACACACCACAGCATCCTTCCCTCTGCCAAGGGTGTAGCTCACGACCGGATCATCCACAAGGCGCACCCCGTGCGGTATTTCAGTCTCCGAGGATTCAGCCCCGGTAGACGAAGACGAGGACGGAGACGAAGCCCTGCTCCCGGAGCAGTCAGCGACTTCGGTCTCCGGGGATTCTGAACCGAGCCAGTCCTCCAGCCTCTCCGCATCATCCACGAGGGGACCCCTGGCAGCCGGTTCGGAAGCCCGGTCAGAATTCGAAGAAGACATCTTAACCTAGGGGAAGAAAACAAAACCGTAGCGCTCGTCAGCAACAGGCTACAACAGCGCCTTCTACGGCCTCTCCCCAAGTTTGCCGCAGAGCAGTTCCGTCAGAGACAGAGATCCCTCCCCCTGCCGCAAAACAACAAAACCAAAGCAAGAACAACACCGGGGCAAAGAAATCAACAAACTTACCGATTAATATGCTCAACCGAGGACAGTCCGCCCTGCGAAAGCAGCGAGCAATGGTAGGAAAGGATTAGGGAGCGCTCGAGAAAACGGATCTCGTGGGGCAAAGGGCTCAGAGTTTTCGCCGGATTTCTCTTTTTCTCTTAGTTTCTCCAAAGCAAGAAGCAACAACAGAAAGAAGAGCAGAAGGGGCCTTTTTATAGGGGGGACCGGTGCCCTAGGCAATTGAAATCCCTCCAAAACAAGTAATCAGAGCAACTCAAACGCCTGCGAATCCAGGCCCTTCATCTCAAGACTGCCCCCTGCTAGCACGTGTCCCAGCATTGGTAAACTGCCCATGCCATCATAACTGACGGGACTGATGGACTTCCTCCTTAAATGCATGTCAGCCACTTGTCCCACACGCTGGCGACATGAAGGTAGGAGCGGGAACCGAGGAGTCAGGCCCTCCCACACTTCCCCAGGTTCCACGGTTGCACGCCATCTTCGCTGCATTTCTCGAAGACCTCTCACCGGTGGTAATCATCCAACCACTTCGAGAGCATCCATCCGGGTATGAGCAATAGGGGACCCGTCTCGATATGGCAGGACGCCCGGTCGAGGTCCACCCGGCACCATGGCAGTTCGCGGTTATGATCATTCAACCGGCTGCATGGCTTCTTCGCTGCATATCTCAAAGACCTCTCACCGGTGGTAATCATCCAACCACTTCGAGAGCATCCATCCGGGTACGAGCCATCCGCCCGGCACCATGGCAGTTCACGGTTATGATCATTCAACCGACTGCATGGCTTCTTCGTTGCATATCACCGGAGGACTCGTCTCTATATGGCATGTCGCCCGGTCGAGATCCGCCCGGTCCGCAGCAGTTCACGGTTAGGTATCATTCAACCGGCTGCACGCCATCCTACTGGAGACCTCGTCTCGATATGGCATGTCGCCCGGTCGAGGTCCACCCAGCTACATCTCACTTGGGGGACTCGTCTCGATATGGCAGAACGCCCGGTCGAGATCCGCCCACCGGTTACGACGCATCCAACCGGCTCGAGAGCATACTCCGGGAATAGGATCCACCCGGCCCCATGGTATTTCACTGGGGGACTCGTCTCGATATGGCAGGACGCCCGGTCGAGTTCCGCACAGTACCATGGCTTGACTCCGGTCATGAGAACATTCGACCGGCATAGGGCTTTATACACCCGGGTGAGTTTACATCTAACCCATGTACGCTTGTCCAGCAGGATAAAAACCCTGCATCGCACCAGCTGCGGCAAACGGGGGCTGCACGGCGAGCCTTGTCACCTCAACGCCACCCCCCTACCGGGAACAGGATCCACCCGGCCCCATGGCATTTCACTGGGGGACTCGTCTCGATATGGCAGGACGCCCGGTCGAGTTCCGCCCAGTACCATGGCTTGACCCTGGTCATGAGAACGTTCGACCAGCATGGGCTTTATACACCCGGGTGAGTTTACATCTAACCCATGTACTCTTGTCCAGCAGGATAAAAACCCTGCATCGCATTAAACCGCGATCAACGTGGGGCAGCACGGCGAGCCTTGTCACCTCAACGCCACCCCCCTTACCTCAACGCTTATTCAACACAAGCTGAGAAGAACTAGCAAGTGTTCACCGGTGCTTTAAACAGCCCGCAACACCGGGGTAATCTCCCCGCAGCCTAGCAATATGGGACTCGTCTCGATATGGCAGAACGCCCGGTCGAGGTCCTTTGCTCCACCTCGTCTCGATATGGCAGAACACCCGGTCGAGGTCCAGTACTTAAGTTCACCTGTGACTCGTCTCGATATGGCAGAACGCCCGGTCGAGGTCCCATGAACTTCACTCCGTTCCGCTTTGGCAGATCGCCCGGTAGAGGCTCAGTGAACTCCGCTCCGTTTCGATTTGGCAGATCGCCCAGTTGTGACCCAGTGAAGCTCCGCTTCGTACCGATAGGGCAGAGTGCCCAGCCGAAATCCCATGCACATCTCTTGCATGGCGGATTTCAACGCCCCATTATCATCCCATGCACAAATCTCTTGCATGACGGATTTCAACACCCCATTATCATTCCATGCACACATCTATTGCATGACATCATGACATCATCTCATACACTCTCCGGGTTCCACCCCACTCCATGCTCATAGCACCACAACACCTGAGCACAGTACTACTTATATTACAAACGTACTTATAAACTATTGCTTCCCATCGGTAACAGGTACTCACCTCGGTCACGCCCAATCTTTAACGCGGACTTGGGGGACTGGGCACCGGTAGGTTGGTAACCCTGCGGGTCTGCGGGACAAGAGCAAGACAGATTTAAGCCCCCATTCAAGATTGCACTTAACCGGGAACTTGGGGGACTTGTTGACAGTAGCCGCAGAGAGGCTACAGCAGGCCCACAGACCCGCAGCAAGTGCACCAGGGCCCGGCCCAAGGCTCGGGACCGGATCACCAGCACCCGGCCTCGGGGTCCAGCACTCTATCCTGCCTCTAGGGACCCTGGGGCCGGGGGCGCCAGCCTGCCAAAGAGGGCACCAGAATGTACAAACAGAAGGGAACCAGTCCCACATCGAAGGGTGAGGCCAGCCCTCACCCCCAACCACCTATATAAGGGCCCCAACTACCCTCTTTATTAGGTAATTTATCTCTCTCCCCACTTACATACGTGCCTTGGTTATATATATTCCAACTATACTAACTTAGGCATCGGAGAGGAGAAGACCGGCCCGCCCGGTATTCCCCTTAGTGAGCAGGTTTGCAGGAGATCAAGTTGGATTCATCGTGTATCTACCAAGCCTCCGGGTTTAGGCAGAAACAACGAGTCTCGCCAAGTATCCCCAAATGTATCACAGTTCAGTGTGATGCAGGGTTTTTATCCTGCTGGACAAGAGTACATGTGTTAGATGTAAACTCACCCGGGTTTATAAAGCCCATGCGTTTGGAAGCCTTGAGTTGTTACTGGCTCGTTCCTGCCCGTAGGCGAAGGAAAGTGAACCGGTGGAATGCTTTGGAGTCGGTTGAATGTCACATGCCCGGTGGAATGTCAGGGGGCCGGGTGAATCTCGCCCGGGCGTTCTGCCATATCGAGACGAGTCCCCCGGTGTAATGCCATGCAGCCGGTTGAAAGATTATAACCGGTGACTTGCCATGGTACCGGATGGATGGCTCATACCAGGAACAATGCTTTCGAGGCGGTTCAAGCGGGTTGAAAGATCATAACCGGTGAGATGTCTTCAAACCGGTTGGATACTTCATAACTGGTGAGATGCTGCTCCTTGGTTCAAGGTTGACTTCCTGGGGAAGTGAAGGGAGTGGACGCCTCGTTCTGCGCTCCTATCTCCCCTAGCTGCCGCTTGTAAGTGAGACAGGTGGCGGACATGCGATGAAGGGGAGAGTCCATCAGTCCCCTCAATTATGATGGCATGGGAACCTTTATCGATGCTGGGACACGTGTCGGTAAGGAACGGTCTGAGATGAAGGGAATCTGCGGCTGGGGTTGCCTCTCTTTTATGGTTGCCCTATTTATCAGTTCTTCTGCTCTCCTTCTACCGTACCTTGCTGCTCCTTGCCCTTTGCCTGCCGTTTGTCTGTGTTGCTATTTTGCTACAGCGCTAGCTTCCGTTATTCAGGCTTTATGGCATCTAGGAGATCGGCGAATCCTGTCGGTTCCGGCCGTGCGTTGAGGTATGAGCTACTGGATGGCGATAGGGTGATTTTCTGCGACGAGCCAACCAGAAGCATGTCCGAGAGAGAGAGATAAGGGACTTTCGGGCGAAGTGGGACATTGATTCCTCCATTAAGCTTCGAGGCCTGTATCCCGGGGAACTGGCCTGCAACCCGGAGCCAGGTTGGGTTGCCGTTTTTTATGATCAATTTCGGCACGGACTATCTCTGCCGCTGCCGAAGTTTGTCCAGTTTATGCTGAGAAGTATAAATCTGTCCCCAGCTCAGCTGCCTAGCAACCAGTGGAGGCAGTTGCTTGGCCTCGGGTGCCTATTCAGCCTGAGCAATATGGACTGGCCCACGGTGAATGAGTTCCGGGCGCTGTACAAGGTTCTCTACTCCAAAAAGGCCCAGGCCTGCGGTTGTGTTAACTTTGCCGCGCGTGACTTCGATCCTGCCATCACTCACCTGCCGTCTTCGGTTTCGAATGTATGGAGGAGGTCGGCTGTGATGGCCGGGGGCAGGTGGTAGCGTAGTTCAAGGAACTTTCAGGTGCCCGGGGCTTATCAATCGATCGGAGATCAGTCGTACCGGTTGGTGGACTTAGAGAGGCAACGGCTAGCCCGACTTTTTGTGTGCTGGGACGTTCTGGGCCGGAGCTCCTACAATTTCATCCGGTGGAATGTGCTGGAGATATGCGAGATGGGGAGAAAACCTAGTAAGGTACCTTGCACTTGTTTTGCAGGGTCGCTTTTATTCTGACCGCTCGGTTTATCGCTTTGCAGCTAATGCCCCCCGGCTCGCTGTTCGGAGTGAGGAGACCGTCGAACCGGATGAGGAGCTTGTGGCCCCGAGGTTAATGGAGATGGGGGAGATGGCTTCGAAAACCGTTGTAGATCCGGTCACCCTAGAGTGCACGGTGCATAACAGGCCTGTGCCGCTCGTGTTTCCGGACTCCCACTACGGCAGGCGGCTGGGCGGTGAGGATAATGCCCCACTCGTTATCCGGGAAGTAAGGTCGGTGGGCCTACCGGGTTCGGAACATCTAGCACGGCCGATGGGGGTACAGACCGCGCGGGAGAAAGAGGCAGCAGAGATGCCTGGGCACCGCAGAAGCGATCGTGGTGAAGCCCCGGCGAAGAGGGCGAGGACGTTTGATGTCGGGGCCTCAAGCTCGGCTGGTGGGGGGTCAGCATTAGTTCCGGTCGGGGAGACCGGCAGCCGAAGGAGTTGGGGGCCGGAAGCCGATCGTAGTTCCGGTGGTGGTGGTTTTGGTAGGTTCGTGGCATCTACCATTGAAACCTTGGGACTTGATCGGGAGGGCCCTGGAACTGGGCAGCCAGACGAGAGCAGGACGAAGCCCGTGGAATTAGCTCTTCGGGTAAGTGTGTTTTTTGGGCTTCCTTTCCCCTTTGTGGTACGAGCTAATGTTCCTTTTGTGTATCTGTGCCAGCTGGTTCATAGTCTTTACGTCGCCGAGCCTAGAGGGGAGGCTGCGGTTTTGGAGAAGCAAGTGGAGGAGCTTACTGTGCGGCTATCCTTGGCGGAAACTAAGCTTGCGCGGGAGAGAGAGGAGGTTGGTCGGCTGACAACTGAGCTTGCGCAGGAGAAAGAGGAAACCGGTCGGTTGACCACTGAGCTGGCGCAGGAGCGGGAGGAAGCCGACCGTCAGGCAACCGCTCGGGAAGCGAAGAATGCGGAGCTGGATGCGAAGGTTTTGGAGCTGCAGACCCAAATGATAGCAGTCGTCAAAGGAGGGGAGAAGCTTGTGGAATTCCGGCTTGCTGAAGTGGCTGATAAAGCTGTCGACGACTTCCGGGAGTCGGTGGAGCTTGAAGAGATGTTGGATGACGCCCGTGCGAAGGGCATAAATGATACCTATCTGGAGTGGAGGGAGAAAGGGTGGCTTGATGCTGAGCGGATGGCGGCTGATTTAGCCCTGGCTGAGATGGCGGAGCAAGAGCAGTCTCTCAAAGGTGGCGGGTCCGGGATTGGGGGCTCCGGCGGTGCTGGCTAACAGTTTTTTGTACATACCTTGCAACCAGCTGTAGTTTATTCTAAATACATTAACTGTGCTTTGCAGTGTTGGCGCCAAATACATTATTGTCCCTTTATGACCGATTTCATTTAGGGTAGAAACGCAGGTGCTGGATATTCCACGGGCGGGTGGAATAGATGCCTTCGGCGTCTATGATGTGGAATGTTGCCCGACCCGCAGCTGCGGTGATTTGGTAGGGCCCTTCCCACGTTGGCTCCAAGGCCAGCGGTTTTTTTCTGAACTTTCTTCATGACCCAGTCCCCCACTTGTAACTTCCTTTCCCGGACCCTTCAATCATAGTACCGAGCGACCCGTTGCTTGTAGGTTTGGTTTCGCATATGCGCCTGGTCGCGCCGAGATCCAGGTTGAGCCGTATGCCCTCGGCATTTGTTTCGGCGTCGTAATTCTCCACCCTGCCGCTGGGCATATTGGTCTCTACAGGGAGTACCGCTTCGCTCCCAAACGCCATGCAGAACGCGGTCTCCCCTGTTGCCTCGGCTGCTGTCGTCCGGATGGCCCATAGAACCGCGGGAGTTCTTCGGCCCAACATCCCTTCTTGGCATCCAGTTTTTTCTTGAGGAGGGTTTTGATAATCTTGTTCACCGCTTCCACCTGGCCGTTGGTCTGCGGGTGTGCCACTGAGGCAAACAACATCCGGGTCCCCATAGGCCGTGTATTGGATAAGATCAGCATTGTTGAACTGTGTCCCATTATCCGTGACTATAGTCTGCGGCACCCCGAACCTGCAGTAGATGTTCTTCCATAGGAACTTTCTTACCCGCTCCTCGGTGATCTTTACCAGGGGTTCCGCCTCGACCCATTTAGTCTGATAGTCCACAGCTACAATGGCGTATTTGTATTGTCCCACAGCTATTGGGAAAGGGCCGATGATGTCTAGTCCCCATTGTGCGAACGGTCATGGCGCTAACAGAATTGATAACGCGATTGTTGGGGCATGGGGTGTAGAGGCGTACATGTGGCACTTGTGGCAGCCACCTGATATTCTTCTTGATGCTGCTGCCATGTCTGGCCAAAAATACCCCGCCCGGAGCGACTTGTGAGACAAGGACTGGTCGCCAGAGTGATTACCGCATACTCCCTCGTGGATTTCTCGCATGATAGCCTCTCCTGCCTCCTTAGTGACACACTTCAGATGGGGGAAGCTGTGCCCTCTTCGGTACAACTTGCCGTTGAGAAGGCTGTACCTGGCGCACCGGAGGTGTAGCCTCCACCGCATCCTGGGGGCCGGTTTTGTCAGCCAAGTATCTAACTATCGGATCCATCCAGCTCGGTGGTGCCTCTTCTACCGCAAATATCTCGGAGATGGTCTTGCTTATACTCGGTTTCTGGAGGGTTTCAATTTTAGCTCTTCGGTACTTCGGAGGGTAGTTTCCAGTTGCCAACCTTGCGAGGGCGTCTGCATGCCTATTTGCCTCTCGGGGTATATGCTGGATCGTGGCACCCTAGAATGGCTCGATCAAGGCCTTGGCCAGAGCTTGGTAGGAGGCTAGCTGGGGTTCCTTGACTTCGAACAACCCGTTCATCTGGTTCACCACTAGGCTCGAGTCGCTGTATATTTCCAGGGATGGGATTCCCATTTCCTTGGCTAGTTGTAAACCGGCTATGAGGGCCACATATTCAGCGGCGTTATTGGAAGTGTTGAAGAGGAACCGTAGGGCATACTCGTACGATTGGCCATCGGGCGAGGTTAGCATGACGCCGGCTCCGTTCCGCTTACTCGTTACGGAGCCGTCTACGTAAAACTTCCAACCGTTGGGGAGGCCTGGTTCGATCTTTACGGCCTGAACTGCCTCCTTGCCCTCGTACCGGCCGGGGTGCGCTTCTGCCACCTTTGGGGTGAGTTCACATATGAAATCCGCAGCTACCTGTCCCTTGATAGCCGTTCGCGGAGCATAAGTGATGTCGAACTCTCCCAATTCAACTGCCCACCGTACGAGCCTGCCGCTGGTGTCCGGTTTTTGCAGGATCTGCCGCAAAGGGTGATTGGTATATAGGGTGATGGAATGAGCCTGGAAATAGTGTCTGAGCTTTCTAGCACTAACGATCAGGGCCAGAGCCAACCTCTCAATGTCGGGGTACCGGCCCTCGGCTCCGGTAAGTCCCTTCCCTGCATAATATACCGGGAGATCGAGCGTGCCCTCCTTCCTGACGAGAGCCGCGGAGATGGCCGCTTCGGATGCAGCTATGTAGAGGTATAGCATCTCGCCCGGCACTGGTTTGGATAGGAGAGGTACTGCAGACAGATACGTCTTGATGGACTGGAATGCCGCTTCATGCTCCGCCGCCCAGTGGATTTTCTTGAACTGTTGTGCTTTGAGCAGTTTAAAGAATGGGGCGCACTTATCGGTCAGGCGGGAGATGAATCTGGCCAGGGCGGCCAGCCGGCCGGTTAGCATTTGGACCTGGTTTCTTTCCCCTGGTGTTTCCATGTCTAGGATTGCCTGGACCTTCAGTGGGTTAGCTTCTATCCCTCGCTGGCTGATGATGTGGCCTAGGAACAAGCTCTCTGAAATCCCAAAAATGCACTTCTTCGGGTTCAAGCGCATTCCAAACTTGAGCATCTTACCGATGACTACCACCAAATCTCGGACATGGGCCCCTGCAGTCAAGCTCTTGACCAGCATGTCATCTACGTATACTTCCACCGTTTTACCCATTTCTTGCTCCAGCATGCGATTCACCATCCGCTGGTAGGTGGCTCCGGCATTCTTTAGACCGTACGACATCCTCTTATAACAGTAGGTACCTCGGTCAGTTGTGAATGATGTGTGCTCTTCGTCGTCCGGGTTCATCCTTATCTGATTATACCCGGCGTAGGCATCCATGAAGCTGAGCAGCTTAAAGCCGGATGTGGAATCTATAAGCTGATCTATCCGGGGGAGCGGGAAGCTGTCTTTTGGGCACACCCGGTTTAGATTGGTGAAATCCACGCACATGCGCCACCGGTCCGTTCCCTTCTTTGGTACCATAACCACATTAGCAAACCACCGGGGGTACTGAACTTCCTGGATGAAACCTATGCCCCTTAGCTTCTGTACTTCTTCTCTGATTGCTTCATACTTCGCCGGCCGGTGAAGGCATCTTCAGCATCGGCATATGGCCGGCTATAAATGTTTTCAGCTTCCATAACCCTGGCCGACCGATTATGCCATTGTACGATGACAGGCAATCCACGACGATGAACTCCAGGTACTCCCTCTTCATCCTGTCTCCCTCGCCGAAGATTAGCGGTAGGTAATCCGATCCCAAAGGCTGGACCACCTCACCGGAGAAGCTTATCAGCGGCTCGTTATCCTGGAATAACTTATTCTTTCCTCTCTGCAGCCCTTTGCATGCGTCTCGGAACATCACGTTGACAGAAGCTCCGGTATCGATCAGCATACGGCTAGTTATCCAGTGGTCTATTTGGACCGTAATGAGGAAGGGGTCGTTGTGCGGTTGAATCAGATCCTCCGGCCTGGCCACTTCCTCCTCCAAAGGCATATACCTCCTTTCCCCAGATCGCTCTTAAGCACCGCTTCTTTGAACTCCGGGTGAGTCGATCTATATGGTCTCCACCATGTATCATGTTTATGCTCCCGTGCACCTCTATCCCCCCGGGGACTCGGGTGCTTATGGTCCCTACTTGCCGAGCTGCCTGCCGGTCCCTTTGCGGGTCATCCGGACGGACTCGGCCGTCCACCACCGTCCTCTGGGGTCTTTGGCTGCTACTCTGAAGGGTTGGATCTTCGGGCTTTTTTGCCGGCATAATGGCTAGAGCCCGCGGAGGTCGCCCCTGTTGCGCAGCTGCCAGGGGCCGTGCCGGTTGCACAAGTGGTGGTCTTCTAGCAGTCCGTGAACTGTTGTCACTGCTCCGTCGGGGTCGCCAATCCTCCCGTACTTCGGCTTTCTTGCTAGCCGCAGGTGTATGGTTGCGATCTTGCCGCCCGGTCTTGCTTTCACGGGGAGACGGCGGTAGCGGGTCATCCGGACTCCGCTTGGGCATCTTGTCCCCATACGTCTCGTGCTCCGCCTGGGCGTGCCTGACGGCCACAGCCATCAACTCATCGTACCCTAATGGCTCATTTACTCGTAAGTTGTATGAGAGTTCCCCAGGTTTTAACCCCTGCTTGAATGCCATCCCCGCTATCCTTTTATCCAAGTTTCTGACCCCGGACGTGGCGATATGCCACCGGTTAACGAAAGCGCGTAGCGGTTCGTGGTTAGCCTGCATGCAATCGAAAAGGATCGTTGATGTTTGGGCCGTCTTGGCTCTAAGGGCGAACCGGCCGACAAACTTATCAGCCAGCTGTTCAAAAGTTTCTACTGAGTTCACTGGCAGCTCATAAAACCAACTCAACGCCTCCCCCGAGAGCGTCTCTTGGAATATGTTGCAGTACGTGGCATCTGAATAGCCCCTTGTGCCCGTCTGTGACTTAAAGCTGTCCAGGTGCTGGCACGGGCAGCTCGTTCATGAGTACGTCAGTTTCAGGGGCCTATGGCTACTAGATCTTCCGGCGCGGAAAAGGTCCAGTACGTTCGCTGAATCGTGCGCTGTCCCGCGGCCACCCCGCTTTTCTCTCGCTGACCTCTAGGCGGTCCTTCATGTCCGACACTGAGGCGGAGAGCGCCTCGAGCGTCCTTGCGGTGGGGTTGTCCTGCTCGCTCGATGCCAGGCTTGTGCGGTACAGGGGTTCAACCGGGCCGGAGTTTTTTAAAGCTTCCGGAAAGAGAGGTGTGGGCACATGCGCGGTCATTCTCCTTCCCGTAGGCTGTCCCACCTCTAGGTGCGGGAATTCGTTGGCATTGCTCGCGGGCCGCGATGCCGCCCGAGAAGTGCCCTGCTGGCCCCCTTTCTCCAAGGCCGCCACTAAGACGACGTTCACTGCTTCCAATTCTTGGCACCGGGCATCCGCCCTTAGCTGGTCCCGATCACCCTCTTCTCGCAACCGTGCGACTTCTGCCTTCATCTTTTTTATTTCCTCCCCCGCATCATACCGGTCAGGGTTCTCTGAGTCTTGGCGATCGTGGGTTCTGTCTTGGTCGAGAGAAAGGGCGAACCTCGTACCGACCTCAGCCCTTTGTTTTGGGCCCGGTCGGGGATCTGAATTCGCTTTTTCAACCTTCCCGCGTCAGTTTTTATCTTCCTTCCTTCCATGGTCTCCGGATTGCGGATCTAACTGCTTTCCAAATGATCGATCGGGTTCTATTCTCTGGTAGAGCAACGCTTACTTTTCTCGCGGATCAAAACCGTTCCCACAGACGGCGCCAATTGTTTCTGCACAAACCCTGGGGCCTGGTAGAGACAGGTGAATGTTCGTGCTATCTCCTGCAAACCTGCTTACTAAGGGGAATACCGGGCGGGCCGGTCTTCTCCTCTCCGATGCCTAAGTTAGTATAGTTGGAATAGATATAACTTAAGCACGTATATAAGCGGTAGGAATGATCAGTTACCTATTAATGAGGGTAGTTGGGGCCCTTGTATAGGTGGCCAGGAGTGAGGTCTGGCATTACCCTTCGATGTGAGACTGGTTCCCTTCTGTTTGCACACCAAAGGGCAGCTTTGGTGACCTCTTAGGCAGGCAGGCGCCCCCGGACCCCGGGCCCCTGGTAGCAGGATGGACTGCTGGACCCCGAGGCCGGGTTCTGGTGATCCGGTCCCGGGCCCTGGGCCGGCCCCTGGTGCACTAGCTGCGGGCCTGCTGTAGCCCCCTTGTGGCTACTGTCAACAATGACATTGAGGCTTGTCGGATATTTATATATGTTCCTTCGAGGCTATTATACTAATGATTATTATAAGCTTCAGATGTGCGGTCGGGGACCGTACAGATTTATGATATATAAGGGGAAGCGTACTTTCGTTTTTGTTTTCGGATTTTCACCATATCAGGGTCTAGATATGTTTATTGATGCTAGCTAGCTTAGTCGCCTGAGCCCATGCGAGGTGACGACTTGACCACCTAGGTCAGATTCACGCTCGGTGGTCGACGTGTACGGGCATAGCGTGGGACGCTATACAGAGTCTTGGAGGCTCGACCCTTAGTCTTGGAGGCTACTATTAAATGGTGGTAATGACATTCTATTATATGACCAATGGGATTGGTCATGATTTTATATTATTTGGTTTTCGGGAATATTTTCTCTATGAGACTTTCTGTAATTTAATAAATTCCCGAACCAGCGGGGCTGGGTTTTTATATGACCAATGGGATTGGTCGTGAAATATTATTAATCGATTTTCAAAAATATTTCGTTTTGAAATACATATATAAACAAAATCATTATTTGTTTATTTGATATATCAGCGGAGCTGATTTTTAAACACGATTTTCTTAAAACGTGGGACGTTTTATTAAAGGCATGCAATGTGGTTTTATTTATAAAATATTGGGAAAGTAATATGATACTTTCAATTAAAGTATTATATTAGATTGTTTTATTTTTATCCACTCACTCTAACGTTTTTAATTTACTTTTCCATGGGCCCTTCGTTTTGAAATCGCCTAGTGTGCAAAGTAGTGATCAGAGGTCAAGAGTACTCGGAGTCGAGCCATAGCTATCATCATTGTTGCTTCTGCTAGGTGGGATCCATAATCCCTTATTATTCTATTTCTTGTTATATTTCCATTTGTAATTTCAGTTCATTTTGTTAGATTGCTCTGATTACCTGTGAGCTAGTTGAATTAGATTTTGTGTTTATTTGTGGCAGTTGTTGTGATTTGGGGAGCATGTGGCTCCAGGTGTTACGGTTGGAACTGGAAATTTAGAAGTGTTTTGGTTGTTGCAGGTTTTAGGGCTGTCCATCTTAAGATTGACTTATCGATTTATCGATAGAGTTAGTCTTAAGGTGGTCCCCGCAGGATTTTATCCGAATTTCAGGGTGAAATCCGGGGCGGGTCCTGTCAAGTGGTACATTAGCTGCAATTTAACAAGCACCGGTTAGAAAGCAACATATCACGAAATAGTGTTAAGCGGATACCGGTGGCAAACTATCCTTACCTGGAGTGCCATCTCCTTGGATTTCAGTCGGTGCTCCTCCGGCCGCCCTCCCGGAGCCCCAATCTTCTCCAGCTCCATTCCCTTCACGTCCATGAGCAGGCTTTGGGCGAAAGAGTCGTCCGGGTAACTATGCTCCGTGCCCGGCCCCGCAGCAGGAGTCTTCTCCACTCCCGATGCTTCAGTGCCGGCAGCAGCAGGGCTAGTTGCCGCAGGAACATCGCTGTGGGCGGTAGTGGTGCCACCACGTGTCAGCTTCAGCTGCTTGGCCAAACCCTCACCAACCGACCGGCCGGTGAAGGAAACAAGAGCGGAGGCCGGCATCTCCCGAGACCTCTTCCTCCGCTCACCCAGATCAACCTGTAAAGAAGAAGATTGGGCGGCAGACAGTGGGGACCTGGCGACAGTTGGCACCGGCCCCAGCCGGTGTGGAATCCTTGCAGCACCACCCAGGGGCTTGGACGGCCCACCAACAGCCTTCCCCGATCCAGACGCAGCCCGGGGTCCCGAAACGTGAGTCTTTACGCACTTTAAGAAGTAATCCTCGTCTGCAACGTCCAACGAAACCGGTTTGTCATGTACGGTCAGCTCCCCGGTTCCCCTGTCGACCGTTGACCGTGCGACACCGTCCCCCTTTTCCTTTAGCTTCAAGACTAGATCCTGATTGTTCATCGACTGCGTTTTGTGAGCTTTAATTGCCGTACAGGAAGATACACATGTAAAACACAAGGCAAACAGACTAGTAAACACCAATTCGCTCAACGGGATCAGAGTTACAACCTACATTCCACCACCCACCGGGATCCCCCCCAGATAACATAGTTCCAGCACCTCTCGCCGGATAAAGTTGTAGGAACTCTGCTCCAGGTCCGACCAGCACCCAAATACCCGGGCGATCCTATCTCTCTCCAGTTCTGATAACTTATACGACTGATTGCCGATCGGCTGAAAGGCACCAGGAACCCGGTAAGTCCTACTCCTCTTCTGCCAGCCCCCCTGCCATCACCACCTTCTTCCTCCAATTATTGTTGAGCCAGGAGGGCAAGTGGGTTATCATCGACTTAAAATGCCGGGCGGAAAAACTCACACACCCCCGGGCCTTACTCTTCTTCGAGTATGTCAGTCGGTATAAGGCCCGAAACTCATTTACCGTTGGGCAACTCATATCACTCAGCCAATAGAAACAGCCCAGGCTCATTAGTTGCCACCACTGGTTCCCGGGAAGCTGTGCCGGTGATATCCTGATGGCACTAAGCAGGTACTGCACAAAGTCCAACAGCGGGAGCGATAGCCCATGCCGAAATTGGTCCTCGTGAATGGCAACCCAACCTTCCTCCGGGTTGCAGGCCGACTCTCTGGCATACAGAGGCCGCAGATCTACCTCTCTGGGAATATTCCACCTCACCCGAAAAGCAGCAATCTCACCAGGAGTTAACGAGCACTCCAGCTCATCACAGTTTATGGTTTTATCCCCGTCCACAAGTATGTGGCGCGGGGCCCCTCCTGAGCTGGCAGTGCCCAAGGACATTCCGTAAGGAGCATCCTCCTGTCCCAGCGACCCGGACGTTGACGCCTCACCAGTTGAACAGGCACTGGCGTTCGGCCCAGAGGACGAGGAGGCAAGCTAGTCCTCCATCCTCTCTTGGTCGTCCCTCACCGGTTGCCTGGTGGCCGATTATGAGATCTCACTGGAGCTCCCAGAATCCATGTAACCTAAAAAAAAAACCCCCATAGTTGATCAGAAACACAACCTAAAACCACCACCGCAGGGCAGTACGAAGCATATAGTGCCTCAGCACTGCCCGCACCGGCCACTGGATTTCTCAGCCGAGAGTTCCCGGCTCTCGCTGAGATTCGGTACTACAAGGGTTCCATCCAAAGGGCTAATCTACATACAACCAAGTGCCCATCGGATCCAACCACGAACAAAAAAAAAAGGGAAAAGGAGAAACAATTTCAGAGTCGCAAAGGACTGAGACTCACCGATTAGTATACACGACGACGGAAACACAATAGTTGGAAAGCACTGAGCAATTGCGTTGAGCGAGGCTAAACAAGGGATCAGTTCTCAGTCAAAAGAAAAACACACCAAGTGTCAATGGTTTATATGCAGGTCCAGCGCCCTTGAATTCCCCCCCCCCCCCCCCCCCCCCCCAAACTACTCAGTAGGGCAACTGAAACGCCCGCGGATCCGGGCCATCCATCCCTGACTGTCTCCTAGCGGCACGTGTCCCAGTATTGGTAACTTCCCAGGCCATCATAACTGATGGGACTAATGAAATACCTTCTTCAATGCATGTCAGCTACTTTCCTCGCATGCGGAGGGTAGTTGAAAGAAGCAGGGGACATAATCGAACCGTCCCGCCTAGAGCCTACTCCAGCTAACGCTGAAATACTCCCACAAATCGAGGTATCCCACCGGAATAACTCTTCCTCTAACACAGGAGACTTCTTCCCGCAGGTTAGAAACCCTGCAGGATTATTATTGTTACCGCTGAAATTTTCCACAAGTACGGGGCATTCTAACATATATTCCAACGGTACGGGGCTTTCCACCGGTTGAATTTATTCCACATTTCCAGTCAAACAACAACGACTCGATATTCCCCGGGAGAAGTCTTCCTCTGACACAGGAAACCTCTTCCCGCAGGCTAAAACCCTAAATCAATATTATGTACAGGCTACGATATTCCAACCGTAGTGCCTGCTCCGGTTCAAGGCTATTCTAGCCGTCGGTCCATCCAACTTCAACTATTGGATGCGGTATCACACAGGCCATAATTGCACTTGCTTATCGCTCTCCTACGGAATAACCGGTTCGTCGAACTGAGGCATTCCTTCAGACAGCCGTGTACGACCTAACAGATCCAATGTACCACCGGGCTTTATAAACCCGGGAGACTTGATCCTCTAACACAGGACAACTCTTCCCGCAGGCCCTGCACATACCTCACGCCTGTACGACCAAAGGGTATGAAACGATCGGGGAGGTATCCGGTACCAACACGGGACCGCTTCACCCCGGGAGACTTGATCCTCTAACACAGGATAACTCTTCCCGCAGGCTAAAAACCTTGCATATAAATCCCACCTGCAGGAACAAATGCAGCGACGTTGAGACAGCTACCAAGGACTACTCCTGGCCACGCCACCCACAGGGAGACTTGATCCTCTAACACATGCCAACTCTTCCCGCAGGCTAAAAACCTTGCACATACCTCACGCTTGTACGGCCAAAGGGTATGAAACGATCGGGGATGTCTCTGGTACCAACACGGGACTGCTTCACCCTGGGAGACTTGATCCTCTCATACAGGACAACTCTTTCCGCAGGCTAAAAACCATGCACATCCTATATGGCTGCAAGAACAAGAGGTTGTGTGACACGTGGGGATGGCTGCCCAGGATCACTCCGGGCCATGCCACCCACCTGGAACTCCTATAACACAGGGCACGTTTTCCGCTGGTACTGGGTGACCTCTTCAAACTGTTCAAGGCACTCACCGACTATTGTGGCTACCGTTCCTAACTCGGGGGACTCGGTCATCCCATTCGCTATATTCACCAGGTTAACCTGAAACATAGCATGGCGGATTTCAACGTCACATCATCTCATTCGCTATATTCACCGGGTTTTCCCGGAACATAGCATGGCGGATTTCAACGTCACATTATCATCTCATGTACTACATCTTATACCCATATGCAACTGTCAGTATCAACATCATAACCATGCACTCATCACATTATGCATCATCATAACAGGTTTATTCGAACACCCGACCAAGCCCAATCTTAAACGCGGACTTAGGGGGCTAGGACACCGGTGGGTAAGTGCCACAGTGGGTCTGTGGGCCTATAAAGGAAGACAGATTTAAGTCCCCATTTAAGATGGCACTTGACCGGGAACTTGGGGGACTTGTTGACTGTAGCCATAGATAGGCTACCCAGGCCTCCAGACCCGCAGCTAGGACTCCTGAACCCGGCCCAGAGCCCGGGAGCGTAGCATAGACACCTGGTCCAGCGCCCGGGTATGTCTTACTTGTGGCCGGGGCCCGGGAACCGGGGATAGCAGCTCCCCTAACAGGGGCCGAAACAGTCCAGTAATATGAGCAGAAGGGGGGCCAGTCCCACATCGAAAGGTGAGGCCAGCCCTTATGCCCGGCAACCTATATATGAGTCCCAACTACCCTCATTAATAAGTAATCAATACTTCAACTATTCATTCCCGCTTAAGTTACCAGTTTATTCCAACTATACTGACTTAGGCATCGGAGCGGAATAGACTGGCCCCGCCCGGTATTCCCTTAGTTAGCAGGGTTTGCAGACAGGAATCACACCAAGATCCACCTGTATCTGTAAGTCTACGGATTCAGGCAGAAACAGAACTGAAGGTTGTAATAATTTCTAAGGTTGTACATAATATTTCACAAAAGAAACTACATGAAGTTTTTAAAACCTTACAGAAGACCGATGAGGTTCGAAATTCGCACTGCCTTCTTAATCGTCTTGTGTAGAGTCATTGGTGAACTGCGAAAAATATTCGTTGAATGATTACTCTCCTGTAAAATTCTACATATATTCACTTACATGCAAACCATATGGGTCAAGTGGCGATCTTTGAGGATTCTGTGACTCATAGTATGTACCACGCGTTGCTCCATGATTATCAGCATCTGAGTTAGTTTGTGTTTGTGACCATGAGCTATCACTGGATGGCATACCATAAGGCAAGTAATATGATGGATACGGTATTGTAAAGTTATGACCAAGATTGTAGGGTTGATAATTACCGTGATCCATACCTATTGAGCCAAAATTAGCTGACAAAGAATCTTATGCAACTCTTGATAGACTCCCATCACCCCTTGTCTTGGATTAATGTTACATTTTGTGGCACCTCCACTGTATCCATGACCTGCTCTTCTGTCAGCATGGTCGTCATCTTGAGTTGCATGTGTATAATGTTGTTCCTCAGTAAAATCCATTTGTTGCTCTCCATTAGAAATTAAAATTAGGTTGTTTTAAATTGTTGAAAATTAGCTTTTGAAGATAGGTTAGAAATTTTGTGGAAAATATCAGAAAATATAGGAAAATATCATAAATTTCGCGTAAATATCATAAATATCGGCGAAATATCGGAAATATCAGAAAATATCAGGAAATTTCGAAGAGAAATTGGAAGAATTGAATCGATATATCGATCCCACGGAAAAACAAAAATATCGCCGAAATATCGACGATATTTTCAATTTTTCACTCCTTGAGTATATCAAATAAGTTATCACCCCTCTGCTAGGGTTTCGTCGTCTCTTCGTTATCCAAAGTTAGGGTTTGCGACAAATCCTTCAAAATTGAACCATGGATTTAGATCTATTGAGTTGGAATTGCAGAGGAATCTGCGGGGATGATACGACAAGAGCTCTCAAGGATCTCATCAGTCAGGACCGACCTCAGATGGTCTTCTTCTGTGAAACGAAGATCAGCAACGCTCATGACTTTCTTCGTCTCCAGCGCGCGCTAGGGTTTTCCAGAGCGAAGATGGTACTAAGCAATGGCAGGTCTGGTGGCTTGGCTTTATTCTGGTAGGAGGAAGTGCAGGTTCAGACGATTTCCACGTCGGCTCACCTTATCGACATCGAAATCATCAACAGGCCGGGGTTAGCTTCCTGGCGACTGACAAGTATTTATGGTTATGCAGCAACCAGGGATCGAGAGAAATCACGGCAGCTGATGCGCGAGTTGGCGGATGAGGGTTCTCTACCATGGTTGGTCATCGGAGAATTTAATGAGATTCTGAATGGCAGCAAGAAAATCGACGGTGTAACGTGGCCGGAACGGCAGATGAGAGGATTCAGGGATGCACTTGGATATGCCGATTTGATCGATCTTGGCTTCTAGGGCGTTATGGCGACGTGGGGTAACTCGGAAATGCTGCTACGCCTGGATAGGGCAATCTGTAATCTGGCTTGGTTCGACATTTTCTTCTATGCTAAGTTGTTTCATCTCCCTCCGTCCAATAGTGACCATATTCCCCTGTTATTGAAAGCTAGTACGGCGCCTCTTATTGCTCGTCCAAAGGTACATTGATTTCATTTTGAGGCGTTCTGGTTACATCATGAATATTGTGATTCAGTAGTTAAAGAAGCTTGGCAGGAGGATGTTCAAGGCATAGCTATATTTCAGGTAGTAACAAAGCTAAAGAAAGTTCGAATTCGGCTTGATAAATGGCAGAGAGAAGCTTTCCGGGGACGTCAGGTTAAGATGATGGCTATAAGGAATCGATTGGAAGAGTTGATGGGCAGCCATATAACTACTGAAGTTCAGGAGGAAAAAGTAGTTGTATTCAGTAACTTACAGAGCTTGCTTCACTAAGAAGAAATTTTCTGGCGGCAACGTTCGAAGGTGAGATGGCTGAAAGAGGGTGATCGTAATACTAGCTATTTTCATCAACAGGCTACTGTTACGAAACGGAAAACTCTGTGAAGGGTCTGTTTGATGTAGAAGCCAACTAGAAGATGTTTAGGGAATGGAAAAGGTTGTTACAAACTACTTTGAAAAAATATTTGAGGCCTCAAAGATAGATACGGAGGCACTTAATCAAACTTTAGAGACCATCGTACCATGTGTAACGGAGGAGATGAATGGACAGTTATGTCGTGATTATTCTAGTGAGGAGATTAGACAAGCTGTGTTCCAAATGTACCCGACAAAGGCACCAGGTCCTGACGGGATGTCCCCTCTATTTTTTCAGCATTATTGGGAGTTGATTGGAGATGAAGTGGTATCAGCAGTTCAGAGTTTTCTACATACGGGACAGATTCTGAAGCAGATAAATTATACTCATATCTTTTTAATTCCCAAAGTTGCGCAACTAGAGAATATGGCGGATCTCCGTCCTATTGCTTTGTGTAATGTCATATACAAGATTTGTTCCAAAACGTTGGCCAATTGGCTGAAGGTAATCCTCCCTGCCATTATTTCACCCTTTCAGAGTGCGTTTGTTCCTGGTAGATTAATTACTGATAATATACTAGTGGCCAATGAGATTGCACATTTTGTGCATAATAAGCGATCTGGCAAGGGTTAGATTGCTTTGAAACTTGATTTTAGTAAGGCCTATGACTGCATGGAGTGATATTTTCTAGAAAGGGTGATGCTTCACTTTGGATTCAGCACCCAATGGATTCAACTGGTAATGCAATGCATTACTACAGTCAGGTATTCGTTTTTTATCCGAGGAAAGGCTCGTGGATATTTGACACCGGGGCGTGGGTTAGGGCAAGGTGATCCTCTATCTCCATATTTATTTTTGCTAGGAGCTAAGGGGTTCTCTGCTCTGTTGAAAAAAAAAAGATGCAGACATGTGAACTTCCTGGTATTGCAATCTCTAAGGGAGCTCCACCTGTGAACCATTTATTATTTGCTAATGATAGTATGCTTTATGCGGAAGCCTCTTTATCTACTACTTTGGTGGTGAAGGAGATACTTGATGTGTATAGCAGAGCCTCTGGTCAACGGGTGAATTTTGATAAGAGTTCCATGGTTTTCAGTGAAAGTGTGAACATGGAGACAAAGATGTTTATTTCGGATTTGCTGGGAGTGCAAATAGCAGATACACATGAGAAATATCTGGGACTACCGACTTATGTGGGAAGGCAAAAATCAGCCATGTTTCATTACATTAAGGAAAGGCTGGAATCCAGATTAGCGGCATGGCAAGGTAAATTACTTAGTGGTGCTGGGAAAGATATTCTAATTAGTGTGGTGGCGCAGACTCTTCCAAGTTATGCGATGAGTGTGTTCAGACTTACAAAAAAAATTTGTGATGATTTGGAGTAGTTATGTGCAAGGTTCTGGTGGGGCAGTACGCTGGATAAGAAAAAGATACACTGGAAGAGATGGAATGTTCTCTGTAATCCGAAAGAAACGGGTGGTTTGGGTTTTCGTAGTTTATCCAACTTTAACCTGGCTATATAGTCAAAGCAAACTTGGAGGGAACTTTCTCATCCTTCGTCTCTGATTGCTTCTATTTATAAGGCAAAGTACTATCCAGATTGCTCTTTTTGGGAAGCTCCAGAGTCTGCCTCTCCATCCTTTTTCTGGCGCAGTATTTTCGGTGCTAGAGGTTTATTGAAAGAAAATATTTACTGGCAAGTTGGAGAGAGTGTGCAGATACAGACATTTGTTGATAATTGGATTCCGAGTTCAGTACTGGGACGTCCTGAGATGGTAATCCCTACTGTTTCTGCCTAAACCCGGGGGTCTGGTAGATACAGATGAATCTAACTTGATCTCCTGCAAACCTGCTCACTAAGGGGAATACCGGGCGGGCCGGTCTTCTCCTCTCCGATGCCTAAGTTAGTATAGTTGGAATATATATAACCAAAGCACGTATGTAAGCGGTGAGTGAGATAAGTTACCTATTAAAGAGGGTAGTTGGGGCCCTTATATAGGTGGTTGGGGGTGAGGGCTGGCCTCACCCTTCGATGTGGGACTGGTTCCCTTCTGCTTGTACATTCTGGTGCCCTCTTTGGCAGGCTGGCGCCCCCGGCCCCAGGGTCCCTGGAGGCAGGATAGAGTGCTGGACCCCGAGGCCGGGTGCTGGTGATCCGGTCCCGGGCCTTGGGCCGGGCCCTGGTGCGCTTGCTGCGGGTCTATGGGCCTGCTGTAGCCTCTCTGCGGCTACTGTCAACACCTACCACAAAGCCTATTTCCAGAGTTTGTGACCTGTTGCATGGGAGTGGTGAGTGGAATATTGCCAAAGTAAAGCGCTGTTTTTCATAGTCAGATGCGGAGCTAATACTGGGTATTCCTCTTAGCATCAGATCAGAAAGGGATCGTCTTTGTTGGAAGCTAGTCTCGGATGGAAAGTTCTCTGTACGATCAGCTTACCGGTATGCTTTTCTTAATTCTACTAGTTATCATCCTATTCTGTCAACCATTGTAAACTTTTTTGGAAAAAAACTATGGAGTACCAATATTCCGAATAAGGCAAAGATACATGGTTGGAAGGTATGTCTTGATATTTTACCAACTCTGGGGAGTTTAACATCAAAGAGGGTGGTGGTGGACGGTACCCATTGTGTGTTATGTGGAGCTGTTGGGGAATCAACCTTACATTTAAGTCGTGATTGTGTGTTTATCAAAGCAGTTATTCGGTCTCACCCTGTTCTTAGAGAGGTTTGTTACCGATGGACTAATTTACATGCAACCTCTGTGGAGTGGCTTGGTACTTGTGCTAATGAACTTAGTTTATTACAATTTGGGGAACTTATTTTTTTCCTTTGGTCAGTATGGAAGGAAAGAAATGAAAGAGTGTGGAATCAGAAGTCCATGGCAGCTTTGGATGTTTTTGTACAGCTCTTTGCTCATCTGAATGATTTTAGAAGTCATAATTTGGCAGCTTCTAAGCAGTGTAAGGGAAGAGGTCCAGTGACTTGGAAGGCTCCATCATTTGGGATCTGTAAAATTAATGTGGATGGTGCATACCATCCCCTCAGTCGGAAGGGTGGATGGGGTTTTATTATTCGTGACCATTCAGGGAAGATGCTGGCAGGAGATGCGGGACCTGCATCGGGTCTGGTGTTGGCAGAACATGCCGAATTGGTTGCCTGTAGCAAGGCAGTTGAGTTTGCAAGTAATCATGGGATTGGTCCAGCAATATTGGAGACTGATGCCTCAGAAGTCAAGCGCCAACTAGATGTATTGGCTCCTAATACATTAAGATTGGGACGACTATATGATAACTTGAAGATACAGATGCAGAACCAAGGTCATTGGATGGTATCTCATACCAATCGTTAGGGTAATCAGGTTGCGCATTACTTAGCAACATATGCTTGTTCTTTGAATAGGGATGAGTTTTATTTTTCTATGCCTTCTTTTCTTGAATCTGCTATTGTAGCAGAATATTGTAATGCTTGAGATTGCTTCTTTTTAATAAATTTTTATCAACTGATTCAAAAAAAAAATATATATATATCAGTAATTCTCACTTTATTATAACACAACCATTAATCAAATCAGATCTACTGATCGCGCCCCGTTTCGAGTCTCTATATTATATAAGCGTTCAAGTAATTACTTAATTAACTAAGCACATACCAATGGTCCAATGTTGACAGGAACTATAAGAAATATCGATAAAATATGGATCAATTAGAAATTTTGACAAAAACGACGGAAACTATAAGAAATACATGAAAATTTGTATTGAAACTTCCTAAGATTGTTTTATGCTATGTTATTGATAATATGTGAGAATAAAATATTTATAAATTCAAATATATATCAATTTTATTGAAATGTTATATGAATTACTACGTGAATAGAGTTGATATTTATTGAAATATAATTGTAGGACAAAATACTGGCCACTCCTCCAACTTTCACTAATTCGACAGTTTAGTCCTTAAGGTTTCAATTTCAAAAGATCACTCCTCCAACTCTCTAATTTCGAACAATCTATTATTTCCGTCATTACTCCATCCAGTTACACCGTTAAGTAAGTGATGTGGCAATAGGCACTCCACCTGGATCTGCCTCATTCTGTGTAATGTCATCAATACCCCTAACTCATCTCCTTCTACATCTGGCAACACACTCCCTTCTCCCTCACCCCCTCCTCCGCCGTCGCCGCCCCCTGCATCTGCTCTGCGCCGCCAACCTCCCCCACCCCCTGCATCACTCTCTTTTGCAGGAAAACTTGATCTTCAGCTTGTTGCCCGACAACATAGTTGTTTCGGTGGCAATCATAGTGATGATAAAATCTCCGAACAGAATATGAACACAGCATGAATCAAGTTCAAAAATTCAATTAGGCATTCTCAAAATTAACCCTCTGCACAAACCCTTAAAGCAACATAAAAACCAGATAACTACCCAAATACATCAGTAGCATACTACTCATACTTACACAGCACAAAGAACAACAGAAACAAAATAGCCAATACTTAATTGAAACCAAAATCGAATCAAGAGACTTCAAATTCAACTATGAGCATAATCATGAACTGTAATTGAAGAAGATTAGTATCCAATTGACAAACTACATACTCAAATCGCTGATCGGAATCATGCCCTAGACAGATCTAATTAGGATTCCGAAAACGAGATCGGCGAGAGAGATAACTGGGATCTCATAACTAAACTGAAATTCAAAATCGCAAAGAGAAACCTAAGTTAAGCTTAGCAGAATCTGTAATATCCTGATTTTTGAAGTATATCAAATTCTATTTTTCTTTTGAGAAATAGAAAGTAGAGGTCGTCACAAGTTCGTCATATTTTTCGGTAAATTATTTGAGTTTCCGAACTATTTTTAGCGATTTTTCAAAGTTTAGTCGAAATCATTTCACATGGCGATGTGTCGCCTTCCTATTGGTCGAAAAAGAGACATGTGGCTATTAGGATGGGATCAGCTGATGCTGATGTCAGCATTTTGGCTACTCATCAGACACTTGTCACTTGAGAGACAAGACTCTCTCTTTTTGTGACATGTGGCACAAAGTGATAAGTGCAAGGTTTAGGTTTTGACATATGGTCTCATATGATTGGTTGTTTTAACCTATAAATAGGCTGACCAACAACCCTCTCTCTCCATTTTCTGTCGATTCACTCTCTCTTTCTCCTCATTTTCTCTCTCTACAATATTATTATTTTATTAGATTTGCGGCGAAACTTCTGCGGATCATAACTTTTGATCCGTAACTGTGATTCTGAATCCGCGAGTGGCTACGGAATCGTATCAACGCGATCTTTCTATCCATGGTGGTTGGAATTAGATCCAACGGTGATTTCTAGAAAGCTCGTTCTAGGTTGCTCGATTTACGATCTGGGTGTCGATTCGGTTCGTCAAGGTGAGTGGTTTATGTAATGTGTTTCAAATATTCTTATATGCTTTTAAAATAGTCGAAAAGCATGATTTTGATCTATTTATGAAATATCTCTCTATTTTCAAGTGAAGCATGTCTGTTTGTGAAATATGCGGTATTAATATATTATGAGTTGGACATTGTTTGTTATGAATATTGGTGATATATGTTTGGTGATATTTAGATTTTTGATTGGTTAATACGTATCTATAATGTTGGAAAGCATGTGTTTCTGTTTTGAATTATTTTACCTGATCATGCATTTCATGGTGGAAAATGGTGAGATTGGAAGTTGAAGGGAACATGAGTGTTTGGGAACTATTATTGGAAACAAAACCTTTCATGTAGTTGAGTTAACTCATGGGGACATCCAGCAGCTATGATCAGCCCACATGTGCACGAGTTTGGGGAAAGTATGTCCCTTCGACGCCAGAAGTCGATAAAATGATCTATTTTGGGTTTCGGGACTGGGGACCATTAGTATAACAAGAAGACTAACGAAAGAAGAAAAATATATATTTGTGGGCAGTGGAAAGTGTGAGGAGGTACATTACATGCATGCATTTTTATTATGTTATATGTTTTGGATTGCTTGTGTTGTTTATTTATTATTGTTAATTGTATTGTGGTCGACGTGAAATATACGATATATGTATTTTGTAACGTGTGTAAAATGACATAGCTTTGCTGGCATATTACATAGAGCACTCACTGAGCACGTGCTTTTGCTCACTCACCCATTTACTTTCTGTTTTGCATAAAAGTGTTTAGTGTTTGTTGGGTCGAAGTGTCGGACTAGCCTAGAGTCAAGAGCCTAAAAAAAAATTTAATTTTTTATTTTCATTCCGCTTTGTAAGGTTTAACTCACACCTCGGGAACGGCGCCGAGTGACCTAAACCCCACCAACGCCGGGACCGGGGCGTGATAGAATCGAAGCCCTAACTGATACGGAGATCTAAAACCACAAATGTAAAGCAAATCCGAGTAGGATTAGGGTTTGGTGAAACTTACCGAAATCGAAATTGAAGGCGGAGAATTTGACGGAGGAGTTGGGCGGCGAGGTCACAGAGCGAGAGTATCGGAGAAGAGGAGAGGAGAAAAGAGAAGAGTTTTTGAGTGAGCGATATTGATAAGAAGAAGGAGAAGACTAGTAGTAGTGAGCTTATTATTATTGAGGGTCGAGTCGGTTTAAGAGGAGGAAGACGGTGAACCACTCGTCATCGAGGTTGTCGCCGACGCGGAGGTGGCCGTGGAAGTGGGGGAGGTTGGCGGCAGTAGAGCAGATGCAGGGGGCGGCGACGGCGGAGGAGGGGGTGAGGGAGAAGGGAGTGTGTTGCCAGATGTAAGAGGAGGTGAGTTAGGGGTATTGATGGTTTTACACAAAGTGAGACAGATCCAGGTGGAGTGCATGTTGCCACATCACTTACTTAACGGTGTAAGTGGATGGAGAAATGACGGAGAGAGTAGATTGTTCGAAATTAGAGAGTTGGAGGAGTAATCTGTTGAAATTGAAACCTTAAGGACTAAACTGTCGAATTAGTGAAAGTTGGAGGAGTGACCAGTATTTTGTCTTATAATTTAATATATATAATTTATGCTTGAAACCTAAAAGGAGGCTATACCATCACATCCTTTAACATTATTTGTACATAATATTTCACAAAAGCAACTACATAAAGTTTTTAAAACCATACAGAAGACCGTTGAGGTTCGAAATTCACACTACTTTCTTCATCGTCTAGTCATGGGTGAACTGCGAAGAATATTCGTTGAATGATTGTGATATCCTCTAAAATTCTGTATATATTGACTTATATGCCAACCATATGAGTCAAGTGGCAATCTTTGAGGATTCTATGACTCATAGTATGGATCACTCGTTGCTCCATGATTATTAGCATATGAGTTAGTTTGTATCTGGGACCATGAGCTATTAAGACAGGTAACATGATGGATACGGTATTGTAAAGTTCTTACCATGATTATAGGGTTGATAATTACTGTAATCCATACATATTGAGCTAAAATTAGTTGACAATGAATCTTCTGCAATTCTTGATAGTCTCATCACCCCTTTGTCTTGGATTATAGTTACTTCTTGTGGCACCTCCACTGTATCCATGACCTGCTCTTCTTGAAAGGAGTCATTCACATTATTATCTCCACTAACCTCTTCTTGAATAACTCGCTCGATATTTATTCCTTTATCACGGGCTGTTGCAGCAATTCTCTCTTATGGATTTTAGTTCTTGAAAGGTAGATTAGAAATTAAAATTAGGTGTTGAAAATTAGGTAGGTTATTAGTTCTTAAAAGGTAGGTTAGTTAATTTCTGAAATATCGGAAATTTCGTGAAAATATCAGAAATTATCGGCGAAATATCAGAAAATATCGAAAAATTTCGACGAAAAAATGGCAGAAGTGAATCAATATATCGATCGGGTAAAAAAAAGATATTATCGCCGATTTATCGATTTTACATTCCTTCCTCGCGGGGCATATTCTAGTCCCGAATTCATAGAATCCTATGAACCAGGATTCTAAGAATCATGATGGAAGCAAAGAAAGACGTTTGCCTTCCTACCAAAGATATATAGGAAGAGCTTGGACGTTTCTTGAGGTGAAAGCCATCATATCGTTTTGCAGTACCAAGAAAATCCCGTACACCAAGATAATACTGAGCTATCGACACGTACGTAACCAGTCATCTGCATACATACGGCGGTGCGCTGCCACTCTCATTCGCAACGCCCGGCGCGTCATCTAAACACGACCGACGTAGCAGCAGGGATAAGAAGAAGAAACTCAGACACTATCGGCTTTTTCTGAAAGCACGTACATGGTGGTCACCATGATCATTATACTAGTCATGCAGCACAGTACGTACGTGTCATTGATCAAGATTGGGTACAGTACCCGATCATCAGCCACTAAAGAAAAGAAGCTTGCTGCTTGCGCGCTCAGAGCCTCAGATACATGTTCATGAAAATTCGAGCTTCACAGCCATCCAGTACCCACTAGGTTAAGCTCAGTCGTCGTAGTACCCGGTACTGGTACCCGGTACGTACCACCATCGACATCACTAACTCAATCACTGCTCACCGATCATTGCCTGAATTCAGCCCCCACAAATTCTCTGACACCAATTCAACCTTTTTTGCCCTCATTCTCACTGACGAGATCTGGTAAAAAAATCTATGAGTGATCTGGGTGAGTCTGGTGAAAATTAAAGAATCTTTGCAGTACTAGTCATACGCGAGTGGGGCACCTAATGGTTGCTAAAATGCTAAGTTACTGTCAATACTGAAACAGTGAAACCTAGAGTCAAGTAGTGATACAGGAAAATATATAAGACAATTTTAAAAATATTATTTATAATTTAATTATAAATTCATAATTTTTAATATTTCATTAGTTAAATAGTTTAGAATACTATATTACCTTTAATATATGATTTTCGTTTAATTAGTTTTCCATTTTAACCTAGGATTACTTATTCTCTAAGTTTTGTAAACTCTATATATAAGGGTATTGTAATAGTTGTTAGGAAGCTTATGTTTTATGAATAAAATTAGTTTATTTGTGGCATGGATTTACCCTATTTTATGAGTTCGCTGCTCCTTATTTCTAGTGTCTATTGAGTGACTGTTGGAGGCTCGTGTTCGGTACTCTGATCCCCATCAGTTGGTATCAGAGCTCTGGGAGAGTTTGGTGGATTCCATGTCTCAGATCGGGCGAAGAATGGGATGTTTCAGAATGGGTCGTGACGTCAATAATGACATTGCTGAAATCAAAAGGATGCTGAAGCAACTTGAGGTACGTATTGATCGCATCGAAACTCGACGACGGGGTCGTAAGAGTTCCGATGGGGATGGAAACGTTACCACATATCATCAACGTATTGATCGCATTGAAACTTTCTACCAAAAAGGTGATGGTTCTGACGGGGAGATATGCGTTGGCCATGTTCATAAGTGTGCTCTGTTGTGTGAGTCTGATGAAGAGGGACATAGTACTTTCAACTACCCTGGTTGTAAGTCCACTATCTTTAATTTTCCATTTGTTGAAGAATTATTTCCAAAAAAAGAAAAAAATAGTTTCATGGATTTTGATGAACCGCCAAGATATGATTGTTATGAAGATTGTGCGGGTAAATGTTTGGAGAGTGAGGAGGTTGACTTCCTCATGCAAAAGTTACACTCCTCTGTGCAACAAAACATTATTGAAGCCGTGCCAGATCAGGTCATGGAAGCAACATCACCAATTATTCCAAAAATATTAATTGATATTGTCAATAGAATCAAGAATGGTGAGAAGAATTTCGGGTTGGAGAAATTAATTGTGTTGAGCAACTTTCTCAAGTCCATACAAGGAAGGTATTCAAAGTACTTATTTATTTGGAAATGAAGAAGTCAATTTCAAGTCAATCTGTCAAAAGAAGATTTGAAGCAATGGAAGATTTTGCGGGTGATTTTATCAATTAAAGATTTGAATTCGATGACGAATTCTTTCAAACCAGGAGAGTCTGATGCAGGAACATATTAGACAACTTCAAAGATATTATTTGTAATTTAATTATAGGTTCATGATCTTTAATATTTCATTAGTTAAATAATTTAGGATACTATATTACCTTTAATATAGGATTTTCGTTTAATTAGTTTTCCAATTTAACCTAGGTCTACTTATTCTCTAAGTTTTGTAAACTTTATATATATAGGTATTGTAATGGTTGTTAGGAAACTTATGTTTTATCAATAATATCAGTTTATTTGTGGCATAGATTTTCCCTATTTTATGAGTTCGTTGCTCCTTATTTCTGGTGTCTGTTGAGTGACTGTGGAGACCCGTGTTCGGTACCCTGATCCCGTAGTGATCGGAATCGGAGATAGGAATAATCTTTCCCATGCAGCAGAATCCTGCATCTTCACACTTGGGAGTCCAACAGAAATTACGATTTACCTGTATATTAATCTGCCTAATCCAACGTATTAACTAGCTCTGACAGAATTGCAGCATGACTTAAATCGAGTGTGCGGAAAGCGTTATTATGTGGTTGAGTTTGGTGTGTTATTAATTTTGCGTGAACTGGTTTTGTACACAAACATAATAACATTATCAAGAACATGAGAAACCACGATTGAATATTATCATGTTTGGCAACCATAGGGAAGAGTAAAAACAAAGACAGAGAAAACGAAAGCGATCATAGGTGATCCACAATATGCTTCCATGGAATCCATGTCAACATTATGACAAACATTACGTAGAAGGAAACGGGGACCGTATCTTTCTCATTGCATAGGCAATTACATTGCTCTGTAGCATCACCGGCTACTGTTCTGTGAAATGTACACATGCTTTCGACGTCCATTAAAAGCAAATGAAAATGAAATATGGGGACAAGGACCGAAGGACATGCGTGTCCAATATTCCTAAACCAGCACGACCATATAAGCACTCTCCACTTTCTGTCGAAGCTAGTTTCACTAATTCTATAGGCCTAATATGTAGAAGCTAGCATCAATAGCCTAGGGACATTCTTTAGCCGATACTATCATAAATCTCGTTGATTTACCCCTATTTAATGTTAAATAGTGATAACCGTGGTCTGTGGATCACTATTATACTAATACTGTCCTAACTTAATCACCTTTAAGATGTGAGTTTTAATCACTAAAGACCTCGGTATAATTATGTATTATCCACCCACTTATAAGTTGTATTTTATCTGTCATTTTTATATGTGAGATCTCTCCTCTTCAACACTCCCCCTCAAGTGCAATATAATTTTTTTTTAAGGTTGCACATGTAATTCATTCGGTCCAATTCCGACATCGGAAATTGGTATATGCGAATTTGGTCTAATTTCCACATCGGAAGTTAGTATATGCGATCCAAGGCCCACTGCGGACACTTGGTATGAAACCAATCAGAATTTCTCCGATGGCAATTCGATGAACCAAAATTTGGGCCCATTATGCTTGGAGAAACCCCATACGATTAGGGAAGCAATTGGAGAGAGACCCGCTCTGATACCATGTTAAACGGCGACAAACGTGGCCCGTGGATCCTTATTGTACCGATACTGTCCCAACTTAACCACCTTTAAGGTGTTGGGTTTTAATCACAAAATGTCTCGGTACAATTGGGTACTATCGACCGCTTATAAGTTGTATTTTATTTGTCACTTTTTTTATGTGGGATCTCTCCTCTTCAACAGCTATCTTCATAAGCATAATTTGAGAAAAGATGGCTGGTGCTGCCGCCCTCATGACGTGATTAGTAAACTATCTTGTTACATTAACGAAACCAAAGTGAAGAAAGTGTCAGTAAACGGAGAGGGAGATATGAAATAATCTTCTCTTAAATATTCAACGACAAAACTAAGTAAGTCGACTCAACTGAGTCATGCAGTTATATGCATAGAGAAACCAAGAGATTTACGTTTTGTTCGTGCTCTAATTGGGATATTCGACCCGCCCTATACAAGATACAAAAACAAAACCAATGCCCTAGCTGGATCGATGAATTAGCATGTGAGAGGGACGAATCTAATGCAGAATTATCAAAAACAAGTCGCTCAAAGTTTTGTAAAGGTCGAGAGAGAGTCGACCGTCCTATAATGTAATATGAATTGAAAGCTATGATAAGCATGATTAATCTGTAGATTTGTAGCAGCAGTGTTCGATCGTACAACCCTCGACAATGCTACTTTCAAAGTTTCAACCTTACACTAATAATACCAAAAGGCAATTGCATGTGCTAATGTCCTTTGATCACTAGTTGCATGTTTAGTACTCCTAGTATATGATTGCTATGCATGAATCAAACTATTTGTATTATTAGGGCTCGTCGAATATTGTATCCTAGCTATGCCACTTTCACCGGCGCACACGCTCTGTAAGGATTCATTACGGCCTTGCATTATTTTACTTATCTTGAAGGTAGAACATCAAGAATCTTTTAATCCAAATAAATCTCGTTCAAAATGATTAGGTGTATAAATGGATTTCAACAACAAACTTACTTTTTTTTGTTTTTCCTAATAGAACTAGGTATACATGCACAACGGATTTCACGTACAAAGCTGTATATGTATTAATATTGTACAAGTCACTTATGTTGGTAATTCTTTAACTCAGTTAGTGTTCTTTGACGCCTCAGTTGCTATAAGTTATGGATGTCAATTTATTTTTTTCTTTTTTGCCTTATTCTTTTGATTTTTATTGTTGGTGATCATATTGAGATTGTGGCTCCTCTCTCTAGTATGTTATTTTTCTCTTTGATTATACTAGTTTACTACTTCATCTTCACACATCTCTCGAATATTAGTGTTATTTGAATAGTTAGTGATTGAACGAATAATTAAGATTGTAAATTAATTGTCGGTTCACTTACCCTCAATGCGTAGAACAATTTTCCAGTAAGTTATACTCATAAAACCGCTAATTGGAACATGGTTTTAAACCTAACTATTGGTTTAGCATTGGGATGAAAAAATTGAGGAAAGTGTGGTCTTCCAGAACTGTCATTTTCAAAATATAGGTGAAGTTTAGGAAACCTAGATCAAGTCATGGAATGTGAGAAAAGGGTTATTAACAACTCCTCCATAGAAAAATGGAACACAAAGTAGATGAAGAAAAAATATCATTATTGGAAACGGGACTATCATAATAAGTAAAACCACGGCGTCAGTGTGTCACAAAATTTTGCAATTAGAAACAAAAGGCACAGAAAAACACGAGTCATTACCATATAATTTAGGACTTGGATCGCTTAAGGAGTTAAGGAAACTGAAACCCACTTAAAACTGCATTGCAGTCATTTTGTCATTTTGGATGGCAGTTTAGCCTTCTGCTATAGATCTAGGACCTTGGATTTTCTCCCCTGGATGAAAATGAATGCCATCTAAGTATAGTTAACTAAAGTGATTAATGTTTGTTTAAGATCATATACGACTACCAAATACAAATTTCAGATTTGGACCACCAGCTCCATCATTGCATACCATCCATACTATTTGCTTCTAATGTCAAATAATGACTATTTGTCTCAACTATTGGCATTGCCTCCAATCTTTTCTGGCTTATTTTGATTATGCTCAATGCAGATATGCACATTTCACAACCCCTGTAAGTGCTAAAACTAGAAATTCCAGGTCAAACTCCCATTCATTTCCCCCACTTTTCAACACTCCTACAAGGAATACAACACTCACCTATATCCACTTGTTTAAACTTTAAAACACTGGTTGAGAAGAAATTTCACTAACTTTTACTTTGGGAATTGAATAGTAGCAACCAAATCATGCAATATTGAATACTGTTGGTTTCAAAATGCGCTATGACACTAATGCATCAGATACCATCAGAACCGTGAAGTTAAAGTCGCCGATCCTCGAGCAAATCATGAAGTTAAACATGTTTGAGGAAGAGTGATAGTAGTCTTCTAGTCATAGTACTCACTGTTATGTGAATTATTTAATATTGTTATATGTACATGCCATAGATTCTTATACTTATAACTAAGAAATTAACTAAAGAAAATACAGGGCAGCAGACTCACAAAATTCTACAGCCTCTCTCTGTAGACAGAGCATTAGTTTCATAACAGTAAGAAAAACTACTACACAGTAACATCAGGGGACATGTAGTAGAATAGGACAGGGTAGTAGGGTAGCAAATCCAGCACCCAGATATTCAACAGTTTTTCACCCTAATCTCTACTCTACCCTTGACATTGTTCATTTTTTACATAACAGAACATGCATTGGGGTTTTCATCACTGAAGATCTGCGGAGAGTAGGTGTACAGTTCGGTGTTATACCTTGGGGGATAGTAGTTGTACTCGTTCCTCTTCATGAGCTCAACCACCTTGGTCTCTTCTGTAACCACCCCGCCTTCTGGTGTAACAGCAGCTGCAGCACCACCTTCATTGCCGTCACCTTTCTTTTCTTTGTTATCTTCTGCTGGCACCTTCTCACCTCCATCACCACCACTCTTGTTGTCCTTGTCACCTTCTTCACCACCTTTCTTCTCGTCTTTGCTTCCCTCTTTGGCTTCTTCTTTGTCAGCCTTCTTTTCCGGTTCTTGCTTCACTATCTCTGCGTGCTTGCCGGTCTTTTTGTGCACGTACTCAACTAGCTTGGCCGGATCAAACACACCCTTTACTGTCACTTGTGATCCCTTTAGATCCGGTTCTGCTGATTCAACTCCTACAAGAAAAGAGAAAAAATAAAAATCGTCAGATTTTGATGGACCCAGAGAAGCATGAGGATCTTAATTAAAGCTCGATAGGTGGGATTTGGTCATGAAAGGAATTGAATTGACTTGAATTGGACCTGATTTAGTGAAATAAAAAGAAATTCAATATTTTATTTAAAAGGAAGAATGTATTGACATTGAAAGACTGGTTATTTGGTGAGAGAATAAACTGTTTTTTATGATCAAGATTCTGAAAATAAAGTGGTTTTAATTTCAATTTCGGGGGTTACAGATGGATTGCAGTAGCACAACCAATAAAAGTGCAGGACCGTTAATTGCCAACAGATACAATCAAAGTTCAAAAATTTTATTTTGTGGAGGACAGAAAATGCATGAACAGAAATGACAAAAGGCATCAAAGAAATGACTACTTTTGTGTTTTTGGGTTTTTTCCTAGGAAAAGAAAGAAGAGAATAGGAGGTTGTACACACACCTTTCATCCTCTGAATCCGTTTCTTGATTTCTTGTGCACAAGCCTCACAATGCATGTGAACCTTGAGAACCACAGTGATGACCTGAGGAAGCTGCAGCATAATGAGAACAATTGAATCCCAGAATCAATCAATTAAAACCAAGGAAATAAGAAGAAGATTTTGAACTTGGTAAATGAAAGGTAAAAATATGAAAAATTTACTGACCTCTTCTTTCTTCTCCTCTGGCTTGGGCTTCTCTTCAGCTGCCGGCTTCTTCTCCTCCTCAGCTGGTGGCTTTGGGATTGGGGAGAGAAGCTCAACTTGTCTGTGACTCTTCCTCTGAACTCTCTCGAGAACCTTGATTGGATCAGCCTTCTCGCCCTTGACAACCACCTTGTGACTCTTGCAGTCGGTGCTCACATCTTCCACCCCTGAAAAAAACCAAACACCATTGATTTTCTCACTGACACATTGAAACAGACAGACATGGCAAATCTGAAAGAAAATTGACGAAAACAAGAAGAAGTACAAACCTTGAAAGCCTTTGAGGCACCTCTTGACCTTTCTTGCACATCCTTCACAATGCATATAGACTCTGAGCACTATTTCTTGAGGTGGTGGAGGTGGTGGTGGAGGAGCATCACCCTCTTTGGCCTCTTTGCCATCCTTACCTTCCTCAGCTTTCTTCTCTTCCTTCTTCTCCTCAGCTTTCTTTTCCTCTTCCGGCTTCTTCTCCTCCATTTTCTTCTCCTCAGGCTTCTTCTCCTCCTGAACAAACACAAACCCAACTCCCCCAATAAACAAAGATGTAAACTAAAAACAAGCTTATAAGTTAGGAAGTGAGAAAACAAATATTAGAAAACAGATTGTAGGACCTCCCCCATTGGTTTTAGGTCAGCTTCTGCAAAGACTCAATTTTTAAGGCCCCCTCTCTTTCTTGGGTGGTGGAGATCAGCCTTTCTTTCTCTTTAACTGTGCTGAAATGTGTGCTGGTAGAGACTGTAGAGAGAGAGCGAGCAAAGAGAGCTGTGTTTCTTTTGGGTGTAGAGAACTGGAGGCTTCGGTTTCTACCTCTCTATCTCGCTCAGGGCAGGACCATCTCAGATCTTGAACCCACTCGGTTCTTCTAAAATGACGAGGGCATTTTATACGGGGCCACGTGCAAAGGAGGACGAGTCGGCTTCGGAAGAAGAAATCGAAGAATGGTGCCCGGAGGTTACTTGGCTCTTTTAATTTCCAGTGGGGCATTTTTGGAATTTTCTTCAACTTGCTATGCAGATCATGTGTTCGACTTGTAATTGACTTACAGAGCTACTATACGAGGATGTTTATGGGGATGAATTCCTATGCTTACAGCTCATTTTCAGTTAGTGGATTGACTCGTTAATTGGTGTTCATAAAACGTACGTTTGAGTTTAGAGCTTGTTGTACATTCATATGATTTGAACGTTGGGATTCACAACTCATGTCCATCACGATTTTTAAATCATCCTACTCATACAATTCAACTGATGAAAACAGATAACCAATGTGACTTACGACATGAAAGTATGTTATATAACTCAATTGGCTAGTTTATTGCGTGGGTTTTAAATTGAATCGGAAAATCGATCATAAATAGACAGGTACTTATGATGTTTGTCACGTCATTTTTCTTGACGGAACTACCTCAAAAATCAAACGGAACTATGTCGATTACATTGAAATAAAATTTCACGTATTATATCGGTAGCTTGTGAGTAGTGTAAGTAGATATCTCATTTCTCTAATATATTCAAAGTACTTATTGTTTTGATAACATGATGCTGTGGGTAATTTAAAAATGAAAATTTAGAAACAGTCGTACTGAATTTCATTTCCTTGGTTAAAGCTACTGTACTTGGACTCAAACAGTTGGCTGTAAAACCACAGTTTAAGAGTTGTATTATCCTTAACGGCTAGTATTAGAATTTTGGATCTCAAGCTAGCTATTATTTTGTTAGTTGAATTGGTCAGATTGAGATAAACTACAAAACGAAAACCTAATTCGAAAAGTAACTCCAAAATTACAGCGGTATTATGATCCAACCTGCAAGTCGACCCAGGTAGGCCACAAATGGAAAAATGATTTGCACAACACAGGAGCCCAGAAGCAAGAGCACGTGAGTTGCTGTCTTGGCCATGCATGTAAAATGGTAGGGTGGTAAGTCAGAGACTCTTAAATTTTGCTCTTGTATTTTTCATCTGTTGGCTTTCCTGAGTTTGGGATCGATGATTATAAATGTGAAAACTTGCTGTGAAAAATGTATGTAAAAAGCGTGATAGCAGTTTCTGTAAAAATGGATTGTATTGAATTGGTCTGAGAGGTGAGGTTCTGCTGAGATATGCTATATTTATTGTGGATACAACAAATTCCAGACGTTTCGATTGTGGAATCATAAATATTGCAGAACCCAGAAATTGGCAGAAAACCTGTAGAGACAATGCATATGAGGGTTTGACGGTTTGTCATATCAATCATACTATCTAGAGGATCGATCTGCAGCATCGACTATAATAGGGTTAGCATGTGCTTTCTGCTTTCACTAGCAAGGCTATCACAATTATAATCATAAGTTCATAAAACACGAATGATCGGTCTAATCACATGATATTTCATGTCTCATTAATACATGAAATTGGCGAAAGGATTTGGTGTTATTAATCTTTGAAATAAGTTTGCAAAAGCAACTAGAATGGAATGTAATATAACACAATACCATATTACACTATTATCAACTCATCAGTCGAATGTAGGGCGTGGAATTTCACATGTTAAATGTTTCGTGGGAAGACTTGATGTATCTACTGAACCACTTATCGTGATTAACTCTGTTGACGGTAGCAACAGATAGGCTACCGGGGACCACAACCCAGTGCTAGGGCCGGGAAAGCAAGCCCAGGTATCCGAGGCCCGAGACCGGGTAGTCGAGTGTCCAATAAAAGCCCGAGAGAAGTCCAAGAAGAAAGGGCCAAAGTGCATCTTAATTGCGCATAAGGAAACCGTCAGTCACACATTTAGAGATGAGCTCAGCTCATGCAGCCAGGAGCCCATATATTGGCCCAACTATCTTCATCAAATGATAATCACCAATCAACCTACTTCCACTTATATTCAAATCTCATATGTACTAACTTAAGCATCGGAGTAGAACCGATCGGCCCCCACCGGTCTTTCCCAGTTAGCAGGAGTTTAGATCATATGCGGGAGAAGAGAGCATCAAGCCCAACATAATATCTCACCTAGTATCTGTGAGTCTACGGAATTCAGACAGAAACAAACTCGTTACAGATTCAACATACGACATAAGTAAGTTTAAACAAAGTAAAAACACGTCGAATTTGATTTGATGCATTCCTCTTATATTAAAGGGCTTCAAGAATGGAAATATTTTTAATGTCCTCAAGGGACAACGTCAAGTATTTGAATAGTACTACAAGAAGCCTAATTAAAATTGAATTTTCTCTTTGTTTTTGTTAAACCACAAAACGAATCTTCTGTAAAATCTCAAACCAAGAAATCTATGTCCCCTAGATTAAGAGATATCCTAATGGTCGAGCAGAAGAGTCAGAAGTACTACTTAGTATTAGGCTAAAGCTTTTTTTGATAAATATAATTTGTATTGAAATATAAATGAATTGTAAATGAAGATAAAAATAGTAGCATATCATAGTCACTGGTTTTTGGATGGCATTATATCAGTCACTGTGTTCTATATATTATGAAGGAATATTCTGTGCCATTGATCCATGTGGTGCTTGGAGTTTTTAAGATTAGTTCTCTGCATAATGTCGAGGGATCGAGCTGATTCAGACTATCTCTAAAAGAAAAGAAAATTAATCCATTTACAGATATAATTCTGATAATTGTGGATCGTAGAAAGCTTATAAAGCAAATTGAAATCAATATATGAATCAATTTACAGTCGTTGTTGAATAACGGCTCCGTATATTATAAATTTGCACGTAACAGTTCTGGGAAGTTTGGAATTGATATGCATCGATTCTATCGAATACTAATTGTGTGATTTGTGTCGAAAAACTAAAATCAAATAAATTTTAGTCGTTAGGTGATGATAAATAAGGTTGTAGTACTTGTACGTACCAGCACCAAACACCTAGCTACCTAATTTGCCTCTGAGGCTTAATGCACACTTCTCATGTCTTTAATTACGTAATTAAGTACTATATACACGACCGCCGCACTTAACAATTTCTATCCTATATGATCGATGTGTGCAATATGAGACACCAAGCTAGGATCGTAATATGTGTTACATCTACGAGCCATTGTCCCACTTTCAGAAATGTGGCGATATGAATAAACGTACGAATGCGTGGTTAATTATTATATTGAACCAGATGACAATGCCATATAGAGCTTGCAAAGCTTGAGGCCTGAAACTGAAACCAAGCTATCAGGAATTCAGGATGTCACTACCAGAAAAAAATCTTTTTCCGATGAAATAAAAAAAACGGCCGACGACTTAAAATTTTCGTCAGCTATTCCCCAGAATGGCCGACGATTTTATTTTCCGTCGGTGGAAAAAAAAAAAATCGTCGGCCATAGTTTGGGAATGGCTGACGATTTTTTTTTTCGTTGGTAAAAAAAAAAATTCGTCGGCTATATTCATATTTTAGTCGACGATTTGGATTTTCGTCGGCCTTTCTCTGAAACATTAGCCGACGAAAAATTTTGAAATTTTGGCCGACGAAATTTGCATTTTCGTCGGCTATGATTTAAAAAAAAAATGACCATATTCCATTTTCTATCACTAACGATAAACCATTGCTTCATCCTTCAAACAGAAAAAACTCGTGAAATAAGATATGACCAAAATAATGAAATACGTGTACGGTTGAAAAATTACAAGATTCCGATAAAATCTGAGTGTCGAAAGATGCGGTCAAAGGTTTTATTCCTTCGTTTCCCTAATGGTAGCGTTACCTTCGGTAAATATTTTGAGGAAAATTTTTATACGATTAGTTGCATCTCATCGATTTGAAACTATTATCTGTTGAAGGTCAGGCCAAAAAACATCATTTAGACAGTCCAATTACCATTTCTAAGCGTTTAGAGGTTTGACTGACCCGGTTGACCGTTCCGATCGAGCCTTTAACGTTGTCAGATGTAGTTGGATTTTTTTTCATACATGTATTTAATCTTAACGGTGATATCTGAAGGTTGGAATAGATTTTGTAAACTTTTAGATTCAAAATCAGAACATATGCATTAATGTTCCTTAACTTGTTTACTAAGTGTTTAAGTGAATGTATAGTTTCAAATAGTTACTATACGTAGACTCTTCAAATGCAAAAATGTTGTGAAATAAGATATGACCAAAATGATAAAATACGTCCACGGTTGAAAAATGATAAGATTCCGATAAAATCTGTGTGCCGAATGTTGCGGTAGACTGTTTTTTACTTTCGTTGTCCTATGGGTAGTCTGACGTTCGGTAAATATTTTGAGGAAAATTTTTATACGATTAGTTGTGTCTCATCGATTTGAAACTATTATCTGTTGAAGGTCAGGCCAAAAAAACGTCATTTAGACAGTCCAATTACCATTTCTAAGCGTTTAGAGATTTGACTCACCCGGTTGACCGTTCCGATCGAGCCTTTAACGTTGTCAGCTGAAGTTAGATTTTTTTTCATTCATGTATTTAATTATAACGGTGATATCTGACGGTTGGAATAGATTTTCTAAACTTTTAGATTCAAAATTAGAACATACGCACTAATGTTCCTTAACTTGTTTACTAAGTGTTTAAGTGAATGTATAGTTTCAAATAGTTACTATACGTAGACTCTTCAAATGCAAAAATATTGTGAAATAAGATATGACCGAAATAATGAAATACGTCTACGGTTGAAAAATGACAAGGTTATGATAAAATCTGTGTGCCGAATGTTGCGGTTAACTGTTTTTTACTTTCGTTTTCCTATGGGTAGCCTGACGTTCGTTAAATCAATTTTGTAAAATTTTTATATGATTAGTTGCGTCTCATTGATTTGAAACTATTATCTGTTGAAGGTGAGGTCAGAAACTGATGTAGGAAGGATGACAGCAAACATTGAAGAGTTGCAAGTCAAAATCCGGTTTACTGCAGATTTGGCGTCCGGCGTCCGAATGACGATTGTGATACCATTCCGGAAAGGGAACGACTCCAGGAATCAAACTCATAGCTTTGTCACTAGGTGTGGGCCTTTTCGGGCTTTCGAGTTTGTTTAGGGCCTCAAAACGGCAATTTAATATGTTTTCAAGATTTAAGTTTTCTAATTTGTTTTGGATTCGTTTTGTTTTAATTCCTTGGGCTTTTAGGTTTCCTTGTTAGTTTCCTTAGGGTTTCTTTTCAGTATTTAATCATATTTTATCAAAACCCTAAGAGTTTTCTCTTGATTCCTGGTGGATTCCAGACCTGTTCTTTAGAGTACAACGTTGATTGTACTCTCCATTCATTGAGGGTTCGACGTTGATCAACCCTTCCATACTTCTAATGCGTCAGAAACCGTCGTTTAACTAGACTAATTTCTATTTTTAAGCGTTTAGAGAATTGACTTAGTGGTTTGACCTATAGTTTAGCCAACGAAAATTATATTTCGTCGGCTAAACTCTTGCGATCCGCGCCTTTTAATTGTCCGCCGTTGGATGGCTCAGATCCGACGGCTGTTGATCTTCCAAAGTATAGCCGACGATGTTCATAGAATAGCCGATGAAATATTGTAAATCGTCGGCTAAACTCTTGCGATCCGCGCCTTTTTATTGTCCGCCGTTGGATGGCTCAGATCCGACGGCTGTTGATCTTCCAAAGTATAGCCGACGAAATCTTTTAAATCGTCGGCTATTCTCTCTGTTTTAAATCTTTCATCCCGCCTTTTTTCTCTCCTCCTCCGGAAAAACTCCTCCTCCTCTCTCCTCCGCCGATCTGCGTCTCCAATTCGCCGCTCTTCTCCTCCTCCCCCTCAAATCGGCGCCGGCGTCCTCCTCCTCCTCCGCTCTCCTCCGCCGATCTGCGTCTCCAATCTGCCGCTCTCCTCCTCCTCCTCCTCCTCAAATCGGCGCCGGCGTCCTCCTCCTCCTCCTTCCCCTCCTCCTTCCCCTCCTCCTCCGGCCTCCTCCTCCTCCTTTTCCATGGCATAACATAACTTAATTTAATTTAATATGACTATGGCATCCTCCTCCTCCGGCCTCATCCTCCTCCTCCGGCATATTCAGTTGAACCAAAACATAATTTAATTTTTTTTCCCCAAAATTTAAGAATAGCCGACGAAATTGACCTTATTTCGTCGGCTATAACTTTATAGCCGACGATTTTTACCAAATTTCGTCGGCTATAACTTTTATTACTGACGAAAATCACATTATTTCGTCGGCTATGCCTCTTAAAATATTAATATATTCTGACAAAATAACCGACGAAATAGACAAAATCGTCGGCTATATTTAAGAACAAATAGCCGACGAAATTGATTTTCTTCGTCGGCTATAGTTGCCAAAATCGTCGGCTATACTCGAAAATATCCGATGAATTTCGTCGGATATTTTGCCAAGGTTTAGCAGACGAAAATTCATTTTCGTCGGTGATAATTTTGGAATGGCCGACGATTTCGTTATTTTCGTCGGCCATTAGTTTTACCGACGGGCTTTTACCGACGACTTATAGCCGACGAAATTTTCGTCGGTAGAAGGAATAGCCGACGAAAATTTTGAATAGCCGACGAAATTTTTTTCGTCGACTATTCTGTCAAAACTAGTAGTGTGTACGTGTTAAATTAGCCAAAGATTGATGAGTTAATCACGTATCCACCTTAAAATTATGAAAATCTTTCGAAAATGACAGAACTTACGAAAATGATATCCACATATATATGAAGTGAGCTGTGACTCTAAAACTAGTACATATTGTTAAATAATTACATGACATTGTGTATGGGATTTTAGGGTTCAATAATGTGGACTCGGATTCCACAAAATGGCGGTGCGATGTGATTGCGAATTGGGAATTGAATTTGGAAGAGACATTTGGCTCAGATTCACCAGATAAGTTGGGATCGATGTGTTTGCAATAATGCCAGTTCGAAATGACTCTGATTTGATCTTTGCATACGTTAGTGCCTTCACAGTCGCATTCTATAATTTGTATCTACGCTTAGCTAGCTAATTCTTGTTTTACTAATTAAGCTCAAACATTGGAGGAAAATGGTTAATATTCCAAAAGCAACACACCCTCTTTTTTATTGGTGATCTGACAAAACCATACCTTACTGTCTTTGTAATGAAAAGCTTATAGACCTTTATGAAACAGTTATTTTATAAGATAGATGACATATGTTTTCTTTTCTATTATGTTATTTTTTAAAATTTATTTATATACTAATATACATAAAAAAAACAAGGGCCTCATCAACGATTTATTATACTTATTTTTACGATATAAATTTTAAGTTCTTGAACTTAAAAAATCGTTAGTACATAAATTAGTTAATTTATCTATTCCAAATGTATACTACTTTTGGACAGAGTTCGCTTCTCAATTTCTCATTTCTAAACTCATTAATTTTGAAAATTTAAGCCTCCTCTGTTTGATTCAAGTACTATAAATTCGAGAATTTTCTCTTGGGTCATGAAATATAATTTGACCCACAAAAATGATGTGTGATCCAATATATGGGTCGCAAGAAATCCTTAGTGACCCACAAATGAGATGGAAAGCGACATGACTTCCCTCCTGCTGCTTACGTTGGAGAAAATGGGCTCCAATGTTAGTCCATCTGTCCCACTTCTCCATGGCCATATGCCCTCATTGAGGTTTGTATTCCTTTGCTTTGGTTACTACTCTTCGCTTATCTATATATACGGGATTAGAGAGAACAATCAAAATTGTTCATCTTAAGGTTACCATATGTAATCATTGTTTTAGTTTTCTAAAACAAATGTTGTTGACAGTAGCTATAAGAGAGGCTACCCAGGCCCCCAGACCTGCAATAAGGGCTCCTGGACCCGGCCCAAAGCCCGGAAGTTCAACACCAGCACCTGGTCCGGCACCCGGGCGGACCTTACTGGTGAGCGGGACCCGGAGACAGGGGACAGGGGACAGCAGCTCCCCAAACAAGGGCTGAAACAGTCCAGTAGTATATGCAGAAGGAGGCTAGTCCCACATCAAAGGGTGAGATCACCCCTCATGCCCGACAGCCTATATATGAGTCCCAACTACCCTAATTAATAGGTAATCAATATTTCAACTACTCATTCTCGCTTAAGTTATCAGATTATCCCAACTTTACTGACTTAAGCATCGGAGCGGAATAGACCGGCCCGTCCGGTATTCCCTTAGATAGCAGGATTAGCATGAAGGAATCACACCAAAGTCCACCGGTCTCTGTGAGTCTACGGATTCTGACAGAAACAAATATTAAGTTGTGTACAGATCGAAAACTTATTGAATAATTGACATCGAACAACTTTTCTAGTGATTCGAACGTCTCATAGAAAACTTTTACACTTGCTTTCATGTGGGAATTCATTCTTTTCTTATATATAATATATTGGGCACTGGATAATACAGCTAGCATTGTAATTCCTACAGATAGTGAAGGCAAATGTGTCCGAGGAAAGCCTAACATTATGGTAGTAGGAGTTTGATGTGCCATGATGTCAAGTGATGGAGCCAATGCATTGAGGAGGGTCCCCGTCGATGAAGTGAACGACTTTGTTTGTAACATGATACATGCATTTGCTGCACCAATCCATTTTTGATGATCTATAGCTTTTTGAGTCCCATAAACACATGCCAGGTACCCTCTTAGTACTCAAACCAATGGATCAGATGTGACCCTGTACCTGTGCAACCCATACCTAACGAGCTAACGATGTCTATTGTCTACAAGTCCTTACAAATGTAGGATGCAAAAGGAAAGCTATATATGTGCGTGGGACAATATGTTACGGTGGTATATATGGACAGAATCCCGTACGATGATTTTACACCTCCCAACCCATGCCAGCTATCTTTCTTCTGAGGTTGCTAGCTAGTAGATATGATATGATATGATAGAACCTTACCGGATGTGATCGATTTAATATATACATAACATGCCTTACACCGTACCAGAAGGTATATGCAACACGTGACTTGTATTCGCTATATATACAATACATGACTTGTATCCTCTACGGATTAGGGGTACGTATGCTAACATATATCATACATGTCCTAATAGGCTAATATCATGTAGTACATATCATTTTGATGAATCGTGTCATCACTTTGAGGATTCGTGTGATAACTAAGAAATAGTCGTAGTTAATGTAAATATTGTTCTCAATTACTAGAACTAATTAGGTTCTTATTTGAGTAATTAAGTCATAAAAGTAGTATTGAGTACCATATGCAAGAAGATAGTCAAGTATGTGCATGTATTAGGATGATCTTCCACATAGTTTCGAACCAGCATTGAGACACAGTTTTCAGAGCGTTGAGATATATAGAAGAGGTGCACTTTACTTCTCTAGGATTTGACTGCTTGATTCATAGATCTTTGGACATGTAACTGCCAAATGCACCCTAGCTTGGAAGTGAAGCTACTCCATAACTAAATCTCTTGCATTGTACGTTTTAATTCGTAATGTAATTAAACCAAACCCAAGCTTAGCTCTGGCCTCTTGCCCAAACCCATCTATCCGTTCTGCTACTGTCATCACGTGAAAATTCAGGCCCTGTTGCAATATTGAAGTCCCAAAACGGCATCAATCTGATTAAAACGGTCCTATATATGTAGCTAGCTAGGTTAGATACTTAGATAGCTTCACGTTTTCATTGAATCACAGATTAGGCTAACCCCATGAAAACCCAGAAAACGTTTATAGCTATAGCCATGGTCAGTGGCCTGGTGCTGGTGTTCATGTAGATTTCACCAACACACGCCAAGTCATGTGGGTAATGCCATAAATTCTGTGCAACCTCGTCCCTTTATGTATACATAACTCTTCCGCATCCACCTTTTCCTCGTTACTAGCTAACATAAGTTAAACAAACCCTACGCTCCTCTATCTCCCAAACTATATATAAAGACCATCGATCATCTCCATTCATACCAACCCAGCGGTACCACCTCCATCAAGCTCTCTGCATAACTCTCAAGATGGCCCTGGTAGATGATCTGAAAGACGAGCTCGACATTGTGATCCCGACTATCAGGAACCTTGATTTCTTGGAGCAATGGAGGCCTTTCTTCCAACCCTACCACCTCATCATCGTCCAAGACGGCGATCCCTCCAACGCTATTCAGGTTCCCAACGGCTTCGACTACGAGCTCTATAACCGTGACCATGTCAACAAGGTCTTGGGTCCTAAGGCTAGCTGCATTTCTTTCAAAGACTCTGCATGTCGCTGCTTTGGTTTCTTGGTGTCCAAGAAAAAGTACATCTTCACCATTGATGACGATTGCTTTGTAAGTCTTGCTTCTCTATGGTTAGTCATGCATGTACTCATTAAACTTGTAATTCTCATATATCACTTTTTTTTGGTGGACAATTTTCATCGATAAGTGTTATTTTCTTGAAGGTGGCCAAGGATCCTAGTGGGAGAGAGATAAATGCATTGGCACAGCACATCCAAAACCTGCTCAAACCATCAACTCCATTGTTCTTCAACACACTCTATGACCCGTTTGCAGAAGGAGCTGACTTTGTTCGTGGCTACCCATTTAGCCTGCGAGAAGGAGTGCCCACTGCTATTTCTCATGGTCTTTGGCTCAACATTCCTGACTACGATGCCCCGACTCAGCTCGTCAAGCCTCGTGAGCGCAACACCAGGTTAACCCAGTTTCCATTTACATATTGGCATAAGATTATATAGATATATACAAAGTTCACCAAATGATAGGGTATTTTGTTTCATCTATTAAAAGTAGGCATATTCTTATATAAGATGGCACTATAAACCAATCATGTAGTAAACAAATTTAATCAAACTTATGATGAAGTTGGGATTATTTGCTGTGAAAATAATTGAGGATTGAGTTTCCTTAGTTCATTTAGGTATGTTGATGCTGTGATGACAATCCCCAAAGGCACCCTTTTCCCAATGTGTGGGATGAATCTGGCTTTCGACAGGGAGTTGATAGGCCCAGCAATGTACTTTGGGCTCATGGGTGATGGCCAGCCCATCGGCAGATATGATGATATGTGGGCCGGTTGGTGTGCCAAGGTAGTTAGCTTCAACAAATGACATTTTTAAAACAATAAATCTAAATCTTTCTCTTGCTTGATGATAATTATGTGGACTTTCATACCTGAAATACTTTGACATTGGACGCCTATATTATGGAGGTTTCTTTACAGAAATTAATGTAACATCATTCTCAAGAATGTATAAGTCTCATCACATAATAGTAAGAGAGATTGATGTTATATATAACCGACAAATACAATAACGATACGTTTATCACATAATAGTAAGAGAGATCGATATTATATATAACCAACAAATACAATAACGATACGTTATGTTTTTTGTTGTTGCATATCCATGATCCATCTGCATGACGATGTATTTGTTCTACTCAGGTGATATGTGACCATTTAGGATTAGGGGTTAAGACAGGACTTCCATACATATGGCACAGCAAGGCAAGCAACCCATTTGTGAATCTGAAGAAAGAGTACAAAGGCATTTACTGGCAGGAAGATATGATTCCATTTTTCCAGTCCATTGTTCTCCCAAAAGAGTGCAAAACTGTTCAAGAATGCTACATTGTGCTTGCCAAGAGTGTCAAGGAAAAGCTTGGGCCAATTGATCCTTACTTTCAGAAACTTGGGGATGCCATGGTCACCTGGATTGAAGCCTGGAATGAGCTGAACCCACCACCACAGACAGCTGCTCCGACTCACCCAACAGTTGCTAAGAAAAACTAATTAGTATTAGTACTCTATTATGAACTTTTACTCCATTGCTTCCAACAAAGATGTTCAAGCCTAAAAAGCTTTATGAGTTAGTTATTATGAACTTCCATATTTCCTTATCAGTAAACTTCAATGAAAAACAAATTGAGAAGTGTGCTCTCAGTTTTCTACCAGAACAAGAAAAGAGTCGTCTGGTAACTTGAAATATGACTATATCTTGCATAGGATCGAATGGTGGGTTTATGACATATTTTCCTACTTTTTATCAAGAAGAAATCTTTACCTTACTTGTTAACTCGGAGCAATGCCATTCACTTTTGATTTGCCCAAAATTGTCATATACCATGCAATTTTGACTTTCCAGATATCATCATCTCATCGTAGATTTGAACTGCTACTTAGTCTCACAAGATGACAATGTGAAGTGAGGGATTTGGTGAAAAAGAAAACGTTCAATTTCACAATAATAGTTAGAACAAGAAAGTCATTACCTTAATTTCATATCCTAATGATCCTTGTACCAAACTAGATTTTCCACTCAAATGTAAAGGCTATGATCCGTGCCGGCATAGCTAGCCTTCCTTTACTGGTATGACTTCATCGTGTACAGAAATTAGCTCAAGTCAGTTTTTCTCTGTAGTTAGTGAACTATGGGAAATAGACCACTAATAGCCGCCCACAATTTTCTACCAAGTCCCACTTTTACAAGATCCATTAACCTCGTTTTTCTTTCCTTAATTCACAATAAATACTAGTTAGATCTCATCACAGTTCATCTATCTCTCATCAAATGGAGCACAACCAAATACGTTTCTTTGGTTTAACACCATCATCAACATCTCCTATTTTCTCATCGAGCACTGCTTCAAGTATTCCTCAATTCTTTCCTCATGTTCATAGTGGCAATGCACTTCCGGCGGATAAATGCGAAACCTCCTATAGTTCAGTGAACAATTTGAAATCAGGAAGGAAAGACTGCGGTGACAAGGAGACCGAGAAGCACAGAATTGCATTTCAAACAAGGAGCCAAATTGATGTACTTGATGATGGATATCGGTGGCGAAAATATGGGCAAAAAACTGTTAAGAACAGTAACTTTCCCAGGTTAGTCTCTTCTTATCATCAAACTATATATATGTATATGAATCTGATACAATATTACGGGGTTCATGTATATTGGTTTGACATGTGTGTAATCATCACAACATCCGTGTGAAACTTTCTTCTCTGTCGATGTGTAATTGCATACAAATCTTATCCACCTTCCATTTTCACTGATACGAGTAAAGATGTGATGGTAAACAAAAATGAAAGAGGTATATGTATGACTTGTTCTATTTTGAGGAATGAGGAAGCTAGATGTAGAAATCAATTCGAAATGGTGAAGACTTACCAAATTTTAATTTTATACGAGATATTGAAAGAAACTAACCATTTTATGGTAGTCTTGGCAAATTAGACTAGATGAATTGTTTTTTCTTAGAGGGCGAGATTATTCTTAGGTTAGGCTCTTTATTCACTAAATATTCCAATTATTGTAATGCGTTATGATTATATCGATGACTTTAATTGTGGCTTAAATATGTACAATACGGTTTGTTCCAAAGTGTCTCATGTAAATTGTATTAGACTCTCCCTAGTGGTCGTGACTTGGTTGTTGATAAAATCAACTCTATTAAAAAAAAATTAGTAATATTATTTGTTCGGTTATAAATCAATAAGGCGAACATTATTTTTCAAATTTTTCAACTTCATTATATTATATGCATCTCTTAACTTAACCAATGCCACAACAATATGGTATTAGTTTATCAGTCACTTGATGGAAAGCAAATAAGTGAATCCCCTCACCGTATAATCGATCATTCAAGATTTGCACCATCTAGAATTGGGAACTATTAAAATGAAGTTTTTATGTGTAAGATTGAATGTTGGACACAAGTGAATGGAAATGTAACTGTTTATAATTTGCTTCGTCCATGGATGATACCTTATTACAGTTCTAAAATAATATTATGTTCAACACTTTGAACCAAGAAAAATGTTGATGATCAGATCTATAAGCTCATTATCAGAGATGAGATGCTGTCTTTTTTCTTCTTTTTTAACTGTTGATGTAGGAATTCTTCGTTGGTTTTTTAAGTTCAAACTTTCGAAATATGTAATGTTGGAAAGCTCTCGATCACCGGTACGTACATTATTAAATTTCTATATATCACTAAATCTGAAAACATCCCTTGTTTTGCCTATTTTTGCAGAAGTTACTACAAGTGTACACATCAAGGGTGCAACGTGAAAAAGCAAGTCCAACGCCTTTCTAAAGACGAGGAAATGGTGGTTACCACATATGAAGGAATACATGTCCATCCCACTGAGAATTCTGATGAAACATTTGAGCAGATCTTAAGCCATATAAGGACATAAAATGACCAAAACAAGTGGTAATATATATGTAACCATTTGCAACATGAAAGTTTTTGATCATATGCTTCGCTTACAAACGTGATTCTATCTGTAGTGAGGTTTTATTGGATTTTCGATCCCTAAACATGGCCTTTCTCACAACTACAGTGTTGCGGAGCAAACGAGTGGTGTTTCCTCCAATTCTGACGTTGGAGATTATTATCATTCTATATATTCAAATTACGACAATCATTTTCTTATGTCTATAGAGGAGCAAGCCTTATACATTCATATATACAATGGGAGACTACACCTTATCGATCTTCGGGCCTTTAATTTACAACGTATGTCAAACATAGTTTCTCGATCTCGGCTGCTTTCAAGAACTTGGTATTTGCTTAAATTTGCCTGCACTCAGTGTACGTTGCTTCATCTTGTCCAAAGTTTGGTGTTGGCTTGATCCTCCAGACACTCGATCGGTGCTTGCTTCCATTAACATGGTGTTTACTTGATCAGTTAGCCGCACTTGGTTTATCTTCGCTTGATCTTCTTGCCTAACTACTATATGTGAGGAACTATTGTGTTTAAGCGAGAGCCTAAACATTCACAATTTCACATGCCCATGCATGCAAGTGTACTGCAAGTTAGGCTAATAGTTGGCATGCCCTATACCACTATACGTACTCATGCAAGCGAGCACTTTGTTCGTGGCGGGTTCAGCACCCGGCGAACAGTCAGCACTGGTTTGTGGTTGCTGTGTTTCTGTGTTGTGCTTAGGCGTGCCAGCACCCTTGGAGCGGTGCCACTCAACTGCGTGCGACCCCCTTGGCGAGTCGCTTCGTCTGCTCCCAATTCGACTCTGACTTCCTGGTCAAGCGACTGTTACGCGGGCGCTGACTAAGCCGGCGTACAGGGCTCGAACAAGACCTGAATAGAACTCTCTACCAGGATTTTCTTCCCAACCCCTCGAGGATTGAGGATCTTACTTTGATCCGGAGAAGCAAAGCAGAGCTGTTCCAAGACCACGGGTGTGTCACCGGAGTGACGACTCGATTGCTACCAGGGGTAGCGGACTGACAGACTCGATTGCCACCGGGGGTAGCGGACTGACTCGATAGACTCAGCAAACGCTCGGCACAAGTACGAGAGCGGATCAATCGTAGGAGGGCGGAGGAGGGTTGCGTGAGGCTCAGCAAATGCTCGGCGCAAGTACGAGATTAGATCGATCGTAAGAGGGCGGAGGAGGGTTGCGTGAGGCTCAGCAAATGCTCGGCGCAAGTACGAGGTTGGATCCGTCGTAGGGCGGAGGCGAGTTGCGTGAGTAGACTCAGCAAAGCGCTCGGCACAAGCACGAGATTAGATCGATCGTGGGGCAGAGGCGGGTTGCGTGAGTTGCTCCGGAGAGGCTTTGGCAAGTTAGCGTTGCGCTAGAACTTGTGGTTGTTTGTATTTGGTTGAGAACATCTTCCTAGATGCCAGGAGAGTTATATTTATACGGCTCAAGGACCCCTAGGGCTGTCAACTCCAGCCCGGCGGATCCTTGAGATTCATTAGGAGCGTCCTCCTTATCCTGCTTCCCATCAAATCAGCAGCGATACTATCAGAGGCATAGTTGATATTGAAGCTTCGAAGTTTGGAGCAACACGTCATGACCTTGCTTGTTATGCTGCTGTTACTGTTCAACATTCATCATTGCGCAGTATGGCCGGTTCCTCTAAAAACCTCCCTAAAGCATGGTGCAGCCTGGCTCGTAGTTGTTAATGATTGATAGCCTAGCGTAGGTATTGAAATCATTGCTATATTGCTTCTCAATCTCAACAAATATCTTCGCTGATGGATTGCTACGAAACAACCCCAACCGGATTAGGAAGCAACTCACGTTCCCCTTCCAACTCAACTTCCTTGGTTGAAGCGGGAAAGCCTGATCTTAAAGGGTTTGACTCTAATCAAAAACCCTACCGGGCCTCGGGGTGAAAGCCCAATTGAAATAAATGCCAATTGTGGCCCAAACATTGCCCCCCAGTCTCCGATATTGAGGTATAACGAAATAGAAGAGAGACTGAACCCCAATCGCTGGCTCATCCGTAGCAATTTAAACAACTGGACTGTTGCGCCGTTTCCTCGCCAATCACAATTTCCCAATTCAAAACGGTAACACTGTTCACCTAAACCCTTGGTTGCTGCGAAACCCAGCGCTTCAAGAAACAAGAACCCCTTTCGGATTCCTATAAACTCTAACAGAGACCCCTCGGTTTCCCTTCCAACTCAGCTTTCTTTCCTCCTCCCTAGCCTGAAATCGGAAGAAACCCCGGCTCGGCCTGCAATGGCATCCACCATGAACTTCGCCATCCGCTGCTCGACGGCGGCCAGAGCCAAAAAATAGCTCGAAACTCTCCTCACCTGTTCCGGAGAAGATGACCGGACTTGCCTCACAAAGTCCCAACAGGATCTCGTCTCATTAGGTCCTCATGTAGTGGGCTATGATGCTAATAGCGATGGCGGAGCACACCAGGTGCTCGACGGTCCCGCCCGCCCCCTGCCAGCGATCTTCCGTTCTGAAGACCCGGTGGAATGCCCAAATTTCCAGAAAGATCCTCACCAATGCCCCGTAAACCATGCCGCCTGGCCTCTGGTCCGGTCCTGGATGAAAGCCTGGTACGCAGCCCGGCTTCCCCTTGATAAAGACCGATGGAGGCAGGCCGGAATCGCGGATGTGCTCAAGCTCTGCTTCGACCTCAACCCCAAAGGAGGTAACAGGTGTGCTCTTGTTCCCCTGATCAGCCTCTGGAACCCCATGGTCAACGCCTTTGAATTCCGATTTGGCCATGCTTCCGTGACGTTGCTAGACCTCTACGCTGGCTTCGGGTTCCCGCTCGGCCTAGAGGACTATGATGAGAGCCTCTACGCAGAGAGGAAATACCCACGGAGCGAAATTGATAGGTTTAAGGTTGGTGGGTTTGAGAAATGGAAAGATGCGTTCTTTCAGAGGGACGATGATCTCGGTGGAATAGCCTTCCTATCCTTCTGGCTTAACAAATTTGTGGTTTGCTCCAACACCAACAAAATGACCAAGCTCTACCACCGTATGGCGGAAATATTGCATGCTGGCGCAGAAATTAGCCTTGGCCAGTTCGCTCTAGCGCACCTCTACCATTGTCTGTATCAAATATCCGCCCATCCGATGAACTGTGCCAAATCAGGCCCGCTTTGGATCCTAGACATCTGGTGCCAAATGCATTTTCCCCAACTTGCTCCAGTTATGAAGAGGAAATCCAAGCCCGACCAGGTTGTGGGGCAAGAGTATGTTGGCTGCGCCGCTAGCCCGGATCTCAGCTATGCTATCTGCTTGGATATATTCTTCCACACAACTGCCGACGAATTCTTCACTGAAGCGCAGCGGCTGATCCATTTGCGGTATCCGCGCGGGCTATCCCGGGGCTTCCTCCCATCTAGTAGGCAAGACTCCACCAGCCGACGGATCTTCACCCGGAGTACCTCCACGGCCGATCTTCCCATCCTCCCTCTTGACAAGAAACATCCCGTCCACGAGGTCTACGCGCCTCACTTCTTCGCCCGGCAATTCGGCCTCATACAACTCTTGCCCTACCCGCCGTTGAAGAGTGTGAACTATTTCTCCGCGTGGCGGAATAGCAGAAGTTGCCCCCCCGTATCTGACCATAGCGATCGGTCTCGTCTGCGGCCTCTTGGCATCCAGCAGAACTGGGACTATTACCCCAACGTAAAGGCCTCCATGGATGCCACTGGCCCATATCAGCACTGGTGGGCCCATCTTCGAGGTACACTCTTCAAACAACCATCCGTCTTCTACTTCCGGAGGCTCTTTCGGAACCAAGGTCCGCACCTCACCCCCGCTGACGAGAAAGTGCTAGAGGGCGAATCGCTGCAGTTGGACCTGTCTCCCAAGAAGGTGCTACCCCTCCCCCTCTAACTGCTATCTTGGTTTGTCAAATGACCTCACCTAGTTTCTGACCTATTTGATGAAACAGGCATCCGAACAAACCCCTGCGGGTAAGGGGAAGCGAAAAGCTATCTGCGCGTCCCATCCGCCACCAAAGAAAAGCAAGATCATTGTTGAGGCGGATGAAGAATCAGATGAGGAGGAGGAGGACATACCCGTGAGTGAAATCAACTTCTCCCTCGGCTACTTGTATCCTTGGATATTAGTTCATAAATACCTACCTGACGCAGATATCCAAACTTTATCCTTCTCTGCAGGTCTCTCCCCTTTGGAGGAAGCGTTCCTCGTCCGCTGCCGCCACCAGCCGAGACCCTGCGGTAATAGAGATCTCCTCTGGTGAGTCCTCTATCCCTTCTGAAGAAACAGATTCTTCTAGTTCCGACGAGGACTATCTGAACCTCTGTATTCGCGAAATTTGCGGCGACAGTCTTCCTCAACCTGTTCCTCTGCGTTGCCTTGATGCAGGTACTTCCTCCAGTCTAGCCCTCGCAGTTAGTCAGAGTTCTATCCAACCCATCCTGACCCCTCGCGCTGCTGCAGAAACTGGACCGGAGGCGGGGGAAAACCCAGATGCTACTATGGCGAAGGCCCTAACCGATAGGCCTCTGCTCATGCTATGTGGCGCTCCTGGCAGTTCTTCAACTCCACATCCGTTGACCTCGGACTCGACTCAGGAGGAGGAGCACGAGGTAGAAGAAGAAGTAGAAGAAGAAAAAGAAGAGGAGCCGATTCAGGGTACAGACCCACCCGCGGCTGACGAGCTATTCTCCCCTGCACTTGACCTATCTCCGGCGGGGGAAGAGGCTCTGGCTGGCGTGGGGTCTCTGGCGGGTGCTGCCCCCCAGGTTGAACAAGATCCAACCCCTGCTGACGCTCTTATTGAAGCCGATCAGCCAGCACAAGCGAGGCGGCCCGGATCTCCCCTGCCCGAAGAGACCCCGTTGACGGAGGTATATATTCCCTATGTTCTAAATTGGTACCTCCCTTGGTCTGAATTGCTTCCAACCCTCCTTGATTATGAGCAGGTGGAAGAAGAGAGAGTGGCAACCGAGAATGCCACCCCGCTGGTGGTGGATGTGGCCCCCCGGGTTGAACAAGATCCAACCCCTGCTGCTAATCCAGTTGATACAGCTCAGCAAGAGCAAGCAGGGCAGCACGGATCTCCTTTGAGTCAGCCAGAGGAAATTCCTTTTTTGGAGGCTATTGAGGTATGATGTGAAATCTACCCGAAGAGCTATTTTTCTTAGTTAGAACCATTCCTAACCCCTTTTTATGAACAGGTGGATGATGATGATGATGTTGTGGGGACCACCAGCACCGTCCCGCAGGCAACGGACTCTGGTTCCGCGGAACCTGTAGCTGCACAGGTCTCCCTGCCGCAGACCCCAACCCCCGAAGGTCTGGTCGCGGCGTCTTTATCAAATCAGCCCTCCGCGACCCCTGGCGGATCGGGCCCAGATCTTCAGGAACAAACAGTCCCTGAATTCATCTTGGCTGAAGACCCCTTCCTTCCTCCCCAAAGCCCTGAAGAGGAACCTGAAGAGCTACAGAGGGCATGGGGAATCCTAGAACACCTAGGAGAAAAGGACCCGGCAGATATTCAAGTGGCGGATGAACTCACCTCTGCCCTTGAAGTCCTTAAGCACCACTTCCAGCACTTGCCTCCCGGGGTCCAAGCTGAAGCCAACGCTTCTCTCCTCCGGCTACCCGCGGAGCTAAGGAGCCTGCACGAGCGTTTGCCTGTCCGGTCTACTCAACATGCTAAGCTTAAGGGAGCTGAGACTGCTCTAGCGGATGCTGCTCGTGCCTACAAAGATTTGGTCGCCCTGGCTACTAGCAACCCAGAAGCGGCTGAGATAGCTAAACTTGAAGAGCAAATTTCCCTCCTTCGCCAGAAACAAATCCAGCGCGCCAATGAAATAGATCAACAGAAAGCCCTGGGGAGTAAGCTACAAGAGGAGCGGACGCGAGCAAAGAAGGAAACAGCAGAGTTTGATCGTGGGGTAAGCAAGACCAAGGCCACCATCAAACGGTTGGGCCTGCATCTATATGAGTTTCGGCTCTAGCCCATAAAAACTGGCTTGATGTATTTCATTCACTGAGTTTAATGATATGAGCCCATTTACCAAGCCCTATTCAGTTTGATTCGCAAACCAAACCCTGCGCATCAGTCTTATCCATGCTGTCAGAAAACTGTAGAACTGTTTCTCATGAATTTGCATTTGAATTTTAAAACGGGAAACTGTTCCAACCTCTAACTGCCCAATAATTGCGCCAGTTCATCTCAGCCCTTGGATTGCTTCTAAGTAAGGCTATAAAAGCAACACCCCCTGGCTAGACCCGAGAACCCCAAAAACTGCCTTAGAATGTTATTCAGCGTTTCTTCCCTTAGGTTCTGCTACCAGCCGCTATGGCTTCCTCGATCTTTGCCACCAGATCTAGTTCGGATGTTCTGCTGAACACCCCGAATCATAACACCCCATGTTAAACAAATCCCGAACCATAACACCCCATGTTATGTTCCGGGCGGATGTGATTATATATTGGTAGCTGTCGATTTGGCACCCCTCTAGCGCATCGGCCGGAAGCCCAGCATGGATGCGGTTTGGGGTACCTTCCTCTCCGGAGAGAGGAGCAATGAGCTTCAATAGGCCAGTTGTCCACCTCCATATGAAGGGGAATCGGATAACCGTGGACAACGCTGGGCTATTGAACTCATTGCATAATCGAGAGATTATAGGTAGCGGACGTCTATGTGCCACTCTGCTTCGGCGTCAAGACAGTCTCTACCACCCCTATCTCTACGCTTCATCCGCTGATCTCTCAGGATCTTACTCTACAACCCCTGTTCGGAACGGGTTCGGATCGAAGGAGGTGGCGAAGATCCCCATATACCAAGATGGTATCAGAGCTAGTTGGCGGATATGTATTACTAGTCACTTGCCTTTGTAATCGCCATGGCCGCGAAGCCCCTTTACTTTTGTAAATAAAACAAAATTTTAGAATCAAGACTTGCATCGCACAATTCTTACCAACGGCAAAGGTTTTAGGGCACACCCCAACGGGGATGTTCCTAAAAACCCCTATTCAAAGGACAACCAGGCTTGGCCCTAAAGAGGGTTCAAAAATTTCGAAAAATCCAATCGAAAAATCCAACGCGAAAGATAAGTCGGATATTGCCCTTATGTTGCCCCCTTAGTTTACTGGGCTGCGCGGATGGGCAAAGCCAGAACCAAGCCGAGTAAACTAGATAGGATTCCCCCATGACGGGCTAGGTTCGACGAACAGGTGAAAGCCCGTCCGTCGTCGAACCCCTATCCGGCCCACTAGAAATGGAAAGTAAGCCCAACGCCAGGTAGCCCGAAGCAGATGCTTGGGAAACGCAAATTGGTATAAATGCAGGATTTGACAGTTACCGAAACGGTGGGAAGAACCGAGAAGGCGCCAGTCAAACCCCATTGATCACGCATCGATTCCCAGGCGAGCAGGCGCCGAAAACGGATAGATGCATAAAGATGGGTAGATCGAAGCATTTAAAGCTCGCGTAACCCCCAACCGTTGGATCCTCTCGCACATGTAGTATAAAAGGAACCCCCTGGTTGCAGCAAAAATCTCACTAGATCACCCTGCTTAGAACAAATATGGCAATCGTAGAGTGGTTAGCAAATGGCGTAGCCCTCTGGCTGCCACAAGCCTTTCCGCCAGAGAAACCGCAATCCTGGTTAAATACCCCAGTAACCTCAGTCACCCAGCGTTAAGTGAATCCTAACCCCGGTCACCTAGCGTTAGGCGGCCTGAAGCCGTGCTTCCTGGTGTTTAAACAACACCCGGCCAGTCTAACGCGAGTGACCCGGTTAGGTGCTTGGATGAATGTCATTGACACGGTCGATGACCTTCACCCCGAGCAATCCATCCACACGTTTCGTCAGCGGAACTGTGTGTTTTTCCTCAAGCGCCGCCACTGCATCCTCATCTTTCCCTTTTTTCCAACTCCTTTTCCCCTCCTGGAATTAGCAGAGCTCCGAAGAAGAAGAGGATTTGGGCAAGAGGATCAAGCAGCAGCACGAGGAATCCGCCAGTCCCCCAAGACTAAGAGAGACGTAGGATGGTATCAGAGCTAGCTAGTAGCTCTCGTTGTATTTTCTTTTCCTTGTAATGCCCTTGGCCGCAAAGCCTGCGTATAAATAAAGCAATTTGCAATTTTCGTACTTATCATTCGCCAAGATATGAATTTGATTGATAATGAAAAATATAAGGACATCAACACCCCTGGCGGATGTTGAAATAAGACAAGGTAAAAGAAGAACAAAACCCCAACGGTTTCGCAATGAAAAAAAGAAGAACACTTCAAAAACGGCGGAAACACCCCTGGCGGATGTGCCGTCTTAACTTATTGCCTTCTGAGCGTACTGGGCTAAGAATTCTGTCCAGCACCGTCATCTGCCGGAGGGACCTCGAACTCCCAAACGCTTGGGAAGTATTTCTTGAGATATCGCCCATTAATGGGATTTCTGTGAACTTCACCTTCCAAGTCTCGGAGCTGGTACGCCCCCTTGCCCACGATTCGATCGATGACAAATGGACCCTCCCAGCGAGGACTCCATTTACCACGACCCGGTTCGTCTAGGGGCAGAGCTACCCTCCAGACCAAGTCTCCCTCGCCGTAGGTTTTACCCTTGGTCCGCTTGTCATATGCCTTGGCGATCCGCTGCTTTTCCTGGATGATAGTGTCCAAGGCCTCCAGCCGTTTTTCGTCGAGGTCTTCATGTTCCTGGAACATGGCTTGGACGTAGTCTTCACCCAGGAGCTGATGTTGCTCGCGAACCCGTAAAGAAGCTACATTGATCTCCATTGGCAGGACAGCCTCATGGCCATACATCAACGAATAAGGGGTAGTACCTGTAGGCGTCCGCTTAGAGGTCCTATAGGCCCAAAGCGTGTTGTCAAGTTGAGTGTGCCATGATCTCGGGCTATCCACTAGCATCTTCTTCAGAATGAATATGATTACCTTGTTAGTAGCTTCCGCTTGGCCATTGGATTGAGCATAATAAGGAGAGGAATGGAGGAACTGGACACCATAATCTGCTAACCAAGTTTGGGTCTTCTCAGCCATGAAGGCTGCCCCCCTGTCCGCTACTATACACTCTGGAATGCCGTAGCGGCAGATTATGTTTTGGAAAACAAAGCGGATGACCGTATCTGCATCGCAGTTCCTGGTTGGTATAGCTTCAACCCACTTAGTAAAGAAATCGGTGCCCAGCAAAAGAAACTTATGCTGCGCAGATGAATGTGGATTGATCTCCCCTATGAAATCTAATGCCCAGCCCCTAGCAGGCCAAGGCTTGATGATGGGTTGCAAAGGAATGTTAGGAACGCGCTGCACTGGCCCGTGTTGCTGGCATTCCTGACAACCCTGAGCGAAACTATGACAATCTTTCAAAATGGATGGCCAATGATATCCATATCTGCGAATAAGCCATCTCATTTTGGGTCCGGACTGATGTGAACCACAGACCCCTAGGTGTACCTCTCTCATGATCCGCTTGGCTTCGACGCCAAAGATACACCTCAATAGGACTCCATCCTCCCCCCTACGGAAGAGTTCGTCTCCCCTGAGAAGATAACTTGTTGCGAGATGTCTAGTTCTCTTCTCGGATGGTGCAGATGGGTCCTGCAAATACGCTATGATCGGTATCCGCCAGTCAGTATCGACAGGCTCAACTGTAGCGACCGACCAACCTCCGCGCTCTCTCTGGCGGATCACAAAGGATGGTAGAGTTCTGCGCTCCACCTTAAGGATTCTTTCCTTCACTCCCTGGGCTAGGCTGATTCCAGTGGCCAATTGTGCCAGCTCGTTGGCTGCTGAGTTCAATTCCCTCGGAACATAGTCTAAGGAAACATCAATAAATCGATCCAGTAGCTCAATAGCCCGCTCGTAGTAGTGTACTAAATGGAAGGAAACGCACTTGTAGACCCCCAACAGTTGATTAATAACTAACATGGAATCTCCAAGTACCTCAATTTCTTGTGCCCCCAGGTCGAGCAACAGCTCCAAACCAATGAGTAGGGCTTCGTACTCTGCCTGGTTGTTGGTGCATGTCCACTCCAGCTGAAAAGAGTACAAATACTTGACACCTGCTGGATTCTGGATACAAACCCCCACGCCAGCCAACTTACTGGTACTGCTACCATCAAAGTATAAGACCCAAGGCTGGTATCGGATCACGCCAACGAATTCTGGCGGTTCTGCGAATTCCCCTTCAATAGGATGGTGTAACAGGAAATCCGCGATAGCCTGACCCGTCATGGCCTTGAGTGGCGCGTATTGTAGGGAAAACTCTGACAGGGCTAACACCCACTTGCCAATCCTACCCCTTAGGATAGGTCTCGTTAGCATATACTTCACCAAATCAGTCTGTGCCACCACTATTGTTGTGAATGAAAGCATGTAATGGCGGAGCTTAATGCCCGCGCAATACAGAGCTAGACACAGCCTCTCGACTGGCGAATATCTGGTCTCTGCATCCAACAACGTCCTGCTGACGTAGGCTACTGCATATTCGACTTTCTTTCCATCTGCCAGGGTCTCATCCTGGGCTAGCAGCCCTGCGACAGAGATATCAGAAGCAGAAATATACAGTTTGAGAGGGATACCAGGCGTCGGCGGCCGAAGGACCGGCGGACTAGCCAAATACTCCTTGATCCTGTCAAAGGCAGCTTGGTGCTCAGGACTCCACTCAAAGACCTCTCCTGGTTTGAGCTTGAGTAGAGACGAGAAAGGTGCCACCTTGCCTGCTGAGTTGGATATAAACCTTCTGAGGAAGTTGACTTTTCCAAGCAAGCTCTGCAACTCCCTCTTGTTTCTTGGTGCTGGCACGTCCAACACAGCTTGCACTTTGTCGCCAGACACCTCGATGCCTCTCTCATGTACCACAAACCCTAGAAAGTCACCAGCACAAACCCCAAAGACACACTTGGCTGGATTCATTTTAAGCTGATGCTTTCGCATGATTGTGAACACCCTTCGGAGATGATCAATGTGATCTTCCCTCTTTTTGGACTTTACTACCACATCATCAATGTAGACTTCAAGGATGTCTCCCAATAATCTGCTGAAAATTACGTTCATTGCACGTTGGTATGTAGCCCCTGCATTGGTTAAGCCGAATGGCATACTGAGATACTCAAACGCTCCTGTGAACCCAGGGCAGCGGAAGGCGGTTTTAGGAATGTCCGGCTCGTCTATTGGAATCTGGTGATAACCTGCCGTCCCATCCATAAATGAGAGCAACTCGTGTCCCGCTACTGCATCCACCAGCATATCCGCTATGGGCATAGGATAAACATCCTTAGGAGATGCAGCGTTTAAATCCCTGTAGTCCACACATATTCTGATTTTGCCATTCTTCTTCCGAACAGGGACGACGTTGGATAACCATTCCGGATAAAGGGTTGGTCTGATTATCCCAGCGTCCACCATGCTTTGAACTTCTTTCTTGACCCCCATTGCCGTTTCAGCGTTCATCCGCCGTTGCTCTTGCTTGACTGGCCTACATCCTTCCTTGATAGGAATGCGATGGCAAGCCAGCTCTCTTGATAACCCCGGCATGTCTTGATACTTCTCGGCAAAGCAGTCCTTAAAATCATGCAGCATCCCTATCAGTTGCTGCCTCAAATCTGGTCCCAGGTACTGACTGATCCCCACTTCCATGGGTTCCGTTTCTGTCCCCAGGTTGATCTTTTCGACAGGATCGCGTACCTTGGGCGGAGTATCATCTAGCGCTGCTGGAGCAGGCTGAATTACTTCCACCCCTGTCGAAGCTTCAAACTCCTCTTCCTCAATACACTCCACCAGTGCCACCTCCTCCCAAGCCATTCGCTCTAATCGATAAATCGCCAATCGCTGCATAAAAGTAGCAAAGGCCTCCGACTCCTCTTGCGAGAGGGCGTCACTCATTGGAAGTATTGGGACGGAACTCAATGGAAAGTGGCCGGCTATAATCCGCCATAGCCTGGGCAATTCCCCACTGAGACAGCTCATTCTGGGTCACCCCAAGTGGATGCCCCCTAAGGTCGACTCCCTCAATCCGGAGGGGTCTCATGTCTCTGTTGTAATAGCTGGCTTCCAACTGGATGGCCGCTATCGAATACGGGCGCTCATCTGCGTTGATGATCACTGGCAACTCTGTGACTGGATCCCACATGATCATCTCTTGGTGGAGAGATGAGGGCACTGCTAGCGCCTTATGGATCCAATCCCTCCCTAGGATCATATGGTAGGGAGCGTTTGCGTTGGCCACGTAAAATGCGTGATGGGCATCAGAGGGTCCTATCTTAACTCGGAGCACAGCCACCCCAGCGGTTGGAGTTACCTCCCCCGAAAACCCCTTCACCTTGGAGACAGACTGGATGACTTTGTCCTTTGGAATCTTCAGTTGTTCCACAAGAGTAGTGGTGACGACGTTTACCGCAGCCCCTGTATCTATTAAGATCTTGCGGACCTTCATGCCCTGCACCTCTGCCGTCACGTATAGAGGCTTCAGATGCTGGGACATGTCAAACGTAGGCTTGGCAAACATCACGCATTGTTTCAGAAGGTCTCCGGCCCCCTCCGGATACCGATGGCTGGACCGAAAAACCCCGGGCTCAGCTTCTGCCTCACCCCCACCTTCAGGCTCCTGTACTGAGTAAACAGGATGAAAAGCCTCTTCGTTGTTGATGAAGTGAGCAGTGGGCAAAGGCTCTGGCAGAGCGTAAGCAGATGACAGAAGCATGTTGCAATGATGAGTCATGGCCTCATCCCCGGTCTGCTCTTCGTCCATTGGCACCTCACCCTCGTCTACCGCTTCAGGCTCATCCTCATAGTCGACCACCTCTTCTTCCTTATCCAGGTCTAGGTCTCCTACGTCGGAGTCAGCTTGTATACTGGAGGCGACTGAGGACGTCCTAGTTGGCACCGTCATCTGTAGCTTCTTAGCCGCGTACTCCACGAAGTTGGTTGGCGCCTTAGGCCCTTTTGGCCTTGCCCGCGATATGGTAGCGGACGGCCCGCTTGTTTCCGCCGAAACCACTCTGGATTCCTTGGGGACAGCCTCCCTCTCAGGAACCCCCACGTTGCTCGTGCTCGCCGCCAATGACGTGCTGTTTTCCTTTGGTATCCACCGCATAACGGTGGAACCCTTGCTGGTGTCAATCACCATCACGTCTTCCTGAGCCTCCAATGCCCCCTGCTTTCCGGCAGCTTCCGGTTGTGACTTCTTTGGAGGAGACTTCCTTGCCTTCGAAGGCTCGGGAGGGAAATCCAGCTTTCTCCTTGGCCTGGACTGAGGTGCCCCAGTGAATCTCGGCAGATCAGCCACCCTATCGTGCACACTCTTTCGAGGTGTCGGTGGAACGTCCGCGGTTCGTTGTCGCCTAGAGTCCACGTATGATTTGGTTCTTACCTTGTAGCGTTTGTGGATCTCCTCCACCCGCTCCACGGGTACTGACAACTCTTCCTCGGTTACCCTTCCCGATGCCAGATTCGCCAAGGTTCTTTTCGCCTTGCCAAAGCATCTCCGTTCGTTCCGGGTGGTCACTGCTGCAAGCTCAACTGCCTTGCCAGCCCGCTGGGTATACCATCTGTCCGCCTTCGGATCGTTCCTAGAAGCTGGCGGAATATAGACCTCCGCGGATGGCTCTGGATTCGCAGCCTTCTACAAACCCCCAGCCGTAGCTGATTTGATTCCGGACGGTCCTGGACCTTGCCTAGGCCTTGCCCTGCTGGCGCAGCTATCCTCGGACCCGTGATGGTATTTCATCCGCTTGTAACTCTCCCTGCTTGACTTCTCGGGCGGCGGATGCTCTAACTTAGCTTTCTCGAGGGCTCTCCTTTCAGCTTTCCCCTCCGCTTCCTTCAAGGCTGCCTGAAACTCCTCATAAGTAATCGGCTGCCCTGTAGTTAGTCTGCACGTGAGGCAGAGCTTGGAGCGAGGGACCATCACCATGTCCTCTTCTTCAATCGCCCCAACCCAAAATTCTGGGCAGGGCCTAGGTTCGCTGGCGTCGAACCCCAGCTTGCCATCGTTCAGCCACTCCTGCAACTGATCCTTCAGACCTACACATTCAGAACTAGAGTGGTCAAAAGACTCATGGAAAAGACATGTAAATCTGCCATCCCCATTGCTAGGATGGCCTTGGTAAAACTCCTGAATTTCTGGCGCCTTATGGTGTACCATGGTTTCCCAGATTTCCTCCGCCTTGCTTGCGTCGTAAGTATATTCCTGAAACCTGGAAACCTGTTTCCTACACTGCTGCGGCAGACTCGGACCAACGCTGATCTCGATAGCATTCACCCGCGGTGCACCCTTAGCCTTCGTCCATTGAGGCTCCTTAGGATTCTCCAATTGCAGGACGTTGTCATTGATCCATATCTGCAACTGGTCCTTCAGCTTCACACAATCCTTAGTATTGTGATTGTTCATATTATGATAGCTGCAGTATGTCTTCCCCGCCATATAATCAGGCTTGGGGGCAAATCCGTCATGATGCAGCCGCCCCTGGTTGAACAATTCATGCAAAATCTCGTGAGCCCTATGGGCGTTATAGGTGTATGCATCAAAGGCTGATTTGGTTGGAAGAGGAGTAACTAGCTTAATAGGTTCCCTGACCGGCTTCGCTACCTGGGACTGCAAAGGCTTCTGATCAGTCCTCTCGATGGCTGCGACCTCGACCTCTACTTTCTCCTCATCAACCCATGTTAGGATTGGCCTAGGAACTGCATCCGCCTGAACGGCTGCCACGGTCTGAGCAGCGGTCGGAATTGGAGTTTTGGGCTTCAGAGTCCCCGGATAGTAGGACATCGGAATCCCCTTCCTTCTTTCGTTCCTCTCCCTGGACCGATCAACATAGTGCTGCTCTTGACCCAGACGATTAGTCAGATCCGCCATCGTGGTTACATGAACCTGCCTGAAACCCTGGCGGATCTCATCTATCAAGCCATCAATCGCCATCCGCACAGCGTGCTCCTCTGGAATTTCCATCTCACAGCGAGTTAGCTCCAGCTTGAAGCGTCGCAGATAATCAGTGGCAGACTCGTCAGGCCTCTGTTCAGTCTCTGCCAGGTCCTTGAGTCCGATTTTTGCTTCCACAACCCCGAACATGGTCCTGAACATGACCTCCATGGTCTTCCAGTCTGGAATTGACCCAGGCCTTAAACGCTTATACCAGATAGCTGCTTCCCCTGCCAGGGATGTAGGAAAGAGCTTCAGCTTCATGATCGGGTTCTCAGCATATTGACCTGATTCATTGGTGAAACGCATGATGTGCGTCTCAGCATCCTCAGATGTCTGGCCAGTAAACGGCGTAAAACGGATTGGCTTGAAACCGACCGGGAAGGGCATCGCATTGATCTCGGGAGTCAACGGATTCTCGTATGTCTTGTCGACGTCGGGCAACCCCTGCAGCTCTCTGAGCTTGTCAGCGAAGATCCTGCCAATGTCTTCCAGGGTTATCTGAGCCACGGCGTTCGCTGGAGGCACCGGCTGATCGTTATTAACCGGCTCTGTAGGAGGAACCTGACCTCCCCTTTGACTATTAGTGGCCCTGTTGTTAGATCCGCCAATTCCACCACGACCGGCGTCGCGCTTGGGCTGGTCCTTTAGCTGAGTTGGATCCGTAACTGTACGGCCGGACCCCTCGGGGTGGTCACCCTGTTCCAGCAACTGATTCATCAAGACACTCAGGTTGGCGAGCGCGGTATTGGTTTCCGCCAACTGCTCCTGCTGCTGTTGCCAGCTGCCCTCGGAGTTCCTGGCATAGGCGGTCAAGTCGCTCCCCAGCCGATCCTGCTGTTCGGCGAGGTACTTGAAATTGGCAGTGAACCCCCGTTGCTCCGTCTGCATACGCCTAACGGATTCACTTAGATCAATGACCACCTCATTGGCCCTCCTCAGCGCCTCGTCCGTGTGACAAGACTTTTCGATTAACATCTTCAGAGTATCCGTCACCTCCGTGGGAGTTGCAGACTCCCTAGTAAATTGTACCACAGGTGACGCACTTGGATCAGCGGATTCATCCGCGGACCCCGTTTCCAAGGAACCAGATGTAGCTTCCCGGTTAACAAAGCCGATAGCGCGGTCGTCATCCTGAGAAGCGGCAGTGATTTCAGTGGTCTCTTCTTCGATCTCCGAAACAGATGGCTCGGAAACCGGATTCAGACCCTTTTTGCTTCGCAGGGCTTTAAGGGCAGCAGCAATAGCTTTTGCGTCTGCCAAAGTCCCGCCAAACACTTCCTTAACTTTAGCGTCAGTTAATCCCCTACACTCAGCTGTTCCATGCTGGATCAGCCCTTTGTGGGAAATCTTCAAACAAGACATGGTCACCCTTACGTAAGGATTACCCCTTGTGGATCCCGCAATCCTTGACACCTGTCCCACTGGGCGTGCCAAAATGTTCGTGGCGGGTTCAGCACCCGGCGAACAGTCAGCACTGGTTTGTGGTCGCTGTGTTTCTGTGTTGTGCTTAGGCGTGCCAGCACCCTTGGAGCGGTGCCACTCGACTGCGTGCGACCCCCTTGGCGAGTCGCTTCGTCTGCTCCCAATTCGACTCTGACTTCCTGGTCAAGCGACTGTTACGCGGGCGCTGACTAAGCCGGCGTACAGGGCTCGAACAAGACCTGAATAGAACTCTCTACCAGGATTTTCTTCCCAACCCCTCGAGGATTAAGGATCTTACTTTGATCCGGAGAAGCAAAGCAGAGCTGTTCCAAGACCACGGGTGTGTCACCGGAGTGACGACTCGATTGCCACCAGGGGTAGCGGACTGACAGACTCGATTGCCACCGGGGGTAGCGGACTGACTCGATAGACTCAGCAAACGCTTGGCACAAGTACGAGAGCGGATCAATCGTAGGAGGGCGGAGGAGGGTTGCGTGAGGCTCAGCAAATGCTCGGCGCAAGTACGAGATTAGATCGATCGTAAGAGGGCGGAGGAGGGTTGCGTGAGGCTCAGCAAATGCTCGGCGCAAGTACGAGGTTGGATCCGTCGTAGGGCGGAGGCGAGTTGCGTGAGTAGACTCAGCAAAGCGCTCGGCACAAGCACGAGATTAGATCGATCGTGGGGCGGAGGCGGGTTGCGTGAGTTGCTCCGGAGAGGCTTTGGCAAGTTAGCGTTGCGCTAGAACTTGTGGTTGTTTGTATTTGGTTGAGAACCTCTTCCTAGATGCCAGGAGAGTTATATTTATACGGCTCAAGGACCCCTAGGGCTGTCAACTCCAGCCCGGCGGATCCTTGAGATTCATTAGGAGCGTCCTCCTTATCCTGCTTCCCATCAAATCAGCAGCGATACTATCAGAGGCATAGTTGATATTGAAGCTTCGAAGTTTGGAGCAACACGTCATGACCTTGCTTGTTATGCTGCTGTTACTGTTCAACATTCATCATTGCGCAGTATGGCCGGTTCCTCTAAAAACCTCCCTAAAGCATGGTGCAGCCTGGCTCGTAGTTGTTAATGATTGATAGCCTAGCGTAGGTATTGAAATCATTGCTATATTGCTTCTCAATCTCAACAAATATCTTCGCTGATGGATTGCTACGAAACAACCCCAACCGGATTAGGAAGCAACTCACGTTCCCCTTCCAACTCAACTTCCTTGGTTGAAGCGGGAAAGCCTGATCTTAAAGGGTTTGACTCTAATCAAAAACCCTACCGGGCCTCGGGGTGAAAGCCCAATTGAAATAAATGCCAATTGTGGCCCAAACACACTTAGTCTAGTAAGGTTAACGGTAACTATGTTCAGCCTATAAGAAAACAAGACTAACTGCACGAAAATATGTTTGTATGCTTTATTTTCTAACCTAATTGTTTCCAGACTTCATGTAGGATGAGGCCATTGTGTTCGTTGTCTCATGAATATCTCATCTGAACAAAGAACTACTAAGTACCAAACAACATATTATAGATGAAGAAAAGGAAAACGAAAAAATTGAATCAGTTGGGTGACTTGGGTCTCCTATTTGTTTCATGAATTGCAACTATTTGTTCCCGATTCTTATAGGAGACGTACAAGTTAGGTTAGGTTTCCTATTTGTTCCAGGAGTTGCAAATACATTATGTATCTAAGGGTTTTTTCCTTTTCGGAGTACTTAATCAAGATATTTCCTTATATTATGTAGGATTTCATGTGGATATTTCCTCATTAAGCAGGAAATTGTGTGGATATTATGTAGGAGTTTTAGGTACTCCATTAAGACTAGGTAGGGAGCTTATTTATATATATTCAGGGCCCTTCTAGTGAGAGATCCCTTTTTTTGCTCTAATATTTATGGATGTGAAGTTTATAGTAACTCTTATACATCCGTTCTCAAGAGTTATAGGGAGCAAAGGAAAAATAGATTCAGAAATTGACCTTCCCCCCGACTAGATCCTCCAGGAATTACTGAACGATTTAGGGTTTTATGTGCTAGAAAAACATGGTTTTTATGTCTACAAGGCTATAGTTTCAGCGTACTAAATGCAAAAGATTGCATCATTGTGGTCATATATGGGCATTTTGAACTTAGCTTTTATTAGACTTTTTTTTTTTTTTTTGAATCAATCAACGACGGTATCCTCAAAAGGTTTCTAGATCCAGAGACTAATCTGCGCTGAGAGATCTTGTCAAAACGCTTCCTCCCCTCTGGCCACTAAGAATAAATTGAGATTTAACTCTAATTAACGTCAGCGGGAAGCTTATATTGATGCAAACATTAGCCACATTCAAGATATTGTTTATATTGAAGATAAACTATATGCTGCTGATGTTGGGAATCAACTTTTTTGTTTTGACATTACTACTAGTAAATACAAATTTACATCGGTTGGATAAGGATTTGAACGACCTGCAAAATTTTTGAAGACATATTTGGTGGAGTCAACTTATCATAAAGAACTATCGATGGTTTATATGTAAATGACGTATCGTGGCATGCGACACAACCCGCGCTTGACAAAGAAGTTCAAAGTTTTCAAATTTGATGCCAGTAATTATAAATGGATCAAGACGAGCACTTTAGGTGATGTTTCTCTTTTTGTAAGTGACTGTATTATTTGTGGTGACTAAGAGTTTACTGGTTGTCTCCCGAATTGTATATATTTAATACATGATTGAGATCGTGTTGACCATAATAATCGTATGAGAAATCGTGACTATGGTGTGTTTACATGACAAATTAGAAAATATGTCACTTTGAAGATGCATCAATTCCAATCAAGATGAGCAGTCTTACACCAATATGGACAATTCCAACAATCAGATTGTAAAATGCGGGAGACGATAAGCTACTTTTTTTGTTTGGATAGAGAAACTAAGCGTCTAAGTTTCTTGATGTTATTCAATACCCTCCTTTATTTTCCCAATTTGTGAATAAGCTTTTTGTTTGGATAAAGTGCTATAGAACATCTCATATTATTAGGCATTTGATTTTCATATATATAAAATTACATTTTAATCTGCTACTCAGCTTTTCTGCAGCACAAAATAATAGTTCTGATTTTCGTATAATTAATCTGCTACTCTCTCAACATTGGAAAAACATTAACAATACCGCAGCCTCCTTTTCTCTCCCTCTCTCGACCTAGGGTTAGGGTTAGGGTTTTGAAAATAGTTGTTTGGTGCGATTCATATGGCGGCAGGGACGGCATCGGTAGCCTCCATGACTGTAAATCTGGCGTCCAAACTCTCTCTTGGTACCGAAGAGGAGCCGGTGGACCTGGGGGATCTTCAGAGCCAGGAAAACGGGTACGTTGTTTTCCGTTTCTTTCTGGTTGGGCGTCTCAACACTAGAAAAGCTATGGCTGTTGATTCTTTCTGCACCGCTGTGCGGTCCATGTGGAATACTTCACCTCCGGTGGAGGTCACGGCACGGGGAGACAAGTATCTTTTCACGTTCATTAACGAACGTGATCTGTTGAGGATCAAGAAGGGTGGTCTGTGGTGCGTCCAGAGGGCGATGCTGATTCTCAATGATTATGATGGATCCGACATCATGAAGGTTCCGCTCGATTTCAGCTGGATCTGGGTGGTCATTTCAGGGATAGCAGGGATGCCGGTTAGCCCAGAAGATGATTCTGTAGGTGGGGGTCTGCTGGACTCGAGCTCGGCCCCAGAGGTTGGCAACGGAACGAGGCGGCGTGAGGTGGTGCAACCTTGCACCAGGATCCCATCATGAGCGGAGGGAGGGCAGCTCTACCTCTTCCTGAAAGGTACACCGTGTGGTTTTAGACCTGATGGTTTTAGTGGAGTCCTTTCTTCTATCACAATGGTTACTTGCTTTCTAAGTTTCTTGTCTGTTTGTTTTGGACGTATTTTGCTTCTTTCGAACCTTAGTTTAGGTATTTTGTTTTCGTTGTTTTGTCTTTAGAACTCTTTAGTTTGTAGTGGAGTTTCAACTCTTGCTTGAGCAGGCACAATTCGGTCGTATGGCTTATGACAATGAATGAAGTTATTCATTCCCCTAAAAAAAAAAAAAAAAATCCGGTACTCTCTCAAGATCTAGCAATTCAACTTTCACAAGCTCCCATTACAACCCTCTCTGGAATTTCCCCAGAACTACTACGCGTGCATTTTTATCCATCACAATTTCCCCAGAACCTGTCTTTCATTGAAGCAACCCCAGCTGTGAATTTGCAACTATTACCACGGTCCAAGCACGTACACGATAGCCTAGCAAGGCTGTGTAAGTCCTTTAGTTACAAAAAAAAATTATTTGTTCTGAGTTAATTTTATCCTTTTCTCTTAGCAAATGCTTACTTGTAGTTTCAGGGTTATCAAAATAATAGCTCTGAGTGTTTCTAGAATGTGGAAGAGAAATTATGAACAAGAACATGTGGTGGCCTCTGGGAGTTTTACATTATTGGTTCCAAACCCAGAAGGCATCTCTATCCATAAATATAGTTCTGGTTGTAACTTTCAGTAGCAGAGAATCAGCAATGAAGACGTGATCCAAGTACAAGAATGAAGATAGGCCACCACCATTGGAGCTCAGTTCAGAGTACAGTGTGGTTCTGACATTACCAGTCCAATAATGTTCATGTGGCAAAAGGACATTAGCAGCTTTCCCTGAGCAGACAACCAAAATGAAAATATTGGTAGATGATGTACAGGTATTAGAATGACTCATCCGTACTCAGAACTCTATTAGGAAGATTATGTGTTGGAATGTCTTACTCCTTCATACTTTAGGTAGACTATAAATAACGCCATACATTGCAATGTTTATATATAAAAAAAAAACTTAATGCATATAACTCACAAATTATTGAAAAAAAAAGGCTACACATTTGCATAAATCTAACCGATGAAGAGGTTTCCAACAAAGCGCATTCTCTTAACATCTTTGGTAACATCTTTGGTAATGCACTTGAAGGAGCATTACCAAAGATATGTTCAGTGAAGGTAGCAAGGTTTATATTTGAGAACAGAAGGATTATACCTAACAGCCCTAGCTTGTAATGCATACTTGCCTTATGGAAACAAAAATCTCATTCTATTACTATGAATATATATAATGTTGATCTGATCTGCAAATTATAGAGTACTTGATTATAGAGTACTTGAGAAAAGAACAGAGGGTGATAGCACTTGAGTAATAAGAAATAACTCCTCACGTTGGGACTAGAATTAGCTCATAATGTTCATTCCCATATCCAGAAAGACCTCTGATACTGCATAAAGCAAACATAAGTGCAGCAACGGCAAGCATAGGCATGATCATAACAATGCACCTTACACATTTATCCCTTTTAATCTTAACGACCTCCTTCTCTTCCACAGTCACCAGTTTCTCTTCTTCCTTCATCTTCTCACCACATGAGGAAGAGGTTAAGGATGAAATGGAGTCCTGAAAACAAACTGTAATCTCTTTGCTCTTACCTGAGTCAACTTTCTCATCACACGAACCACAATATGAGAGTGATCTCACCTCACTTTCTTGATCCCAGTCATCCCAGCTACCCCATTCACCCTCTTCTCCTCCATAACCAATCTCAGTTTCTTCATGATCATCCCCAAAAAGCCTCCTTCCCTTAAAGTTGCCACTCTCAATCGCGGCCCTTCGGTCTCTTATAATCTCTTCCACTGCTAGATCATTAGTCCTGACATTCCAATTATTGCCTTCCGAGGGAAACATTCTGTGCTGAAGTGAAGACATGAGGTGCCTTGGAGAGTTGTCAAGGAGTTGATCAACAGTTTTGGTCAAGGTGCTTGATGATGAAGAACATGATCTCCTCTTGGTTTTGGGATTGGACTGTTTGTAGGACTCCCACTCTTGTTGCAAATTCATGAACTGCTCTTGTAGCTTCTCTACTTGAGGACTTTTAACACTAGGGTCATTTGCCTTTTGGCTTTCCATGGTAGGGTCCTGTGAGGAATGTAATTTTGTAGGTGCTTTAGAATAGAAAAAAGGGTTATCTGGATGATGAATTTGGTGATTTAATTTTGAATTTCAAACACGATGAAGAAGGATAAGAACTATGACCACGTTCTGGATATCATTTTCTGTTTTAAAATTTTGATTTTTGGAATCAATGGGATTGAGTAGCGGACTCTTTTGTGATTCTTTGTATTGAGGAAGAATGATTCAGGATCACTGAATCACTAATCATGATTTATAGTGACAAAGTAGATCATTACAGCCTCTATTAATCTACCCTACTACTTTGTGCTTTCCATTTTCTTTTGTTATGTCCCTTTTCTCTCTTTTCTCCAATTTGGGAATTCTGTATATAGTGCACAGACCTTTTCTGTTAAGTATCAAAAGAGAGGAGATAATTTATTCTCTCATATGCTTATAGTAAACAATCTTTACCGGTTAAAAGCTTTCTCTTGGGTAGTCTTTTACCTGATTTGTGAAGCTTAACATTTCAGTCGATTGATTTTGCTAGCTGATGGCATCTGTTTCAAAGTCGAGTATTCCTTTCATTAATCCTCTTGTAACGGCCAACAGAATTTATATTCACGTGAGAGTTTGGGTCAGCAAATGACTAGTGATCATCAACAAGATAATATTTTTGTTTTTGGTAAGAACAAAATCATCCCTCTGTGATTCCATAATCTCATCAGCACACCTGAATAGCAGATAATGTCATTATTTTTCTTGACCTCAAAGATTTTTGGCCTTCTTGAACTCAAAGATTTTTGGCCTTCTTGAACTTTTTCCCAGACTTTTGATTGCTCATCCTCCACTAGCAACGCCTCAAGAAATTAATCATGACCAATGTGTCACTGGGTGGTACTGGACCTTGAGATTTTGGTATATAATGATCCACTTTTAGAAATCAATATAGAAATATACGCTCCATTTAGATCTGGTGGTGACCAAATACTTCATTCATATAGTGATTCACACATAAATGAAAGAAACATCAAGTCTAGCCATCAGTATGTTTGGAAGACGAGAACTTGTTTAACAGTCGGATAACCCGATGAAAATGTAGTCAGACACTACGACTGTGAGCATACATAGCCAATCATTGAACGTTAATAGTGTAAGGTTCACTAGCAAATAAAGTCTAGCAACAGATGAGTAATCAGAATCCGAACCAGAAAGGTAGGATTTCTATCAGCTACCTGAAAAGGGATCAAGCCTCCCCAAAAATCTATTACCAAACCTATATGGCAGTTAGGACTGTCCTACTTTCAACCCTTTGACAATCACATATCCCCTCTCTACAAGGATGCTCAGCTTCCGGTGTTAGCATTCGATAGATCCTCTATTATGCCCTTTCCATCCATAGCATCAAAGAAGAAGCAATTCTTGAGAGGTTCTCCTTTGCCTGATATTGCTTTGATAACCTCCTGAGAAGTTCAGTACAAAATTATCAATGTCCGGGACATGACATTTCATCATTTTTAAATGGTAATTAAACACTTTTATTTAATACAAAGAGATGGATAGATGGCGCACCTGCCCAAGAATCCCCCCAATGATGGGACAAACTGGAGGAAATTCTGTTGGATTTGTCACCAATCTTTCGAGGAGGATATCAGGAATATGAGATTCCTTCAACGACTGCACGGTTGTTACATTAGCAAGCGTAAGGCGATGCAGGAGGCAAAAATAAAACAACTTTTAAGTACCAAATTAGCAAGCATAAGAAAAGCAATAAGAATAACAACTTTTAAGTTCCACACCTGTGCTTCACATAACTCCTCCTTCAATTTCAGAACATCGGGAAGATCTGCAACTGATACTTCTCCGGGTTTACGTTGCTCAGCTTCTTCAAACCTTTCTATCACTGCAGTTAAGTGAAAATAATCTTAATCCATCTATCTTGGTAGTCGATAAAAGGCAACCAATTCATACCAGAATTACGATATACTTAAGGGAAAATTTCCTCTTTATGGGATCATTTTCATCTTATAAGTTGGTGGATTGATGGCACAAAAAGAGTAGCAGGACCACAACATAGCAGCAAGACTAAAGTTAAAGCAGTAAACAAGTGCAACCCTGAGGTCGAAACATGACAAGAGACTTGTAGTAAATTTGAGGTTCCTCTTCCTCTTATATTTTTTGGCAATTTTTTGTTTATTTTATGACAAAACTTCCCACTTCCGTGAGAATTACATTAGAGTATACCCAACATCCATCAGTAAAAGGGTTAGTTTTTAACTTTTCACATCTAGCTGAGAATAATTCTTCTTCCTGTCTTATCCCATGAGTAATCCTATCATTTTCATTTTCACCAAAAAAAAAAAAAAACAAATGAGTTAGATTACCAAACCTCGCATTGCAAAGTACAGCTTTGAGATTTTTCTGGGAAGTGCTTTCCAAGGTACTGAAATTGATTCCTGGAATTTACAGATGGATGAGAACACTTGACATTAGTAAGTTCAAACTATGTGACATGCATTACTGCCCAAAAAGTGACCATTATCACCGTGTGACTGACAACGATCTAAATGCATGCTTCTACGAATAATAATTTATTTCCATCTACAAATATTTATCTTGTGCTCTCAATTAGATGAATGAAGGTCCCATAATTAATAAAACATGCACAATGTGGCCTAAATGAAGCTTCAATAATTGCAAAAATGTCGAGGGAGTACGAGGAATGTGATGTGCATGCAAATTATGCAATAAAACTCAACATCTAGAGCACTGAAAGACAAAATCATACCTCAAAACTTGGATAATTGTGTTCACATTGAATTGTTTCCTCCAATTTTTGCTGTTAAGGAAAAGAAGAAGAAGAAAATAAGTCTGTGCTATCATTAGAGACTCTACGCTGAAGATGCTTGAGAATACTCATTATAAGCTACGTCATCATAATAGTCCAATATGTGCTCAAAGTCTCAAACAAATAGTGATTTAATGGTAGCTCATCAGATTTACAGTTCTAGCAATAGTAGCTTTAGCCATAAAAAAAAGAAGAAAAAAAAAAACAGAAACTGGCAACCACTTCAATGAGGATAGAATACAAGAAATCAAATCACACGGTCACCTTTGAGTATTTATGGAGTTGCAGATCAACAAAAATTTCACCACAAGAGTCTCTACAATCAACTGTGTAAAATGCTACCCTCTTTGATAACTTTCGGCATTTTTCATTGATCAGTTTCTACAAAAGAAGAATTGGCAAGATAATGAGGACCTAAACTCATGATCAATGTAATTCAGAAAGTGATAATCAAATCTGAAGAGAAGGAGCATCATACTTTAGTAGAGAGAGAGCAACAACTGATGACCACAACATCAAAGTTGCTGTAGAATTCACCACTAAAGTCTGACGAGTCACCTGTGAGATCAAACAGTGGGATATTCTTAATACTTCTTCAACCAGAAATTACAAAGAACCAGTTTACTAATGAAGGTGCCATAAATTTCATAACCACCACCACTCGTTTGATATGAACATTGAATGCTTTTAAGCTACAAGTTAATAATAATATTGCTGAATCAATACAATAGAAAATCTATAGCACTATAAAACCAGACCTTTCTCCACAGAAACACGAACCATCGGATTGAAATCTTTCAGAGAATCGCGGCAAAGCTCGGTTAGAGTTTTCCCACCATACACACTCTCATCACAAGGTATCAAAAAGTTAGCAGAAAGAGCCTCTTCAGTCGCTACCCGATCATCCACCAGTGTCAAACTACCAACTCCTGCTAGTACAATGTTCTTGCAAAACTACCCAAGAAAATAAAATAAATAAATTCAAAGTTTAACAAGATTGCACAACAAGCACAAACCAATTGAGTAAATTTGACAGTTCATTGTAGCTGAATTACCTCGGCAGTAGTCCCGTTAATTCCACAGACTAGTATATGAGCTTTGCTCAGCCTAAAACAAAATCAAAATCAAAGCTTTAAGCAAAGTAGCAAACCTAGTAACTCAGAATTATCATAAATAAAATTAGTACAAAAAGAAAAGCAGGAAGCTTTACCTTCTCTGAGCATCAGCGCCCCAAACCCTAATTTGGCGATCGTAGAGAGCGGTCTCCTGTTCAGTCAACTGCTCGCCGTCCATTTTCAACCGCAACCTGCAATTTTTGAAAGCAAAAAAGAATTCACATTTTGAAAGCAGAAAAGTTTTACTGTAGTGATAAAATCCTAAAAGTGAATTGCTTGCGAAAGTTATTCGAAGCGAGGAGCGAGACGAACCCTAAAAGCTGAGAAAATTGAACAAGGGAGAAGAGGGTTTTAGCACTACTTGCCCAGAATTGAAATTTAGGATTTTGATTTTAATTCGAGGCTACGATTCAGAAGCTTGTTTATTATTCAATGACCAAGCATGCGTTGGGCTTTAAGCGTTTGGGCTTGAATTTGCGTTTTGGAGGTAAGAAAAGTTTTTTTTTTTTTAAGTGAAATATAACTACATAAACTAATACAAGAAAAATATGACAACAAGGCTATAAAAACTTGTGAAAAAACTTTATCACACGAATGGGATGGCGAGCTTGTAAAAATGACTCACTAAGGCTAAGAAAAGTGACTTGATATTGTACTATTTGACTATTTGATAATCCTCGTCATATTAAATATTTTGTTTTAAACAAACAAAAAAAAGTGATGATTGATGAGAAGAATGCATACATATGCTATTGATAATTGGATATTATGGGTGCGTTTGGAGGAGCTTATAAGCTCCTCTGTTTATAAGCATGAAAGAGTTTTATGTTTGGTAACACAACATATTAGTAGTTTTTTGAAAAAGTAGGAGTAATTTTCTATTGAAAATGAGATGCTGCTCCCACCCATCTTATACTTATAAGTTTAAGTCAGGTTTTACTTAAAAGCTCAGCTACACCAAATCCACCCTATGTCATAAATAAGAAAATAATGTCTATCACCAGCATTCTAATTTTGATATGATAGACATGCATTTGTAACGTGTTTAGGACATTATCAATCCTTTTTTTGATTAAGATTTGATGAAGAATCTCTCAGAATGCTTATCATTTGTCTTTGTTACTAGTATGACTGTATGAGTTATCAAATCTACCTTTCATTTGCCTCTTTTTTTCTCTCTGTTAATTCCTTGACTGTTGATATGTCGGTCGGTCATCCAAAACAATGCTGAAAATATTATCTACAGTTCTAATGGGTATGTTATGAACCGTGTTCAATGTGTTCAAGACCGTCTCAGACAAAAAAAAAATTGTTCAAGACCTCCGGTATGCCAATATATGATTTGACAAAAGGAAAAATGAGTCTCAGCCGGAGAGGACCTAATATAAGTAGCAAGCATTGAAGACTACCCCAAAGGTGCAGTCACATCCGAATACTTTCAGTAAAATGCGACTCCGATTCAGAAACCATGTGCTGACAATGAGCTCTTGCTCCTCCCAGATCAAGTAATTTACATGTCAACAAAGGTAGGAATGGGGGGATGAGCTGATGAAAGTGGCGGGTAGTGACTAGTGACAATGGACATGCTTGTAGACTACACACTCCCTCCTCCTAAGCAGAGTCATTGTCAATGTTACTACTCATGGACGATGGATATGTGGCTCCATCCATCGATCTTTCAGCAACATAATTCATAATTGTACGCCACATATAGTTTCACCATCAATATCTAAATAATTTCGACTGAGGTTGGTATGTTGGATTAGTTTGGACCAAATAATAGCATTAATGATTAATAATAGCCGTTCTATATCCTTAATGAATATTTTCTTCGCATTCCAATACACTATTATTGGTGAATCATACAAATGTTATTATTATTAACAAGCCTATCAATACCAAGGCGAGGTTTTCTTTTGGAACGCCCCGTTCTATTTTCTTAATGAAAGAAAAGTGTAGTTTGGCCGGACAAAAGGAGAATAATACGACGTCGGATTGATAGATGGTGCCGACGAGTGAAAACTACACTTCGGAAACGGGGATCAGATTGGAGGAGAGGCTGGCAGGAGATGGGGTTGCCTATAAAGGCAAGGGTGTAGGTCCACTGACAGTCGTAGTTAACAGCTGTCCATGCCGACCTTTTTGGTGGTGCAGAACTTAAGGAACTCCTCCGCTGTCTGAGGATGCTCTAGCACGACCATTTTACCCTCCAATAATTTCTCACTAGGTGAATTATTTCTCATTCCCCGTTATCACGTAGATTTTTTCTATATGTTTTTGGTCCATCCCTCTTTAATCTTTAATCTTTAATTTTGGTCCATTCCTCTTCAATTTCATGCTGAACACTGTGGTATGGTCTTGTACATAGCCAACGACTATTCCAAATTTTCTGATAGTAGTTTTTGCCAAGTATATGTTGATGAACAACACTCAGTTCTGAATAAGTATTGAAATTTATATAGTAACATTTATTGAGGGATTCTTTAAAGTTTGTAATTCAAGGAATTATGTGTGGTGAACTTACGATGCGGGGGAGTAAAGCATACAAATTGTGAAAAATTATTCTACGCACAAAGATATAAGTGACCAAATAACTAAAGGGTAGTATTGATCGATCTACATGTAAATTGTAACCAATATATAGCTCGTAATAGTCAAATTATGTATAGTAAATTATATTGTAGCACCCGATCAAATTGACAAACACAAATAACTCACTTATAACAAAAAATGACATAAGTTTAGCCCAAGTTCGAGTGGACCAAAACTGATTGAATAATTGAGGCTGAAATGCTAAAAATGTCACTGATTTCGCTAAAATTACCATGTTGTCACTCCACTAACTGACAAATTTCACTCTCCTCCTTTATGAGTTATTTCCGATAATTTCAATTTTTCCGGCCAAACCGTCGACAGTTTAGAGAAAATTCAAACTACAAAATTGTTCTTCGTCTCATGGGTTTTCATTTGAGTATAGTGTTGCATATATTTTGAGAAACTTTAAAATTTCAACCACCACGAGCCACGTACAATAACAAGATAGTAAGGTTGACAGTAGCAGCTTGCCTCATGGTTGACAGTAGCAACTTGCCTCATGGTTGACAGTAGCAACAATCTTTAAGATGATATCTAAATTCATAGTCGACAGTAGCAGTTAGTTTCTCTATCGACAGTAGCAGTTAACTTCTCTATCCACATGCAATAACAACTTTTAAGTCAGCAGTATCATCTTTTAAATTATGCAGTAACAACAATTAAGACTGAATGCAAGTGTGAGTATTAAGAAGGGTAAAATAGTAAATTTTTAGTGACAAGTGACAGCTTTACAATACATTGTCTTGATTTGTAAAATTTAGTCCTAATTTATATTAAAAAATATGGTATGTGACCTATTTGTTAATTAAATTATTGTCATGTATTTTTGTGTAGTTTGTTAAATTATGTTTTGTGTAGTTTGTTAAATTATGTATCAAAATGAGTGATTCATTTCTTTTTTTATGTACGTAATTCATGATTAGAATGTAAAATGCATTGAGCTCAATCGTGGGGCTCTAGTTTCATGTGTAACATGCACAATAACTCAAGTCGTGAATCGAGTCCCTTGGTTAAGAAAACTACTACAACTACTTGGACTTGCGTTACTCGACATTCAAGTTATTATATATATGTATGGTGTGAAATGTGAAATCACTATATAGTGTTACTCGATCATACTTGAGAAGTAACAATGAATGGCCGCGACAAGGATATTTGTGCATGGAAGCTAACACCCATGACCCCAAGAGGAATTTTTCAGTGCAACGGGAGGACCACGTTGTTTGGGCCGGAACTGACATTTGGTTGAGACTATGGCTCGAGGCCCATGAGGTTATTTAGTAAAGGATAATCTGATATACATTTAATCTTTTCATTCTTGGAAATGATTTGGGGTTCTTTTAGGAATCCGAAAATGAGTTGGTTTATGGTAATTGAATCATGATCGATCTCCAAATCTATTATGCTACTTGATACGCAAGTATTGGGGTTTGGCATCCTCTATATAAAGAGCTCTTGTACAACGTAAAAAAGGATCCCCGATCAATCAAACAAACACACAAGCTTTTGCTCATCGCAATCCTTGCAAAGCCTCTCCGGAGCATCTTACGCGCAGAGCCTCCACAAACTGCAAACAACCACCATCCAACCTCTCTGCAACTTTACGCCCGCCACCGGTCGCTGTATTGTTGCACGGTTGTCGAAGTGTGTCTTGCATTTGTGTCGAGCGTCGCTGAGACCTATCGCTTCCAGCATATCCGCACATCGTAGCCGCAACTTGCCACCATACGTACAGAGCCGCACCTCGCCGCCATACGTACAGAGTCGCTCGCTCGTCTCGTGTTCGTGTTCGCTGAAGCACCCAGTGTCAGTCGCTAAGCCGTAGCCAATCGAGTCGTTACTCAGGTAACAAAACACAGACTAATCTGCCATAGGTTGGAAAATGATCGTTTCCCGCGGTCTTGAATTATTGCTCTGCTTTGCGTCTCAGGATCAAAGTAAGATTACTCGATCTGCAATAGGTTGAGAGAAAAATCTTAATATACTTTTGTTAGGTCTTGTTCGAGCCTCTTACGTCGGCCTTGTCAACGCCCGCGTAGCAGTCGTTTGATCAGGAAGTCAGGAATTGGGAGCAGACAGACACGCTAGCCAGAGAAGTACGCTCGCTAGAGGTCGTCTACATCGAAGTTGTACCTAACTCAAAGGTACTGGCACGCTCGCACATATCACAACAGGACTGAGATTGACGTCCGCCACCCCACGTGTTGACCGTTCGCCGGATACTAATTCCGCCACGAACACAAGTGGTAATGTCTAGTGGTCATCCCTTTCAATTAAATTTTGACACATGAGATTTTATGACAAAAAAATTATTTCAGTTATTTTGCCAAAGACCCTAAACTCGAAACCCTAAAACCCTAAACCCTAAACTCGAAACCCTAAACCCTAAACTATAAACCCTAAACCCTAGTCTAAACTCATCACATATCTATTAAAGTCATCTTATAAAAAATAAAATTCATAACTTTATAATTTCTGTCATAAAATTCCATGTGTTGAAATTTAATTGGGAGGGAGGACCACTAGACATTGCCACGTGGTTCTCCCGTCGTATTTAAAAAAATTTCATGAGTCCTAAAACCAATCCTACACTACATGCTAGCTAGCTTGAAGAACTAGTGTGATGATTTATTAGTGTTGATACCCGAAAAATCGTGTAATTAGTTACTATGCTGTCATGCGACAAACACCATACATAGTCACGTAATTATGTAAAATCCTATAGTTTTATAAGGATTTTATGTTCATTACTCTACATAAACACGCTAAGCAAACACGCCTTAGACGTGGGCCCAAGCCACGTCCATGCATTTTTGGGGCTTGCAGATGTGGGTGTGGTGTGGTAGGTTACGGAAACGCACATGCTCATTCGTCGATTTAATATCGTTGGTGATTTCGGTATTGGGCCCGAAATTCAAGCCCAACGAGTTAGATCGATATATGAAAGGGTGAACATGCGTGAGGATATGGGATTGGGCCAGCCCTTCTCTTTCCTTTAAGCCCAAAAGCCATTATCTTTCCTTTAAGCCCAAAAAACCCTTCTCTAACCCAAATAATTTCACTGTTCTTCTTTTTCCCGTTTTCTGCGCCTCACCCCTTTTACCCAGCAGCTCGGCTCCTTCCTCGCAGCACCCAAATACACAGTCTAGTTCCTATGCTTCCTTGTTCCTTGTTTTCTGTCACTGCAACTGTTTCTTTGTCTGCGGTGTACGTCAATCACAGCAACAACTCGTTCTCCCAAATCCTCATCTCACAAGAAATAGCCTTCTTTTCCTATATCCAAGGCAAAATTTGTGCACTAAAAGGAGTGCTCTGTTTTACCTAGATTCTCATATGCTTCTGGTGCTTATCCAAATCAATCTATAAAAGGTGTAGCTCTGCAGTAGAAAGGGGGGGCAATCAGGCATCATCGATCAGAAACCCATAAACAACCTTTAATTCCCTGCTTCTTCAAGCTTTCATGCCTTCAAGCAATATCACCAAACTCACAGCCATACTCCCCCAAAAAGCCCCTTCAACCTTCATTCTATTATTCCCAGAAATCCCTAACCCAGAAAATCCCTAATTCTCTTCACCGCAGTGTATTTCTAGCTCCCGCACCACGCTCATGCAGTCTGAATCACACACGAATTTCTCCCATTTTTGGGTGGAATTCGGCCTAATCATGCTTAATCAAAAAGACCCCGCATCAATTAGCCTCGAATGGCCAAAGGTGTAAGGCTGCGTTACACTTCATGACCTAGATTGAAATGGCATGCACTTCGAATCTTCAATTACCATTAAGGCGTACTGACATTTTGAAAGCATAAGTCTGCCTCCTTCATGGCATGCTTATTTCATGTTATTACCCCTCTTATATTTTCTAAAATATAAAGTAAATAAACAGAGGAAAAATAAACACAATCATCTAATACAAATCGGATTAACTTACGGAGATGTCTACTGTTTACTAATGTGATGTTTTGAAAGAAAAGAATACGAAGGTGAAATATGTATGTTAAGAGGTTATTGTTGAGACAAAACTCATTTTCTAATGACCTCATTGCGGGTTGTATAGGTAATAATAGACTAAACGTTTAATGAAAACTTAAAATTTTATGACAACAACAAAGTTACTAACCGGTTTTAGTATGGTCCATATATTAAATGAATTACAAAAAAAGACCATAAAAAATACAGAACGCAGTCGAATAATTTGTAAAGTAATTTCAGTGTTAGACCCTAGAAACTTTGTTCAATTATTCGTACCATGAAATGTGTCATTTATAAGGCAACAGCTACATACAAAAGGATATGAAAACTAACTAGATCTTGAGTCTTTGACTAATGTGTAAAGTACTAATGTAGTTATCGATCAAATCCATGTGCAACAACAAGTACCAAATCAAATTCCATTTTTTTGCTCAAGTCCCTACTCCTTTATCATGGAACTCACAACTGCCAATCTAACTATTTCAATTATCAACCCACTAAATTCAAGGGGTCCCTTCATTATTAGGGTAGGGACTCTCCCACAGAGACACCCTATACATTAAATTATAAAACTCCCATTCAATTCAAAACTCAATACCAAATCAAGGAATTTACTCTTTTTTTTTTCTTCGTTTTTTTAAGGGAAAGTTTGAAAAGGGTAAGTTGTTTGTTTCCCACTCGCTGGGAGAGGAGCGTGGAGTACACAACAGGTCTGAATTAAAAGGAGCCCAAAAGAAAGATATGCCATGAAATGTGAAACACACTGCCACATGGTTTGTCCTAAACATCATCATCATCATCAGCATCAGCATCAGCATCAGCATCATCCTCCTCCTCCTCTTCCTCCTCTCCATCTCTTCCCTTTCCTCTTTGTACTTCATTTCCTCTTAGTTTGCATTATAAAAGTCTGAAAGCTACAACCTAGCTAAGCTGTCACTATTTTTCCATCTCTCTCTCTCTCTCTCTACTGTACTACTACTACTACTACTTGCACAGTGTCACCAATTTCAAACAAACCCCAAAATGTACAAAACCAATTTTTTTTTCCGTAAAGTTAGAGAAGGAAGTGATCTTGGCCCCCTTCATTTTCTTCTAGTTTCTATTTAGCTCACCTCTCTCTCTCTCTCTCTCTCTCTCTCTCTCTGATGCAGAGTTGTGTAGTCTTTCATTACACTATCCACTCTTTCCAGTCTCTCTCTTTCTATGTGCAGCAGAAACCTCAAATGGCAATCTGTTGACAGGTTAGAAGAAGTGGTTCTTCACTTGTTACCCTGCACACCCAACTCATAAATATTTTAGTTTTATTTTCCAGACTACCCACTTTGGTTATTATGGAATCCATGTCAGTGAATAAATGGATGGAATACCATTCTACTTCTGCACCACTTATCTGTAAGTACTCTCTCTCCCTCCCCCGTTGTTTGTTTCTGTTTATTTTTTTAGTTCAGTGTTCCAAAATAGTAATGGTTTCTATCTTAAGCTTCCCAATTTCTTGGAGCAATACCTTCTTAAGATATGATTAGTTTATTCCTGTTTCCAAACTACTAGAAAAGCATGCCTTTCTAATTTAGGTGTGTCTGGGACTCTGGGTCTGTCTTTCATTTTTGACGATTTATAAAATTGCAATGTGCTTCCATTAGCTCTGAGTTTCATTTCTTGCTGTTCATATTTCTCTGGGTTGGATTTTTGGGTTTCTAATATAGCAGTTACATTTGCATATTGCTGTTGTTGGCTTCTTATTGATGTTTATGACAAAGGATATTGCTCTTTTGAATTTGTGTGAGTTGGGGTTCTCATTAAGTACTTATATAGTTGCTTGGATTTCTGAATTTGCATCTGTTCTGCATATTTCCTACATATTTCTTATGTACTTCTGTTTGTTTTGGTGAATTTGTGAAATACATTCTTCTTTGAAGGTGATACAATAACAAAGAGCAAGAGAGAAGCTTAGTTGGGGGTTTTCGGGGAACACAAGCTCTGATTAGAAGTAAAAGAGGTTTTTATGGACTGGAACTTGAAAGCACCATCTTCGTGGGATTTGAGTGAACTTGAGCAAGAAACCTTTTCCAACTTAGGCACAGTTAATGGGTCTGGTAGCTTTGGAGATCAACATAGGGTCATCAAAGGGGACTTTTCTGTTGATTTGAAGCTTGGTCAGTTGGGTGATTCTGGTAATAATCAGTTGGTGGACATGTTGAAGCAAAATGGAGGTCCTAAAGCTTCATCGTCATCGTCATCACCTTCCGGGGCTTCAAAGAGGTCAAGGGCAGCTTATCAAGGATCCCAGACAGTTTCTTGCCTCGTCGACGGGTGTAGATCAGACCTTAGTACTTGTAGGGATTACCATAGACGCCATAAGGTCTGTGAACTCCATTCTAAGACTCCAATGGTCACAATTAATGGCCAGAAGCAACGATTCTGCCAGCAATGCAGCAGGTATAAGATTTTATAACCAGGTTACATATTGTTAAAGTAAACATTGGTTGTTTTGTTCTTTGCAATGCTCTTTGATTTTGCAGCATCATGTACTTCTGTGTTTTCACTGCTACATTGAATTCGAGTTTTGATGATTTAGGATTTCGAAAATTAGAGTGCTGCCCCCTATTACTTGTGAGATAAAGGCTTAGCCAGCCCATCGTTTAAGAAAGAATGCATGGTTACTAGCTATTGTCTAGCCATTGTGATGAGAATCTTTCCTGCTGCTGATAAAATTGCTCGACTATATTCGTCATCTTTATTCTAGTAAACTGTGTTCACAAATTCAAAGTCTTCTTACAAGTCTTTATGCATCGATAAAGACGGAGCCTTCTTTAGCTTGATCTGAACGATATACATGTTTTGAGGATGCTAAATACTCTTCCCCATGATTTCAACATATTTGTTACTCTTTTTTTAGCCATGATCCTTGAGAAGTCAAATGTCTTAACCCTGGCCTTTCTGTTTTCTGTAGGTTCCATTCACTGGAGGAATTTGACGAAGGAAAGAGAAGCTGCCGGAAACGGCTTGATGGACACAACCGTAGAAGAAGGAAGCCTCAACCTGAACCGTTGTCGCGTCCAGGAAGCTTCTTGTCCAACTACCAAGGTTAGCTTGATAGCTAGCTGCAACATTGTATGTTCTGCACGTAACCTAACCTATATAAAGTTTAGAAGCTGGCATGTGCATGCACAAAAGAACCAGATGACTCATTCTTGCACCCACACAAAAACCTTTTACAAGTACAAAATTATATCCTATCTTGCTGCAGCAACTTTGTTGAGGTGCTAGCTCCATCAATGTGTGGTCCATTCTCACAGTTGATGATCTAGTGGCCACTGATATACTAACTTTTCCAATGTGCTTTTCCTCGCTCTGTATATCTGTACAATCTGGTATTTGGCTTAAACAAAATCCCTGTTTTCTATAATCACATATTGCTGCCTTGCATATAAATTTGTTATATGTTCACTTTTTGCAGGTAGTCAGTTGTTGCCGTTCTCTAGCTCACTTGTATATCCCTCCACAGCAGTTGTGAACCCAACCTGGGCTGGAATAATCAAAGCTGAAGCCGATACCGGGATTCATAATCAGCATCTACAACACCAGAACATGTTTCTCGGGTCCTCAATCAGCAGCAGCAGCTACAATAAGGGAGGGGGAAGCAAGCAGCAATGCGCACTTTTCCAAAGTCGCAACAACAACCAAACTCATGGAGCTTCTGTCTGCCAGCCCCTTCTGAATACCATTTCAATATCAGATACTGCTTCTTCTGGGGCTGCTGCATCTGCAAAGAGCAAAATGATTTGTGACAGGTTTACAACAACTCGAATCCACCCCGATTCGGATTGTGCTCTCTCTCTTCTGTCATCACCGCAGACGCAGCAGCAGACATCTGAGTTGGGTTTGAGACACATGATGCAGCAGCCTGGTTCGATATCTCTCATGCACCACCATCGCCTTGGCCTTCATGGGAACAACAACAGCAACAGTATAGAGCCAATGGATTCAGTTCTGGTCTCCCATGGATCAAGTGATGATGCACATAATGTTCATCAGTCCTCAGGAATGTTCAACATGGGATCTGATGGGTCACAGGGAAATCATCATCATCAAGGCTCGCAAACACTTCCTTTTCATTGGCAGTAGTAGCAAGGATTCAACAAAGATTCATTCCTTTCTAGTAGATTGTGTTGCATAATGTGTTTGGAACCCCCTATATGATTTTGGAGGCCTTTTTCCATTAGTTCCTGGAAACATTTTGATATACACTAGCATTCAGAATTTCAGATACTTCCTGCTTTGGCTCCTCGTGAATCATTGATGTGAAACCTTTGCAGCCGATCGAGTAGTATCCCTAGTATACCCTGTCGAGTTCTACTTTTTTGGCTTGTTCCCACAATTCCACCACTAGTTCATTTAGCATCTAGAAAAAAGAAGACAGAAGTACAAGAGAGATGGAGGAGACAGAGAAGTTTCATGCAGCATATATGGGATTAAGCGCATTTTGACAAATATAATGTAATCATCTAAACTCAACAAATAAGCAATGTTGGAAAAAGGTGCTACAGTAAAACCCCTCTAAAATGATTCCCTCTAGAGTGATAACCTCTTTAAACTGATAAAAAGTCTCGGCCTAAGTCGGGACCAGTGTTAAAATTTAATAACTCCTCTATCGTGATAATTAATATTTTTTTTTTCAGAAAATCGTAGTGCTAAATCTCGATCCAAACTTTCGCATAAAGTGATATTTTCAATTAAATACATATTTTTTCATATACTTTACGAATTTGAAAAATATTTCATGATACTAGTTTGTGCTAGGTTTGCTTGTCTAATAACTTTCAAACCATCCTTTATCTTCTGAATTGTCTTCAATTGGTCTTTGCGATCCCCGTTTCTTGTAGTAGAAATATCTCTTTGTGGAAGTGTTGATAAACTTAGAGAATGTTATCTAAATGTTATCTAATTTATGGAAAGTGTTGATAAATTTAGAGAATGTTATCTAATTTATAAGTAATTTCTTGGGGTGAAAGTGTTAACATACATGAATGTTAGTAAATATTTTAGAAATCCAAAAAACTATTGAAATTTTGGTGAGTTGAATATAGACAAAGAAATATGTATATGTATTTAGTGGCTAAAAACACAATTTTAATAATTTTAGAGCAAAAAAATATAAACCCCTCTTATGTGATAACCTCTCTAAAGTGATGTTTGGACCCGGGTCCTAAGAGTATCACTTTAGAGGGGTTTTACTGTATAAGACCTAAACCTTTATTCAATTTTCCTCTCATTGGGATTAGGTAATATGGAGAACACTTTTATGTGACACTTTTAAGTAACCTGTATACATGTATCTTAACTAAGTTATCTTTAAACCTTTTTATGTTTTTTTTAATCGAATAAGCAACTAAAATACTGCGACGAATTTTTCGTGAGTCAAACTCATAACTTCCCACTTACAAAGAAAATACTATATGACTTGACAAAATGATACTAACCTTATTATACTTCTGGTTGTTGAAGCATAATGTTAGGTCTTAAAAAAAACATTTGTGTTAAAAAGCTCGATGTGAATCCAAATAGACAGCGTATTACATTCTTGCTTATAATTATCAATGGAAAAAGTGGTTATAGCAATTAAAAGGCAACTCAAGGATATCGTGTGACTATAAATATGATAAAATGTTTAAATTATGAGTCAAAAGAATCAAATACGACATTAATTATGTTTGTTTTGTAATATTAAATAAAATATAAAAGGTTACAATTCATCTCAGGCGCGTGATAAATCTAAACCGTTTGTGTGTGCGAGTTCCAAGCCAATCTATGGTTAAAAGTAACCACACGGCGTGTAGATTGTAACATAGATTATGGAGCTAAAAGGTGAGGAATTGAGACAGGTCAAAACCAATTTATTGTCCCTGGATTCCTTTCAGCTCTTCAGATATGGCATATGGTCATCCGATTTCAATGAAATGCATCAAGAAAGATGAAAACAACAACGGTTACGTACATGCAAATCAGAGATGCTACGCCACCCAAAGACTCATTCAAAAATCTTATATAAAGGATCACTACCCCCCTACAACTGCACTATTCAATTTGCTAGCTATACCTTCGTGTTAATCCAAGGATCATCGTTTCACATTTGAAAATGGCCAAGGAAGGAGTTGTCTCTGTCTTCTCTAAGGTAAACGACGACATTTTGCAGAATATTATGGGGAGACTGCCGGCGGTGGGGTTTGCATGTGCTGCCTGCGTTAACAAAACGTGGTACAGAAACTGCAGAAGCATTCTCTGCCGCCCCAAGTTCGTCTCAGCTATGTCTCTCAACCCAGACTCCTTTGTGAGTAAACTCCTTTATGATCTTCATGTATTTTTTTTTTGTTGAGAAAATTGAAACGAAAATAGCTCGATTAATCATGGATATTTATTTTGTTCCATTTGCTCTTGAAGGAGGCTGTCGATGAGGTGTTTGATGAGGTTTTCTCTCGGCCGATTCGTCCCGACTTTGCCATTGTTTACATTGGCATGGAGTTCAGCTTGCCAGTGACAAGCCAGTTGGTAAGTTCATCTCAGTTTGGACACTTAGCAAGTCGTCTAATTCTAAAATTATTTCTTTGATTTGATAATTTTGTTATGGTGTGTAGGTCTCCCAAAAGCTACCCAGTGAAGTTCCGGTTATAATCAATCAAGCTGTTTGGCTAATCGGGGTCGATGCTGGAGCACAGGAACTCATAGAGGTTTGATTAGTAAATGATTTTACTTTCTATGATTATCGTGTAATTTTCATATATCTTTCAAAACTATCCGTAAACAATTTATTTTGGAAACTCATCTCGTCACTAATTCATTTTCACTTTATCAAATTGTTTTCATGCTCAAATTACTCCTCTGTTTGATTATTTATGTCCGAATCGATTCCAAGTTATTAAATGTGTCATTTTTTTCTTTGCAGGTTAAGTGGGAATTAGAAAATGTAAGCAGCTTTGTTGACTATTGGAACGGAAACATTTTAATGGGAGGTAATTCTATTAAGGGAGGGCTAATTCTCTCTGTTGGATATGTACCTGATTTAAAAGTGGATGTGATCCCACTTTTAAGATCAAAGACTGTACGCCATTTTTGCATAAACTCTATTAATCTCTGATTACACATTGGAAATATTCAGTTGATTCGGTAATTTTGGTCTGCTTAGAATTCCTATGTGCCATTGATGGAGTAATTTCTACTGGGGATTAGGAGCTACACTGCCTCTGTTTCAGGTTCTATCAACCCAGCTTGTATCACAATCTTCGGAGTAAGTTGTTTATGTTAACATTTCATCTAATTATCGAGCAAAATACAAGAATTAGTGACCAAATTGTGTTAATTACATGCTTTGCATGGAAGAGTGTACTTGTGACAATTTGACATGGTTTCAATTCTTTTCTAGGATCATCATAAGACCCGTTATTGAAAAACTGGGTGAGTACTCACTCAAATTTACTAATCATAATTGTATTACTTGCAATTACTCATATATGAACCCCCTATGTATTTTTTGTAGCTGAGAACTGTTTTGAGTATGTTGCAGATGAAGTCATGCCTGAGGAGACTGCCATTGTAGGAGATGCAAAGGGCTCCTTTCTGTTCCGACGTCGGAAACAAACCCAAAATTACAGTGCTGCTGATCTGTTCTTCTTTGATGCTGCTGCTGCTGCTGCTGCTGCTCTAGTATTTGCCAGGGACCAAAACGAGTCTGATGGTACTGTTTCTTTCAACATTATGTTGTGATAATGTGTCTTTGATGGACAGAGTTAGGGGTTTGGTCCCGAGCTCAGGAGCGTTCAAGTGTTGCAGGATGTATATACTGAATCTTGTAATTGAAGAAGGGAATCCCATGCTGATCACTGTTTTATAAATCACGTGAGTTCAACACAGTATCGATATAAAGCGTCACGATGATGTCACTCCACAACCATATTAAATTAATCCTCGAGCAGATCGAAGAGCTGGTCCTTTTTACAGATCCATCTTCTCACTCTCTTTTTTTGTAGTGAAAACGATGGACGACAAGCCCGAGGCCTCATCGTCGACGCCCGATCCCAAGCACCTCAAAACGACGACGTCCGGAGCCTTGTTCTCTCTCCTAAACGACGACCTCCTCCACAAAATCCTCGCCCGCCTTCCAGCCCCCTCCTTCGCCGCCGCCGCTTGCGTCAGTAAATCCTGGAGCCACGTCTGTTCCTTAATCCTGTCTCGCCCCAAACTCGCCTCCGCACTCTCTCTCAACCCCAACCTCCAGGTCTTGGTCTCACCTCGAATCTCACTTTGTAATTTCCAATCGAGGCTCACTCACGCATTCATTGATTCTCAGGTCGCTTGGGAAGAGGTCACCCAGAAGGTTCTGGTCGAGCCGATTCGTCCCCATTTCATAATTGCTAATGTCGGCAGCGGGTTTCGTCTGGTTGCTGTTAACAGGCTTGTATGTATTGCATTGGTTATTGCTTTTGTTTCGACATTACAGTTTCTGTCTTTTTTTTTTTTTTAAGGTTAGTGTTTTGGAAATGCAGTTATTGGAAAAATTCGGGTCCAGAGTTCCGTTTGTTGTTTCGGTTGCGAGTGGTATTCTTGGGAGAGATGTTGTTAACTGTGAGATCAAAGAGGTTTGTTGGTCTGTTGTGTTTTGTTCATTACTCTGCTTAAGTTAGTTTACTAATGTTGTGTTGGTTATTACTTATTAGGTTCAATGGGACTATGTGTCTGGCGATGTGAGTGATGAAGACGGCGTGGTGCCTGCTGAGGATGGGAGCTACGGCATCCTTTTGACTGTCGGCTTTGTGCCGGGTATGAAAGTTGATGCTGTCCCGCTGTTGTCGGCGAGTGCATATGTGAGAAACTCTTTGTCTTGAAACTGCATTGCTGATCGGTTTTAAAGGGTTTTCATTTTTTGTTCAGTTTGGTAACTTGTAGAATCTTTCGAGCTCTATATGGAGTTTGAAATATAATGGTCGACTTATATTAAGTTTCCAATGACTCCAGGAACATCAAGAGGTCTTTATCGATAAGTTTCTGGGGGACATTAAGGATTACACAGCCTCTGTTTCGGATTGCACATCCCCACTGGGGATTATAATGTTTGGAGTGAGTTGCTGTAATAATACCTGATTTCATGTTCTCTTTCCTGAAAGATAAAATGGTCAGCTGCTGCTGAAGTTGTTGCATTACTAATATCCGACATGATTGATGGTACAGGATGGGTGTACTAATATGAGACCAGTAGTTGATGCACTGGGTGAGTATTTCTCTCTATTTAATTATTTTCTTGTTTACCATCTTCCTTAATTAGACTGTATTTTGGATGAATTTGTTTCTATAAAAATTGTGGAGTAGGAAAAGTTCTTCAATTTTGGTGCATCGTTTACCCCTTGAAACCTGCTTCCAGAATTTTATATGTTGCAACATGTATTTCTCTGTCAACTTTCTGCTGGCTTCTGTTGGTTATGTCTCCATCTCTGATCTTGGCAGATTATGCTATGCCCGAGGAAACTATCATTGTGGGTGACGAGAAGGGTCGGTTTCTATATAGAAGTGAGAATGAGTCTAGAAATTTCTGTGGGAGTGCAACTTACAGTCCAGTTGCTGTTGCTCTTGTATTCGTCAAGGACATAGAAAACTCCTGTGGTAATTATTTAATGTTTGTTTATAAAGTACTGTGTTGGATCCATTTGTTACTGTTTAAATAGCTAATGTGTATATCTTCACAACCAAGTAAAGTAAATGAGGGAAACACAATGTGTTTTCTTTCAGATTGTTACTCTAGCTTTGCTAAATCTGACTCCACTAAGTTTTATTGTGTTGAAAGTACTTTGCATCGCCATATAGGAGAAATAAGATACAAAGATATTTGCGAAGGATGTAACTTATGCATTTTATGTCCAATGCTTTATTGTAGAACTTCACAATTAACTTTAACAGTACTTGAAATTTATGCTAATCTCTACTTTATGAAGGTCTTCCATCCCTTTTTTTTTTGCACCGCATTTTCCTATTTGTTTTATTAAATTTTCCAGCTTGCATCTATTATGCCTGAGGATGTGCTTTGGTCCTGAATTTTTCTAGTTGCCTCCTTTCTTCTTCCTGTGGTTATGTGGAAATTCTTGACATTCTGCATTTTTCATAGCAACTAATTAGTAAAGTTAGAGATGTTCTTTGTTTAGATAAAGTTTTACGCCATATTGCCCGCTGTGTTGTTATCCCTTATCTGATTTGTTATAAATGACAAGGTATAGGGGATATTCAATTCCATATTGCATTGTCCGAAGGAGTGTCAACAGTAGGCCCCAAACACAAGGCTGTCTCAGTTAGACCTAGTGCCTCTGATTCTACTTGGCTCACGGCTAGAAGAGAAGGACACCACGAGATTCTTGACGGTCAACAAATCCTTGATGAAATTAACGCTGAGGTAAAAAAACTATATTTAACTTTCTGAGTGGTGCACTTTTAAAACTCTGCAGAAATTGGCAGTTGACTTTGAAGTATTGTTTGGTGTTAGGCTAGTGAAGCAAAAGTATTGATAGATGCAAAAATCAATTTAAGGATATGTAAACTCTGATATGTGCTACAACTACTTATGTGACAGTTAGAAAATCACACAGATTCTTCTGATCTATACATTGGGGTTAAAAAACGAAGAAGTATCTCCACACGGTTAAAGAAGCGTAGGCTGGTTACTTCGCTGGATTTCCATGGAGTTATAGGGTAATATACAGAACTTGTTTTTCTCTCTTATTCACTTTGTTGCCTTCTTGATGTTGCCCACATACTTAAAGTATTAGATTGTTGAAAAAGAGACATCATTTGCCATATGCTGTGTTCTTAGCATCCCTATCCTGTTTCATCTACAGTGTCATGGCAGTTCACTATTGTGTTTGGTAAAGAAGTAACTGGAAAATACTTGGATCAGATTTTATAAGCTAGAAAATTGATTAAAAAACTAAGCAAAAGATGAAGCAATTGAATTCAACAATTTGTAAATTTATATTGTTCTAACTATTTAAATGTGGCATTTTTTCCAGTGGAGACGAATCGTACCTTTATGTCAATGATGTTGGCATCAAAACTGGTGATTACTTCCATTTCTATCGCCCAGATCCCCAAACTGCCTTATCCTCATCTACAAATCTCTCTGTAAGCATGAAAAACTTGAAGAGAGTTGACAATTCAAAAGATTGCTGTAACGAAATATTTGGGGGTTTCATCTTCACTTGTTGTGGCCGTGGCGAGTCATTCTTCGGACGTGTGAATGTGGATAGCTCTCCTTTTGTTAAGAACTTTCCTGGGGTTCCATTGGGAGGAATATTTTGTGGGGGTGAAATTGGACGTGGCTCTTCAATGTTCACCAGGGAAGCTCAGAAGGATTGCAAATGCAATCTGCATGTGTACAGTACTATTTATCTTGTGTTGTCATATACTCCAGCAGTATCAGATCATTAGATGTTGCCTGCTGTATAGCTCCTCTTCAATATAGATGGGATGCGCTCGGCTGTCTCAGCTGCAATTGGCTTGCTTTATTGTTTGTTTATGCTCCAGTTATTTCGTTCCCTTAAATAAATGAATCTGTTTTTACAGTATGTTTACACAGTTGCTGTTCAATGAAACAGTATATGGTTCCAATTTTATTTTCCATTGGTATTTTTCTTTTCTGCATGTTCTTATTTCTCATGCGGTGGTACATAGCATTTATTTGTACCCGATGTTTCTCAAGTTGGTTCCTCAGGGTTCTCATTAGTTTCTTCCTCTACACTACCCAACTCCGCAACAATAACAGCAAATCTGTCATATCTTTCCTTAGCTTACTCGACAGTATAAAAGCCAGTATGATCCCAGGAACTGTTATTGATTCTTCCTTTTCCTTGACGCATCCAGATTTTAGGTCAAGCAATGCCACTGCCTTGCCATAAGGATCTTCAGCAGAGAATTCAACCAAGGTAATGAAGTGTTCTTCAGTTTTATCTTCAGTTGTACGTCTCAATGCTTAGGTTCAAAATCCAGCTTTCTACCTCGGTAGAATTTGACCGTCTTTTTTCCCTTCAGCAAAAAGGGTGACCCTCGGAGTTTTTCTTGCGATGGATTGACCAGTGGGAGTCTTTTAAAGACCAACGAGTACCCACACATTCAGCAAGAGTACATATTTTCCCAGACTTGGTAATTCTAACCACCTCTTGTTTTGGAACGTTGATTCCCTTTTCCTTTTCAGCAGGAGGAGGACCTCTGTTCCGGTTTCATCAACCACTTGAGTCCAACTCTTGGCATCTTGATTCTTCCCAGCAAAGGATAAAAGGCAAGAACTTTTCGAAAATGGTCGAGAACGAACCATGTGAAATGTGTGTTGTGCTATGGTGGCAATAGTAAAAGAAATAGCGAACCGCAGGTAGATTGGTTTCAAGTTCCCAACATCAGAGCTTGGCACCATCTCCGACCATTTTTCTTCATATAACTTTGAGGGCGGGAGCAGACAAGTCTTGAAGACAGAATTAAGCAGAACCTAATGTTTTACATGTCCTTTTCAATGGTATACGTGAAGGTGAATGGGACACGAGTTCAAAAAGCAGCTCTCCGGTTGGTTCACAGGGAAAGAAGCAACCTGTTTCTCTTCTAACTCGGAAAAAATGCTGAGTTGCCGCTTAGCATTGAAAAATATATCCTGTGTTGTCTAACTGAATGAGGCATAGAGAATCCCTTTATGTCCTTCTGGTAAGTTCCTAACTTCCAGAAACTCCAAAAGGACCTCCACAGCTTTCTCCTCTGGTAGCTCGATCACTTTCTGATGATCTGGAGATGCAGTTACGTCCTTGCTAATTAAGGAGTGGTTGTTAGAGGAGATGGAGCACAGCCTCTATACATAGCTCCTGCTCTCCAATACCTGGTACCAAATGCCTCTTCCCATTGCTTGCTGATTTCAGAGAACCCAGTATCCAGCTTCTTCCCTTTAGTTCTGTCTGAGTCCATATCGTCATGCTCCAATACCTTTCCAAGTAGTTTATGCAGATCTTTACAATACGATACAGGATGCAAATGGTGAGTATGCCAGATAAGATCAATATCATAAATTGGAACGCTGAAACGTCATAGAGACTTCTCATTATTGCTCTTGATTAAATGAAGAAACCCTTTATATCTAGATACAGCTTCTGCAAGAAACAGATCATGTTTCGTATGGGGTTGGGAGACCTGGTAAAAGAAAGGACATTGTCTTTTAATGGCTGAAACCAGATCATATTTGGTGCATTTGTCAAGTTTGGAAATTCTTTCAGATATATCCTCAGACAATGCCTTTAGTAGGCTGAAGTTGTAGGGTTCTTCTGGATACAGATTACAGACTACTCCAAATTTCTCCAGTTTTACTTTTGCAAGAACCTTCATGAACAGAAGAAACATCATTCGAGTTGTCAAGGATCTTTCCATAAAGTTCCTCACAGTCGGTCTTGTATCGAACCAGGTTGAGCCTTGGCATTCCATTCACAATCAAGAGGTACCACCAAAGGTCCCTCAGACTCTGAATGCTTTGCAAGTAACGGAAGCCAATGAGCATTATACCTATGGATTGCCCTTTGAAGAGCTGAACCTTCTTACAGATGTCGATTCCTATCAACAGCAGCAAGAAACTGAAGCTGCTGTTTTTGCTGCAGCCACAAGGTCTACACTTATTTCAATGCTCTGTGCTTTAGTCCACTCAAGCTCTTGTTCCATATCGGAGAGTTTTCAGGACGTTAGAACTGTTCCAACGACGATTAACGCGGGGTCTGAGATGTCTTTTTGTGGCGAATTACTCAAGACCAACTAATTATATACAGTATATATATCGACGAGAACTCTAAACTCAAAGCATTTGATGAAAATGATGCAAGAGCCTCTACATATAGGGCATTAGGGCTTATAATTAACTATCCTAAATACAAGAGGAATCGATCACTGGGACAATTCTATTTGTTTCTTTTTCAAATAGCAATATTTGCTTAATCCGAAAAAGGAAAAGGAAAAGGAAAAGCTCGAGTCCATTTCACAACAGGAAAAGGGAAAGGCGAGTTGAAACTATAAAGTCGGGTACTTGTCTACTTGATAGGGGAATATATAGAGGGTTTGTGTAATCCTACATTCCTACATACAACTTCAAAATCGCTGTGTGGTAGCAAACCTCTGATTTTATTGAAGTTGTGAAGATTGATTGGGTTTTTCTTTCTTTGCTTTCTGGTGTAGAATAACCCTCAAATGAAACGAGGGTACTCAGAAATGTCCTCCACCTCTCTCGAACCACCTCAATCAAGGTTCAAACACAACCCAGCAAATGACTTCTTGGAAGATAAAAGCAGAAGCAATTTCGCACGTAAAGTAGAAATGGCCGAGCATTACAGTGATGGTCAAACTATGGAAGAAGGAGAAATCAGTGATGATCAAACTTTGGAAGAAGGAGAAATCAGTCCAACGATGGAAGCACAAGCACAAAAAACCCCTTCTGCTCAAATGAAGGCAGCAGGGAAGCAAAGCTTATTTCAGACTGAGTCAACCTCGAAGGCGCCGAGTCTTAATGAAGTGGAGGATATCATACGCTACAAATTCAAGAACAAAAGGTTACTAGAAAAAGCCTTCACGCATTCTTCTTATACATGTGGCTATTCCTACGAGCGTTTGGAGTTCGTTGGCGATTCGGTGCTAGGTACATTGTTTGCACGGGAACTTTATTCTCTGTACCCGGAGTTGGCTCCGGGAAAAATGACCCGCCTCCGGGCGGCCAACGTCGACACCGAGAAGCTTGCACGTGTGGCGCTCCGGCATGGCTTACACCGCTATCTCCGGCACAATAAACCTTACCTTGCAGGTCAAATTCAAGAGTTTTCACGAGCGGTTCTTGAGTATCCATTGCATTCAAATGGTCTTATTGACGCTCCAAAAGACCTTGCAGATATGGTAGAGTCCACTATCGGAGCGGTATTCATGGACTGCAACTCCATAGATGCTGTGTGGGATGTGTTCAAGGGCTTGCTTGAGCCGATCATAACTCCGGAGACGATACAAATACATCCAAACACACAGCTTCTTGAGATGTGTCAAAAGAACCGCCGTAGCCTCAAGTATGTGGATTCATGGGAGAAGGATTATAGTGTTGAGTGTGTCATTGACGGAAAGATTGTTGGAAGAGGTACTTATAGTCTTCGGAAGGACGTCGCGATAAGCCGAGCAGCAAAAGATGCCTTGGACAATAAGTGGAAGTGGATGGAGAATAATGGTGTCATTGCTCAAAGCGTAACGATAGAGGAGCCGTCGGAACCGGTGATAGTGAAGAGTATGAACATGGAGAATAGTGATGAAGATGCTAATAGCTCTGTGGAGCAGGCTGAGGAACCAAGTGACAGTTCTTTGGCGCCCGTTAGTCCAGGAAAGAAAGATATGGAGGAGGATAATGACACTTCTCTTCGAGGTAAGCTGGAATTGCATACCATAAATTCTCCTTTGGGGAGTGGGATTGGTGATGAGTTTAGAGGACTCTCTAGAGGACAACGAAAGCGTATGCGGAAAAGACAGCAGAAGATTTTGGCTAACACAACCCTAATAACTCCGAAGACAAATACATTGAAGGGAAGAAAATTTTCTATGACTAGTATATGTAAGGGCTAACATTTGTTTAGTCCCTGTAGTTTTGGTCAGTCGTCTATTCAGTCTTTAAAATTTCAGTTTCCTCTAAATAGTCCTTAAAGTTCAAACTTTTAATCTGAAAAGTCCATTCCGTCAATTCATCCGTTAAAGACTATTCAAAAAATTGTAAAATGACCAAAATACTCATAGAATTATATTCCCTTTGATATTTATTAAATATTTAAAATAAATTTATAATTTTTATTGTAAGTTAAATTAATCCGATGCAGACATAAAGAAATTAATGAAAATGGACTTTGGTGAGTAAAAGACATTTACTTATCCTTAAAATAAAATGAAAACAATAAAAAACGAAAAATATTGAAGAAAGTACAAAGGAAAAATTGATACAAGGGTATTTTGATAAATCTGACATTTTTTAGAGGGTGTTTAACTACACCTCATCACACTAACAAAGGAACTGACGGAGTGGACTTTTCAGATTAAAAATTAAAACTTTAAAGACTATTTAGATGAAACTGAAACTTCAGGAACTGAATAGATCACCGATCAGAAGTACATGGATGAAACAAACATTCGCCCTATATGTAATGTATAAAACTAATTTGGCCTGTATATTCATATGTATGTATGTATGTATGTATGTATGTATACATAAGAAGAACCATTCATATGTTTGTATGTTATACTAATATACGTACAACCAAACGTGCGATCATGCCGGAAACATTGTGATGAAGTGGATAATGTAACTGTGATATTGGCACGGCTCAATCAAATGAAAGGACCCAATTCTTGGGAGATTTGATTTGATTGAGCCATTCCAACATCATACATTTCTCAGCATAACAACAAAACCTACAATATATATAGATAATTAGGTATAGGAGGATTGAATCAACAATCACCTTCTTCAATTGTCTGTACTGCATATCCATGGCCGGTGAGTTGGCCGGAAGCAGAGAAAAAAAGTCAGTAAACCTGCTGATGATGTAGGGAAGAAGGCATCGGAGGTGCAAATGGGATTGCCAGTATGTAAAGAAACAAAGAAGTGTGGAATTTTGTAAAGGTGGGAGTGCATATAAATAGAGGTCTGATAATGTAGATCTTTCTAGCTATGTCATAGATGGGTAAGACGTCAAAATCTATGTTTCATTTATAAGGACTAATTCATATGAAATTTTCCAATTGGTGATCTTCCACGATATACTTCAATCTTAGTGGTTTATATGACATTGTCAACATTGCACATAAACATGTCTTGGTGGAATCCAAATTAAACTAATTTTCGTAAGCTTATGTATGGACCCCGATGATCATCTTACAGTGAGATTGAAGTGGCAAATATTCTATGAAATCATTTGCCGTCCAATCTGGCTAGAACTTGCCAAATGGATGCGTACTGAAGGAGTCTATGATCATGATAATATTAATTGTGGATAGTCATTGATTTATTTCTAGTTGTTGGTGTAATGGGTTGTTGAAAAGTTCCTAGAATCTTACAAGTACAGCTTCCAAAATGAATTCAAACTATCCAACCTCCTAGGCAGATGTAGCAGATGAGATGAAATGCATATAATTAAACTAGATATTGTATGTGTTTGGATAATTTTACGGTGTGTTAATTTATGATATGAATTTTGTGTGTTATACAAAATTATGATAAAAATAAGAGGATACACTTTGCAACTATACAAGAAGGTGTGTCAATTATGTCTTGCTACTAAGTAAGAAAAACAGAAAATCAGAAAAGTCGTGGATTTGCCCTTCAAATTTTTTTGGCATCCACTAAGCTAGAACACGTATAAGCCGCCTTCATAATGTGCATGGTAATGGACCTAATGATATTCTCATTAGCTTCCACTTAAAGACAGAAAACCTACGTCTGCATATTCGCCAACCCATAAGGGGCCAAACCATGAATGGCTTAACTTAATTCTGTGTCCCTTTTTCTTCACGATTTAGTGCATGTCTAACAAGATAGGATGAATATACAAAGCAACTAGTCATTCAAAAAGAAATAAAGATTCGAACCCCAAGGGTTGGATGCAGCCTCTACAGGAAGCTGGAGCAATACCATTATAAGCTTACAGCAATCAGCATCACCGTTTACCCTTTGCATATCATACTATACGAACTGCCTATTGCTCACTTCAATTCACCATTCCCAGCAGAACCAAATAGAGAGAGATACATTGTGTCTTGCGCACCAACTACTAATAACAATTAACAACATTTATAGGGAGTGGTCAAGCTAATATAAAAGCAATGTTTAGTTAGTCAAAACTGTATTCAATAATAAGAGTGTGCAACTGATTTCCATACAGGTTTACAGGTAGCTTAAGGTTTGGTTGGTGCGCTTGGCCTCCTATACCGACCAAAAAGGAAAGTTGGGTGAAATGGCCAGGGGTATAGAATAGTTTTCCCCAAACCATGTTCATGCAAGCTTGAATATACTTTCCATAGACCAATACGGTATGTAAAATTACTATGATATGAAGTCAAGCTAGCAACAGACAAAGAGCTTTATCATATGGCAAAAACAAATTATCAGAATTTTCTGATACAGGGTAGCCGTGCAACTACTATAACACATCCCATTGTCGATTGATATTTCAAAACAATTCAATCGAAATACAAGATAGACACTCAAAATGATTTTAGCTCTATGTCTCGGAGCTGCTTATTTCCTTACAAGGAAAGCCTCCAACTAAACATCGCCAAATACAAAGAAAGTTGCAATGAGACTTATCAAATAGAAATCCCCAAAGACTTCTTGAACTTTTCAACCTCCAAATATACTGTGGAGTAAGGGAGGTATTCCTGGAAATATTCTTTGCTCAGATCATTTATGGCAACGGCAAGTTTGGGGATCTCCAAGGTCTCTTCATGGGTCAGAGTTCGGACAAACTTTGCTGGATTTCCTGCCCAAAGTTCACCGGTCGGTATTCTCCTCCCTGGGGGAACCACGGACCCGGCTTCAAGGATCGAATGTGTCTCCACCAAGGAACCTTCCATAAGAATGGAATGCTGCCCAATTATGCATTCTGGCTCAATGGTGCAGGACCGCAACAGACTGTATGCACCAATAGTGACAAACCTCTCAATGGATGTCTCTGCTGGAAGTCCTGAGATAGTGAAATAGGTTGCATATTATATACCTAGAAATCCCAGCAGAACCACAAAAGGCATTTGCTCACTTGGATAAATTTTGATATTAAACCAACTATACAAGTTAAGACAAAAGATGTAATAACGATTGCATATGGTGGAGTCATTAACACCTACTAGAATTCACTAAACCATTGACAAGCCATGGACTTTGTAGTTTATATTACGTCTCCTAATATGTGAAGCAATGAAGTAGACAGATCAAGTTCTGTGGAAACTCATTCCAAATTCCACAAACCCATGTGAACATAAATCCCATGTGTATGAGTTTCTTACAAGAGGAGCTATATGGATAGCATGTTAAGAAATACAAACCAGATTCTAGAGAACCTATGAAACCTTCAAAATTATTCAAAGTTGCAGTTCCTCACAAAGGAAATATGTATATTTTAGAGTGCTTGACACATGTGCTTAGCATATCCCCTTGGCCCAAGAATTCCGGCCCACAAGAGCAGACCATGATAACCTAACAGACCGAAATTTGAATTAACATATGACTCATCTTAGGGTTTGTAATACATGTTATGCACACAATACTAGAGCAACCAGTCTAATCAAATGAGCAACAGCAGAGTGCCACTAACTCCAGAAAAACAACACATTGGACATTGCACCCTGGGACTTGATGAACCTCAGCAACTGAGGTTGAAATCTACATGATACCTTCACATTACACTTCCTTGCCCCAAGGCACTTCTGAAAGAGCTAAGGCATGAAGCCAGGATAGTCAAATAACTTTACTTTCATGAACAACTTGTGCCCAAGATTCAAAGCAACAGAAAAGAAGAAAAAGACGGCCACAAATCAGGGCCTCCTTTTACACATGATGCACATACACCAATGGAGTGATATAGAAACTTAGTTACATTTATCCTACCATGAGGTGCTGAGATTATGGCAGGACGGGGCAGTAAAAATGGAGAGAGATGACTTATCAACTGACCTACTCAAAGAAGAATTTCATAGAAATAGAATGAAAGACCCATGTTTTCAAATTCCCAATGTCTTCTATCCGGTCTATAAAAGTGTGATCAGACATTGTCCAATGAGAGTTGTCCAAAATTGAAAGATTAGGAAAGCAAAGGAAATACTGCTGTTTAGCAATGTCATTCAAAGTATTTCAACTCAAGCCTCTAGCTGGATTTCACTCTCATCCATCGACATGTATTTGCTTCTGAAGATCTGCAATAGGGAATTCATTTCCAAACGCACTTCACCACTACTTCCCTAAAAGAGCCACATTCTATCGTCCAAAGAGGCACTATCCCCCATCTCACCAAATGAGCTCCTCCCACTTCCTCCACCCTTCACCTTACTCGGTCCTCAAAACACAGATATCATAATCAACAATACCTGAAAATCCCAATGCCAGTCTACCTCATCTTTCACTTAATACCTATACTTCCATCCTTCAAATCACTCTCCACACTAAACCTACTGAAAGATCCAAACTTCTACATAAAAATTCCTAGTATTTATATATTAGCTCTAAAATATATATTTCACTCTATGAAGTTAACTAGAGTGCTCAAATTAATCAATCCAGAACTACATTTCCAAACGCAGATAGCATTAAAAAAAATCAAATTAACCAAAGTAAACAACTTTCAGAACCAAAATGAAAAAATCAAAGAGTGAAGAAATTAGGCAATTGCAGAACCTGTAGGTGAAGACCAAGCGGCGTGAAGCACACACCGTTCCTGAACATTGGAGCAGAAGCCGACGGTGATCTTATTGAGATCGCCGCGGAGAACGGAGCCGGGCCAGACGGAGGCGCCGTCGTTGACCGTGACCTGGCCGGCCAAGACGACGTTGGGAGCAACGAAGGCGTCAACGGCGATCTTAGGGAGCCACTGGCCGAGTGGGATTATCTTGCGCTGGCCTCGGTAGTCCCATTTGATTCGATCCGACGACGGCGTTATGGCCTTCGCAGCCTCGGTGGCGAGCGCGCGGTGGAGGAAGGCGGCGGATTGGGAGGATGGGGCGACGGAGCTGAGGGCTTGCCTCGTGATGCGAGCTAGGGCCGCCATTGGAGAAGCAGAGAGAGAAGGGAGAGCTGGGTTTGGTGGAGATGGAGGACTGAGGAGAGTAGTTTGGGTTGATTTTGGGCCGGACGAGACTGCTGGTTTTTGTTTTGGGTTTCTGGGCCGGGAAGGACAGATTTACTATGAGAAGTACTTCTTCTATTTTTCATCTCCTGTTTTTTCTTTTAGCAATTACTTTTTACTATGGTACATCTTCTTAAGGAAATTACTGTTATGTGAGTCGGTACTGCTCATTTTTAATGGTTTGGCACTTTGGTGTTCAGGTTAGAATGTCAAGTTCCGATGACATGAAGACATTTTCCGATGATTAAACGATGACGGAATTGGTGTGATTAATGTCCTTCTTTAGTAATCTCAAGTTTTGCAATCTTAAATTGGCTTTTGGAACCTCCTCATCTTTCATTTCAAAGAAATTAACTAGAACAACAAAATTAAGAAGGAATAATTCCATGACATTTCCTTTGAAGGTTTGCTATAGCACATAATCTTTTATAATTATGTAAAGCTTCTGATAAAAGGATAAAGTCATACATGCATCCATGGAAAATGAATACAAAAACAAGCAGAACTTGATTAATCATACATAAGGAAACAAACATTACAATTTGTTAGAGTTTATACACTTTTGCAACTCCATTTCTCCATACACAGCAAAGAAAATATAGAAACGTACATGAGAGTGAGTTCTTGTGTGGAAAAGTTAACGACAGAAATTAACATCTGTGCTTTTTCATATTAATTAAGCACTAGAGAGCTCTAGCTCCAGCGTTCGGTAGCGGAAATGATCGTTTTGATGCTTGTTTACAGGCCATGACAGCATTAGGTACAGCAGCAAATTAATATCTATCGTGGCATGACGAAGAGAAGATCGAACGCCTGAAAATCAAATTTAAGGCCTCTAAGGTTACCTGAAATGAAATGGTAGAAAGGATCGGCGTAGTTGTTAGTCATTTACCTGGCTAGGTTTGAAATGTAATAACATTGGGTGTACTGATCCCTGCCAATGTTATCGAGCTGCTTTCATCACCATATTCAAGCTCCTGCAACTTCACCTCAAATTAAACATAGATACACGTTCAGTTAGTACGTACGTTGTATATACTCTGGATTGTCTGAACCATATCTATGGTTCATATATAGAACAATAAAGCGCAACGCTAGCTGGTGAAGAAACTCCTCACTCTTTTCTGCAGACGGGTGTTTTCCTCTTGCAGTGCTTTATGCTGTATATTATATAAGGAATGAAAAGCTAATCGTTTAGAGAGAGTTCCCTCAAAATTAGTTAACTAGTTCTTCATGATTTAACTAGCTTGTAACAAATTAGAGATCGATCGAGCGGCCGGCACTGTATATTACGTACCTTTCTTTTCAACAAGCTGATATTCCCTGAAGTGATCCGTCTCTGTTGGAATGCCACGATTCAGTAAAAATATATATTTGTTAGCCAAGGTGATATTAGGTCACAATCTATGTATATGAGGTTTACTTGATTCAATTTTTCTTTTTGGTATGCAAGTGTTTTATTCGTTAGATATACCAATTTAGAGCGGATGCGTTCAACTCCCGTCTTCAACTGTCTCTCTAGCTGATTTAACTCTTGCATACCCAATGTTGATAGTTCTGCTCCAGCTAAGTTCCTGCATATATGTATGAGTCATGAATTATATAAAATCCTAAAAACCATATAGAGATTGATCATTGATGAATTGAAGCGTTAATGCTGTACTGAGTGTACGTGAAGTAATCACTTAAATAACGTACTTAAGCCTCATTTCCAAGTTCTGTAGCGACCTTCTTAACTCTTCAGTTTCATTCCTCCATAACTGTCATGACATGCATCACATTGCAGAAACAGATCGATCAATTGGAACCAAAACAGTGATGAGATCAATCGATAGCAACAAATAGCTAGAGAGAAAATTGGTAATTTGAAATGGTCATGTCTGGTTTAATTCTTACATCAAATTTATCTACTGATTATTGATGTGGTAGTCATATACAGAATAGTGAGGTAAAAGAGCGCTCTTCGATTAAGAGATAGTAAAATGAGTTCACGCTCAAATAATTCAGTCTTAGAATATGTAATTCAGTAATTGCATATATACATGAATGGTGAAGGTAGATCTTGTATTCTTCTTTTCATATATATATATATATATATATATATATGTCCCTTTAATTGATTGATAGATTTATATTTTATCTCCAGCTCCATAAAAAGAACTCTAATTTTTTATACCTTAGAACTCATAGTCAGTACGTACCTCCACGGTTCTGATCCTTGTGGAGCATGCAGGGTTACTTGATTGATGCAGTCTTACTTCACTTCTATACATCGCAATAATTCTATTTATGCTGCACAACACACCAAATTGATATATGAAATTAGTCGTGTAGAATTGTAAAACTAAAGAGTACGTACTACGAATTAAACTTACTCATGGCTTGCATACTGGTATGGCTTCCCGGAGGGCGAGAAAACGATGAGCGCAACTTCAGCATCGCAAAGGACGGAAAGCTCAAAGGCTTTCTTTTGGATGCCTGTACGGCGTTTTGAGAAGGTCACCTGCCTGCTGATCGGATTCTCTATTCTCTTCAGCTCCACTTTTCCCCTCCCCATTTCTCTACTTCTTCGATCACCAACTTGGTAGCTAAGTTGCTATATAATGTAGTAGATAGAAGACTAATCAGGGGAGGATTAGTCGAGTAATTAACGCAGATGATGGAACTGGCCAGTAACCCAACCATAGTTAATCTGAGTTGCTTAGAATTTGACACGACTCCACTAAACTTTACTCTATTCATTAATTTGATTCATGACACTCATTTGTATTGATACAAATACATCAAGGAGCTAGAGATAGACTAACTATATACTACTAGATTAGTTTGCGACGACATGATTATTGTACTAAACTATATATACTACTACAGATTAGTTTTTGACTACATGACTATTGTACGAAGGGAAAAAGACCATTTGCACAAAAAATTTGAAAAACTTGCCCATTTCAATGTTACCTACCCATTCCAATGAATCTTGATAAAAATACCTAATTACCCTATACTAAAACCATATATAAATCTCTCTCTCTCTAATTAGGGTTTCACTTCACCCTCCTCCTCCTCTCCTGTACCACCACCTCACCACCGGAAACCACAACCTATGCCTTCATTTGCTCCACCAACTCGGCCTCCACCGCCGCCCACTTCCTCAGACGAGGCTGATCTGCCTCATGTTCCTCCTCCGTCGGATTGGGGAAGAGCAGCGAAGGGTGTCCATATCTGGACTGCAGCGAGCTTCAGACGATGGGCTTCTTCGTCGAGGTCGAGGTCGAGGTCGAGGGGCGGCGATCCGGGTCCAGAGGCTTCAGATATGTTGTATTGTGGGAGGGAGATGTGTTCTTATAGGCTTTTTCTGGTTATAGGAGGAGGAGGGTGGTGTTGCTTTTCGTTGCAGTGATGAGAGTAGAGCTGATCGAGGTTTGGGATTTGGGTGTGGAGTGAAGATGTGGGGCTGAGATTGATGGAGATGAAGAAGAAGAAGAAGAAGAAGAAGAAGAAGAAGAAGAAGAGGAGAAGGGGAGATAAAACCCTAACCCTAGAAAATGGTCTCCATCACTATATGGCAGCAAAGCAATGAAGGAGCGAGGCTAGCGGCAACGGCGACGGAAAGAAAAAAAACTAGGGTTTTTTTTTCTTTTTTTTTTTCTCTTGGTTAGGGTCAGTAATCGATTACTGGGGGTCAGTAATCGATTACCGGGGGTCAGTAATCGATTACCGGGGGTCAGTAATCGATTACCGGGGGTCAGTAATCGATTACCGGGGGTCAGTAATCGATTACTAGGGGTCAGTAACCTGATTACTTCATGAAATCTGTAGAGTTTCATTGTATTGTATGTGCAAGTTCTTTATGTTATTGTCAAGTTATCAATGAAATCTTAGTACCAGTATAGTGTGGATGTTTTGTGATCAAAGTTTTACAACTTCATGAACTCTGGTTATGGATTACTGGGGGTCAGTAATCGATTATTGGGGGTCAGTAACATGGTTACTGGAAAATATGGAATCTGTAACCTGATTACTGGGAGTCAGTAATTGATTACTGGGGGTCAGTAATTGATTACTGGGGGTTAGTAACCTGATTACTGACCGATTACTGACTCCCAGTAATCGATTACCGGGGGTCAATAATCGATTATTTACTGTAATCTGTAAATTATTTACTGAGGGTTAGTAACAATCGTCAATAACCTGATTATAAAAAAAAAAAAAAAAAAATTAAAAATCTGGCGAAAAAAAAAAATCCGGCGAAAAAAAAAAATTGGTGCCCGGAATCCGGCGACCAGGCTCCGGCGACCAGGCTCCGGCGACCGGCCATGGGAGGCCGGAGGAGTTGGGTGATATTTCGGCAAAGTTTGTTTTTTTATCTTCCACTTTCTCAACACATTATAATTCAAAAATATGTTAGATAAGACAAAAGGACAAAAAAGGAAGAAAAAAAATTAAATTTGTACTAGAATTGAAAAAGATTTGTTCAAATGGGCAATAGAGTTGTTACCTTATGTTGAATAGGGGAAAAAAATAAGTTTGTCATTTGAATGGGCAGTCAGGGGGTCAAATTAGCACCAAATAGACATTTTCCCATTGTACGAAACTACTTATGCTTGATGTATCGATATATTGATATATTAGTTGGTTGATGTATTGTATTGTCAATTAATTTCCTCTCATACATGCATATATATGTACGTAGACCATTGTTTAAACACAAGTTATACGATGTAGTCCTCAATAAAATCGATTAATTAGCACTTGACACGTAAAATTTAGAACTCATGTAATAGAAAACTAAATCCTACAGGAAAAATTACACGTTTCGGTTGTGGATTTGATTGAGTCCGATCATTGTGACTGTGCCAGGAATCTTTAGTCACTTTGGATGGGACTTACATTTGCAATATCGAAAGTATGTGCAACCCATCATCAATCTCTCTTTGAATTTAGAAGGAAAAGGTAAATTAAGTAGTCAGATTGTTGAGCTTTACCATGAAATGAGGTTGCGAACGTGAAAGTGGGGTTATCCTGGAGCTTTTCGTGGAGACATGTTGAGTCAGGATAAAAGCTGCTGCCCACATCAATGGTGGTATGACCGTATGACTGGTATCTACCGCAAATAATATATATATATATATATATATATATATGGAGTTCATCGTTGGACTTGAACTCCAAACCTAGTCCTCTCAACCATGACAATTTTGTCTCGCATGGGATTGACCGACTTCTACTATTCAAATACATCTACATTACTTGACAAAAAAATAAACTTGACCGACATGGTATTAATTCTCAAGATAGAAAAGATCATTACATACCCTCCCTCTACCGACATGGGGTACATAAAAAGTTTGTGGACAAGCCACAACGATACATAGATTAGGCCTAATCATTTGACGGTACCCATACTCACTTAGTGAAGTGAGCCTACTACCAATGCATGATAAAACATTATAATAGGCAAAGTTAAAAAAAACTTAAATAAAAACTAACCCTAAGGGGCCAACTCACTCATTTTGAGGCCCGCAATGAGGCCCAGATACCTCAACCCAGACCAGAAAGGAGTAAGCTAGCCCAGAAGCCCAGGCAAGTTTGGCGAGCTCAGCAATCCAGTGCCGCCACCAGCCCCTGCCATGACCACCGCAGGGAAAAGCTTCAGATGCAACTGCTGATTCAGTCGCACATTTTGGATGACCCAGCTCATGCCGAAAACATCAACACCAGAGCAGCAACCAACCCCTTTTTTTCAGACCTCCGCCGACAGTAAGGGGGGCTTTTACAGCCAAAAGGTATAAGCCGAAAGAAACTTCGATCTGCCAGAGTTAATCGACGGGAAAGCTTCACGTCATAATTCTCCACTCCCTCAAGAAGAACGCTACTAAGGATTGATGGGGTCAAACATCGGCGACCCGACCCTTTGGGAAGACTGCCGCATAAAGTTGGCCATGAAAATCTATCCCAAGGCGGCTAGGGTTTGAGGAGAGAGTTGCACATCTCATTTTTGCTTTGCTGGTCATTCTCCTTGGTCGCACAACACACAAGAGAAGGGAGATTGGTGGCTGGCTGGCTGGCTGGCTGGCTGGCTGATGCCATAGATTTGGTTGAATTGTCGAAGATGGGAAGACGACGAAGAAAACCCTAGCAGAGGGGCTGCTAGGTTTTGCAATATTTTTGACTATGTATTTGTGAATCAGGACCATTTATTTTTGTTGACGGAAATACGAATTGATATTGCCTCAAAATGTGTAACACAATTGTTTACAAGATATATTGATGCCTATATATAATCCCTCTATTGACTCGAAACATGTAATATAATTGTCCATGATCGAGATTAAAGAGTCTATTGCCTAGAACAATTGCCTCTAAACATCATTTTCATCTTTAAAGACCATAATGAATTTTACTTGGTGTAATTTGCTTCAGCACTTAGAAAGTAAGAATCATAACAATTAGATTTTAGTAGTAGTAAGTGTTCTTGGATAAAAGAATGATAGAAAAACTGTGTCTTTATTGATTGATAAGGAGACCTTTATATATACATTATATTAAGTATCCCTGTTAATCAGAAATTCTCTATCTAATAAAGAATCTAGATAACTAGCCTTATTAGGACAAGACACACTACAAAAATTACGGAATTAACCTTCCTTGAACACTCCCCCTTGTGTCGCCATAATGGTGCATAAGCTGTTGCCTCGTTAAAACCTTTGCCAACAAACAAAAAACCTCTTGGGCAAAAATAAAAGCATGGTCTAAGGAAAAAGAGTACAACGCACCAACTACAAGTAAGTGAGACATGCATAACTAGACTCCCCCTGAAATCTATATGAGAACTCCCCATGATGGTCAATCAGTCTTTGAGTTCGGATAAGCGACACATACCAATACGCTTTACATGCTTCACGAATGTAGCTTTGGGTAGAGACTTGGTAAACATATCAGCTGCATTATCTTCTTAGCTGACTTGCTTCACTTGGATATTCAAAGTCTCTTACTGCTGCCGATTGTAGAAGAACTTAGGCGAAATATGTTTAGTGTTATCACCCTTGATGTATCCCAACTTCATCTGCTCAATGCATGCTGCATAAAATGCAATTAGTTGGTCCCATCGTAGTAGACTCAAGTCCACTAGACTCTCGAATGTGAGATATAACTGAGCGAAGCCAAACACACTCTTTGACTGCTTCATGTAGTGCAATAATCTCACCATTTGTAACAGTCCGGCACACTTTGAGATATTGTCCGCTTTGGGAATCACCCCTCATGGTTTTTGTTTCTGAGAGCTCACATGCAACTTCACCCATCATGGGATTGCTATGAGCTCAGCAAGCTTAACTTCGGAGTTCACATCCCCTCCGAAGTCATTGAGCTCCCAAAAGGCCTCATGTTAGATGGAGGTGGGCATGTACATATAAGGCACATCACCCCCTCTCCGTTGGCCGATGTGGGATACTACAATCCACACACTCGCACCACACGACAGAGTGACTCTGATACTATTTGTAACAGCCCGGCACACTTTGAGATATTGTCCGCTTTGGGAATCACCTCTCACGGTTTTGTTTCTGGGAGCTCACAAGCAACTTCCAGGATGAGTGACCTACTGGGAAGTTGCTCGTGAGCCTCCAGAAATAAATCTGTGCGGGTCGGTGGGCTCAAAGCTGACAAAATCCTGAGTATATGGGCTGGGTTGTTACAAGACGTCAGTTGGCCAGTGCTCAAATCAAATTGTCAGACGTAAAGCTGAAATTAACTGAGAAGGAGGCAACATGGGTCAAGGAAAAAGGGGAGCTGGAGAAAAGAGTTGTCAACCTCACCTGCAACATTTCAAAAGAAGATTGGCAGATTAAGAGATCCACTTTATTATCAGAATTAGACAGGGTGCTGCAACAGGTTATCACTCATGAAAATGTTATTGACAGACTTAATCATGATAATCTTCTATTGCATGAACAAGTGGTTAAAACAAATGAGAAGTTTAATCAGTTTCAGATCAGCTCTAAAGCAACGGCTAAAATGCTTTGTATTGGTAAACAGTCCAAGAACACTTTTGATCTTGGCTATAAAGGTGAATGTTCCTCTACTAATGATGTAGTAGAGAATGTTCATGTTGATGAATTTGCGTCATTCACTTCTGAATCTGATGCATCTTTCACCATCCCGGAGAAACCTTCAAAGAGGTAAGTGTTGGAATTGTTTCTTCCTCTGATCAGGTATGCTCCTTATCTCACAGTCAAAAGCTGAAGATAGTTGAAAATGACTTATCAACCGTGAAGTTGCATGTGTCAAAACTGATTGATCTAACAAATGCAAAATTTTCAGAGTTGGAAAAACATTTTTTTGATTCAAGGTGAACAATTTGTGAACATCATTTCTAGAATTATTGCTCTAGAAAAATATTCTCATTCCAGTTCAGTATCTGATCATTCTGTTGAAAACACCTTCATGAGTAATAAGTCTTCTTCTGTTGTTCATAATGTCTGGAGAAAGAAACAGGTTGTTAATGAAAGTTGCTTGATTGCTAGGTTAAACTACAATGACAAACATATTGAATCTTTCTGTCTTGTGGATCTAACTGCTGTGAACTCAAGAGATGCAGATATTTGGTATATTGACAGTGGTTGCTCAAGACACATGTGCGGAAACAAACATTTCTTTATTTCCCTTGAAGAAGAAGGCATCACTGACACTGTTACGTTTGGAGATGCTCGAAAACCAAATATTCTGGGAAAATGAACTGTCAAATCAGCGAATCTTGGCACTTTGGACAATGTCCTTTTTGTGGAAGGACTGACCACAAACTTGGTGAGTGTCAGTCAACTAACTGATGAATTTGAAGATGTTTGGTTCAACAGGAAAAAGGTGCATTGTTCTGGATGATATCGGTAATATTGTAATTGGTGGGAAAAGATCATCAGACAACTGTTAACATGCATTGAGGGACTCTTCTGTGATTTTCTCAAACAAATTAATGCCTAAAGACAATTTATTCTGATGAAAGCTTTGAGTTGTGGCACAGGAGGTTAGGTCATGTAAATTATCAAGATCTTCAGAAACTTTCAAATCATCAAAACTTAAGAGGCATGCCTAAACTCAATGGAAAGACAGATCGAATCTGTGGTCATTGTAAAGCTGGTAAGCAGACCAAGTCATCACACAAAGCTGTGAATTCAACATCAACTTTCGCTTGCCTTGAATTACTCCACATGGACTTAATGGGACCAACTCAGACTGCCAGTATGTCAGGTAAGTTCTACATATTTGTAGTGGTTGATGATTTTTCCAGATACACTTGGGTTGATATCCTAGAAAATAAGACTGAAACCTTTGAATCTTTTCTTGGTTTAAGTAAACAACTCACCAGACTCAAACAGCATGAAAATCTAAAACTGGCTAGAATTAGATCAGACAATAGTACTGAATTTAAAAACTCTATGTTTGCTAACTTCTGCCATGAGAATGGTATATTTCATGAGTTTTCAGCACCTAGGACTCCTAAAAAAATGGAGTAGTTGAAAGAAAGAATAGATCCTTATTAGGAATGGGACGTGTTCTCTTGCACTCAGCAAAGTTAAGTGAAAAAATCTGGGCAGAAGCTATGAACACTGCATGTTATATTACAAATCGTGTGTTTATGCGATCAGGGAGTGAACAAACTGCATATGAGCTGTGGAAAAGTAAAAAACCCAATGTAAGTCACTTTCATGTCTTTGGTAGTCCATGTCACATCTTAAGAGATGGTGAAACATTAAACAAATTTGCCTCAAAAACTGATCTTGGAATTTTTGTTGGTTATGATACTAACAGTGTTGCCTACAGAGTATATAACAAAGTCTCTAAACGTATTGTCATTACCATTAATATTTCAATTGATGATATGGAGTTTAGACAGGATGATGATACACCTTCAAAGTCTAAGGACACAGTTGCTCTTGACAATCAAAAGAATGATTCCTCTAGCTCTGAGGAAGAAGATGAAAACCTTCACTTTGTTCCTCAGAAAAGGACTGGATTTAAACAAGTCCAGAAGGATCATGATCAAAGTGATGTGATTGACGGCTTCGGAGAAGGGATTCAAACCAGGAACAGATCAACTCAGTCTACTTCTATAGAAAATGCTCTGATCTGTTTTATAAGCAGTCATGTTCAGGAATCTAACACTATCAGGTGCTATGGTTTTGTTTCTCTTATCGAGTCGGAGAATGTTCAGGAAGCTCTTTTGGACACTGACTGGATCCTAGCCATGCAAGAAGAATTGAATCAGTTCTCCAAGAATAATGTGTGGGAACTTGTCGACCTTCTCATGCAAATATTGTGGGAACAAAGTGGATTTTCAGGAACAAATCTGATGAACATAGCACTATTATCAGAAACAAGGCGAGACTTGTGGCTCAAGGCTACTCTCAGAGGGAAGGGTTGGACTATGAGGAAACATTTGCACATGTTGCTGGAATGGAGTCAGTACGGCTTCTCATTGCTGTGACATGTCATTTAAGTTCAAACTATTTCAAATGAATGTCAAAACTGCCTTTCTCAACGGCTACTTTGACAAAGAGGTCTTTGTGGAGCAGTCTAAAGGTTTCATTGACCCTCATCATTCAAATCATGTATACAAGCTGCAGAAGGCATTGTATGAGCTAAAACAAGCACCAAGAGCATGGTATGATTGTCTTTCTAGGTATTTAATTACCCAAGGATATATCAGAGGACCAATTGACAAAACTGTTTTGTTGACAGTAGCCGCAGAGGGGCTACATCAGGTCCACAGACCCGCAGCAAATGCACCAGGGCCCGGCCCGAGGCCCAGGACCGAACCACCAGCACCCGGCCTCGGGGTCCAGCAGTCTATCCGGTTGCCAGGGGCCCTGGGACCGGGGGCGCCTGCCTGCCAAAGAGGTCACCAGAACTACCCTTCGAAAGGAACCAGTCCCACATCGAAGGGTGAGGCCAGCCCTCACCCCCAGCCACCTATATAAGGGCCCCAACTACCCTCATTAATAGGTAACTTATCTCTCTCACCGCTTACATACGTGCTCAAGTTATATATTCCAACTATACTGACTTAGGCATCAGAGAGGAGAAGACCGGCCCGCCCGGTATTCCCCTTAGTAAGCAGATTTGCAGGAGATCAAGTTGGATTCATCTGTATCTACCAGGCCCCAGGGTTTGTGCAGAAACATGTTTGTTAATTAACTGAAAAATGATTTTACTGTTGCTCAAGTGTATGTGGATAATATTGTTTTTGGCTCTACATCAAATAAACTGGTCAAAGAATTTGCTTCTGTCATGACTAGTGAATTTGAGATGAGCAATCTCGGTGAACTAACCTTCTTTCTTGGCTTACAAGTTAAGCAACTTACGTCAGGGATGTTCTTATCTCAAACTAAGTATGTAGAAAACCTTATCAGCAAATTCGGTCTGTCCAAGAAGAAGACTCTTGCAAATCCCATGAGCACCTATACAAAACTGCATGAGGATAAAGATGGCAAACCTGTGGATCAGTCTCTTTATCGTAGCATGATTGGGAGTCTTCTTTATCTCACTGCTAGCAGACCAGACATTTCATTTAGTGTGGGAGTCTGTGCTCGTTTTCAAGCAGCACTAAAGGAGTCTCATCTTGAAGCTGTAAAGAGGGTTATACGATATGTGACTGGTACAACCAACTGTGGTTTATTTTTCACTACTGAATCTAATGCTGAAATTGCAGGTTATTCAGATGCTGATTGGGGTGAGAGCATGAAGGATGGAAAAAGTACATCTGGAGGCTGTTTCTTCTTGGGAACAAACCTAGTATCGTGGCATAGCAAAAAACAAAAATGTATTTCTCTATCCACTGCTGAGTCTGAATATGTTGCAGCAGAAGCTGTTGTACTAAGATGATCTGGATGAAACAGATGTTAAAAGATTATGGCCTTCATCTGGGAAAGTTAACCATATTCTATGACAACACAAGTGCAATCAGCATTGCCAAGAATCCTGTACAACACTCCAGCACTAAGCACATTGACCTCAGGTATCACTACATTCGAGACTTGGTTGAAAAAGATATTCTTGAACTATGCTTTATTGAAACTGAAAAACAACTTGCTGATATCTTGACTAAACCTCTGGACACTGCCCGTTTTGAGTATTTATGAAACGCAATTTGCGTTTGCACTGAACCCTGAAAATTCTATCATGTTCATCACATATCATAATTATCAGTATGCTCCATCTCTTTATATGTGATGTTTTACTAGAGCTTAGCTTGAGTTGTTCTTTCAGGTTTATTGATTTTTCCTTGCTCACAGTTCCTAACAAATTGCAAGTCATTCTGATTCTGGATTTTTCCTTGTATGAGTCTCTCATGTATCTTGCGTATCAGATTAGTTAATTCATTTTCAGTCTTTCGTGGTGGTTCACTGGTGGATAAGCACAATCAAGTCATATGGGATTGGAGATACAAGGTGAAAATTGTTGTGTATATAAAAAAAAAATTAAAAAAAAAAAAAAACTGGTATCTACTCTCACTGTGACTTCATTCAAAATTAAAAAATTTGCTCTTTGCAGTTGAAGTCAGACCAGACTATTCCCAAAGTAACTACTGCTTTGGTTATGCCTTAATCGGGGTGGTAGGTTAGAAACAGGAATGGTTTGGTCACTTGGAGGTAGCAGGTTTTGTTTCCAACTTGAGACTCAGAGTTCATGGTGTCCTTGATACGCTGAGCAACCTAAAGTCAACTGACTTGGGATTGTTCTCTGCCTCTCGTTACATAAATTGTGAAACATTCAGACCACTAAAAGATTGTTATAGAATGCTATAAGGGGAAGAACTGTGATATTTATATACCCATAATGTGTGAAATGCTTTTGTCTGCCCTTCCCCACATTGTTTGATTTCTGGTTGCTCCTCTAATGCTCTTGAGTTTGTGATCTCTTATCTTGTTTAAGTTAATAGAATCCATATGACTTCTCTTTCTAAAAATAATTGTGTACGACACTGGAATCAATTTTTCTAAATTTACTTATTGATGTGCTTTGCCAGTGTTCTCACTGTTGAGCACCATAATCATTCATATTGCATTCATTGTTCATTCACAGTTTTTAAGGGTTGGTGCTTATATCAATGGTGTTTTCAGTTGGTTACTTTCTGCGTCCTTGGTTTAGTTATCTGGTTGGCATATTGGTTTTTCTAAACAGTTCAGGAATTATCTCACATTGGGTAGGTGTTGAAAGTGTGTTTTTCCAGGATTTGCATTAAATTTTGAGTGGGTGGTATTAGGATTCCATGCTGGATTTGCACGTCTTGCTTCTTGACGGTTGCCTTTCCCAATTTGTGACTACTTCCTTTACTATCTTGGTTTTCTACAACTTCTTGGTCTCTGTGTTGTCAATAAATACCCCCTTGATAACACCCTTTAACCTCCCATATTCTCTCTAGTCCATTCTCTTTTGTGTTGCAGGTTGTCAATGCGCAAGTTGAAAACCACCGGAATGTCTACAGGTACCTCCAACATCAGGGGCAAGCGTCCACGCTCCTCGTCCTTAACTTCCTCTTCTTCTGACTCCTCAGACTCCTCTACCTCTGAAGGTTGTCCTGTGCTTCCTCCATCTTTCTCTGGGAAGGCGCTGCATCATCTTCCTCCTAGCTTTCCTCTACCTCCCACCGAGCCTCGTCTACCTCCTCCTCCTCCTAAAGAGGGGTATATTGGATCTGTTCCTCCTGCTCGGTTTGAGGGGAGCCTTGGCGTTCTCCCATCCCAATCGAGCACGACACCATGGAGGGATTCAGTGCGTATCTTGTTGGTATGGAGGACAATATCCGGAGGTGAGCCAAAGATGTTCTTGATCGATTGGATTCTCTCACTAGCGCTTAGCTTCACCTTCAAGAACAAATCATTGTTCTTCAAGTGGCAATTCTCAAGAGGTCGAAGTAGCTGTTCATATTCTCTGGGGGAGTAATGAATACGAAGATTTATTGCTTACTGTTTTTCTTTTAGTTTTGAACAATTTCTGGTTTGTAAGTGCATAAGCACAGATCCTTGGTGTTTTAATTGCTTGAAACTTTTATGATTCAGAAAAAGGGAAAGGATGGAAACGGATCCCTTGTTCTTCTGATTCATTATTTGGATTGGTCTAGTTATGATGTTTTTCCGCTGCTCTTCTTTTAAACCTTTTTGCAGATATGTCTTCATGGTTTGAATATGAAAGCTAATGGGGGAGATTAAAGGTATTAGCTTTCCTATTCAAACTAGGACTCCCTAGTCGAAATAGGAATGTTGGATCCTTCAAACCAAACTTCCTAAGTGAGTTAGGAATATTGGATTCTTCAAAGCAGAATCACCAGTAAATCTTAAAGGTAGTTTTCGATCTCTTAAAATGCAGATTTGATTTACTGATATCACATGTCCGATTCACAAAGTTATTACTTTCTTTTAAAAAAATCATATCTGATTTTCTTAGAGATCTAGATGGTTTAGGAATGAACTTCTGTTTTAGGGATAAGTTTTGTGAATAATAATAGCGTGAGGATCTCGGTTTATGGGGGAGTCTAAGAGATTCTTCTCTTGGACTCTACCCTATATATATTGATGTTTGTTCATGGCTGCAGGCACCGGTCGAGTATAGAGAAAAAGAAAATTCCGGTCTGCATAAACGACTCCTCCTGCATCTGGTGTTGCTTGAGAGAAGTTATACTTGCATAGGACTTTCTGTGTGAAGAGATATATGTCCATAAGTGTATGAACCTTGAAGAGGTTGAGATTGTGTCAAAGAATCTCCAACAAATCCTACTGTGTGTTATAACGAATGTAAGAAAAACACAGAATTACGTGGTTCACCAACGATGTGTTGGCTAGGTCCACGGGCAAAGGAGAGCAACGCCTCTGTCAGCGCCACCAGACGACTAGTTCAAGGCATATACTAACACTGTGTTTAGAGTAGGTTCATCATTCTGTAATTCTAGTTGTGTTAAAGAACTAGGTTGAATAGGTGAGTAGCAGTGTTGAAGAGCTACTGTGTGTTTAATAACTTGCTGTGTTAAGAGCAAGTATTGACTCTGTATTTCTGTGAAGATTAATTGAAATTCAAAGAAACCTTCACTGTGCTTTATTCACAGTGAATCCAATTGTGTTCTAACATTTCTATTTACTGAAGTTTCAGTCCTTCTGTGTATTAACAAAGCATTTCTGACATCTTAGTATATAAATCAATCTCTCAATCTCTGAATCTCATAGCCGATCAAGTATATCCCTCGAGCTAATAGTCTGTTACTACAGTACTTAATTAAGTGCGCTGCAAAGGAAAGAAATTTATCCTGATTCTCCAAAACATGAATCGATTGTGTTGAAATCAACCCTGATAATTTTCTCCAAACTGAAGTGATTGAATTGAATAAGATTGTAATAGATGCTTACAATTTCAGGAGTTCAAGTCTGGAACTGAGGCAGAAGAAGACTTGGATCAGAGTACGAGGAGATTTACCAAAGAAAAAAAATTTAGGAACTATAGTCTTTTGAACAAGATTCGTTACTTATTAGTCAAAACTGTGAAATCTCCAATACGCATTATTTTCATCAAAGAAGTTATGATTGTTGAAGTGCTGGAAAGTCTTTTCTTCATTAATTACAAACGAAAAAAATTATTCAAGACCTGACTTCCGGCGACAAAATGACACCGGGACATGTGGATTTTCTATTAAAAGGGTGGAAATAGTACATAGTCGACTACTCCAGTACTGAATGACTAAACTTTTGAAAGTCTAATGACAAATTATAGAGAGTGATACCAGCAAAACAAGAACAAGGCTCTCTTTTTTATCCAGTACTAAAGAAGAAGAAGTTAACCATTTATCATCATTCATGTTTACTGCTGTGAGTTAACCCGATGTTAATGCTGGACTACTTGTGTCATCAACTGAGAAGTTCGTATCCAACTCCAACCCTTTATAGGCTTTAGGCATAAGGCATTCCAAACGAATTTATTTTGCTCAGTGAAATGTAAGCTATCATTTACATATGGAGTTCATTGATGTGCACACTCCAAACCTACGACGTCGGTACTTCTTCATGACAACTTTGTCTCACATTTCTTTTTCTCGAATCTGAGTTTTACGGTTAATTTGCTTTGAAATAAATCTATTATCTATTAATTAAAAGGACGATAAAGATGATGCATATACTTCTATTGTCCGAGTCCATCCACAAACTTGATAAACTGAAACTAAGACAAGCTAAATCACCTAAATGTATTGCCATATATATATTTTTCATATATCTATTTTCTTCTTCATACAAATCAATAGTGAAATATATTGCATGCGGATGTACATATTGTTTTAGCTCACAATCAAATGCATTTTCTAGTTCATTGATTTTTGAGGTAAACTATTTATTATTATTGACTATTCAAAGCTTCAAAATATGTTCCACGCAGCGAGTTTCATCTATAAAAATCAATTCTTGCCCTTGATGGACTTTAATTGGCAGTGTCATGATTCAATACAACATATAATTAGCATTAGGAAGGTTAGAAACAAACCAAATTAGATATGTAATCATGGAATTGTGCGATGAATTTGAAACTTTAATTACTTCTAATATCTTTTGACAAATGTAAAAGATTATATTTACATAATTACATTTATAATATAAGGGAGATATTCATGTTTTTGGCAAAATAAGATGATGTCCACACCAATATAATTTTCATTTTCATGTCGATTCGTTCAACAATAGCATAGTAAATATGTGATCCCACCAGAATCCATGCCAAAACAGTTTTTGGGGTTGTGTCTACAAGACAAGTTAAACCTTTCATGTTTCAACTCCCATTTTAATGCTGTGAACCTATGTTAATGATAGTCTAGATTTGTCTATTTACATGTTTCACAATTTTCCACGATTTTGGTTTATGAAGTTAGCAGTCAAATAATTCAAATCATTGAGAAGATCATTATATACGGTTCTCTAGGCATACGAGTTAACTCAATAGTTAGGGGCTTCAGTGCCATATATTGTTAACTTTTATAAAAAATAACAATCCTACAAACAAGCACTCCAAATTGACAGTGTTTTTTCTTGCTATCCATCGTCTCGTTGATAACATGTGATCATACACAGGAAATGTGATCGAGAATCCTCTATACCAAATCAATAGTATTCGAAACAAGGAAAATTTAGGTTATTCTAGTTCACAGCCCATCCATGTAAGTATAATAAAAAACCAGTACAAAACTAAGTTCATCCAGCTAATAAATCAACCATTCAAATCCAACCCCAATTGCTGGTAAGTTTAAACTGCACCGGAACAATCAATCTTTCAAGCCTTCATGATTTAATAGCAACATAAATTACATATAAACATATTAAACATAGAGAAATCAAACAAGAAAATTAGATATGAGATCGATCGAGAGCACCAGGTTCATAACTGCCAGAGCAAACTGAGTCACTTCATCCGGCATAGATATGAACACCGATGGCAATAAGGAAGATAGTGAGAAGCCCAAAGTAGATGATGGCATGTACAACAATGGAGGCGCCACTGGTCCGCATGTTCCCAAACTCCACCACCCTCCCATGTCCTGGTATCTGAAACAGAAGCCCCGGAGTCAACAGCACAAACAGCACCACCGCAACGATCACCGGACCCCAATCCGCCATTGTAAGGAAGGTTGTTCTTCAGAGAGTGAATGGGACCTTTAGAACGGTGCGGAAGATCTGAGAAGGGGAAAGTGGGGACTTTGGAGGCATTAGAGAGACAAGTGCATTGATGTAATAGTTTTTGTCGTGACAAAAAACAGAGTGGGAGTTTAGATGTGTCAGTTTTCCAACGGCTGTGATTTTTTAGGGATTGGTCTTTGCATTGTAAATTTATTCAATTGATTGGGCCAAGTCCAAACTATAAGTAGTGTCACATTGTTGGGTACGGCCCAGATGAATAATATGGTTTTTACCTTTTAAGTAAGATTATTTTTTTTTTGGGACGAAACTTTTTCAGGTAAGTTTTAATTAGAAGAGGAAATATAACTTTGGGTGTCCCAGTTGGAATAGGAATCAGAGACTGCGCAAAAAAGGGTCCTGCTTAAAGTAGGAATAGAACTAGCTTACCAAAATCGACAGAGATACTACTCTATATAAGAGCATCTGCAGCGGGGGGTGCTATTGGAGGAATTCCTCCCCAAATATGGTGGGTCCCAACCAAATAGCAATTATTACAAGATTGAGAGTGTGCAACGGTGGTTGATGGCTGCAGAGACCGACATTTGATTGAGAGAAATTTCTCTCCAGCATGCGAAAATAGCAAGTGGGAGAGGAATTGCTCCCTGGCGGACCCCACGCACGTGGGTGAGAAATTGCTGCCGTTCAACTTGGTCTCCAACGGTAAAGCAGATTGCTGCCGTCCATTTTTTAAATTCTAGGCTGATCATGTGGCCCAAATTCAAATGCAACGGTACTTTGAAAAAAAACAAAAAAAACGGCAAATTTCACTCCAAGCCTAAAAAAATAAAAGATAAATCCGAAAAATTCCAAAAAAATTAAAATGAACTCTCAACTTTTTCCCTATAAATACAAGCTTCATTTTTAACAATCTCTTCACACCAATTTGTGCACAACAAATTATCATCATCCTCCCTCTCTTCCTTTCTCTATCTCTCTCTCACAATCCTTTTATTTATTTTTGGTTTGCAAAAGATGTCCACCAATTGGCTCGTTTCTGAAGATGTGCAATTGTGCATCTCTTATTGTCGACATAGCGTTGATCCCGTCTCCGGCGCCAAACAAAAGTCCGATAACTTGTGGGCCAAAATCTATGCCGATTACCACCAAAATTGGGTGATGGGTCTAGGTGAAGCGAGGGAGGAGCCTAGGACTCAAAGCGGACTTATCTCCCGTTTTGCTAAGTTGAGGCCAAGCTTGTCGGCGTGGAAAGGGGCGCTTGCATACGCAAGAAGGAATCCGGAATCCGGTGGAAATTTGCAAGATGAGGTAATCCTTTTATTTATGTTGGTCCTCTCAATTTTATTTAATTATACAAAATATAATATGTGTAGTCCATTTTATTTGATATTATTATGATATTATTGTTGATATTATTGTCAATATTAGTGTTGATATTAGTGTTGATTTATTTGATAACATTGTTGATAATATTGCGATTTATTAATTTGTTAATTTTTTTTGTAGATAAGGAAAGCTCAAACAAAATATGTGGGAATAAAAAAAAAAGAGTTTAGGGACTTTGCGTGTTGGGAAGCGGTCAAAGATCATCCCACTTTTAGAGTCGTCGAAACTAGCACTCCACCATCTTACCATTCCAACTTCGAAGCTACTCCTCCCGTTAGTGAAGTGTCTCCTAGCGTGAACTTGAGTGAAGACGAGGAGATTCCGACAACACAAAGCAACCTTGGAGGTACCTCAAGTCCGCCTAGACCTCAAGGAGTGAAGGCGGCTAAGGAAGCAAAAAGAAGGGGAAAGAAGCCCATGACACCTACGAATGAGGTTAGGGATGAAACTTTGAAGACTATTGCGGCTAATCAAAAAAAGTTCTCCGATTGGCACATGGCACATGAAGAAGAGCAACTAATGATCGAAAAGCATAACTACCGTATGAGGAAAGAAGAGGAAGACACAAGGATCATGACGATGAACTTTGGGGCTATGACCCCTAATACAAAGAAGTATTTCATGAAGAGAAAAGCGGCTATCCTTAACCGAGTGGAGGACAATGAGGAAGAAGTTGGCGATGCAAGCAACAAAAATTGTTATCACCCCAATCTTGATTTTAGTGATTGTTAGTTTGTCTTAGAAATAAATCTATGCTTGGCATGTCATTATGTAATTTAACTTTTCAAGAAATAAAAACGCACTTTAATTATTTAAATAAACTTCAAACACATTACATTAAAATAAAATAAATAGCACTCAAACAATATAAAATGCGATTACACAAAAAGGGAAACACAAGAAATTAAAACGCACATAAGGAAAACACACGAAATTAAAACACACGTTATCTAGAGTTGTTCACCGGTTTCAAGAAACCAGTTGTGCTTCACTAAGTCCTTTTGAAGCTCGGAATGGAGATAAGCTGATGTGAGGTCGACGAGACGGTCGCTAAACCGTTGTTGTTGCTGATCTCTTCCAACTGGCTCAAAGGGAATTCGGTTACCGTTTTCATCCACCGGCCCATCATAAACCGTGAAAACACTAGATGGGTTTTGTAGATCTTCTTCTTCGGTCTCCTCAAAATCGTCCTCCACAAACTCTTCCTCAACAATCATGTTATGCATTATGATGCATGCCAACATGATATCTGTCAATGTCGAAGGGTGATGACACATAGCTGAATGACGAATAATTGCCCAACGAGATTGTAAGATGCCAAAGCACCTCTCCACATCTTTGCGATATGCCTCTTGTTTCTTTGCGAACAGCTTCTCTTGATGATTATGGGGATTGGAAATCGTCTTGACAAATGAGGAGTACCTAGGATATATTCCATCAGCTAGATAATAAGTGTGGTGGTACGTCATACCATTGACTTTATAACTCGATTGTGGGCTTCTTCCGGCAAGGAGCGCATCGAAGACATCCGAGGTGTTGAGCACATTAATATCATTTTGTGCTCCAGGCGTCCCGAAGAAGCTGTGCCATATCCACGTGTCATATGACGCCACCGCCTCTAAGATTATGGTCGGACGAGCCTTCCGCCCTGAGTAAGCCCCTTGCCAAGCTGTCGGGCAGTTCTTCCATTCCCAGTGCATGCAGTCGATGCTTCCGATCATACCAGGAAATCCACGTGTCCTTGCCCTTCTTAGAAGTCGAGTGATGTTTGTTGCATTTGGAGCACGGAGGTAACGGTCTTTGTAATGAAAGACCACTTGGTTGCACCACTTCTTCATGCACTCGAGTGTTGTTGATTCCCCCATCCTGGTGTATTCAGTACATTGATCTGCAGCTGCGCCGTATGCCAACATTCGTAGAGCACCGGTCATCTTTTGTTCGGGTAGAAGTCCTTGCAATCCAGTGGCATCTGCTCTTTGATGCCAAAATGGGTCGTGGTTGCAGAGTTTTGTCTTGATGCGGTTGAACAAGTGCGTGCTCATTCGGAACCTCCGGCGAAAAGCTTGCTCGTTGAAAACAGGACGTTCGATGAAGTAATCTTCCATCAGATTTTGTCCCCTTGCTTCCCTCTGCCTTGGTTCATTTGGACGACAACGACGAGGTGGCTCATCGTCAAGCGCTGCAACTACCATGACCGCGTCAGTGACGAAGGAATTCATCATTTCGGCAGCTTGCTGACGTCGTTGACGCCTCCTCCTGGAAGACTCTACGTAATCGTTATGATTCATCTTATTGATGAGGGAATGTGAAGAAGTGTTGAAGATATGTGTTTACGGGTGTAGGATATCAAGTGAATTGTAGATGTTGTGAGGTTTCAAGTAGAGTTAGATGATGCTTTTATAGCAAAATTCAGATTAATTCAGATAATCTGAATTTTGAAAAATTAGTACACGTGTCACCTTGTAATTGGTCGGAAATCTTACCGGGAATCTCCATCCAATTCCTTACCGACAATGCCACGTGGATGTGACATGTGTCGCACAATGAGTGGTCGAAAATCTTATCGGAAGTCTTCCATCAATAATTTAGCCGATGACGGCACGTGGATGTGACACGTGTCGCACAATGACCGGTCGAAAATCTTACCGGAAATCTTCATCAATAATTTAGCCAATAACGTTACGTGGAAGTGACACGTGTCACATTATGACTCATCGGAAATCTTATCGGAAATTTGGTTCAATAATTTACACGATAATGACACGTGTCGACTATTTATTGGATGAACATATTACTAATAATAAAATAAATTAAGTTTTTATAATTTATGAATAGTAATAGAAATTCCTATTTATTGCACTGCTGCGCAAAAAACATGAATAAGAATTCCTATTTGATGAATAGTGACAGAAATTCCTGAAATAGGAATTTCTGGGGTGATAGGAATTCCTATATGGGTGCGGATGCTCTAAGGGAGAAACGGTGGCCGGGTTATGCACACATAACTTTTGAACGTGCTCAATTTGCTGCTCGATCCAATTTCTAATTGATTTGCTTTCAAGTTTCAAACATGTTTGTGGAGGGTTTGGCAGGGGAGGTCGCTAAAGGTTTGGCTCAAATGGGGCAAGTGATCATGAAGAGTTGAAGACGATGTTTTACAGTAAGTTCAGGGGGAATGAAAATGATGAGAAGCCTCTTTCTTCTAGGAAGATAGGGTTTGTTTCCATGGCAAAACCCAGGACGAAGTATGTTTCTTTGCGGACGCCAACATTCAAAATCGAACACTGGAAAGCTATAGAATCTAATCGTTTGCGACCGAAGTTCACTACCGATTGGAGAAGAGATTCTGGACTGACTAAATACTAAGGATAGATCATTAGTGTGACTGTTAGCAAGATTATCTCTTCCTCACAGAATCAATCATGAGAGCAATTTTCTCTTCTGCATTCAATATTGAATTGTCAAAGATGCATAAATTGAGTGATCTGTAATTATAGCCTTTATAGTAATTGATATTTTCCTGTGTTAGTTCATCATGTATAGCTATTTAATCTGTAAACTGTAATCTGTAAACTGTAATCTGTTTTGATCAATGAAAATACATTTCTACAGTGACATTGCTTTCTACCTAGGAAATGTTTGTGACAAGAATTTGAAGAATTGAATCCTTCAAAGTATAGTTGAAATAGAATTGAAATTTGATTTCGCGTGCATTGTGCAGGTTAGTTCATAAGTTTTACTATTGGTTATGTCATCAACATGAAATTTCATGGAATTTTGTAATTTTAATTCTTCTCTTTCGTTTTTCCGTAGGCCATGTATCCACCACGAATTGTTGCCTTAATACTGTGATTGAAATCATTGAGTAACACAAATAATTGATGCATAACTCCAATGACTATTATAGACAAATTAAGCAAGAACAATGACAAACTAATAAGTTTCAAAAACTGAATACATATATATATATACCAGCTAGCATGCATATATATGATATCATCCAGTATAGATATGAACACCTATAGCAACAAGTAAGATAGTGAGCAGTCCAAAGTAGATGATTGTGTGTACAACTATGGAGGGAATCGAAGACTTGTCTGCATATTCCCAAACTCCGCCACCCTTCTGTTGTTACAGTGACACCAAAAGAACAGTTCAACAATCAAAACTAACAAAGAATGCACCAATCAGAGTAGCTAACATAACCCAGCAAAGTATCAATCCCAAAAACTAAACAAAACAAATGAAGAAGAACACAAATCAGATTGTTTACCCAGTTCAGCAAATTGCCTACGTCTGGGGAGCAGATGGAACTACTCAATTTCACTATTAAAGGAACTTTTACAAAGGTACTCTCCCAAAACCCACTACATCCACATAAAACAGCGTCTCTCCTTTTTCTCTCTTTTATCTCTCTCTCCCAAAACTACATAACTGCTGCAGTTACAAATTGAGGCAGTTTTTCTCAATACAGATAACCCAAAAACCTAGAATAGGTCTATTACAACTTTGCTCATTAAAGAGCACGTGACAACAAAATGACTCAAACAAAGTTGAGCCAAACATCAACAATCTCCACCTTTGGCGAGACCTGTAAAGATACCAGAAGAGAGCCAACAAAACAACAACACATCAAGAACCTCCAACTTTAACAAGAAGTAATCTTGTTAAACCAACAGTGAATAATTCCATCTACTCAGCCAACATATCAAACACCCACAACATGAACCAAGTTCAAACAATGAATGAACTTGGTTGCAGCAACAACTTTGGTCAGCATATCAGCGGGATTTTCCTCAGTTCTAATCTTCTTGAGAACTATGTTACCATTCTCAACTTCCTCACGAATTCGATGATAGCGGACATTAATATGTTTGGTTCTAGCGTGACAGATTTGATATTTTGCCAAATGAAGTGCACTTTGGCTGTCACTAAATACCTCCACCTGTTTCTGAAAAATCCCCAATTCATTCATCAAACCATGAAGCCATAAAGCTTCCTTTACAGCTTCAGCAGCAGCCATATACTCAGCTTCAGTTGTTGATAAAGCTGGAATATCTTGCAAAATTGATCTCCAACTAATAGGTGCTTGAGCCATAGTAAATACATAACCTGTTCTAGACCTTCCATTATCCAAATCACCTCCAAAATCAGAATCAACGTAACCAACACCAAAATTTCCAGAATCCTTTCTCTGGAAATGTAACCCGAAATCTCTTGTTCCATGTAGATATCTCAATATCCACTTAGCAGCTTTCCAATGCTCTATACCTGGATTATGCATGTATCGACTCACCAATCCAACGGCATGAGCAATATCAGGTCTTGAACAAACCATAGCATACATTAATGAACCCACAAGACTAGAATATGGAATTTTAGCCATTTCATTCACTTGTTCATCGATTTTTGGACATTGTAGAGCACTAAGTTTAAATTGAGAAGCTAAAGGTGTACTTACAGATTTTGTATCATCATTCACACCATACTTTCGGAGAAGCTTCTGTAAGTATTGCTTTTGAGTCAAGCAGACCACACCATGCTCTCTATCTCTCATAATTTCCATTCCAAGAATCTTCTTAGCTTCACCAAGATCCTTCATTTCAAATTGCTTCTTCATTTGAGCTTTCAACTTTTCGATTTCCTGCATATTCCTTGAAGCAATGAGCATATCATCTACATATAACAACAAATATATGAAAGAACCATCAGGCAGCCTCTGAAAATATATACAATGGTCATAACTGCTTCTTTTATACATCTGGTTTCTCATAAACTCATCAAATTTCAGATACCATTGTCTTGGTGATTGCTTCAACCCATACAGTGATTTCTTCAACTTGCACACAAATTCTTCTTTCCCTTTCACCTGATACCCATCAGGTTGGGACATATAAATCTCATCATTTAAATCACCATGGAGGAACGCTGTTTTCACATCTAACTGTACTAACTCAAGATCAAATTGAGATACCATAGCCAACATAATACGAACTGAACAATGCTTTACTACCGGAGAGAAAATCTCATTAAAATCAATACCTTCCTTTTGTGCATAGCCCTTAGCAACTAATCTTGCTTTAAATCTCACACCACCTTGTTCAGAAAAATCCTCCTTCTTTGTGTATATCCACTTGCAACCAATAGCTCTTTTTCCCTCGGGTAGCTTTACCAAATCCCATGTGTGATTCTTCAATAAGGATTTCATTTCCTCATCCATAGCCATGCTCCAGCCCTATCTCTCTGTACTGAAAATAACTTCCTTGAAATCAGATGGTATGCCAATACTCATTATATGAAAAGCAAATGCAACAAAATCCTTATGCCAATTTGGCTTTCGGATTTGTCTTCTTGGTCTATTCACTGCTATAGACTCTTGAATTTCAGTTCCTCCAGTAGAAGCTTCTACACCAGCACCATCATTTTCTTCATTGTTGTCAATCTCATCATCTCCAACTTGAGTAAAGTCTGGAATAGCAGTAGAGACTTCAAGCTCCACCTTTTCATCAGCTTTTTCTTCTTTTGAAACTTCACCATCATTCTGCTTCTTCGATAACATACTATCTTCATCAAACGTCACATCTCTACTAATGACAAGCTTCTTCAATTCTGGACACCACAATCTATAACCCTTGACTCCACTACTTACACCAACAAACTGAGCTTTCCTGGCTCTAGGAGAAAGCTTACTTCCAGTAACATGAAAGTATACAGGACACCCGAAAATACGCAGATTATTATAATCAAATGTAGGTTTGCCGGTCCATACCTCATAGGGAGTTTTACCATTAATTGCTGCAGAAGGTAGTCTATTGATAATATGACAAGCATAGTTGATAGCTTCTGCCCAAAACTCCTTCCCCATCTCAGACTGAGACAACATACATCTCACTTTTTCAAGCAAAGTCCGGTTCAACCTCTCTGCGACTCCATTTTGTTGTGGCGTTCTTGCAACTGTGAAATGTCTTTTAATACCTTCATTCTTGCAGAATTCTTCAAAATCTTTTGAAGTATATTCTCCACCATTATCTGACCTCAAAGCCTTTATCTTCTTGCCAGTTTCATTTTCAACCATCTTCTTCCAACTTGTAAAAATACTGAGAACTTCATCTTTGTGAGTCATTAGGTAAACCCAAGCTCTTCTTGAATAATCGTCAACAAAAGTCACATACCAGTGCTTGCCACTCTTTGAAGCTGTTTTTGTTGGACCCCAAACATCGGAATGTACATAATCAAGAACTCCTCGAGTTTGATGTATAGCAGTCCCAAAACTCACTCTTTTTTGCTTCCCCAATACACAATGCTCACAAAAATCAAGTTTACCAGAATTAACTCCCTTTAATAATCCCTGTTTGACAAGCCCTTGCATAGCTTTCTCACCGGCGTGTCCGAGTCTCAAGTGCCACAACCTTGTATTATCGATATTATCAGCCACACAAGCAACAGCAGCAATGCCTACCACTGTTTTTGCTTCAAGAAAGTACAATTTCTGGATACGGGGTGCCTTCATCACAACCATAGAGCCTTTGGTGACTTTCATCATACCATCTCCCAAGTGAGCAAGATAACCATTTTCTTCTAAAGTGCCCACTGAAATCAGATTTTTGGAGAGATTAGGAACATACCAGACATTGGTTAGAGTTCTAATTACACCATCATGGAACTTTAATTTGATAGTTCCAATTCCCTTCTTCTCCAAGCCATAGTCATCACATGTCAGGACATCACCACTTACATTAGTATCCAGCGTAGAAAACCAATCCCTTCTTGGAGTCATATGCTCAGTACAAGCACAATCCAAAATCCACTTATCCATGTCATTTATAGGTGACACAAAGAGCACATAATCAACCTCCTTCTCAGCATGTACTACATTGGCAGTAGAACTTGAGGCTCTGCTTAGGAGCTTTGGACACTCCTTTTTCCAATGGCCCCTATTATGACAAAAGGCACATTCATCTCTTTCTAAGCTTTTCCTTTCCTTAGAAAAACTTCTTGAATCAGAGGGAGCTCTGCTCTTGTTTTTGTTTCTTCTTCTATCACGAGATCTGCCTCTTACATGTAGAGCTTCTGAAGTGGAAGAGTTATCATGTTTATCTTTATGTCGTAATTCATCAATGCATTAGACACTTCATCAAATTTAATAGTGTCTTTACCATATAGCAAAGTAGTAGCTAAATGATCATATGCATCAGGTAATGAATTTAACAACAGTAAGGCCTTATCTTCATCCTTAATGTCTTCATCCAAATTCAACAAATCAACAATTAACTTGTTGAATGCATCAAGGTGTTGAATCATCTTCGTACCTTTGAACTGAAATCTGTACAGCTTCTTCTTCAAGTGCAAACGATTCTCTATGCTCTTCGTCATATACTTGTCCTCCAATTTCTGCCATAATACCTTTGCCGACGTCTCTCGCATCACAGAGTATTTTTGAGCCTTAGCAAGACACAAACGAATCGACGAGCAAGCAACCCGATTCAATTTCTTCCATTCTTCCTCATCCATATCTTCAGGCATATCTTCGAGAGTTATATCCAAATCTTGTTGAGCCAAGACATCTCTAACTTCACACTGCCACATTCCGAAGTTATTGGTTCCGTCGAACTTCTCCACTTCAAACTTTGCATTCTGCACCGTTGTTCTTGCAACTCGGCACCACCTCCACCGAATGGATTGACCTCGACATCTTGATTGCCTTCCATTTACCCCAACCGGATCAAAGCCGAAGCTCTGATACCAATTGTTGTTACAGTGACACCAAAAGAACAGTTCAACAATCAAAACTAACAAAGAATGCACCAATCAGAGTAGCTAATATAACCCAGCAAAGTATCAATCCCAAAAATTAAACAAAACAAATGAAGAAGAACACAAATCAGATTGTTTACCCAGTTCAGCAAATTGCCTACGTCTGGGGAGCAGATGGAACTACTCAATTTCACTATTAAAGGAACTTTTACAAAGGTACTCTCCCAAAACCCACTACATCCACATAAAACAGCGTCTCTCCTTTTTCTCTCTTTTATCTCTCTCTCCCAAAACTACATAACTGCTGCAGTTACAAATTGAGGCAGTTTTTCTCAATACAGATAACTCAAAAACCTAGAATAGGTCTATTACAACTTTGCTCATTAAAGAGCACGTGACAACAAAATGACTCAAACAAAGTTGAGCCAAACATCAACACCTTCCCACGGCCGGAATCTGAAACATGACACCTGGAGTCAACAACACGAACAGCACCACCGCTACAACCACCGGTCCCCAATCTGCCTCCATCACTTAGTTACTTCCCCAGTACGTTGTACGTTACTCTTTCTTTTTATTTGGTTTCTGAGATTAAACAAAGGTAACGAAGGAGAGGAAGAGAAAGCCAGCCAGGCATTTGACGAGTAGATAGGTGCAGTGAAGAAGATGAGGTCGAAGGCAATAAGGTCGGTTGGGACTTGGGCGCAGCAGTGAGTGGCCAAGTGCACGTTTAGACGTGTCCCGATTCTGTTGTTTATCAATTCATGTGTAAACTATAGAAAAATGTCTGGGGATTCTTTTTTGGATCGGATTACACAAATCTGTGACTTGTGCAACATCCTTCCAAATTTGATTTACGCCTACTTATCTATTCTAATAATTCTACAAAAATTCTAGACCGTTAAATCAAGAAAAACAAATATATAAATAAGCATGAAAAACCAATATCCATGAATTTCTTATTATATATAAATTAGTGATACAAAATTTAACAATGTGAAAGATCAATACTCTAAAAAGAAAAAAAGAAAACCGAAGTCCCGAATAATGAGTTAATTAATGGCATGAAAAATGAGGAAAAAAGAGAAACATGTATAATACATCGACTCTCTGGTAAATGGTAATATGCACTTAGCCTGTGTGAATTTGGATGCCTACTGCCAAAACAAGGATGGTAATTATAAAGATGCCGAAGAAAAGGAGTGTGTGGACGACAATGGCCTTGCCATTTGTGGTGAAGCTCCCAAACTCAACATTCTTGGAGTTTCCAGGTAGCTGGAATAGGAGCCCAGGAGAGAGCAGTATGAACAACAAGAACCCTAGCATAACAGGTGCCCAATCCAACATCTTCTATGTATTGTTTGCAATATTATCTGATAGCATATATCTAACTGAACAAAAACCACAAGGCACAGGACTTTGCTATTTATAAAACACATGCTTAAGAAGCAAAGCAGATTCCAGAAAGAAAACAACTATTAAATCCCACCTAGCTTTTGAGTTATGTTATTTGCCTTAGCTTTTATACGTGAATGATGTGATTTGATTTCAGGTCCCATTGCAAGTTGTAAGCATCCAGACTCAAAAGCCTCCAAGGTAACCAAGGCATCTTCTGCTTTACACACAGTTGAGGTTGCAATTGTATCATGAACAATTTTAACACCCCCACTTCTTTGAGGGGGTTTAGCACATATTTTTGCATATCACAGCATAATTCGCACGCAAAGGCCCTTTCCTCTTCTCTAAAGAAATGCATCCTTGAGATGCCTTACATAAACCCCACTGCAAGAATTCAACAATGGACTTTTTATGCTATGAAAGCGTTTCAAGCTATTTACTCTAAAAAGATAAACCAAAATCGGTAATTAGGTCGTGCAAGATTCGAGTCTACTAACACAACTAATTAGAATAACAAATAAATCGAAATAAATATATTATTTCCACAATCATCTGACTTAGAGCAAGTTCACCGGTGGTATATTGCCATGGCACCAGCTCAGATTTTTTACCCAGGCCAGAGAAAAAAGCCAAATTTGCACTTTTCACCAATACTAGGTCAATTGTACAGTAAATGACTCAAGCCTCTTCTTGGGTCAAGTTTCTGACCCAAGCAAGAGATTTTGAAGACCCAGGCTTCCAGCGTGGCCCAAAGAAGATGAGGAAATATGACGCGCCAAGAGGAGAGAAAAAATAATTGACCTAGTGACCCTGACCCAATGGGTGGAAGCAACTGTCCAGTGTTGGTGAATATTATAGTGACTTGTTGTCTCCGTGACCCACCGACCCTAACTTATTGATCAAACGGGTGAACTTGCTCTTAGTGATAATCACTAATTCATAAGTCTAATGCTAAGTTGAAAACTTGAAGTCATACAAATTAAAAATAAAGATTTAATTCTTAGAGATTACATATAATTTATGTAAGAAAATAAATCATGAATGCAATTAAAAATCATGGTTTGTACTTTGGGGCATGCGGCATTTAAAGATTTGATTTCATTGGATATGACCGGGCAGTACACTTATCCCGAACCTTTCAGTATTAATTACCGGAAAAATAAAATCCGTAGACCTCAAAAAAGCAATATGGGAGGGTATTTCAGTTAGGAAAGCGTTGACGTGCAGAGCTTTGATTGGTCCACTTTCTCATCGTCCCATTTTTTCATAGTCAAGGGTAAAATCTGCGCGGCTCGCTTCTCGAGGTTCTCTCTCTCTCTCTCTCTCTCTCTCTCGCCGGTCGGAGAAACCAGGTGTTGCCCCCGACCGACGAGTCCTTCATTTTTCAAATTTCAAACCCCTGCAATTCCAATCCCTCACCGCTCCAATCCAATTTCTCTTGGCAGCTTCGTGCATGGGCGTAAGCTTGAGCTGCTCTGAGGGGGCTACCGTTTCGTCCGGTAAGGTTTCCGGTCGCCGTTTTGATTGGAATTGAAATTCTGAAAACGAAATTGTGATTTGATTTGATTTATATTTTAATTGTGATTGTATTTAGAATTTGATGAATCCGGTGATTGGATGTCGGTGCAGTTTTGTAGCGAGCTGTGAGATAAAGAAGCGACGATGGCTAGTCAAGGCGGTTCTTCGAGGAGAAGTCTGTCGTTGACGAACGCATCGTTGCAGGAGAAGAAGAAAGACAATCATAACCATGGAGGTAGCGCCGGCCATGATTCGTCACGAAAATCTGTTTCGTCGAGTCGTCCTTCTATGTATGCCTTCAATTTATCATAAATTTCATGTATTCTTTATTGTTAATTCAATTTTTATTGTAATGTGAGCCTTGAAATTTAGTATTAATAAACATTGATAGCTAACTAATAGTTGAATTGTGTCTTGGAATGTAAGTAACTAATGCTACTTTTCTGTGCTTGGGATTTGGTGGCAGGGGGTTAGCCGGAGAGCGTACAGTGAAACGGCTGCGGCTGTCGAAGGCTCTAACAGTACCTGAAAGTACTAGTGTGCAAGAAGCCTGTCGCAGGATGGCTGCTCGGAGAGTTGATGCGTTGTTGTTAACTGACTCTAACGCATTGCTTTGTGGAATACTTACCGACAAGGTATGCCTTTGGATTCAATGTGACATTTGACGAGAGGTTGTAGTTTTTCAAGGACTTGTGTTGATGGATCTACTTTTTGTGGATGAAGGATATAACAACAAGAGTTATTGCACGTGAGCTTAGTCTTGAGGATACACTTGTTTCTAAAGTTATGACGAGGAATCCAATATTTGTGCTCTCTGACACTCTTGCAGTTGAAGCCCTTCAGAAGATGGTGCAAGGTTGGTGATAATGGGAGGAATATTATTTATTGATGTACTGCTATCTGTTTGTGTTTGCTGTTTGTATGCGATGCTGATTTATGCATTTACAGGAAAATTTAGACATTTGCCTGTGGTAGAGAATGGAGAGGTTATTGCTTTACTTGATATAGCAAAGTGTTTGTATGATGCTATTGCTCGAATGGAAAGGGCAGCTGAAAAGGGAAAGGCTATTGCTGCTGCTGTCGAAGGTGTTGAAAAACATTGGGGCACCTCTAGTTCTGGTTGGTAGAGAGTAGAGTACTATCATTTTTCTTGTAAAATATGTTCTTTGATATTGTGTAATTTCTTTGTGAGAATATCCTTCTTCCATGTTTGAGATTCCTGAATATTAAAGTCTGCTTTTATTTTATTTTATTTGAGATGCAGGTTCCAATTCATTTGTTGAAACACTTCGTGAAAAGTTGTTTAGGCCATCTTTGTCTACTATCATTCCGGACAATACAAAGTAGGTAATATTATTTTGTGTGTTATATGTAGCCACTCTGTTATTAAGTTTGTACAGGTTTTCATTCAACGGATAGATATTTCTTCCAGGGTCTTGACAGTCTCGCCAACAGATACAGTTTTGGCAGCAGCAAAGAAGATGCAAGAGATGCGAATTAGTTCTGCAGTTGTGACAGTTGATAACAAACCACGAGGAATCCTTACGTGAGTCATTGTGTGTGTGTGTGTTAAGTTTTATATTATTTTAATGGACAGGCAAAGAGTTTATAAAATGCTCGATTCTGTCCATTTTCATTGTTGTAATCATGTTGTTTTGTGAATAGAAATGAATCATAATTTGTAGTTTTGACTCTTGTCAGTTCTAAGGATATTTTGATGCGGGTCATATCACAAAATCTTTCTCCGAAGACCACCCTTGTTGAGAAGGTACATTCCTAACGATTTGAAATTGTCTTAAATGGGTGTTCTGATGAAAACTTTAAACTAAACCCTCAGTCCTGTTATCTGTTACAACTTGGAATTTATAATATCTGCTGATGCCATAGAGCACTTCACCTTATGCTTGTATAAGTAGAGGATAATAATCAAAACTGCAGATCGTCATACTTTTGATTTTCTTAACAGGTCATGACTCCAAATCCAGAATGTGCCTCAGTTGATACGCCAATTGTTGATGCACTGCACACTATGCATGATGGAAAATTTTTGCACCTGCCAGTAGTAGACAGAGGTAAGATGATGACTCAGAAAGAGTATTTCCCCCTTTTGTTATCTTACATTTTTAAAAGTAATAGAAAACTTTAATTTTTGCTAATTATGGATCGATGAATACAGATGGAGTTATAGTTGCTGTTGTCGATGTAATTCATATCACTCATGCTGCTGTGGCCACTGTAAGTCAAGTCCCTACCTAGTGTTGATTGTTACAATTTAGTAACAATGAAATAGAAAATTTGACGTCATTCTCTTTCTAAACAGGTTGGAAATAGTGCTGGAGTGAACAATGAGACCACAAATACTATGATGCAGAAGTTTTGGGATTCAGCCATGGCCTTATCTCCAACTGATGAAGACGAGGATTGTCGGAGGTATGTATTTGTTTATCTGTATGTGCAGCAATGTTGCCGTGGAATTTTAACTTAGTTTTTCCTCTTCTATGTGCCTAAGCATTGTCATCGTCATTGCAGTGAAAATTCTTTAAGACTGGCTTCAGAGGGAGCAGAGACTAGGGTGTCACATCCCTTTCCATCATCAATTCTTCCAAATACTTTTGCCTTCAAGCTTCAGGATAAGAAAGGCCGAATGCACAGATTTACTTGCAGTACGTTCCTTGTTACCAGCAGCTAATGAAATGAGTATATACCTGTGTTCATATCATAGATTGGCATGTTGTGATTTTAAAACATGTAATTGAGGTCTATATTTTTTTATTTACATACAATCATAAATCGGCAACCGCTCCTGACATCTCTGTTTTTTCTTCCTCAACAGATATTCAGAGTTTGACTGATCTCATAACTTCCATTATTCATAGAATGGGAGATGACATTGACCGCCACAACCTTCCTCAGATATTGGTATTTCTCTGATCAACACTGTATACATTTTGTGGGTACTTTTGATTCATATTGTAGAGAAATTTCTCATCCTAATCTTGTTTTAATGGGTGGCACCGTAGTACGAAGACGAAGACCATGATAAAGTAATATTGGCATCCGATAGTGATCTCGCTGCAGCCGTGGACCATGCAAGGCAAGTTGGTTGGAAGGTATGATTAATGTGCCTACTGTCATTCGATGCTTAAAAAGAAAATGTGGTGTTTAACTGTTTTGAGTATGGAGCCTTTTTTTTTTTTTTTTGGTTGGCTGATAATGATAGAGATTGAATGGTATAATTCTTTTGTTGGAGACATTAGTTTCTGTTACGAATTTGTTTGACAATAAGAATGATCGTCTCCTGCAGGGCTTGAGATTGCATTTAGATTTCTCGGGAACAGCTGGCAGTCGTCGAAAGGCTACAGCTGGAGGAAGCGTGGATTATGCTTATGCAGATTCTGCTTGGGCATCAGCATACAGTGCCGTGGCAGCTGGGGCAGCACTTGTAGCTGGCTTTGGCGTTTTGGCATACTTGAAGAGATCCGGCAATAACTGATACCATTTTTTGTATTGCAGCCCAAGACAGATTGTCCTAGAGCAGCAGAACTGTCACTCCTTGAGACCACATTGGAATTGGCCGGGAGGGCAGAACATGTGCTTTCTATGTGCTTTTTATACAATCCTTACACATTTAACAACTGAAAAAATTCATTTTTTGTGCTGATTATTTGCTCACATACTTGCGTGACTGAACTCTCTGATGCGTACAAAGTTTACGCAGCCTCATGAACTCGTGTAAGAACCAAATGGAGCTACCTGAAAGGTACAAGTTCTTGGATTCAGGGAATTTGAATTATTTGATTTTAAACAGTATGGTGTCCGATCTGAACTTCATAGTGTCATCTGATCAATGCTCTTAATAAGGTACTTGTGTTTACATCCACAGTTGTTCATTATTCCGTTCTATGTGTTCGAGAACGAAAAACTCTTTGGTGGATTAGCCATTTCACTTGACCGGATTGACCGCGATCGTGTTCTTGATTGAGTGTCTAAGTGGGAGATATTTTTAGCACGAGCGGATGCTAGACCAAATGGTTAAATGGTACTAGGCAACCATTCTAGTCTATTCTATTCACTGGATCAGTGATTTATAACTAGTTCTTTAACTTGTTTGTCGGTTCACCTCCGAAATTGTTGTATTCTTTATGAAACTTGGGGATGCTACTACTAGTAGTACTATCAGAGAAGGAAATGTCCAATGGTGGAAAACTCTGACTTCGTGTATACCTTAATCCTTAAGTTGAAACCGAAGTACATACTCTTTGATTAAGAATTTGAATTCGAGTTCACCATACCCTTCCTTATTTTGTTTTTGTCTTCCCAATGGTCCACATCCTGATCACCCCCAAGCATGGCCAATTTTTAAACAACGAAGCCCGTGATTTGAGCCGAAACAAATTTAAAGACATGTCGCCAGCAGAATCAATTTGCATAAAGTCTCGCACTCACATGTAGCGCACACATTTTATGTAGTTGTGAAAATGGAACAACAACAAAAAGAGTCCTAGTGTGTTTTGACACGAAATGCCTCATGAGGTTGAAAATTGTCACAAGTTGCAAGATTTGCAAGCATGCTTTGCTTCACATGTTTGGCATTGGAGATTAGACATATGCCATAGTGGAACAATGACATGCTCTAGCCCACTGAAACAGTGTTCCCAATTCCCCCCATTGTGTGTCCCTAGTTCTTTTTTTTTCTTTCTTTTCTGTAATCCAATTATGTTAGACTAATGTGTTTCACCTGTAAAGTGTTAAAGTGTTTCATGACAAAAGAAAAGGAAAATCTAAAGTGCCAAAGTGTGTTTTTGACAAAAGAAACAAAATTTAGTGTTTTTTTTTTTTATAACATTCATCGTTACTTTAAAAATTAAACTGTTGTTCAAGGAAGGTTAATACCGTAACTTCCGTTGTGTGTCTTGACCTAATTAGACTAGAATAGTAGTTACCTTAGTAGATAGGGAATCCCTGATTACTTGGGATACTTGATGTAATGCCTATATAAAGGCCTCCTTATCTATCAATAAAGTAACGCTTTACATCTATATTGTTTCTCCTACAACACGTTATCAGCACGTAGTTTCTAACCCTGTGCTTGATAGCAAAAACCCTAGCTTTTCTGCCGGCAACTGCTTGTCGGCAAAGAAGGCCCTCCCCAGAAATCACTTTCTGCCGGCAACCCCTTCGTCGGAAGAAAGAAAACAATCCCAGGGCACCAGGTTCTACCGACAACTCTTTGTCGGAAAAGCTAAGAAGCCCCCAGGAACTTTTTGCCGACAACCAATTCGTCGGTACATGATATACTATTGAACTGCCGACGACATCTTTGTCGGCAGAGGCTGAAGAAGCTCAGGGCACCCAGTAATTTGCTCTGGGCACCCTCCGATGGTTCGACGGCGTCCTCTCTCATCGCCTCCCCGCCGCGATGCAATCCAGAGACGACGCCTGCTCGGTCGACGCCTCAGCCCGAAGCCGCTCCAATCCGGCGGCCCACCTCGATGCTTCGACGAAGCCCTAGCGCGCTCCAACCTAGTCGTCGCAGCCTCTGACGTCGCCGCCTCTGTCGACGCAGCCCAAACGACGTCGATGCCCGGATTTGCACGCCTGCACGCAGCTTAGCGCCGCCGACCCAGTCCTGCTGCCCCGATTCGTCACCGTTTCAGTCAGATCCGGATCTCCAGATCTCGACCCGGACCCTTGGGCCTGACCCGACCCGTGTCCAACCCGACCCGATTCGGCTGTTAAACGAATTCTACTGTGCAAGGGGCAAAACGGTAATTGTACTTACCTCGGTTAAAAAGTTTTTACCATAAAGGTTAAAAACAGTTACTACAGTAATTCTTTTATTAGTTTTACTGCTCCATATATGGTGAATATGACTAACCATATGTTTTTCTTTTCCATGAAACTTATTGCACGACGCATCGCGATGTAATTGCGAGGATTATTTCGTTGCACGTACATGGAAGAGCATCTCAAAATTGCACAAGGATCATAACCGAGTCCTTAAGCGCAATTTTTAAACGCAGTTCATTTGGCGAACTAGCAAGTATGATTTAATAAAAGTTCCCGTTTTTCGCAATTTCAATTATTTGAACTTGTGTATATGTGTTGGAACTTGTGTGTTTTTCAGGACGATACAAAGGGGCCCCACCCACCCCTGCGTATCACAGTATTTATGGGGTAACTGTGATGTTACCGTCCAAAGTTGTGCTTGTGGCTGTGATGTCACTGTGAACCACAACTCTTCGTGAATATTTAATCACGATTCCGACATAATATTGTCGATGCTTGTGACGATCCTAAGGGAGTCACAAAGGGGACAAACTCATGATGTGTGACGGAAATTGTCACTGTAACATCGATATGTGACGGAAATTGTCACAACAAATTGAATTGAGTAACCAGAATCTTGGTCTCGACCATTCAATTCCTTCCCTCTTGTTCTTTTGATATAAAGAAACAATTGACCATAAAATGCGCCTAGAGAATGGCCATTGAAACAAAGAGAGAATCATGTCATTGATATGGTTCTATCGGTTCACTAATTGCAAAATTGCAATCATATGGTCAATGTATACAAGAGATACATGGAAGAAGATGAGAGTATATCCTCATGATTACGGATTTCAACAGCAAAAGATAATTTGCAATAAATATGAAGCATATGACTTCAATTTCATAGTCAAAGTGACTACAAATCCGTTGATTTTGTGCAGGCATAGACCTCACATGTGTGACTAATGCTACTTAGTCGATACACTCTTTATGGTCAAGATCTCGATATAACCGTTGGCATTTTGATGCATATATGGTTCGATTCCCTAAAAAAAAAGCTATATGTGAATGCAATGAATCGCATTACACATTTACATGGCATGTTGATTGAGTTCACCAACCTAATTGGTGATGTTAACTCGAAAAATCACAAGAGACAAAATGAGTGACTCGCGAGAAACTGCGATCCGCCAACTTGGCCGCGATCCGCCAGGCCTCGCTCGCCATGGCCATCCGCCAACTTGGCCGCGATCCGCCAGGCCTCGCTCGCCATGGCCATCCGCCAACTTGGCCGCGATCCGCCAGGCCTCGCTCGCCATGGCCATCCGCCAACTTGGTCGCGATCCGCCAGGCCTCGCTCGCCATGGCCATCCGCCAACTTGGCCGCGATCCGCCAGGCCTCGCTCGCCATGGCCATCCGCCAACTTGGTCGCGATCCGCCAGGCCTCGCTCGCCATGGCCATCCGCCAACTTGGCTGCGATTCGCCAGGCCTCACTTGCCATGGCCACTCGCCAGCTTGGCTGCGATTCGCCAGGCCTCACTCGTCAAGAAACAAATTGACATGCTTGCGTACATAAGCGGATGCATGCGCATTGCCCGGCCTCGGCCTCGGCACTCTTGCGCCCACCATAGCCCGCCTTGCCTAGCCTCGGTTTCGGCCTTGGCTTAGCTTACGCGTTGCTTGGACTACAGCTCCGCCACAACCACATGCTGCCGCCCCCTCGGTCTCCGGACCTTGGCACGCACACGGCCCGCCTAGCAGCGCCCCGGCCTCGGCCTCGGCGTTGGCCTGAACACGGCCCGGCCAGCAGCCATCTCGGCCTTATAAGCCCATGCACTCACCCCGGCACGTCTTGGCTTCGGCCTCGGCATGCTTTTGGCTCTTTAGCATGGCATCGGCCTCGTCAGGTCCTTGTTTTATGCCTCGGTAAGCCTTCGCTTCGGCCTAGGCTACCCATCGGCAACTCGCATGACCTTGACTCCAACATCAAGCCTCGGCCCCAAAAGCCTTTGCTTTTGCCTCGACACGCCTTGGTTTCGGCCTTGGCATGCCTTGACATTTGCTCGGCCTCGGCCTGCCCGTGCACCACCTCGGCTTCGGCCTTGGCTAGCCTAGCACGCGCCTATGCTTGACCCTGGCCCTTCCTTGCCTTGTTTCGGCTTGGCTCCCATTCTAGCTTGGCTTCGGCCTCGGATAGCTAGCTCATGGCCTCGGTCCTGGATACTTGGTTTAGACATTTATGTCTCTATAGTATCGATGTTGGCTCATTCTGGTTGTTTTCCGGCTCTATTTTTGAGCGTTAACGGATGTATCTAGTACGCCTTTAAGCATGCCTATGTTTTATCTTGTGATACTACACGCCATGTTGCACACTCTATAGGAATTGAGTATATATTCCGGTTTATATGTCTTGGCATAAAACCCTTGTCTCTACACTCTTATGAATGTATCATAGAGACATTGAGTGTGTAGCTAATCTACATCGAACCTTGCTCACCACTTAAAGATATTGGTGCCAACGTTTATCACCTTGAAACTCATTGTGAAAATTGAATTGATTTCTTATGTATCGCTTCTAATGAATGCGCACAACTTATGAGTCAATATTGTGAATGTATTTCACGTATACTATGATTCGGATTCTTTGAATCGACGACTCATGTAGACTCTTCCATACATAGTCCGGAATTTTGGACATGTTTTGATGATCCATATATGCAAGAAAGCTATGGACATCGTTTCTTTTGAGCAAAGAAGCTATTGGGATCAAAGATTACCAAAAGAATTTGGTAGCGTCATGAGCAATGCTCAAGGCTCAAGGATGACATTAACGTCACCCAAGTCTTCCTCCAAGTCAATGGAAGCACCATCTATGCATTTAAACGTGCATATGATCCCCCCTTATGATCCTTCATTAGCTATGCTCAACATATGGAAGCTTAATCTTTAGCAAAGTTTTGGAGTAACGCTCTCCTACGCTAAAGGCAATGATACATAAGATGATGGCTTTGATGCCTTCTCATAGTTCAATTTGAGATACAATGATACTATGGTGATATACCTCATGGTTAAACTCAAGCCATAACACTTAGATGTTATGAAGCACCTTCACAATGATTGAAAAGTAGCAAAAACCTAAAATTTCTGGTTTTTCAGCTCGCGGACTCGTCATTGTGAGGACCGGTTTACCTACTTTTAGGCCGGTTCTTGAGGTGAAATTTGGTCCACCGATTCCTAACATCCATGGCTACCTGCTCATAAAATTTCAGAGCCATTGGACACCTGGAAGGTGATGAACCACTCGACACAAACGTTCACTGACCTCCGGCGACTATTCCGACCGGTTCGGTATGTTTCCGACCGGTTCCGGCAATGAGGCCGGCGGCGTTGGAATCCTAACACATGTGCCTACCTACTGTTAAAATTTGGTGGCATTTGGTGTTCCGGAACATAGTGAAACGTTTCAGGAAGCATACATGCATGTTACATTTTGTAACGGAATGCATCTTGTTAACGTATAAGTGTTAACGATCAATACCCTATACCGTCCACATACTTTATGTGCCATATTGCGCTACCACAAGCGCTCAATGATGGGTTATTTGATTATGAATAACGTCTTTGAATAAGACGTCAGCTTCCACCTATAGTCCGCTATATATAAACCTTAACAGGCGATCTCGTTTATGTCACTTTTTGATGAGCCAGTCTCCCCGTCGTTAGGGGGAGAGAAGAACAAGTTTGTTCAAGTAGAACGACTTGGCATTGCCGTGGTTTGTCCCCACTGTGCCTCATCATGTTCCCAAAGTCCCATAAATCAAAGTGACGAGATTTGATATACATGCTGCAAAGAGCAAACTATTGGTCTTTCAAGGAAAAGATCGGAATAGTACTCTTGTATCAACATGCCTGTAAGGATTGATGTCCAAATCAATGGACATATTGTCATTCATAAATGGTGACATGGTGACTCCACAAAAGTGGTAGATGGTGTCACTAGGCCGTGACTCTCACAAGAAGTGTAGAGAGGGCACTTTGTTCGATATACACTCGCCGAATGCGAGTATGGCACAACTTGATCCTCGGATCAATGACAACTCATTCGTCTCATGGATTTTCTGGATTAAGGTTATTATTGGGGGACGCCTCAATGAGAAGCCAATCCATATAGAGATCTCTACAAATGCGAATTACACTAGTGTACATGAGTACGTGGTCTATGAGTTAGATATCGAATACACTCACTTCGTTGAAGCAAATACCAACGTTGTGAATTGGCCTACACGGAAAGATATGCGATCCAGTTTATACAAAGAGATAGGTCCTTGGTCAGGTGATGCCGACACCGCAAGTGTAAACCCTATCGATAATCTTTGATTGAAAGCGTAGTGAGAAAAAGAGCCTAGACTCACCTTGTGGCGCAAGGTCTCTCACAAACGCCCTGGAATCGACTACGATGACATATGCTCTCGTAATGGAGTCATATCACACTCCACTACCTTGTCAGTTAGGTAGTTCCGAAAAACTGATCATGCAGCTTGTATCATCTCTATTGGGACTAAGTAAAGAGATGTACATAAACATCCTAAACGGATTAGTTTTCACCCAAGTCAAGTAAGCAAAAATCACGATTGAGTGACTACTTGATTGGAGATGGGATGAAAGAAATCATGCCTATTTGCGTGTAAACTTTGGATGAATTGTGATTGAAGTATCACTAATCCGACGTTAAGAATGAAAAGATCTTGGGAATACTTGGTCTCAAATGTGAGAACCGTTAGTGATGAACTTGTTCATCTATCGGCTTATGGCAAACTAATGGACGTTAAACCAAAGCCTATATGTATCCCATGATTAGTCGATGTCTTGAGAAGACTCGTTTCGTCTATGTGACGAGAAGTCTTGGGAGATGAAACTCTCTATCTAAGTATCATGTGCGCAATCATGTGCTTGTCATAATATGCTCGACTCGACATCTCATTCGCTATAAACTTATAAAGCCAAAGTGATGGCTAGACGCGCCCACGCAATGCCATGGTATATGGCGGTACTTTCTTTTAAGAGAGAAAGGTTTAGGCTCATTCGATCCCATCATGAAAGACACATCAATAGGCAATTCCAGATTCTGCCTAGTTCTGTACGTCAACTTCCCCGTGACCTACATGACAGCTCACTCATCGGAAAATGGTAAACTTAGTACCGTTGGAAAGCTCTATGTGTCTACTTTCCAGGGACACTAACCATTTGATCATAGCTATCATATTGAGTGAGTTATGGCTGTTTTAGCAAAGTAGGACGAATCTGTCCGGTAATTTGCAGATCAGTCACCTTCGACAGAGCTTTGTGATCAGCTCAGAACGAACCACGTTGTGTACTTTATACCACTGGAAAGATATGGGTGTCTAGTTTCCAGAACATTTTACGGTTCGTTCATACCTACTGTATCGAAGGAGTTATGACTATTTAAGTACACGAAGGTCATGCTGCGCGTGAATCTGATTTTCAACGCAAACTCTAGTTTTGAGTTGTTGAGCAACCTTCTTCCTTAAGACCAAGTAAAGCTAAGTGTAGCTGGTCTGATACAAGGATAATGTGGCCGTATTCAATGACTCGATCATTGGCCACGCCTACTTTTGAAGCTTGTGAGGAGCGTTTGTATACGCCATTAATCTAAACTCCAAGATTGAGTTACCAATCAGGGGGAGTTATCTTGTAGACATCAGGGGGAGTCTACCTCACATATAATCTTCAATTGTAGTTGGTGCGTTGTGCTCTTTTCCCTTCGACCAAGCTTTTTATTTTTACCCAAGAGGTTTTGTTTTGCTTGGCAAGGTTTTAGCGAGGCAACATGTTATGCACCGTGTCACATTAGGTACGCGACACAAGGGGGAGTGTTCAAGGAAGGTTAATACCGTAACTTCCGTTGTGTGTCTTGACCTAATTAGACTAGAATAGTAGTTACCTTAGTAGATAGGGAATCCCTGATTACTTGGGATACTTGATGTAATGCCTATATAAAGGCCTCCTTATCTATCAATAAAGTAACGCTTTACATCTATATTGTTTCTCCTACAACAACTGTGAGGATTTATTTCATTCATCATTTTAGGTGCGATGTGTTTGTGATGAGGTATTAACATGTTTGAATAGTGTCGAAATTAGTATTAGTCACACGAACCAAACTTACAACATTAAAAAAAATTAAATGTAATCTGGTCAATTAATAATTTCGAACAGTTAACCAAAGTATGAGTTAAACATGTTAACAATTAAACATGGTAACACAATCATTACTCGTTCTCCAGGTCAAACATGGTAACTGAAATTAAATGACGTGTAAATTCCTCATGATTTTCATATTTGACAGTTACGACATTTGTGAAACTCTAAGAGCATCCCTAGTGGATGCTTCAAATTTTAAGGTCATATTTGAATTCTTGTGCTGACTGAGTTTTTGAAGGGTTTTTGACATTTAGGTCATTGTTCCTCTCCAACCCATATGTCTAATTTCAAACATATATTATCATTGTTTGAATTCTCTAACCAATACAGAGGACGAGAGAAAGAGAAGAGAATAGAGAGGAAAGAGGGAAGATTGATGGTAAAAGAGAGATAAAACAATTCATTAATTTTGTTTGGCAGTTTGGTTTTCCTCTGCCAAATTTGGCAGATTTCATTTATGTCTGCCATCCACGTGTAATTGGAGTATGGGTTGGAGGGTTAAAAAGCCAAAATCAAATTGGAGTATGGGTTGGAGGGTTAAAAAGCTAAAATCAAATGGCTATTTGTTACCGTTAATTGCTGATTAGGATTTTGAAGCATCCATTGGGATGCTCTAACGACGCTTGTCAGTCAAACCCCTTTGACATTTTGCTTCACTTTCTTCATCTTCTTCTTCAACTAAACCCACGCGTCCCTCTCAGTCCTTCATTCACGAACCATCAAACTGAATCCGCTAAACAAATGGACCACGACCCTTTATTATTTACCATCTTTAAGCTAACACAAAATCAATTATGAAAGATAAAGAGCGTACCTAAACTCTCAACCTCAGATTACGCTGCCACCAAATAATAATAATTCCATTCTCTTTTCCTTTATTGCTTTCCTTAAAGAGAGAAAATCCAGTATATCTGTGTATCTGACCCAATTCCACTGCATTAGTACAAAACCAGAAGAGCTTCCCTCCCTCTGTTTCTTCACTCTGTACTTGTTTAAATATCTGGCCCAGGGTTAAATCTTCTCTTATCCCAGCAATGGCTGCAGCCTCCAAGACCAGACCTTTACTCTTGCCATCTTCATTCTTCTTACTGCTTCTCACTCTCTCATGGACTTCTTCAATACCCCATTTGGCTCTGGCCCAGCAAAACCAACCCATCAAGACCATTGTGGTTCTTGTCATGGAGAACAGGTCCTTTGATCACTTACTTGGGTGGATGAAGAAAGCTATCAACCCAGCCATCAATGGCGTCACAGGCCAAGAGTGCAACCCTGTTTCCACCAAAAACCCGGACCCGAAATCCATCTGCTTCTCAGACGATGCCGAGTTTGTGGATCCGGATCCGGGTCACTCCTTTGAGGCTGTGACGCAGCAGGTGTTTGGGTCTAGTCCTAATCCTTCAATGTCAGGTTTTGTTGAGCAAGCACTGTTAATGTCTTCCAATCTATCCGAGACTGTCATGAAGGGTTTTAGGCCGGAATCTGTGCCGGTTTACGCTTCTTTAGTCCGTGAGTTTGCCGTTTTCGATAGGTGGTTCTCTGCTATTCCGGGCCCAACACAGCCCAACAGGCTGTTTGTGTACTCTGCTACTTCACACGGCTCCACCAGCCATGTGAAGAAGCAATTGGCTCAGGGCTACCCGCAGAAAACCATATTTGACTCGCTTCATGAGAATGGCAAGGATTTCGGGGTCTACTTCCAGAACATACCAACCACTATGTTTTATAGAAACATGAGGAAGTTGAAATACATATTCAAATTTCATCAGTACGATTTGAGGTTCAAGAAACACGCTAGAGATGGCAAGCTGCCGAGCTTGACAGTGATCGAGCCACGCTATTTCGATCTCAAAGGAATGCCGGCGAACGATGATCACCCTTCTCATGATGTTGCCAATGGGCAGAAGCTGGTGAAGGAGGTTTATGAGACACTGAGGGCTAGTCCTCAGTGGAATGAGACCCTTTTGGTCATTACTTATGATGAGCATGGTGGGTTTTATGATCATGTCCAGACTCCTTATGTCAATGTCCCTAATCCGGATGGGAATAGCGGCCCTGCTCCTTATTTCTTCAAGTTTGATCGGCTTGGGGTTCGTGTGCCGACGATTATGGTGTCTCCGTGGATCAAGAAAGGGACTGGTAAATACTAACTACACTTCATTTCATTTTCATTAAGTTTATCGTTTAGAATGGGATTAATTGATTCATTTTATTAATTTGTTCCTGGTCCTGTGTAGTGGTCAATTTTACATCTGGCATTGAATATAAATGATCTGGCTGCAAGCAATTAAGATTTTCTGATTCATTTTCATGCTTCAATGCAGAGTGATGTTTATGTTTCTGATGGTTTTGCAGTAATAAGTGGTCCACAAGGACCGACACCAAATTCTGAGTTTGAGCATTCTTCAATCCCTGCCACAATAAAGAAGATGTTCAATCTATCCTCAAATTTCTTGACTCATAGGGATGCATGGGCTGGGACGTTTGAACAAGTTGTTGGGCAATTAACTTCTCCCAGGACAGACTGCCCAGGTTCGTATCTGTACTCCCAATTATAATATACTTCATGGAATAGTGACTAGACGCGCGAAAGCATATAGTCTGACATGTTATATCGCCAGACTGTCAAACTAGACATCTTATTAGACAAATTGTTGGTTGCGCGTTGTGCTAGACTGCTAGATTGACCTTGTTATGTTCAAGACATTAAAAGAGAAAGAAACTAATATGTGTGCACTGGAATTAAACTTGCAGTGACGTTGCCGGATGTGATGCCATTGAGGACCAGAGAGGCGAAGGAAGATAGCGGTTTATCTGAGTTTCAGGGCGAGGTAGTCCAGTTAGCTGCAGTGCTTAATGGAGATCACTTCTTGAGCAGCTTCCCTGATGGAATGAGCAAGAAGATGAGTGTGAAGGAAGCTCATGAGTATGTAAAGGGTGCTGTTTCGAGGTTCATTAGAGCAAGCAAAGAGGCCATCAAGTTGGGAGCAGACAAATCAGCAATTGTAGATATGAGATCTTCCCTCACAACAAGGTCCAAAACTAAAAATTAAAGAAATCCTCTTGTGATCTGTATAACTAGCTATGTATAGAATACATCAGTGAAATTGTGCTCTTGCTCCACCGTATGAGCTTAGAATTTCTGTTCTGGTTGAAATTTGTGACAGTAGAAAGCAATAAAATAAGCAGCTATTTCTGCAAATGTCTTTCAGGCTTTAAATTTTTTGCTTTATGCAGATCCTAATTAAGGACCTAAACCTGGTTTAGAATAGAGCAGAACTACTTAAAGTAGCAATATCAATTACAGAGAATGAAATCAAGAAGCTTACTAATGTGAAATATGTTAGCATACATGAGAGCATTAGCAAGAAGCTCCAAAACGCTGGAGAACACATAAGAGAAAACGTCACTTGAGTACTTGATCTAGAACACACTGCAGGCTTGCAGCATTCTTCATTCAAAATGTGCTCCATCCCCTAAAGAGTAACTCTTCAATCCTGAATCAGTAACCATGATATGAGCAAGAACTATGAACAATTGATAAGACCAATGATAACGTCCGAGTTTGTTTCACTCTTAGACAAATTTTCATGCCTAGTGCATCTTAAAAATCACAACAACTCATGACACATGTGTTACCTCTCTTGTTATTTCACGTGATATATGATACCATTTTTCCGATAATTAGACAGATTTATGACTTTTCTCCGTTTGAACTTTGAAGGTCTGATATTTCAAAATTAGCTTCTTGGGCTTCCTAGATTTGGGCCTTGGATTCTGGGCTTGCCAGGCTGTTTCCTAAGGGTAGTTTTGGTATTCTGCCACATATGAAATTCTCCCTCCTATAAAGAGAACAAAAATTCACGACGTTTCTCTGACTCTGCAAACCCTAAACCCCCGAATCGCCGATTTCCAAATTCCACAAGATTCAATCTTTCTCTATTTCTCAATCCCCAATATGAGTCTCGCCGTCGATTCATCCTTACCCGATTCATCCGGCATCGAGGATCCCGTCGATGACTTCGCCGGGTTTCTCGACGAAGTACTCGACTCCGATTCCGACGAGGCAAGCTTTCAGAGCCCAAAACGGCGTAAGCTGGAGGTGGATAGTAATGGGTCGTCTTCAATTTCAAGCTCGGAAGTCTTGGAAGTAGAGAATGATGGTTCTGTGTGTGAGCATCTTGCTGGGTCTTATAAAGATATGTGCTTGATTTGTGGTCAAAGATTGGATTTCAATGAGAATGAGAAATCCGAGCTGGAGGAGTTGAGGGTTAGATTTGTTCATGAAATTGACCAAGGAAAACGGAATGCAAAGACTAGGGAGTTGCTGCAACACAAGAAGCTTCATTTGGTGCTTGATTTGGATCACACGCTGCTCAATACGACTGCGGCGGCTTACTTAACGCCGCAGGAACAGTACTTGTTGGAGGGAGATCATAAGCTGGTAGATGTGTTTGTTGTGCGAAATTTGGATATGGAGTTGGTGACTAAGTTGAGGCCGTTAGTTGGGACGTTTTTGAAGGAGGCCGCGGAGATGTTTGAGTTGTCGGTGTACACTATGGGGGACAGGCCTTACGCGCAGCAGATGGTTAAGCTTTTGGATCCTGAGAATGTGTATTTTGGTGATAGAGTTGTGTCGAGGGATGATAGTAGTAAGAAGTTCGAAAAGAATTTGGATGTTGTGTGTGCTAAAGAGAGTGCTGTATTGGTGCTTGATGATACGCTGCCCGTGTGGATAGAGCGGAACCAGGAAAATGTGATACTAATGCAGAGGTATCTGTTCTTTAGGACCAGTTATGACACTTCTGGCTTCAAGCATTGTATGTCTCATTCGGAGTTGAAGACTGATGAAGGAGATAAAGAGACTCGGGGGACGTATTTAGAAGCAATTCTTCAGCTCCTTAGGCGAATCCACGGCATGTTCTTTGATGGTGAAGTGGCTGAGGGGGAGAATCTAGTTGATAGAGATGTGAGGCAAGTGTTGGAAAGTCTTAGGAGTCAAGTTTTGAAAGGGTGTAAAATCGCCTTTGGCTGTGTTTTGGCATCAGAAGCCCAAGCTGATTTGTGGAACATGGCAGAGAAGTTGGGAGCAGTTTGCTCAAAAGAAGTTGTGGATACATCAGTCACACATGTGATCGAAACAGATGCAGAAACACAGAATTCGAAATGGGCATTGCAAGAAAAGAAGTTCCTTGTTCATCCCCAGTGGATTCAGGCTGCAAGTTTTATGTGGCATAAGCAACCAGAAGACAGGTTCTCTATATCATAGGATTGAAAATCTGTAAATTTTGTAGACATCTGATATGCTAGGTTAAACTGTTCTTTGACTCGACACAGTTGAGTAAATGGTGGCCATTATTCCTCTGCCAAGTAGATTGCAACTGTAATTTTTTTTTAAAAGAAGATTACAACTGTAATTAGGAAGGACGTTTCCTTGGTTAACTCAGAATTCTAATTGTGGATCATTGATCGATCGTGATGAGTTTGGAGACTCTCTGTTCTCCAATACATTACAATTCTGATCAGGAATTCTCCATCAGTGGGGTTGCTGCTTCAAGCAGACATTATGAGAGGACAACAGAAAGGTGCAAGACTTCTTCTTTGTGTGATTACAGTGACAACTTTGCAATGAGTATTTGTTTCATACCCATGGGGGTCTTCAATACCCCAAGTGATGAATTCATTGACCATTGACGTGAGGTCAACACTGACTATATGCTACGCCTCAGGAAACTCCACCTAGTACTTGATCTAAATCACACCCTGCTGGCTCTCACAAAACTCAGTGATCTGACTCCAGAAGAAGAAGAATTTTTAAACAATACCCAAACACAGCCTGTGCAAGATGTTTTCAAAGTGCAAGTTTCTGATGACAGTATGAACCCTATGATTATCAAGTTGAGGCCCTATGTTAGAACTTAGAACCTTTCTCAAGAGAGCAAGTGACATGTTCGAAATGTATAACTTCATCAAGTCTCTTTCTGAGCTGAAAACTGATGAGATTGATGATGAGTCGTCTCAACAACCCTACCTTGCAATTATTCTCCAACTTCTGAAGCAAATCCACAGCAAGTTCTTCAATGACGCAGCAGCCGATGGGGACAACCTTATCGACAGAGAAGAAAAAGAAAAAGAAAAAGATCAAACATTCTGGATCCGTCACTCCCCTCCGATCAGTATTCTTTCCCTCATTCCTTGCCCCGCTTACCTTGTTGGCTAAGATAAGTGGTCTGATTGGCAGGAAGAGAAAGAGAGTATAGTTCCTTGCTGCTGTGCACTTTGTTTTTATTTCTTGCTTCTTTGTTGTCCTTGCTAGTTCTTCTCTTGAATGTATTTGCTCGTTTTGAGCTTTCAATCGAAGTATTAATCAGACCAACAAAAACAATATTCTATCGTGCTCGCTAGTCAAAGGGTGGCGGGTTCAGGTCAAAGGGCCGAGCAACGGTGGCGGCGGGATGCGAGTCCGGCTGTTTTCTCGCTGGTGCGGCATGGGGCTAGTCGACAGTGGGATGCGGCAGGTCTGGGCTCGAGTCTGGCCTTGGGTCGGGTTTCTTGGGGCTGGGCTGACTCTGGCAGATTTGGTTGCACACAATCGAGTCGGATTGGGGCCTGTGACTGTGGGGAACTGGTGATGGAAGCGGATCCAGGTTCTCTGGATGTGTGGATTGCCTCTCAGACGAGGCACAAGATTGAATAGTCTCCTAGGTGTACTAGGAAAGATCCTCCAATTCTAATTTCTAAAGATAGCTATTCGATGAAAGTTACACCAATTGAGGTCTTTAAACCTGATTCGTAGTGTGAGTTCTTTAGTTTCTAGAATAGTAGGTTATTTGCTTTTTTGCTTTCAATTCCTTCAGGAGTTTATGTCCGATTTTGTTTTTGGACATCTTTTAAACTCTTTTCTAATAAGCGTCTTTTGTACGCATTTATTTTATTTAGTAGTAGCTTAAGCTTGCATTTGAGATGACCTGTCATCTCTTATAATTTGATCATTGTGATTGTTGGATGACTCATGACAATAAAAACTCTCCTTTCCCCTAAAAAAAAATCAGACCAACAAAAAGAAGCTAGACTATGTTATGAAGCTATAGTTGTTTAACCATTTAAAATGTTCGATATCTCTAGGCAAAAATTGATATGGTTCATTGATGATAGATAAATATGGATATGCTCCTGCATATAGAATCCCTAATTTGCAAAAAAAAAATAAAAAAAAAAATGAAAAACGTCGACAGCAGGGTTCGAACCTGCGCGGGCGAAGCCCAACAGATTTCAAGTCTGTCTCCTTAACCACTCGGACATATCGACTTCTTGATAGTGTATGTACATAACAACATATTTCTTTAATTGAGGATGCTTTATATGTGGCTGTCGTGAACTCGTGATACAATTTTGGAGGCAAAACACTGCGTTTTAATCAGAGGGAAAGAGAAGCACAGTGAAACAGAGCGCATGGAAGTGAAAGGTTGAGACTTGAGACAAGGATAAACCATAGCATGAGCTTGATGGGTCATCTTCTACCTCCAACTTCCAATCCCTCATTCACTGTAACCTCTCATTTCCTTCAAAACCCGCAACCCACTTTGCAGAATTCAACTCCTAAACCCATAATTGCACCCGCTCTACTTTCCTTGGCTCTCAGTGTTACACTCACCTCTCCTTTACCTGTTTTGGCTTCACAGACCAATCTAGCCCCTCCCACCACTCCTTTCTCTCAATCCAAGACTCTCCAGACTGGCCTCGAATATGGGTACATACTTTCTCGAATTTAATTTGCCATGTTTGATGTTACTATGATAATTGTGTCAATGTTGTTTGCCATGAAATTTGATTAAGATTTCTAAATGGGTTTTGAGTAAATGCATTTCTGTTTAATGGGTTCTTCTTATTTTGCAGATTAGCTTCCTCAATGTGATTTGGTGTGTTGTCACATTTGACATTGTGTGGTTTATTTTGCAGAAAAATCAGACCTTGTCCATCAATTAATCCGGGATGTATATCAACAAATCCGAGATCATCATCGTTTGCGTTTCCGTTGACGATTCCTGAAAAATCTACAGACAATGCAATTCAGGTTTGGAGATGAACTAAACTTCTACAATATGGTCTGAGCATTTACCACTATAACTTTGGTGCAACGTTATGTATCTTAAGTGTAAGTAGTCTTAAGTATTACATGATGCCGAAAGTCACATGTTTTGAACTTGTGCAGAAGTTGCAAGAAGCAATCTTGGAAACTCAAAAGAATCCGAAAATTAAGATCGTAGAGGACACGCCAGATGGTAACTAGACTGAACTTGGCCTAAAATTGGTCATAAATTTAATCTCAAAATGTCATTTGTTCAAGTAGTGAAGTAAAAATAGAATGCTGCTAATACATAATGATTCTTGAGTATCAAGTAGGAGTAAACTAACATTGGATGTTGTTAATAGTGTTTATATATCTCAAGGTTAGCTGAACTTGATGAAAGATTTCTGATAACAGGCCAATATTTACAAGCTGAGGTTGATGGAGGGTTTGGCCGAGATGTGCTGGAGTTTCTGGTGAAAGGAGACTTGGTTTCTTACAGGTGTATGGCCACAAAAGTGACCTTTTTGTATCCTTTCACTACTGCTTTAGGGAATTCAAAGGGACAAGAAGAAAGAATGAAGAAAATTACTGACCAGTTAGGTTGGTATGCTCCCAGTTTTGAAGCTGAAGTGATCGACGAGAATGAAGCCATGGACATGGCCCAGAATTAGTCTTCCTTCTTCATTACAATGAGATTGGTATTCGGTAGCTAGCTCACTTCCTTTATTATACACTGGTTTCGTTATTATTGTCTACATGTCGTCATCTCTCAGTAAAATGATAACATGATGAATATAAATCTTCAATTGTTAATAGAATCGGTGTTCCCGCTGCGTGTCTTGCTACTCTTCTTACTGAATCTATTCTGTTTCTTCTGCACACAAATGAAATATGAAAATTCATAGAACTGTGAATCTGTGATTCAGCTGCATAGAATATGGTAAAGCATTTGGTTAGGCAAATGCTTAGTCACTGAAAGTAATTACTAGTATCCACCTCCTGTAGGTAACTGAGTAACTGACATCCGTTGATTGATGTTAGTACATGCTAGTTCCCGGCTTATATTCAGGTGAATCTAACTTCACAGAGCTTCTCAGACTTTTTCTTCAGTGTTTTTTAAGCATTTGAAATAAAAAGAACAATCTGTAGGGACATTTTTATTTCTATGATGCCTGATGTGACGGACAGCGTTGGAGTTTAGAAGATGAACAAGCAGTGGTGAACAACATCTGTTAAATCTGATTCTTGCTTGATGAAATCTTTAATGTTTTTCATTTATTTTTCTCCATCACTAGGCAATGCCAGATTGTTGTATTAAACTAATTCCAGTCCCTAATTACAGATTTAAAAGCCTAATTCATTTATATAGCAATAATGTGCTGCCAGTTGTTGATCCTTTTTTGTAATATTTAATGTTCTTAAACCCTCTACAAAACCTCACTTTTTTATTCAGAACAGGTCCCACTGTCCTACATCGTTTGAATTTTGTTTCACTCTCTACTGGTCACAATTCATGTGTGAGCAAATTCATAGTCTAATGTGAGCAGCTAAAACTAGTGTCCATTAACAAGGCCATCATGTTGAGGAGAATCACTCATCATAGTCAATTATTGATGCCTTTTGAGATCCACACAGATCTCTGTTATCAGCTCAAGAAAAGTATAACAGACAATGACATATTAATACCATATGCATGCGACTCTAGACTAGAGGCACATATAGTAATGGGACAAGGATCTCGAGGATCACATTCTCATTTGTTTTTTTTTTAACAATCTCTGCATGACAATTTTGTCCCAAGAGCAGTTGTGTACATTTTCTCTATACATATTTACTTATATATAGTACACGAGCCAAAAACTTAATAGACCAATGTAATATTTACTTCTCATTTGTATTATTAATTATCCAAATCAATATGGCTATATCATACGATCCAAATATTTATTTTTCTAAATGTTCTTCCTTTGCAAGATTTGTTTCAATTTCTATGGGTTAATTAGTTGAGGTGCGAGAACAGCGGTTACTAAGTACTAACTTACTATTTCTAAGGATGTATGCGCATATTTATTCTTTTTTTGTTGTTGTTTACAAATTGGTCACCATCAATTTGGGTGCTAATATCCAAGCTTCTTCTTATCTTCTCAACTTAACTTGTTTGAGTATTCATTTTCACAAATGCTTGTCAAATTCAGGCCGTTGGTTCATTATTTCTATTGCATACAGATAACACACCAATACAACATGAGAAATGATCAAAGGAGTACATGTCAGGAAAAATAAGGAATTGAAACTCTTCACGTTTTCATTGTCAGCAAGGCCTGTAGGCTGTAGCTATCAAAATGAAACTCAACATTTTGACTAGTTATAGGAGTGTGATTTAGAGTTACAATTCGAAACAAACTAGTCACTTACACGACACTTCCCCAACGACTTCTGATTTAACCAGTTCGTACTACTGTTTTTGGGTAAAAACCAATCATAGAATCATGATTTTTCAGTCAGGTAACTAGCTAGACATGCAGCCTCTAGTTAGAGTGACCGTTGGGTTTGACCAGAATATCATTCACGCAGGCAAACAGCTCCTCTTCCCTGTGTTAAATTCATATTATTTATATAGCAAATCACTGAGAACTAAAAACCAGTCGAGCTGATAACTCATCAGTATTCACTGAGATCCCAAACTAGCTCACAAAAACTGTGCCAAACACAAAGATGGCACAGCTGCATGGTAAGTTCAAGACCTTCATAAACAGCAGATGGCTTGTGTTTGTGTGTGCAATGTGGATTCAGACCTGTGCAGGAATTGGGTACTTGTTTGGGAGCATATCTCCTGTGATAAAGAGCACCATGGGGTACACCCAGAGACAGGTGGCAATTCTGGGAGTGGCCAAGGATTTGGGTGATGCTATTGGATTTATTGCCGGATACTTGTCCGAGATTTTACCCAGTTGGGCGCTTTTGGTCATTGGAGCAGTGCTCAATTTTCTTGGATATGGACTGCTTTGGCTTATTGTCTCACAAAAGATTGCTGCTTTGCCTTTGTGGGTGGTGAGTAGTTCAATCAAGTTTGAATCTTGATCATCAAGTCTGATTTTGGGTAGTTTCTGGGTATGGCTTCCCCTATTTTTGTGGGTACCAATAGTTAGCTGCTTTTCTGTTCCATTCTGTGTATGTATTGTCTGATAAACTTGATTGCTTTTGCTTGAATTGTCATGTTAAGCTTTCACTCATTGGAGCCAGTGATTAGTTAACAGATTGGGAAAGCATCGAAGAGTTGGCCTTCTTTTATATTAGTATTGAAATTGTGAGAGAGGATTGATGGTGTTGACTGTTGAGCATGGTTGCTTTAGTCCTCTTGATTTGTGTAGGTGTGACAGTTATCATATTTAGAGATGAGGTTTTTATTGTTTCAGAATGAATGCTCGCTTTCCTGTGCTCAGAACATGTGAACAATTGTGCATTTTGTTCATATTCAAAGGAGTAAGGAATTCTTCAAGTTTTTGCTGTGGACTTTATTTAACCAAGCAAGTTTTATTCTGCAGCTTTGCATTGCTATATACGTGGGAACGAATGGACAGACCTTCTTCAACACAGCAGCTTTGATTTCGTGTGTGCAGAACTTCCCCAAAAGCCGGGGACCTGTTGTTGGGATCCTGAAAGGATATGCCGGTTTAAGTGGTGCAATAATATCTCAGATTTATGCAATGTTCAATGCCCCAAACGATGCGTCGTTGATTTTTATGATTGCAGTTGGACCATCAATGGTTGTCATTGCTCTGATGTTCATTGTTAGGCCTGTGGGAGGTCACAGACAAGTCAGGCCAGGTGACAATGCAGGATTCACGTTTACATATAGTGTTTGCCTTGTTCTGGCAGCTTATTTGTTGGGAGTTTTGATAGTTGAGGACGTGTTTGACTTGAGCCAAACTTTGATCACATTGCTTGCGGCCGTTTTAGTTGTTCTCGTAGTGGTTCCAATTGTTATCCCCATCATATTGACTTTCTTCTCCGAACCAAAGCCTTTACTACAGGAGAGCCTTCTAATTGATGCACGGAGAGAGGATGAAGGGAACCAATCTGAGAATGAGGTCATTTTTAGTGAAGTAGAAGATGAGAAGGCTTCAGATGTAGATTCTCTTCCAACATCAGAAAGACAAAAACGAATTTCTCAGCTTCAAGCTAAACTGTTCCAAGCAGCTGCAGATGGAGCTGTGAGGGTCAAGAGGAGAAGGGGCCCCCATAGAGGAGAGAATTTTACCTTGATGCAGGCATTGATAAAGGCCGATTTCTGGCTCATATTTTGTTCTCTGTTGCTGGCTGGGGGATCTGGTTTGACAGTTATCGATAATTTGGGGCAGATAGTCTTGTCACTTGGGTACACTGATACAAGTATTTATGTCTCCATGATCAGCATTTGGAACTTCCTCGGACGTGTTGGTGGTGGCTACATCTCAGAGATTATCGTAAGGTGAAACCTGATTTCAGTAGATTCCTTTGACATATGGACTCGTGATTTACTTTAATATTAATATGCATTGTTTGTTTTTCTCACCAGAGACTACGCCTACCCAAGACTGGTGGCAATGGCTGTATTTCAGGTCATCATGGCAATTGGGCTTTTCTACTATGCTGTGGGATTGCCAGGGCAAATATATGTGTCTACTGTGCTCATAGGACTAGGGTATGGAGCTCACTGGGCGATTTTGCCAGCTGCAGCTTCAGAGCTGTTCGGCTTGAAAAGTTTTGGGGCCCTATATAATTTTCTTACAATGGCAAACCCTGCCGGTTCTCTTATATTCTCAGAAGTGATTGCTAGTGGTATATATGACTACTATGCAGCACAACAAGCTGCACTTAGATACCAAAATCCTAGTTCATTGCTTCCTAAACCCCTCCGGGATGATGATGACCTCTCGTGTGTTGGTACTATATGTTATTCCATCACTTTTGGGATCCTATCAGCACTATGCATTGTTGCAGCAGGATTAAGCATGGTTATAGTTTATCGAACGAGGAGGGTTTACACACAACTCTATGGGAATCCGAACAATTGAGATGCAAAATGATGAGCCAGTGGATATTTCTACAATCAGCAAAATAGTTTTTGATAAGCTTCTCATCCTTCTTATCTGGAGGCGTACTGTTAGCTGAGGTTAAGAAGTCTCAGCAGACACTTCTGCTTCATCGATTGCCAAAAAAGTTCGAACCAGCCGAGAGAACATCCAAATTACTATATCTCAGTTCATCAAATCTCAGAACATTCATTACAATAAGCCTGTACAAAAAATTACATTACAATCCAAATCAAATCTTAGGATTCTGGTTTCTTGATATGTAAGCAACACAGTTACAGGATTTCAATAAACCTGATGTCTACAGATTATCTTTGCATATTGTATTGGTTGTACACTTGTAATGATGTACTGAGAATTTTTTTCCTCAGACTCAATCTGCCAACGCTTATTTTGGGTTAGCTGAAGTAATTAATTCTCAATCTGTCAAAACTAGAAACACATTGAATCAATATCTGTGAATCACTCATTTGTGTGATTGGAAATTACAGTAGGCATTTTGGCAAAACTTTGATGGTGCATGCATTGGATTTGTCAACAAACATCATTGAATCCTCAGTAAAATGGAAAGAAAAAAAAAATCTAAATACATGCATATGCATATAATTATGATTGGAAGGGTATTGACCCAGAATTTAATCCTGCTGTCATTGCTAACAAAGAAAGAAATCACAATGAATTTATTATATCCTCCACATTTTCAAATTACTCGTAAACCACAAGAAACTCAACGGTAAACAGTAACTTACATTCGACAAACCGAACGCACGCATTCAAACTTAAAACTTCATGCATGATAACTACTTATTCGTTAGTGTTTCAAGCGGGCGTGTTTCTCTCGAATACTTCTAAACTAATAACTTGTACTAAGCAGTTCTAGTGACAAGAAACAACAATAAGCATACAGAATAATAATGCATGACAAATAATGAGGTAAAACCATATGATTTTTTTTAAATATAATAAAAAATAAAATAAAATAAATTCACATACCCCCCTAATTTAGGGAAAATTTGGCAAAATGTAGGCAACCACAAATCCTATAAACCAGAGTTAGAAACTGACCATGGTTGGATTTTAACCATAGGGCAGCAAATGGTTTGGTGGAAGAAGAAAAAAAACTATTATATAAATGCACCCAGAGCAATATTACCTCAGTATTATATGAGCTCTCAAAAGAGTTTTGATATATTGAGGAGGTTATATAATAATATCATACAAACTCTTTTTCAGGGGTTGAAAGAATTTCACCGAAACATAAAAACCCCTGAAATCATTTTGTTTTAAAATTTTGATCAGGGTGGCGATACAGGGCAATCACAACAATTTGGTTCTGAATTCAATCCAGTGGCGTCTCTGCGATTTAGGGGTAAAATTTCATTCATACCCTGTTTTTAATTTTTCAGTTTCATTCAATATGATTATCATCACTCTGTGCCGTGTTTGGAATTTTGGTTTTATTGCATTGCTTCTCTGTTTGATTATCACTAATGCTGTTAGGCTTCTAGGGTTTTAGCCAATGCTACTGAATTGGGCATGCTTTATGTGTAATTTCAAGTATTAATGGTAGAGAATTCAAATGGTTCTGTATGCCTATTAGATTGTGGCTTTGATTTGGTTGTTAAATTTTAGTGAATTTGAGAACTGGGTATCTGTTTTTGTGTTCTTGGTTCGTTAAATTTTGATTATGATTTACTGTTTTGGATTGGTTGGTTGGTTGTAACTTGTAACTGTTGTATGATACTAAGATTGTAGTTTACATGGTTTCTGTGAACTGTTGTAAAAGTGAAATTGGAATTCAAAAGGAGTCACTGACACCCTGGAGTCATTAGTTTTACCAGCATTTCACAGGAACAATATAGGTTGGCTTTAAATTTTTGTTTTGTGATCTTATATCGAATATAAATCAATGTGATGGCTGACATTGCAGTATTATTATCAGCTATGTGCTTTTGTAATTTCGTAGTGTGCTTACTTGGGGATTCCATTGCTTTAACGTATTGAATTCCATGGATTGTTGGCTTCCCGCGTAATTTCGTTTGATGATTGAATTGAAAAATCTATATAAGGAGTTGCTAAAGATTCTGTAACGGATATATGAGAGGAAACATTCATTAGTTCCTTTTTTCTATGTTTGATGTTTTTGCCTTTGATTAACTATGGTTATGCTGACCGGTATTACCTTCACGCCTTTAATTAATCTCTGAATACAATTAGTTTCCTGATCACGGCTTTTCTGTTTTCCGGATGCAGCTTCCAGGATCAGAAGTAACTTATTAATTATCCGCCCGCAAATTTCGGGCGTTTGATAGATTGTGGTTTGTATCGGACTGGCCTACATATCAAAGAAGCAGAGAAAGATATATACTTGGACTGATTCAGAAAATCTACCAGAATGGAATGCAACAAGGAGGAGGCCATTAAGGCCAAACAGTTTGCAGAGTTGAAGGTTGAAAGGCTCGACTTTCCTGGGGCCAAACGATTAGCTTTAAAAGCCCAAAACCTGTATCCTCAACTTGAAGGCCTTCCTCAGTTTCTCGCAACTCTCGATGTCTACCTCTCTGCTGAGAAGGGAACCAATGGACAAGTTAATTGGTATAAGGTTCTCGGTGTGGAACCATATTCTGATGAAGAGACAGTACAAACGAATTTCAAGAAACTGGCTCTATTTTTGCACCCGGACAAAAACAAGTCCGCTGGTGCTGATGGGGCCTTCCAGCTCATTTCTGAAGCAAGGAGGATTCTTGGTGGCAAGAAGCAGATTGTCAGCTCCACGTACAATGGAGTTCCAGATGGGACATCATGGAAATCTACTGCTCAGACTCGTTTTCATGATTTCTTCAAGACAAGGGATGAGAGAAGTGCTACTCCCACCGTGCCTTCTGCGACTCCCACCGTGCCGTCTGCCACTCCCACAGTGCCGTCTGCAACTCCTGACGTGCCTTCTGCTGCTTTTCCTGCCAATCCTCGTTCTACTCATACCATGCCTTCTGCTGCTTCTCCTGCCGTGCCTTCTGCTGCTCCTCCTGCCAAGCCTCGTTCGTCAACGAAGCACCGTGCTGTTCCTACCCAGCCTTGTTCAACTTCTTATCCACAGAAAGGTCGGAAAACTACATTTTGGACCATATGCAGTTCTTGCAAGATGTATTTTGAGTATCTTAGAACATTTCTCAACCACAAGCTTCAATGTCACAACTGCCAGAAGCACTTCATTGCTTATAAGATACCAGCCCCCAAAAATGCATCCAAGTCGAAGCCTTTTGACCCTCAGCAACAGAAAGTCAGTCAGCCTACCATGCCCAATAATTCTTGTGATCCAGGAAGGACACATGTTGCAGCTACTGATGTGAGATCATCAGGAATTTCTAGTCTATTCAACTCAGCAGGTATTGAAAGTGTGCAAGCAACAGCTTCCACTTCTAGTCAAGCTGCAGGTAGCGCACATCCAGCTGTCGGGCAATTGAATAGAGGCCAGAAAGAGTCGTTTCCATGTAAGGAGGTCCATCAGGCTTTTAACAAACCTGATCATCCTTTCTTACCTACCGGGTCTCTTAATACTGGTTTCAGTGCTGTGCCCAATGGAGTTAAGTCTAGAAGGAAAAGGCATTGGTGGCAAGAGTATCAAACAAAAATGGGAATGAGAAATGGAGGTGTTGCTATGAACAATGGATTTGGATCTCCCAAGTTTAGTTCTGGTACAGGAGGGTTTGATGCAGCTTCAAGGCATAGACTTAATTGCAGAAGGGATTTGTCACAAGCCGAAATGCAAAATATGTTGCTGAAAAAGGCTACGATGGAACTTTTCAAGAAGCTTGACAAGTCGAGCATTCCTTCTGTGCCAACGACTGCAGACGCTGATATAAAGAAGAAGGGAATGAACACAGCTGCTGTGCCTGGTGTGAAACCCAATATGACAGGGAGTAGGGTATCTGTGGATGCCAAGGACATGCCCAGAAAAGTGCCACCCACTGCCAATTCTCATGTTGACTCTGATGTAGAGGACGGTAATACAAATTCAATGAGTGTTCCAGACCCTGACTTTCATGATTTTGACAATGATCGCACAGAAAAGTCATTTGGTAGCAACCAGGTTTGGGCTGTGTATGATGAAGATGATGGCATGCCCCGTTATTATGCTATGGTTCACAGTGTCATATCTTTGAAACCATTCAAAATTCGAATCAGTTGGCTTAATTCCAAAACCAATCACGAACTGGCTCCACTAGATTGGGTTGCTTGTGGTTTTCCTAAGACTAGCGGGGACCTCTGGATAGGGAAGCATGAAGTTTATAAGTATCTTCATTCCTTCTCCCACAAGGTTAAGTGGACAAAAGGCAGAAGAGGAGCAGTTTGTATATATCCTGGAAAGGGAGATGTCTGGGCTTTATACAGGAACTGGTCCCCCAATTGGGATGAACATACCCCAGATGAAGTGATACACAAATATGGCATGGTGCAAGTGCTTGAAGATTATAATGAGGAGCGAGGTGTGAGCATTGTCCCACTTGTTAAAGTTGCTGGTTTCAAGACGGTGTTCCGCCAACATTCAGACAGAAGCAGAATCAAGACAATTCCAAGAGAAGAAATGTTTCGTTTCTCTCACCAGGTCCCTGTTTACTTGCTCTCTGGTGTTGAAGGAGAGAAGGCTCCCAAGGGTTGCTTGGAGCTTGATCCTGCATCTACTCCTCTGGAACTTCTTCAGGTAAAGACAGAAGCACAAATCGAAATTGAGGAGACAGCTGGGAAATATAATGGAGGAGAGAATGGAAAAGTAACTATAGAAAGAGGTCTGGTTGAAGATGATGAGGAAAAAGATTCGGCAGACTTGATGAAGAGGCAGAATGATCCCCAGGCAACAGAAATGCGGGTATATAGTCGGAAGCGCCCGAGGGAAGAACAAGCTGTGGAGAGTGCTAAGCGGTTGCAGCTTTAGTGCACTTGACGTAAATAGAAGGACTGAGGTACAGCAGTTTTCTTCGCTTTGCTTATATGTCAGATGGATCCAGAGTTTTGTTGCAAGGCATGAATTGTCCTTTAGACTAATTTTAGCTGTACGGTTAGTTCAACACAGTATTTTTTTTTTTTTTTTTTTTTGAAAACTTCATACCTCAAAAAGTGTAATTTTCGCTGCCGGTCAACTGCTGCTGCTTACCTTTTTGATATACAGGGTTTATCATATGTTTATGTGAAACTCGGCTACCTTATTATGCTAAAAGAACAGAGGAAACTGCTTCAGAGTTTCAACTCTTATAATCTCTGTTTTTCTTATACTTCAGCTGTTAGTCACTTTTTTTTCACTGATGTTCAAGTGTACATGTGCAATGTGACCCATTAATATCCAGCATTTCAGTAAATCTGAAATTTAACTACTTACTCTTGTCATACAGTAACTTCTTATTTTAGATATCCCCATTAGTGGAAGACAGGGAAAGGATTCGGATGCTGAAGAGATCGCAGGAATGACGGTAAAACCCTTTCTTACTTTCTCTCGACTGTTGGTAACTTCCAAGTAAACAATGGTAGAAGCTGGATTCAGATGCTTCTCCATGTGAAAAATGATGTGTGTTTGGTAAAGGAAGCAGAATAAACAACACTAGAGGGTGCTACTATGATAGCAGAAACAGAGCATGAGAGGGACATTCTCCTCTCTGTCACTATTGTAATCTGCAGCATTGTTTATAGTTTCGCTTGCTTGATGATTTTATAAGAAGGAAGAATAGAGACAGCAGCGTGATGTACATATGGTCTAGATTAGTTTATACTTCATACCATCAAGTAAAACAAGTGTCTGCTTTGGCTTATTGACTTGCAACTCAAGCCATTTATAGAAATGTGCACGAGTTTGATGCCCTTTTTGCCTCGACCTGTAATTCGTGCAATGCATTGTACGCTTTGCTAATACTAATAGATGGGACATCTTTCAAAGAAAATGAATAGATATGTCTATCTATTGTTACACTGTTCTTCTCTCTCTTTTTTTTTGGGTTATGGATGGTGAGAGTTTGATTTGATTATAATTCTAACTTGTGTGTGAAGATAAGAAGTGACTATATTTGTATACAATTAAGTACGGGCATACACTATACATACTAGCCTTATACTCGTGCAATGCACGTGTGTTGTGTGTTGTTGGTCAATGCAATACACGTTTGTTTTTTTCTGGATTATGTCTTTTCTTCTGTGTTAATCCTTTTATGTTATTTCTTGTAATATAAAGGGTAAATTAGGCAAAACACAATTTAGTGAAGCTTTTAAGCGCTTGGCTTTCTAATAGTAGAGATAGAGATATTTGTGAAACCTGAAATTAGGACGTCCATTAAAATTCTGCGTATCACGAGTTAAAAGAGAGCAAAAATTTAAAAATTATAATAAATTAAAATGAGTTATTAGTTAATATTTTATTTCTCTCACCGATATAGAAATTATTGTGCCGCTCCTACTAATTGAATTACGACTTGTTATTCGTTTTGAATGGTTTTTATTTCATCCATAACTTAAACGGCAATATAACGAGAAATCATATTTGAGCTTCGATTTTTTCTTTTTCATTAAACTAGTAATTTTTTGACAAAAATTAGTTACCAAAATCGAATCTCATTCAAAGCACAGTCATAAAGAATCAGGGATTCCCAGAAAGTAAATCAAATAAAAAGAAAAACCATCAAAACATGCTGCAAAAGTGCAAAACAGGTGGCATGATCCAATTGGATAACAAAGCCCTCCTCAATCTCTGTCCCCCATTTATCCATCTCCTCTCCTCCCTTTGAAATCCCACCACACAAAAAAAAAAAAAAAAAAAAAAGAATCGAAAAGCTCATCGCCAGCCACCCTCTGATCACTCCGCTTCAAAACCCCAATCAATGGAAAACAACAACTCCTCCAACCCCACCGCCGCCGCCACCCAGCCCTCCGCCGTTGCCTACCCCCCAACCCAGCCACCTCCGCCGTCCGCCGTGGCGCCGTTCCACCACCTCCTCCAGCAGCAGCAGCAGCAGCTCCAGATGTTCTGGAACTACCAGCGCCAGGAGATCGAGCAGGTCAATGACTTCAAGAACCACCAGCTCCCTCTGGCCCGCATCAAGAAGATCATGAAGGCTGACGAGGACGTCAGGATGATCTCAGCCGAGGCCCCTGTCCTTTTCGCCAAGGCCTGCGAGCTCTTCATTCTCGAGCTCACCATCAGGTCATGGATCCACGCCGAGGAGAACAAACGACGAACTCTCCAGAAAAACGACATTGCCGCCGCGATTACCAGGACTGATATTTTCGATTTTTTGGTCGATATTGTCCCTAGGGATGATATCAAGGACGATGCCGCCCTTGGAGGTGTCGCTATGGTGGGGGCCACCGCCAGTGGTGTGCCGTATTATTACCCTCCGATTGGGCAGCCGGCTGGGGCGCCGGGAGGGATGATGATCGGGAGGCCGGCCATGGACCCCACCGGGGTTTATGGGCAGCCGCCGTCGCAGGCGTGGCAGTCGGTGTGGCAGTCGGCGGCGGATGATGGGTCGTATGCCAGTGGAGGGACCAGTGCTCAGGGCAATCTTGATGGCCAGAGGTAATAATAACACAACGGTAATTTTTTATGGTTTAAATTACTGATTGAGGTGAAATGTGGGCCGTCTTTAACGGCATGGTTTGTTTGTTTGCATGTTCTTAAATTGTTATGCTTGTTGATTCTGCTTTGAAATTACTTAACTGGTCTGGACGAGATAATGTTATTGTAATTGGGGATAAAGTTTCCTGCTTTTCTTTGTTTGAACTAATCCTAGTGTAAAGAAAGCATTTTGCTGCTGTTGTTTTCTTTTACTTGAGTGGTAGAGGTTACCATTTCTTACTGTTGTGAAATGTTTAATTTCATCAGGTCAAAAACTAGTTTTGTTGTTGTTTAATGATATTGATCCAACTTGAAACATGAGTTGGGTGGTGTGTGGAAGCTGGAAGATGAGAAGAGTCTAAAATAAGGAAAAGTTTTAGTAAAATAGTTTCAGTTACTTGTGATCAGGGTCATTTCCGTTTTCTATAAACACTGTCCGAATCTGATATTAGTTTTCGGGACAGTGATTACAGTTTAACCTAAAAATTAAGCATATATTGATTGTGACTGACAACTGAATGTGGCTAACACGACCAGCTGCTGGTAGGACAATTGTTTAAAGAAATTGATATCCATGGAAGCCTTTTTCCGATTTTTTCTTCTGTTGTCTGTATCTTACTCTCCCCTTCTTTGAGATATAAGAAGTGAAGCATCTTGCATGATGTGCATTTCTTATACTTCGTAGTTCCTAAGTAGTGATTCTAGTCAGGCACCTGAAAATGTGCCACTTTCAGAACTCTGATTTTCCTTCTTTCCTAATTGTAAAATTGCTTATGTTTTCTCTAATGGAGGGCACTTTCCCACCCTAGAAAAACATGAAACTGATCAATTTTGTATTTCCATGATTTTGTCTTATAGGAAAAAAAACTAAGTTACAAAGTTTTGTTTATTCATCACTCTGCTTAACCATACAAACCTAAGCAAAAACAATATTGGTGTTTCAACCCTTAAAAGTGATGTGTTTCAACCAGTGTTGTTAGCTGTATTTAATAATTGGATGCTGCATGCTCATGTGAAAGCAATTTACTCATTGGTTGCATCAGTGTCCTGATATGATGTATGGGATCCTTGAACTTTAGTTCCATGGCTAAGTTGTAGCATGAACTTTCTAACAGAATGGAGACTGATATTAACATTTATTCTCTTCCAATTTTGTTATGCAGTTAAAGGGACTAATTTGTGGACAATTTGCTGCGAGGCGCCAAGGAAAGGAATTGAGCACTGCAGCAGTGTTTATTGATTGCTTCAAGTACTGTTATTATTTAATGAGATGACAAGAGACTTGTCTAAGAACCTTTGATCCTGAGCAGTTTAAAATTTACTGCCATGTTCAGTATTTATGTGCAGTCTCTGTAATTTAGGTTCCTCATGTTGCTAACTGAATTTCTTATCAATCAACCTGGTAGACTTTAGTATGCGTTGCAATTCTCTTTTCTTTTCTCCGATGTCAATGCCTCTCTATGGTTATGGTATAAAGTCTGAACTACCCTTTTCTCCGATATCAAGCTGCTGATTTATCGAGCTTGTCTATCATGATAATTTTGAAGTGTAGACAACCTCCGGTGTGCATCAAACACACCTCCGCCTTGACACACGGTAAGGTGACGTCACCCGGCCAACTCCGGCAAGTGGTTGGGCCGTTGCTTAACTGAACAAGTTAAAGGGTGGTATTGGAATATCCGTAAATGAATCTTGATAAATACATGTCGACACCCAAATTTGTAACGACCTCCGTCCGTCTGCGCTCTGTCATTCTCTCGCTCTGAGAGAGTTCGCTAAAGACAGCGCTCGCCTCGTCAAGAGGTGCCACAAGCCCGATCGCAAAGGTAAACAAATCGCAACTCCGATCTATGTTTCCCCATTTTTATTTCCGTTATTTGAAATTCGGTGTTTGATTTAGTGTAATTGAATGGTTGACGTTGTGGTTTAGAATTCTCCAAGGTGGCTTTGCGTACAGCCATCGGGTTTGTTGTGATGGGATTCGTTGGGTTTTTCGTCAAGCTCATCTTCATTCCCATCAATAACATCATCGTCGGATCTCTCTAGGTATTCAATTATTCATCTCGGTCTGCGTTTTGTCAGCTCAATTTACTAAATTTGTTGTTCATAGTTGACATGTAGTTAAACTTTTTTTTGGTTTATTATAATATTTTCATAATACTCTTTTTCCTATCTGTAATTTTTTTTTTATTTTTCAGTGTAAGAGCAAAGAGAATATGATAAATCTAACTGATAACAAATTTATTATTTTACAAAATACTCAAACCTTTTGAAAATCACCGTCATAAAGTCAATAATTTAAATCTTAATATATATGTTAAATCTGTTTTACTCATGAATCATTATTATTATTATTTTTTTCAATACATCCCTAAAACAAGAGAAGCACATCTTATTAAAATTTCATCTGAACTGCAGTTTGAGATTCTCTTTTCCCTCTGGTCATGTCTCTATATTTCTTCTATCTGATAAAACTATCTCTTTCTACCACACTGACGATGATGGCACATATTAGACACAGTTTCACTTACAAAAATTTAACTCATCACAATTCATCCTTCACAGTTTTACTCATGAATCATCAAATCATATTCACACATCAAAAGTCGATAATACAACATGAAGTGATGAAACCAAAAATGCAAAGATCTACATATCACCACAATATTACACCAAAAGTCAATATAAGTATATGAAGTGGTGAAACCAAAAGTGCAAAGATCTTCAATTTGTTTGACTTTGTTGATCTATTGTCAAATCCAACACATCTTCAGTGAGTTGCTCCAAATTAGCTTGGTCTTCGTCTAAATAAAATATAAGAAAAAAATAATTAAAATGAGATAAATTAATATTCCCCTCAGCAACCTGCAGTAATGAAATACAGTTGCAGGTTATACATGTACTAGCACAAAATACCTACCGTTCGCCAATGCTGATTATCAGGAAAAACAGAAAGAAAAAAAGAAAGTAAATTGAGCTGAATAAACCTCATTTATTGAAACTGCATATGTTATGGACAGACTAAGCAAATATTGCAAACAAACTCAGCAAGCCTAGTTCGATTAACGTTCATCAAAGGCACAATACACCAACCCACAAATCTCTCTTAAAAAGCAAAAGAACCCAGTAGGCATAATTTGTTCTTTCTTTACTTCATCACATCAGTACTCCATATGTTAACAAACTATCAGATAATTACTGCATGTAAATCACTAGAATAAAAGGCATCAACTTTTACATTCACCCACAACCCAGATGAACCTATGGTCACTCATTGCAAACAGAACAGACAAAGTGTCGTAATTTGTACCCAAATTCATATCAAACAGTAAAACCAAGCTCATAAAGTCATAATACACCAAAGAAATTTTGTAAAGCAGGAATTCCTCTTCCAACTCTCTCAATTACCCAGCTCTGGAAATCATAAATCAGCCCTTACATTCCCACAGATTGATTCAAGCTAATCATGGTAATCTTTAATCCAACCTCCCACATATTGTAAGAATCCACACCAAAATTTGCAAACAAAAGAGAGGTGTTGATAGGAGAAACAAACCCAAAACGAAACAAAGATTGAAGTAGTTACCTGAAATGGTAGACTTGGTAGACTTGAAACATGAGAGAGACGACGCCGGAGCAGTCGGCCGACAAAGACTAGGAGAGACTTGTGAGTTGTGAACTTGTGATAGGTCGAGTCGTCGAGAGAGAAGGTCGAGTTGTCGAGTGAGAACGGCGAAGAATAGTCAAGTGGCTGAGCAAATCCTTTAGGTTTTCAAAAGGTTTTATTTTCTTAACGGGTTAACGGGTTCCATTGGGCTGCCCGCTTCCGCCCGTTTGTTAACGGGTTACTAGCCCATTAACCGAAATACCTTATAGGGCGGGTTTTTAATGGGCGGGTACAGTGGCGAACGCAGAAAATTATGTGAGAGGGGGCAAACAAAATAAAGAATTTTATTTGCGCGAAGCGCAAATATTTTTTTTTTATATTTTTTTGTGGATTTCAATATAAGTCTCTACTTTCCTTAAAATATGTGTACGTGTTGAGATTTGTCATCAAAAGTGGTGTAAATGAATGCGAGGCCAGGTTCTTGAGGTTCTTAGGGAGTCGGAAAGTGGGAGGTTGATCTGAGAACTCACAACAGCAAGAGTGGTAGTAGGATTAGCCGATTATAGTATGAGATTAATATAAAGACGACAACTCAATGAGACTACTGAATAAAAACTTTTATAATTTTACATATATTATCAGTCAGTCTAATATACACACGTACGTCAATATGTTTTTATGTAAATTTTCTTGGGTTATAACTCTAGTAGTGGCTACAGTTAAAGTTTTTTCTCCCTGTTTCTTTCATTCTCTATTTAATTATATCATATAACAATAAAAAAAAAATTAATAATAAAAAAAAAGAAAAAAAAAAAGCCAAATGTCAAAAATTGAGTGGGGGCACTGCCCCCGCTCGCCCATGTGTGTGTCAGCCCCTGGGCGGGTATTGGGCGGTTAATGGGTTCGCGGGCTGAAATTCCAGGTCTACATGGAGGACTTGAATTGCGGTGTCGTCTGATATGGTGTATTGTTGACCAATATATTTAGCTGAAATTTTACTACTTTGTGAATCTTTTGGATGCCATGTATTCTACTGTGATTCATATTTTTGTTTAGTTTTGTGTTGAGCACAGAGAGTTGAATTAGGCGGCTATTGGTGTTGCGTCTAATTGATATTGAGGGAATTGATGATATAGAGTAATGTGTGTCTCTGCTTGTGATGTGATTGGAAATTCTGGTTCATCTTGATGTTGAATTTAGACATGAAAACCAAAAGTATTAACCTCAACATAAAACATTCTGCCCAAACTTTTCCAATCTCTAATAAGTAGTTACATGTTTAATGAATTGTCATTTGATTTTGATTTTTAGGGAACTCACCAATTGATTAGGACTGGGAGTTATGCAAGTTTGGTTGTTGTTTCGGGTTCTAGTAGTAAACATGTGACTAATGTGATTTACTTTATGATTTCAGGTCATTCCTCAGGTTTTGAGTTTGCTAGAGGCTAGATGATGCAGGAAACAACATCAACATATACCTCGAAGTTAAAGCAATAGTTATGCAGTTCTTATTGACATCTTTTAGTATCTTATGTGTCACTTGAGAACTACAATTTTTATAATGACAACGTCCATTTATGCTTATTTTCTTTTACTTCTACATGTGAAACCTATAAGAATATCTTCTTTGAGGTACATGTTTATCAACACTGTGCACTCATCCGGTGGGTTTAAGATCATAATTTTCCAAGATTCTAGAAACTTTAGAATGTGCCATTTTCATCCACCGATTTTTACATGCTAAAAATTGTAGAAACAACCTATGCTGATGATATGAGCATTGACAAAAGTTGTTTGCTGTTTCTCCCAAGTGATGAAGAACCTCGCTAAGAGTGTTTCATTTGGGCATAATTATTTTCTGTGAATTTCCTAAATCTCTTCAAAAAGAAAGGTTCCAACAAATCAAGTTCGTTTAAGCAATTCTGCTTGTGAGCAAATTACAAAACTCCAATCTCCACATCGATGCATACTGGCTGAGTTACCATCAGTATTATTATAACTGACCAGGGTCGTGAGAGTAGAGATTTAAGCTTGACAGTGCCCCAACCAACTACTCTAGCTAGCCTTCTTCAACTTCATTCATAAGTACCGACCAAGCGTACAATAAACAATTTTTCAAAAGTTTCCAGAAGAATCATTGAAACACCAACCCTTTATTGTTGTTATTATTCTTTTTCATAAGTTAACAAATAGCGATGCGATCTTAAAATGCAACATCCTTTTACACCAAACATCGAAATAAAAGAATTAAAAGCTTGAAACAAAAGCAAAGCATTCCTTCGACCTCACTCAAAAAGACACCAAAGCTAGTAGTAGACTTCCAGTATAAACAGCTTAATTATCATAAACCCCACCGCAACCTCTAACGGGACGAATGCGAAACCAGGCTGTGGAGGTGTGAAAGCGACAAAAGAGAAACAATGCCCCCAGAAGTGCCCCATTATCGATCTTCTGTAACTCCTCTAATCCGGTTCTCTCCTTCTGTCTCACCTGCAGCACAAACTGCACAGACACAAGTACTGGAGAGGAGAGACAAACATGAACTTTGCCGGAAAGAAACTCATCCCTTTTCTTGTTTTGATCCTTTCAATCATTTCTGTACTCAGACTTGTTAGAATATTAATATCTACATCTTCTTCTTCTTCTTCTTCTTCTTCTTCTTCTTTGCATCCACTGGCTGCTTTACTACCTCTTGGAGACTCATGTTCCAATCCTTCTTCATGCACTAAATTTCAATCCGAGAAAAGTGCCTCCATTCACGCCACGGGCCTGCAGAAAAAGGAATACCAACTTCTGTCAGATCTAATTTCCCAGAGAGCCCCTTGTAAACTCCTCATTTTTGGGCTGGAACCTCAGTATTTATCTCTCTCATCAATCAATGCAGGCGGCACTACCATCATTCTGGAGGACGACATTACCAAGATAAGCACTATGACATCAGATTCCAACACCACCAGAATCTACAAGGTGGACTATGAGGTACCTGCAAAAGAGGCCTACAACCTGCTGAAGCATGCAAGGGAAACCCCAGTGTGTGCACCTAGCTCAAAACAGCTTCAAGACTCAAAATGTCAGCTTGCATTGAAAAATTTGCCACAAGAAGTTTATGAGCTTAAATGGGATGTTGTGGTGGTGGATGGGCCAAGCGGGAATAAGCCAGAGGCACCAGGCAGGATGGCAGCCATCTATACTGCAAGTATGCTAGCAAGAAATGGGAATATTACGGATATTCTAGTGCATGATGTGGATCGAACAATTGAGAAGTGGTTTTCCTGGGAGTTTCTATGTGATGAGAACTTAGTTTCTTCAAAAGGGAAATTATGGAACTTTAGGATCATGGGTCAAACAAATTCTTCAAAATTTTGCCTTGCTGAAGCAGTTACAATAGTGTAATATAGTAGCTTTTAAGATCTATGCCCCCAGCCCAGAACAACATATACAAGGAGAGAAACCTATTTCATGTTAAGATTTTCAATAGTGCAACAAGAAAGGTAGAAAAACCAGATATGATGGCAGCTCTTTCATGCACAAGCTCAGCATTTTCTAATCATGGCCATGCGTTAGGGGGGAATTTCACTTCTTACCGGATAGAACATCAGTTATTTAAGTTGTGGAAATTTGGAAATATAAGTAGACTGGAGCTCCGTTCTATCTGTTGAGGTATACAGATCTAGTAAAAAACAATTTCATTTACTTCTTTTATTTTATTTCTATGTACATGAGAACTAACTTTATGTGCCTACATATGTGTATCTATGGATGACTAGAACGTGAAAATGTAGAAGTTAGAATCTGCAGTCCAAGTGCAAGCTGTAAATTCCAGCTATCATATTTCTATTAAAAGTGACATGTCATAGGTGCCAGTTTTTGAAGTTACAAATCATTGTGTGAACACATTGAAGCTATCAGACAGTGGCGACACAAATAATCCATTGATTGATGCAAAACCTAAAGTCATTCTTATGTTCAACATGCAAGAGACATGGAAAAAAAATCAGGTTGAATATATTTCTTGGGAAAAACTTCAGATTGCATACATCTGATTCAAGTACATGAGCATTTGAACTTACAGCTCTCTCTTGTACAATAGCTAGAACTTATCACACCAGTGCTCCTGCCTTTCCTTCAAATTTTCAGCTCAATTTGGCATCATCTACCCAAACTCATGAGAACAAAAGGCAGAATATATCCATACTGGTTCTGCCAAACGTCCGTCTTCAGAACAATCATCAACTCACAATCACAGAATTATTCACTTGCACCTGTTCGCTGGAAACACACAAGAAAATGCCTCAGCCTTAGGACTTTGTTCAATGGGTGCAGCAGCAAAATAAAGAACTTTGTCTAATGTATGTTGTGTGTGCATCAAATCAGTTCACTGCATGTTCTCTTAACTGTCACTTTAGACCCCATACAATTTGTCAGCAATGAAATGAAGGCAACTAAATGATTTGATTGGAGAGGTAATGCTCAAAGTTGGTTTTCATGAATAGCCTTTCAGCTAAACATCTCAAGACTCACAAGTAGAAGGGGATAGAGTGAATCTGAGTGTAATCATTAATCAATTTTCCCAGCCAAAGATAGCAAGGTCACTTTGTCAGATATTATGACCATAAACCTTGATGGATTATCTTAGTGTCCTGTTTACCACATGTCATAGGCCAAAAAAGTAGAGACAATTAAACACCTCCCAGTAACTTGGCACTTACCAGTTACAGGTAGGCTTAGGATATTCATATACTGAGTCCTAACATGAGTATATGGAGATCTCATGCAACCACTGCTATACCACAACATAAAGCAAAAAAAATCCTACCAATCAAACAGAAAACTAACTTTAGAAATCTTAAACTTTCAGTGATCAACAGACACAGACACAGATAGTGGGAACATGGAACTCACCATCCTTTTGCTGACATAAGGCTGTATTGTGATTGGCATCTCAGATTGACTTTCAACCTTAACTAAATTATGTTTCTCCAACTTAAATTCTTTTCTAGCCTCTTTCCGGGTACCAGATTGCCAAACTCCACCAAAATTGGGGAGCCAATTAGCATCATAATCACTCTTGACAATTTCACCTCTTTGCTCCATCTCCATCTCCCTCTTTCTCCTTTCTGCCCAAGCTGCTCCCACTCGTTTTGGGTTCAATTTCTTGGACTTCCCTGCCTTGTTTGACAGAGGAGGAAGGGTACCAGCAACTCGTTGTAGTGGAAAACTAAGCTGACTTTCTTCTTCTGCTGCAAACCAAGGAGGAAGTGCTCCGGTATGCACATTTCCACTAGCATCTTTAGAACCCTTGGAATGAATTTGAGTGAGACTATAAACACCTGGTAAGAAAAAATCCTAAATGAGCATGCTTTACCTATATCAGATAAAATACAATTCTACCTATATCAGACAGGTGTATAAAATTTTGCAATAATTCATTAGAGTTAGCTCAATGTTCCAACGATGCACACAATTGGCAACAACGTAATAGGAGTTCAGATAAAAAATAGAACTACCTTGAGAACTGCTCTGTCCCATTGTCATTCTTCCGTGCTGATACACTTCATTCATCTGCATCAAAAATATTACTCTTAGCCAAATAAATGGACATTTAAAATACATACATATGAATAGAAAACTTTTTGTTCTTTCTGAAAAAACTACACGACACAAACTTACCCTTTCAGTATTGAAATTGCCGTCAGCTGAGGCTTTTTTACCATTACAAATAAGAGAATACTGGCTACTAACTGAGGTCACAAAAGTAAGCACACAGAATATCACGAAACTTACATAAGCATATTTCAGTATATGGGAGGAACCTCTAAGACAAACAAAAACGTTCATAAACAAAAGATCCACGACCCGTAAACAAACAAGCATACCTGTTACACCTTTTGAATTTAAGGAAGAGGAGGCAGTAACATCTTGCACAGAGCTGCCAACATTTGCAACTTGAGAGAGTCCTGAATGGGATACCTGATTCTCATTTGTACGATATAGTAAAGGCATAACACCATTTGAAAGACTTGAACTAGTATTATTTTCAAAACTATCTAAAATTCCACATTCAATTTTATCATGGATATCATTTGCAGGTCCCAGCATCGCTCCTCCAGATACAGCTTCAGCCTTCAACGACTTGCACTTCTTCTCCCACTGCAGCCACAATTAATGAAATTCACCAACCATAAACAACTTCTTTCCAAAAACAAAACACATTAAAACACAATGCCGCAAAATCGAAGAGAAGGCATTATATACCTTAGTAAGATCAGCCTCCACTATCCTAAATTTATCTACACAATCCGATCCTCCGCCATATTTCCACAAGAAGTGCTTCAAATTCTTCAGATGCTCAGCACTTGCCAAGTGATTAATTGCATTGCCACTGATAAAATCAAACACACCAATCTCACAATCTCAATCTCAATTCAACCAATTCGCAAACCAAATATCCCAAATTTAAATTATTTAAAAGCTAATTTAACAATGCCGATCGATTGAGAATCTTACCAAGCGAAGGAGCTATCCCGCTCGTCGATGTCGAAATCGCAGAAGACGCAAAAGAGGCGGTTGCGGGCGGTGTGTTCGAGGCGGAGGAAGCTAGGGTTCTTGAGGAAGAAAACGACGTCGTTGAGCTTCGACTGGAAGCGAGAGAGGAAAGTGGAGAGGGACTTGGTGTGGCTGGGGATGTACTTGTGGCTCGGACCTTGGTCATGATTGAGCTTGCAAACCGTGCAGTACTCGTAGTCGTACTTCTTCTTCTTCTTCTTCTTCATTGTGGCGTTGGATTTAGGGTTAGGGTTTAATGAATGAGCCTGTGATCGTTTCTCCTCCATTACTAAGTTCTCGATTTTTGGAGGGTAATGTCATGCGCTTCTTTTCCCCGAATCCTAATATTTTCTTAAACGCGGTATACATAGGGGCATAACTGTCTTTCCTATTAATTATCCGAAAAATTCGTAGTGAAAAGACCAATTTGCCCTATGTTTTTTCTTACTTACTTGCAGACTCGTTAAAAGTACATGATGATGTTGTCTATACTCGTTTACAGCCCTGAGAAACAACCCGGGAAACTGATCTACTGTTGTGTGCTCGTGGATGCCATAGTCTACTTCATCTAGAGAGTATCTTCAGTACACGCTGTGTAACTATACATACAGTTTGAATGGTCGAAATTAGATAACTTTATATAAATACATAGTGGGCCCTACGTATAAAGTATTTTAAATGGTTAAGATTGTGTCGTGTACCTAAATGGCCGTGTATACAAGAATTTCTGCTTCATCTGCTGTAGTTATGGAACCTATTGCAAACTCTCTGTATAGTACTTGAGTACTTGACTGCATCATCCCCACTCTCATTGAATTGGTTCGGATTGGCATATTTATGGTTCTATGCTATGGTTCTGATTTTGAAATAGTTAATTTGTACACAACAATGAAAAAGCAAAGATATGCATCAGATCGATTATAAACTGCATGATGTATGCAAACTCAGTACAGAATATGAAATTATCAGATGTACGAATTTTGGTGTATACATGACGTCCTTTTTGTTTCCGTGAGTGTACGTGTATCATGTGGTGTTCTTTTTTTTTTGCTCATCTGTGGGGAGATCAGCACAAGATTTCTGTCCTACAAACAACAACATCTGACTTGAGAAAGACTTGATATGCATAGCACTCGAGTAGGTGATTGATCGACTACTAGTATCAGTCTTCAACGCGGACCAATGGCTGTGATCGAGACACGTACGTACACACTAATATTCTCCATTTTAATCAACACAATCTAATGAGTTTAGAGGCCACTAATTGTAAGATTTAGTGATACTAAACAAGAAGGAAGAAAAATGAAGAAGCATCATTTGATGATCATATGTGGACAATATGAAAAGACAAATGTTAAGGTTATGTCAAAATTATGAGCAGTTTGATAAGAGGCATAGCCTGTCCTACTTCTTTTATCCTGCTCTTTATTTCAACTTTCTGGAGGAGTTGATTCTGGCCCTGAAAAATTTGGTATTTCCCGGCGCCCTGATGATATTCAAGACAAAGGCCTCTCCATAATGTGGGTGGTCATATGTCAGAGGATAGCACTGGTTTATCATCACCCTCATCAGAAATAACTGTTACATGGTTTTTAATCAATTTAGGCACCATGAATTCAGAGCCATGAACTTTTTCTGTGGAGCTTCTTATGAAAACAACTCTTGGGTTTACCCCTTTCCTATAGGCCAAGTACATTCAAGTTCTTGATTGGAATCTTTCTTTTGCATCCTGGGTAAAGATTTTATGGTTCTTTACAAGATACAGTACACAGAAAGTAGTAAATATAGAAAGTAGGGAATGAAATGATGACCAGCTTGGTTGTGTGCAATAACTTGTGCTCTATGTGCAGCACCAAAGCCAATCTTCATAAAAGGATGATAATGAAAACCACCAGATCATGACATGCATCTTTCCAGTGCATGCTCATTATGCTTACACAATAAAAGACTGTTTTGGGATTCTCAATCGTAAATCGTGAATCAGAAAGCTATCCCATGGAATCATTAATTTGGAAGGACAGACAGTGAACAAATTAAACTCAAGGGTAGTAGTACTAGTGACCAGAAGCCAGAGGGTACGTGTATATATATATATATATATATATTACGGTCTTTAGGGTCAGTTTGTGAACATATTAAACCCAAGTGCTTTGATGAAAAGAAAAGAAAAAAAACAATTTTACTGTGATCTAAATATCCAGTTTGCTACTAGCTCCTCTTTTGATCACTAAAGCGTTTAGGGCTTGTTCGTTCTTTGTTTAATAGGTAAAGGTCGAACTATTGTTATCTTGTTTAATATGGAGTCCGAAGCTTATTCACAGGTTTAGGATTCAAATCCTCAAACCCCCATTTGGTCTGAATTTTGTCTACTGGTTTATGTACTGTGTCCATCTCTAACTCCATGAGAGGAGCTAGCTAGGGTTTTGGAAGTGGTGAGAGATTGATATATTTTTTTTGTTGGCTCATATAATGACAATAACTTAAATTTTAGAGTCCGTGATTGTCTATTCGGTACATGTCTAGTTAGGTTCATCATTTAGGAAGATTCTGGCAACCAAACAACGAATCAAGCATGCAATAATTCAGGATTACCTTTTCTAAAAAACTTGCTCCCCCCCATGCCTTCTTTAACATTTGCACTAGAACTTTTCAGAAGCACACCTAATTTTGAGACTTTGTGGTTCTAATTTGCATCCACTAGAATGTGTCTAGCTTCTTTCTCTCTTACCCCATCAATGAATCAAGCCAATGTATTATTGAAGGCAGGCCACCCTAAGAAGATTAACTGAATTGAGAAATATATCTAGTAGTGTTAATTGAGATTGCTGACAAATGAAGCTAAAGCTATCATAGAGCTGGTGACTGATCCTTACTGTGATCGATTGATCATTATGCTTTGAGCTCGAGTAGTAGAGTCGCGATCCAAGTGATCTGATCCTATCCAAAAATGTTTCTTTTGGGTTGGATTTGAGACATGGGTAGTGGGTGTTTGGTTAAATGAGCAAAAGTTCAAGGAGTTGAATCCAAGTGTATACAGCCTAGCTGTGAAGATACTAGCTAGTGTCTTGTTGCTGCTGAATTTTACTTACCTTTTTGTTCTGATTCATTTGCCTTTCTATATCAGAATCAAGGTTCTGCGCGCATTTGACGTACTTTCTATTCACGTCACATTTGACTATTCCTTGGCCCTCTCCACTCTCCAGTTGAGAAAATTATTTTGAACTAGCTTGCATTGCAGACTGACTATACCCTGCACTTGGTTTTTGCTTGCAAGAATTAATAATTAGTTTGTCATTGTACACAGTCTGTGATACTACTATTCTTTCGTATGTGCTCAGACTATCAAAACAATTAAGAAAACATTGTTTATGGTCTCTGCTCAGAAGCTAAATTGCTTTCAGTAATTTGCTTCAGAAATTGGGATTCTAAGCCAGTTTTACTACTGTCTAAGTATTTAAGTTGATTGTGTTGATCTTAAGCATATATATATCTGTGTGATTCAGTTTGCAGTCTGGAGCACCAAAAGTCAATATATAAAGGAGAGTGAGCCTAGAAAGTCATTGACCTCTTATATATTCATGCATGTGGCTGCATAATGATGAGACATATTTGCCATATGTATATATGGCAAATATGTACACACACACACATATATATTTCCAGTTTACTGACTTTCATGCTCCAACTTTATACTTATACGTCCAGAGATGACATTGCAGTAACACTTTGGAGGTCGATTAATGCTTCTGCTGTTTTGACGTATACGCTGTGTTACAGACTTACAGTAATATCGTGAATATCACATCAGAAACTGTACTATTATGTATAAGAAAGATAGAATCAATCTCTCATCAAAAGTTCTAAACCCTTCTTCACGATCACAACCTTGATTCACACGTATATGGAAAGATTGGAAACCGATAAATAAGTAGCTCAAATTATTCATCATACAGATTACAACATGAAAGAAATAAAAGAAAGAAATTAAAGAAGAAAGAAAACCACAGAAAACCATCTCATGCTGTTATTATTTCCCTTTCTCTTCCTTTGTTAAAAGAAACTGCAAAGCAATCCAATAAGTTTTCAAAATCTTACTGGTATACATGTTAAACGATCATAATAGTAATATCAACTCCGATCCCGGCCAGAACTCTCATCAGCTCAGAAACTAATCGCGCATCAAGGCCTGAACCTTTGCCTGCAAGACTGGCAAGTGATCTCCATGCACGTCGCATCCATCTGCCGCATTGCCTTCTCCTTCAACCTCTCCGCCTTCTCCACTTCCTCCCTCGCCCTCTCCCACATGTGCCTCGCACGTGTGAACTCCGACTGAGCCAGCTCCATCTCCCTCCGCGTCAGCTCCCTCACTCTCTCCGCGTACGCCTTCTCCATTGCCGCCATTCTGATTTGCTCCGCCGCCTGCCACTTCAGCGCCTCCACGCAACTCCCCTTCGGCTTCAACCCCGTTTGTTCGTACTCGGACACATTGTCGGTTGCTCCTCCTAGTGACCTCAGTGGTCTCACACTTATGGACAGTTGGAGGTCTAGAGAGTTGGGCGCTTCTAGGGCTTCAACTGCCGCCTTCGATCGATATCGTAGCGGAGTAGGATCGGACGGCCGAGGGGCTATCCACTGTGAGGAGGGAGGACCAGGAAGTAGCTGCAACTCCTTTTGATCATCATGTTCCATTGGAGGAAAAGAAACAAAATAAAGTGTGCAGAGGAAAATGATATGATTGATGAAACTTTGTACCTATATATAGACAGTTCAACCATGTCAAAATACCGTTATCACCCGTGTAGAGTCTCGACCTTGCCCATAAAGAGGAGGGCATTTTGGTGAAAAAGTATACTGGGGGCTGGGGAAAATTCGAACAGTTGGACTTTCAATGTCCGTTATAGAAGAGCCAAAAGTAAGGAGGGAAACAACGGATCACGTTATTCGGCTATGAGTACTCTCTTTTGTGTTCTCTTCGACTAATGGTGCGATTTCCTCTTCATCTTTGATGTACGATAATAATAATTATATACTTTGTCAAATTTGTTGATTAGTACACCACATTATATTTTTGGATTCGGATCATCTCCTAACTTTTTCTTTCACCTTACATTCTTTACCTTCGATCTAATGGCTCACAAGTGTAGAAGAAAATAACAAGAGATTGTGAGCCATTAGGTAGAAGGTAAGGAATGTAAGGTGAAAGAAAAAGTTAGGAGAGGATCCGAATCCTATATTTTTACAATGTGATTTATGATTTTGAACAAATTATTGTTGAGTTTGAAAACTGCGCTGATGAAAATGATCATTCACTAGAAACATATGATCTCTCGTAACACATATTATAAATATTTTCTTAGCCTTGAAGCCAGTAATTGAAACACATTTCATGACTATTATTAATCAAGAATTTACAATAGTACAATGAAACCCGCATTCATTTCTCACATGCATGAGTAATATTGAGATGTTATAAATTGAATTGTACGACAATTGAATTCCTTCATCAGCAACTAGCTGAATGCACTTATATTCATTAAAGTTATGTTATGATTTGCATAAAATTTCATGAAAAAAAATAAAATAAAATCTTAAAAAAATATGGATGTGATCATCATTGTCTTTATGGTGAACATATAAATCTGATGATCTTGTTCCATGCTAGCAAGATACTTTGACATAATTTAATTATTTGACTTTTTCTTTTTTCGGGGAGGAGGGTGAAAAGTGTTTAAGGGGATGTGGTGTAGTAATCATTAAGTCGCACGTGCAACAAGGGGGACTTTGTAAATTTAATTTTGGACTTGGATCTTAGCTTTATGGTAGGCCTAAGTTGTCGGCCCTCTTGTTACAAAAAGCGACCAGCTTTCTATTTCAGCTGGCACGCTCGCACAGAGCAGCACGTGGGAGAGGGGTAACACAAACTCAAAGTGACGCTGACCATGATTGGCTCACTCTCCCACCCACAACTGCCTTTCTTCAACGGAGGTGAATCTTTTAGCAGTAGTACTAGTTTTACCAATTTGGTACCTACAATGTTGGCTTTGATTCCGATTGTCATTATTGTTGGCTTAACCCGAATGTAGAACTTACGTGATCGCATAAACATGTTCACTTTTTGGTTCACGGCTCCTATACAATTGAAGTAAATAACTTGTAGATGTTCAAGTGTGCATATAATGTGTGGTTACGGTAAACTTTTTTTCTTTCTACTTTTACGTAATATGGTCTTTTATTCGTATTTACTTGGTTTTTAAAACACATGGAGTGCACCCTTAAATCATAAAATACCCACTAGCAAATGTTAAAGTCTCTTATTGTTGAGATTAATCTTAAGATGCTATTTCTTATGGATAATATAGATTGTGCATAAAACAAATGTAAAAAATAATAATAAAAAATTAAAAATAAGAATATTTGTTGACAGTGGGATTTGAACCCACGCCCTTTCGGACCAGAACCTTAATCTGGCGCCTTAGACCAACTCGGCCATATCAACTTAGATATTCATGCTTATGAAACTTAATTATTTATACAAGTTCTAACTATGTTCATAGTCGACATTACAGTCCCATCAAAGGAAGGACCCAGAAACTAGGTTCAGTAGGTTGTTGGTATCCATTTGTCACAAAGATGCTGCCATAAAAATCGTGGAAAGGCTTAAAGTTGCAGGTTTTGGATTAAGCAAAGGCCAAAGGGCATGTGGAAGTGTTGAGAATTCGGGAAGAAAGGCTTTAGAACGTGTGCCCCTCCCTAATCTTATTGGCTTTTTGGAACTCCGTTCATATAAACCACCCCATCTTAGGTAGTGATAGAAGCCGCCTTAGACAATGATCTATTTATCATGCCCTCCAACTAAGTCCTTCATCATTTTCTTTGCCCTTTCTCATTTGGGTCCTAGTCAATGTGATCACGTCCGTAAAACAACTTGCATGTATCGATATCATGGTACATATGATGATAGGAAGCGATACTAATTCGAACGTGGAGCAAAAGCATCAATGAACAATGCCAGATAATCAAAAAACTTGAGCTATAAAAGGTTGAGACTCAAAACACCAAGTCTACGGATACCTTTAGAGAAACAATTTTCTAAACACGCGATCAAATAACGTAGATATGAATATATATGACACCGAAATCCTTTTTAGGAGTCACATAGCAATCAGAGGCTTTTGAAAGTTAGGAGTTTGAGTCGACAGTGGACTATGTCATTGAAGACCATCATTCAACATATGTTGACGACTAATTTTAGCACAAAAAGAGAGACTCAAGCATTATCGTCCGACGATGAAGAAACCAATAGGGTTACAATTTTGTTCACCCATTGGTAGCTAAAGATAAACAACAGAAATGTTATCCTCCACCAAACATTGCTTTATGGGCCAATTGGGCCCAAGCACCATTGGACCTCCCAAGTCCAAAAGAAAATTCCCGCGAGTTTTCTACACTTTTGCCGCCACTTCTTCTCTAACCTCAGCTCGGAGCTGCAAATTGATATCCGTCTAGAGCTCAGATGAACTCTCGCGAGCTCACTCTGGTCTCCACCGCCACAGTATTTGGCGCTCTAGCCTCCGCGTTGGCCATCCGCTTGTTCTTCACAAACCCTAACAGGCAGCAGCAGCAGCAGCCTCCCAAACTCAACTCCTCGCAAAACGGCGTCGTTTCGAGGAAATGCTCATCTCAGAGCCCTTTTGACCCCTCAAAACGCAAAGGGTTAGTGCCAGAAATGTCAATTCTTCAATTTTGGTAGTACCCAAAATTAAAAGTGCTTATTTTATTTTATTTTTAAGTTAATTGTGTAATTCTCTTACGGTTGGTTTTTCTGTATGGGTTGATTGTTGATTGAAGATATTTGACGTGGGATGATTACTTTATGGCAATAGCGTTTTTATCAGCTGAAAGATCCAAAGACCCCAACAGGCAGGTCATAATCTTTGCTCTTTCTTTTAATTATAATTGCTTCAATCTATGACTGAAGGATTATTAGGATACAGAAATGACAGTAATCATTGGCGTGTAGGTTGGAGCATGCTTGGTGAGTCAAAGTGGTATAATTCTAGGTGAGGGTGAGATTGTTTACCAGGAACTATGAATGGAATGGAACCATTGATTTTCTTTTTTTCGTGTTCTACTTTTTATGTTATATTATTCATAGTCTATGGTTCTCCATTGTCTATGAGATCTCTGTCGGATATTCCCCTTGACTCCTTTTTAATCTGCATATACAGGAATTGGGTATAATGGTTTCCCAAGAGGTTGTTCGGACGACAAGCTTCCTTGGGCAAAGGTTTGTATATTTTGTATGACTTTAGAAGGAATAAATTAATTTATGGAGCTATGGTCATTAGTAATTACTAAAGCTGCCCTATCTTCTCAGCTATCCAGAACTGGGGATCCTTTGGAGACAAAGTATCCGTAAGTGTGTACTTTCTTGTACTCCAGTCTTAGCATTTTTGGTGTGCTACTTAAGTAGATTAGGGTCTGAAGTCATTTTGATGTTAAGATTTACTGTCTGTCTTCTTTTTACTACCATCACATTATATGGTTCACAATGTTTTAAGTCAACTCCACTTTCTGCTTCTTTCTATATATACCAATTTTCCTTTATCCCAGTAGAAAGTTCGGTTTGTGCTCATATATATTTTCTGTAATTGTCTTTTGCAGTTATGTTTGTCATGCTGAAGTCAATGCAATCCTAAACACCAATCATGCTTCTGCTGCTGGACAGGTTAGTACTGGTTACACTTCTCTGCCCCATTCACTGTGATATACAGTTTCTTCATAAGCTAGGCAGATTAGTTTCAGTAAAACCACTCCTGTGGACCTTGGTATGCAGACATTTTGAACTATATAAACTCAAATTGAAATGATGGAAGCCTCTTGAATGATTGTTGACAATGTTACCTTCTTTTACCTGCACTGTTTACAGGTTAAATATTTCTTTTGGTAAATACTAGTTTCTCTGCAACTGAATGTACTGATGTATTGCCTATTCACTGTGTTTGTTCTGCAGACACTTTATGTGACCATGTTCCCGTGCAATGAGTGTGCTAAGATAATAATTCAGGTTATTCACTATGTTCTTTATGCAACATAGATCCCCTTGCTCTTGTCATTCCCAGCTACAACCCACAACCCACCCACTGAAACTCAGTAATACAAGTATCTAGAACAACGGGTGCAGAGAGATTGTGATCTATATTAATTGCTTTACATTTCAAGAGTAGAGACAAAAGTCAAATGCATTTTGCTCGTTCAAAATATAACAGGAAACATAGAAAACACATCATGTTTTATTTTCTTGGACTGATTGCCTCATTTTTACCTGGTCTTCTATTATTTTCTCATGCTCAATATATTTATATGTTGCAGTCAGGAGTTGCTGAAGTTGTATATTTTGTGGAGAAGAGGTTAAACAATCCAGATATCACATATATTGCTTCTCACAAGTTACTATCAATGGCTGGTGTGAAAGTATGACTCCTTTTTTTTCCTTACTTTAACCAAATCTATCCATTTGAGTAGCTTAATATGTCTTCAAGAAATATTCATGGCATTAGGGTATTTTCAGCTTTACATTTATGATGTTTGATAAGAATTCCATAATAGACTGGCTACGTTTGGGCCTCTCTGCTGGTTAAAGTTGAACTATGAATGACATGTATGTCGGACAGACTTGCATCTGTGTACAAAATTATTTATCCATTTTGAGTGAATCTAGTTACTCGATCTTTCCTTTCAGCCAGTTTTAGGTAATTCAAAGGCCAAAGACCTTGCTTAACAAGCACATCTGCATTTTCCTTCTTAAATGCAGGTCAGGAAGCATCAACCACAAATGAACCAAATTCTGATAAACTTTGAGGAGCTGTAGAGCTTTTGTTCTATATAATGCTTGATCCATCAGTTGTATGTTTCATGACCATAGAACAGTAAACACAACCTGTAGCTCACCGTAACGGTTGTAATGCTTCCACCAGGGATCCATCAGTTGTAAGTTAAAGTTCTGTATTTGCAGTCGTAACACAATCAAGTCCCTGATATTTTCAACATCTGATAATACAATCTTCCCAAATTTTATTATTCACACAAAAAAGAACCCTTCATCTTCCCAAATTAATTTTCCAACATCTGATAATACATTCTTCCCAAATTATATTATTCGCACAAAAAAAGAAGAGGCCTTCATCTTCCCAAATGGATTCTCACACAAAAATGAAGAGTACTTATATTCATCTTATATCTTTGCAACTACTACAAGTTACTGATGCTCCCTATTTGCTTAACAAGCCTATTTGTTAAATTTATTAACTTGAATTTATAAATTAAAATTCCAGAAATATAGAATAAGGTATGAAGAAATATTCAACTAATACCGAACGAGTTTGATGATGGATTACGAACAGTCAAGTCGTGTGTATCACACACTCTCCTTAAGACAACTACGCCGCGTCTACGGGTGCAAAAGGTCTATTGGTGCTCGTCTCCCAGGATACAATGACTAACAAATTCTTGGAGCTGCACTGCTTCAAGAAAGTCTGCGAACTGGAGGCAGTACCTCTTTCTATCACCAGAATAGGAACACAAGAGCAGAAGAGAGAAAAATTTTGAGAGGAGAAGAGCTGAATGCTTTTGGTGTGTAAAACTAAGGAATATGAGGTCATTTTTATAGTGTGAGGAATGACCAAGGCTATTAAAATCAATCATCAATATAGAGAACTCAATGGTTATGAACATCTCACTCAATAGTCATGAACATCTCACTTGAATGGTCATAATACACATTACATCATATGTTACTGGAATATCAAAAGGTTTTTCCAGTAGCAACTGAAGAGTCACATGGGCTCTTACCATTTCCTTTTTTCCAATGTGAGACAAACTTTGTTTTCCCATTTCAAATAGCCAAATTTGAATGACAATTTTTCATTCATCCTAAAACCAAATTAGACATATGAACACATAATCTTGTAGTCCTCATTATGGAGAATACAAATCTAAATTTATTTTCCAATAATTATAAGTGCATCACACTTTAATTAATCCATTTAAATTTGGTTTTATAAATGGTTTTTAACCCATTTTTCCAAAAAAAGGAGCTGAAGAGCTTGGTGATTGTTGTAGACTTCAAGGAAGGGGTCAAATTTGTGTCTACTAGTCTTTGTTTCCCAAAGGGATTCCAGCCGTATTTCTCCTGCGAGTGCAGTTGCTTTGCTTGAATGCGTACGAGTTTTCCAGGAGAAAAGTTATGCATTTCCAGATGATTCTGATTTCAAGAAGAAAATTTCTCATGCGTGGATAAAGACTCGTACCGGTTATAGGTCTCCTAAAGAGTGTTCGCTGTTTGATTCCAATTTTGGCTTATATTTGAAGTGGACTGATAGGCCTTTCATTGATGAAGAATTCTATGGAACTAAGATAGCATCTTTCAAAAAAGAGCTCTCTTCATTGGGGGTTGTTGTTGACGCTGAAGAAGGGTGTCCCTTGATTGCTGGTCACCTTGATAATCATAATGAGAATGAAGCTATTGTTCGGCTGTATAGTTACTTCAGTGCATTCAAGTGGGAGCCAGACACTGATGCTGCTCGAAGGATCTGGATTCCGATAGGGGAGAGGGTTTGTCCGGATAATGTGTCCTTATGACAAGGATGAGCTATTTGGTTTAGTGTTGACTGTTCTGGAGAAACATTATGAGAATAAACTTCTACTTTTCTTCTCCAGTGCTTATAGAATTAAATCTCATCCTTCAGTTGATGATTACATGAAGGTTTGGAAGGTTTGGGAAAGTTCTGAAAGTGCATTGTCGCATGCTGATTGTTGCAAGTTCTGGAGTTGTATCTCCAAGCACCGGAATTCAAAGACTGAAAAGTCTCTTGGTGATGCCTTGGTGAAAGTACCTGTCAGTTCTGGATCTGAAGGCATCTTGATGTGCAACAAGTCTGATGCATTCATTCAGATGACCTTCAACTGAAGTATCTATTTGAAAGTCCTCTAGTGAGTCGATTTTTGTTTGGTACCCTCAGCCAAGTTTGCCTTCCATTCCAAGAACCAAGTTGATTGATATTTATCGGAAAATTGGTGTTCGCTCTATATCTGAATCTGTACAAAAGGAAGAGGCGTCTCTTGCAGATGAAGTTGAAGTAGCATCTTTGCCTAGGGAAAAGCTGATAAAGAAAGCGCTGTTGAGGCTGATTCTTGGTTTTCTGGCTGCTGCTCCTATGGAAATGCAAGCTGAGAAGAGGCTCGAAGCTGTTCAATCTCTTGTAGATGTTACTGTGGTGGAGACAATGGAACCAATCACTGTGAGCTATAGTCTATTATTATCATCTGGGGAAGTTCTGAATGTGAAAGGAAGCCGAAAGATACGATTTGATAGGGAAACTTCAAACATATACACTCAGAAAATGGACAAGTCTGGAGGGCAGAAAAGTATCATTGAGTTTGGTACTTTTTTCAGTCAAGCAATATCTGAGAGTGTGTTATGGGATAGCACAGATCATATAGATCCACTTTCTGAGCTGATCAAGGTGGCTGCTTTGGTAAACTTCAATGAGGAGGCAGTTGACTTCTTGATGAAGTCCAAGAATTTGCAAATCTTCATGGAGGATGAGGAGTTTCTCAGAACTGTCTAGCTACCTTCTTGGCTAGTTTTGTTCTATCAATTTGATCCTTTAAAATTTCAATTCGCTTTCATTGCTGGCTTTTCTTTCTGTTGGTTTTTCCTTGTTGTTCTAGACAAGTGATGCTTTCTTTTGTGCTTCTAATTAATATTTCAGCACACATTTGTATCCCATAAAATCTGCAGTTTCATCAGGTTGTTGATTGCTTAAAATGTTTCAGTATTGCTGTGTATAATGTTTCTGAATACTTTGGGTTTTTATTAGTTTTGGAATGATCAGCAAGGAGAGAAAATTTGTATTTGTTATAATTTATGCATGAACAAGTGAAGAAAGATGTCAGTGATCACAAGTCTAATCAGCTTCCAAAGTTAGAGATCATTATTCCATGCTATGTCTCTTCACTTTCTTCTACTCTTCCTTCCTTGTGAAGGCAATTCATTACCTTCCTTGAGAAGGTTTCCTCTTCAGATGGAATATTTGCCTTTACCCAAGGGCCAAGGTTCACTTATTGCGTACTAATATGTGACAAAATACTCACCATCTTTAATCTCTTAATTTAGCTACAAGCTACTTGGAAATCCACTCATTGTTTGCTTTGTCGTTTGTTTTCTGGAAATCAAGAAACATCTCGGTCAGATTCAAAGACTCACAACTCTCATCAAATGAGAGCCTCTTAAGTCTAAAGCTCATGCCTTTTTTTTTGTTTTCCGTACGAATCTTTCTGTATATTATAACTAGCTACAGTGTCAATTACTTTTCGAAAAAAAACAAAAACTTGTCTAGCCTTGCTCGGCTCGAGAAGGCTTTTCTCAACCTTCCCAACAAAAGCATGAAAACGACTTAAAAAACAAAGTTCGGACATGGTTATTATTCTAACCCCGTTTTTTGGATAAAACGAGAATTTCCAAAATGTAACAAATAAAATGTGCTCTCGTGAAATTTTCGTCCAAATAATTTATTTAAACTTATAATAAAAAGCGTCACTCGTAAGAATCAACTACATATCATCAATCACAAGATCATCTGACCTCGATCGAGGTGGTATACAATTTCTTGAAATTTTCTTCTAACCTACGACTTTAAAGAAATATACTGTGCCTTCTCTACAAATTATGTGGGTTCTGAAATCACAAATACAGTATAGGGGAGTATAGATTCAAATCTTGTTTTTTTTTTTTTTTCCTGAAACTGAGGTTCAAATCTTGTTTGTTTTCTTTAATTAAGCAAATTCTCCTTATGGACCTACCAAACCTCTAATGTTAGTAATGTCTTTAGTTTATTAAATTGTTTATATAGAGACATTTATTTGAATAGAAGATGAAAGAGTAAAAAGATAATATTTAAAACTACTTCTCCTACAAACACTCTCAAATAAAACTGAATAAAAAGATAGGGCATGAAAGATAGTATAGAATGAGTCATAAAGTGTAAAGAAAGGGTTTATAGACTTGTAGAAAGAGAAGTGTACGCGCTATTTTCGTACCACGATGGAAAAAGAGTTGGTTAATTATAGACTTCTTGTGACCCATCAGGGAGGCTTGTGAGTCTTAAAATCCTAGTCTTCTCTCTGCAAAAACCAAGGTTGAGCATTTGTGTGTTGCCAACGTACGAAAATGTCGACAACAATGACGCCGAGAGAGCACATAGCAAAAATACGGAAGACCAAGTTCTTCATCGGAGACGAGCTTAAGCCTGAAGTTTTGAAGGATCTTCACCAGGCCGTCAAGAACCTCTCCGGCGAGCTTTACGCCAAAGACGTCCACTTTTTCATGGAACTCGTTCAGGTTAGTTTTCACTCACATAGCTTCTTGCTTCCTTATTCTTTAGACTGAATCTTAATTACTTAGTCATTACTTTACAGCACTGCATTTAAATTTCTTTGTTCATAGGGTTGAAAGCAATTAATGGCTTAATTTTGAAAGCAAAATCACTGTGAACCTTAATTGATCGGCCACGGTAAATTGGTTTAGATAAAATGGATGCAGTTACTTGATTTAGAAATAACTGTTGTTTCTTACACTGTACTTTTATACGCATGATTTATTACAATGCCAAATAATGGTTTAAATCACTTATGGTGCAGAATGCAGAAGACAATGAGTACTCGGAGGGGGTTGATCCATCCCTTGAGTTTGTGATTACGTCCCGCGATATAACCGCTACTGGGGCTCCAGCCACATTGCTGGTTTTCAATAATGAGAAGGGGTTTTCTCCCAAAAACATAGACTCTATTTGCAGTGTCGGACTGTCCACCAAGGCAGGCAACAGGAAGAATGGTTATATTGGGGAGAAAGGTAACTTACCTGTATTTAAAAGTTAACCTATTAATTTATCACTACATGATGAGTTCATCGACATTTATGTGTAATGACTTTAAATGCACAAAAAGTTTTGATTGCCTAATAATCTATGACGTCTGTTGCTAATACTTGATTGATAGTAGGAATACCTATAGGAGTATAGGGTGGGTATAAGAATGAGTAATGTGTACCTAGATGAAATAATCTGCTTCCTTATCTTTGCTTAGTTTTGTTGAACTAATTCAGTAACATTTCTGATCAATAAACAGGAATTGGCTTCAAGAGTGTGTTTCTGATCACTGCTCAGCCTTACATATTTAGTAATGGTTATCAGATAAGGTTTAGTGAAATGCCTCGTCCAGAATGCAATGTTGGCTACATAGTACCTGAATGGGTTGAGCAGAATCCCACTCTCTCTGATATACAAAAGATATATGGTTCTGCTACTGCCCTTCCTACCACAACACTGATCTTTCCTCTAAAGCCTGACAAGGTCGAACCTGTGAAGAAGCAACTCTCAATCATTCATCCGGAAGTTCTCTTGTTCCTATCAAAGATTAAGCGGCTCTCTGTGAGGGAAGACGCAGGGGATCGACGGCAGAACACTGTGAGTGCAATCGAGATAGCAAGCCAGACAGATTTTGTTTCCAGGAAGAACATTGATGCTCAATCCTACACTCTGCGTCTATCAGCTGAAGAAAATGATGGTAATGGAGAATGCAGCTACTACATGTGGAAGCAAAAGTTTCCTATCAGGCAGGAATTCAGAGTTGAGAGGAGAATGGAAGTGGATGAGTGGGTGATCACTCTTGCATTTCCAAATGGAGAACGTCTTCGAAGAGCAATGAACTCATCTCCTGGTGTTTATGCATTTCTCCCTACCGAGATGGTCACCAACTTTCCATTCATAATACAGGCGGATTTTCTTTTAGCATCTTCACGAGAGACAATCCTACTTGACAACAAGTGGAATCAAGGGATTCTAGAGTGCGTGCCAATCGCATTTGTCCATGCCTTCAACACTCTTGTGAAAACTGTGGAAGGTGCGCCGACATCAAGTCTTCCTCCTATGTTCAGATTCTTGCCTGTTCAGGCTTCTTCCTATAAAGAATTGAATGCTGTAAGAGAGTCAATAAAAGCGAAGATGATTGACGAAGACATTATACCAGTTGAGCCTGAAATGGAGCAGAGGTTCTTCCACAAGCCTCGCGAAGTGGGAAGATTAATGCCTGCCTTTTGGACTATTTTGAGGAAGGCGAGGGATCAAGGTGTAAGCCTGATCAAGCTTTCCTCACATGAAAGATATGTTCTATCTTATTCCTTTGACAGCCAGGAATATGATCCTATACTAAGTTTCCTTGGAGTTGAACCGGTGAATGATGATTGGTATGTTAAATGCATAAAAGGCACTTCCAATCTTGTTGTTGGAGTATCGGAACATGTCTACTTAGAGCTTCTACTGTTCATTGCTGACAATTGGGGTTCTAAATTTGGCCGCACCGACATGAAGAACATACCATTGATAAAATGTGCAGACTATGGAAATAAATCTCTCTGCAGCATAAGTGAAATCCAGAAGGATGAATGCAGAGTTTGCTTATCGAGCCATTCTTCTTATGTTTCATGGCTGATTGATTGCAACCGGGAATTTATATCCATGACTCGTCTTCTCTTTATGCCGAAGGCCACGCAGGAAGCTATCTGGGCATGCTCTAGGAATGATACATTGAAGAAATGGCTCACTGATCAGGTTGAGGTTGAATTTGTTGATGTCAACAGATATGCAGTTGATCTCCTTGTGTATTCACTTAATGAGCCGAAGCTTGCTGTTCAATATGTTCACTTCTTATATCAGTCATTCGACAATGATTTTCTCACTACTGGGGAAGTTGTTAAATTATGTAGAAGTATGCCAGTTGTGAATAGCTACGGGAATGTCATCAAGACCAGAAGAGGGCTTGTTGTCCCTGCCAATGGAAGCAAATGGGCGGGATTGACCGACACCAACTCCAATTTGTGGAGAAACGAAGGCTATGTTGAATTAGGAGAGCATTACATGTCTTCTGCCTTTTTTGCTGGTAAGTTTACACCGCGGAAGAAGCTTCTTGAGTTCCTTATAGAACATGCTGATGCTTTGGATGTCCCTCATATTGCTGCTCCAAGTGATGGTATCTCGTCTGTATCTGCACCACTTACTAAGCAGAATGCCTTTTTGCTTTTGGATTGGATTCGGCAGCTGAATTACAAAGGGGTTCGCATCCCTCAGAAGTTTTTGACCTGCATAAAGGAAGGTAGTTGGCTGAAAGTTACCTTGAATGGTTCTCCTGGTTATAGGCCACCGTCCCAGTCATTTCTGCTTACCTCATCATGGGGAAATACTTTGCAGAATGGATCTGTTTCTGTTGATATTCCATTGATTGATAAGAGCTTCTACGGTGAGAGCATTAGTGGATACAAGGAGGAGCTAAAGACAATTGGGGTCATGTTTGAATATAGCGAAGCATGTGAGTTCATTGGGAAGCATTTCATGTCTCTGGCAGCTTCATCCTCTTTGACTAGAGGAAATGTGCATTCCATTCTGCGTTTTATTAAGTTCTTAAGGGATAAATGCCTTTCTCCGGCTGATTTTATCTCTGCTATTAGAAAAGGGAACTGGCTGAAGACTTCCCTTGGCTACAGGTCTCCTGTTGGATCTGTTTTGTCAGATTAGGAGTGGAGCGTTGCCTCTAAAATTAGCAACATTCCCTTCATTGATCAGGAGTTCTACGGTGATGAAATCTGTGGTTTCAGAACAGAACTTGAGTTGCTTGGGGTTGTCATCTCCTTCAACTGTAGTTACCAACTTATCATTGACAACCTGAAGTCACCATCTTGGATAACTTGGACACCTGAGGTTGTTCTCTTATTTCTTAACTGTATGGCTCTATCTAAATCATCTGATAAACTTGTCAACGCATTGAAAGGAACCAAGTGCCTGAAGACAAGTATCGGTTACAACTGTCCAGGGGAATGTCTCCTGTTTCATCACGAATGGGGTAGCATTCTTCAGGTCGTCCGTGGTCTTCCTGTGATTGATCATGAATTCTATGGGAGCGACATTTTCCGGTATAGGACTGAACTGAAAAAGATTGGTGTGGCGGTTGATTTTGAAGAGGCTGCAAAAGTATTTGCTCGATATTTCACGCAGTATGCATCAAAAGCTTCCATCACCAAGGACAATGTTTTATCATTGCTTCTATGTTACAGAACGCTGAACGGGACTTCATTTAAGTTTCCTCCTGACCTTAGGAGGTGCATTGGTGAGGCCAAGTGGTTGCGTACACGTCTTGGTGATTATAAATGTCCAAGAGAGTGCATTCTCTTTAGTCTGGAGTGGGAATCTATATCCCCCATAACTCTGCTTCCTTTCATTGATGATTCTGACAGTCACTATGGGAAGAGCATACACGAGTACAGAAAAGAGCTGAAGAGCTTGGGGGTTGTTGTAGAATACAAAGAAGGAGTCAAGTTTGTGGTTTCTGGTCTTTATCTCCCTAAGGATTCCAGCCGTATCTTTCCTGTAAATGCACTTGCTTTGCTGGAATGCATAAGAGTTTTACAGGATAAAGGTCGCGAGTCTGATTTCATGAAGAAAGTTTCTCAAGCATGGATAAAGACTCATGCTGGTTATAGATCACCTAAAGAGTCCTTGTTGTTTGATTCCAAGTTTGGCTTATATTTGAAGCGGACTGATGGGCCTTTCATTGATGAGGAATTTTATGGTACTAAGATAGCAACCTACAAAAAAGAGCTCTCTGCATTGGGGGTTATTGTTGAAGCTGAAGAAGGCTGTCCTTTGATTGCTGGTCACCTTGATAATCATAATGAAAATGAAGCTTTTGTTCGGCTGTATAGTTACTTGAGTGCATTCAAATGGGAGCCAGACACTGATGCTGCTCGAAGGATCTGGATTCCGAAAGGGGAGTGGGTTCATCCAGATGAATGTGTTATTTATGATAAGGATGAGCTCTTTGGTCTGCTGTTGACTGTTTTGGAGAAACATTATGAGCATAAACTTCTGCTTTTCTTCTCCAGTGCTTTTGGAGTCAAATCCAATCCTACAGTTGATGACTACTTAAAGGTTTGGAAGGTTTGGGAAAGTTCTGAACGTGGTTTGTCAAATGCTGAATGTTGCAAGTTCTGGAGTTATGTTTCAAAGCACTGGAGTTCAAAAACCGAAAAAACTCTCGCTGATGCCATGGTGAAAGTACCTGTCAATTCCAGTTCTGATGGAATCTTGCTGTGCAACAAGTACGATGTCTACATTGCTGATGACCTTCAACTGAAGTATCTATTGGAGCAGTCTTCTCCTGAGTCAATTTTTGTTTGGTACCCTCAGCCAAGTTTGCCTTCCATTCCAAGGACCAAGTTGCTTGACATGTATCAGAAAATTGGTGTTCGCACTATTTCTGAATCTGTTCAGAAGGAAGATTTGTCTCTTGCAAATGATGTTCAAGTAGAGTATTGTCCAAGGGAAAAGTTGATTAAGAAACCGCTTTTCAAACTGATTCTAGGTTTTCTTGCTACTCCTGCCATGGGAATGGAAGCAGATAAGAGGCGCAGAGCTGTTCAGGGCCTTGTGAATGTGACTGTGGTGGAGACAACCGAACCAATCACTGTAAGCTATAATCTGTCATTATCTTCTGGGAAAGTTTTGAATGTGAGAGGAAGCAGAAAGATACGTTTTGATAGAGAAAATTCAAAGATCTTCGCTCAGAAAATGGACGAGTCTGGAGGGCAGAAGAGTATAATTGAGTTTGTTACTTTTTTCTCTGAAGCAATATCTGAGAGTGTATTATGGGAGAGCACTGATCATGTAGATTCACTCTCTGAGCTGATCAAGGTGGCTGCTTTGCTAGACTTCAATGAGGAAGCTGTTGATTTCTTGATGAACTTTAAGAATTTGCAAACGTTTATGGAGGATGAGGAGTTTCTCAAGACTGTCTAGCTAACCTTGTGGCTAGTTATGTGGTTACAATTATATAGATTGTGATAGTGTGTATCCTTTGAAGTTTCATTTTGCTTTTGTTGTTGGCTTTTCTTTCTGTTGAATTTTTTTGTTGTTGTTCTGGACAAGTAATGCTTTCTTTTGTGCTATCCTTTAAAATTTTAGCGGTTATTGTACATTTGTACTTCCCTTGTTTAATCTGCTTATCAGTTTGTAGATTGGTTAGAATGTTTCATTATACATTGCTTTCTGCTATTCATGACTGCCTTTTTTTTTTGGGATATACAAGTATTCTATTTAGTTTAGATTCGATCAGCAAAGAGAACTTTCCTCTATAAATTTAGGATGGTTTTGTTAGTATCCTTTTTATGGTTTCATTGTTTGCATATGGTTTGTCGTGTTTGATTTTCTAGGATGGCTCCGTGCTTCATGAGATCCGCCACTTACTACTTCAACGCCGAACCTTCCTCACTAGTTTCGGCAGCATAAAGGTTGTGCACCGTTTAAAGGGGGGCACAAAATGAGTGTTTAAAAAAAAAAAAAACAACAAAAAGGCCGGGCCAAAGGAGGAATGCTTACCCGTATAGCCATTTCCATGGCTTTCTTCTGATTCTCACCAGGCAGCACACCCCGGGGCAGCCCGTTGTCAAGCCCCAAAGTTTTGACGTTGGCTAACAGCGACCGCACGAACCCCCCATCCTCAACAGCGTCGGCCGAATACTCTCTAGCGGGCGCCGTTTGTGGCACTTGAGAGGAACTTGAGGTCCCAGCGGTGGCAGCAACATTCCCGGATCCAGAGAGCCTTACCCTCTTGGCGGTGTCTCCACGAACGGTACCGCCGCGGAAGGGAACAAGGTCAGTCACTGCCGACCTTTCAAGGACCCGCATTTCCACATGCAGCACATCAACGGTATCAGCAGACGTACTTGCCCCCCTCGCCCCACTAGCCCCACCTTCCAGGCCCGGGCGGCCCCCGTACCCAGCGTTTGGAATAACCATCACTACCGGCTGGTCATGTACGATTTTCTCCCCGGTGTCGGGATCCACAACCGTCTTCGACGCGACTTCCCCCATCTCCATTAACTTCTGGGCTAGAAGTTCATCGACCGCCTCGATGGTCTGGTCCAACGGTAGAGCCACTCGTGGAATAACAGTTGCAGGCCAATAATACAAACCATTAGCGCGAAATCATGGCCCGAAGACACCCCTAGCAAAAAAAACAAAAACAAAACAAAAAGTTGTTGGGGCCCCCACCAGGTTTCTTCCCCAACCCACATATCTCCAAGACGTTCCACCGGATAAAGTTGTACGAGCTCCGGCCTATGGCGTCCCAGCAGCCAAAAATACGGGCTATCCGCCGTCGCTCCACATCGAGCAGCCTGTACGACTGATCTCCAATACGTTGGTAAGCTCCCGGGACGCGGTAAAACCTTGAATTACGCTGCCACCTCCCCCCAACCATCACCACCAGGTTCCTCCACCCGTGTGCGGTCCAGGACTGCAGGTGAGTGATGACCGGGCTAAAGTCCCGCGCAGCAAAGGTCACGCAACCGCTGGCCTGGGCCTTTTTCCAGTAACAAACCTTGTACAACTCTCTGAATTCGTTGTCCGTCGGCCACCCCATGTTCCAAATATTGTACAAACAACCAAGGCTAAGCAGCTGCCTCCATTGATTGCGAGGAAGCTGGGCAGGAGAGAGGTTTAGCTTGCTCAGCACGTACTGGACGAATTTAGGCAATGGCAGAGATAAGACGTGACGCAACTGGTCTTCGTATACAGCAACCTAACCTTCCTCTGGATTGCAGGCCAGTTCCCCAGGATTGAGCGCCCGAGCTTTATTGACCGGTCAATACCCCACCTCGCCCTGAAATCCTCTATCTTTCCAAGTGTCATGCTGCGGCCAGACTCGTCGCAATACACTGTCATCTCACCGTCCGAGATCACGTGCTTAACCCCCCTAGCCAAACCCCCACCGGCGGGATTTACAGGGTTACTTGACTCCCTAGATTCCATCAGTCTTAATGAAGCCCTAACGAATAGAAGACAGAAGTTACAGCGTCCGGCTACCGTCTGACCCAGGCACGAAATTTTGCTGAAAGGGTTGAGATACTCTTTTTTCGGATGAATGCTCTGTGCAGATCCCCTTCGCATGAACACAATGGGCAGCGCGACGGGAGGATCGAGGGATCTTATAGGCGGAAAAACCAACCCCTGAGTCCCCCCCCCCCCCCACCAAACTGAAATAGGGCAAGTAAAACACCCCCGGATTCGGGCCATCCATCCCTGACCGTCCCCTCGCGCCACGTGTCCCAGTATTAGTAACTTCCCACGCCATCATAACTGATGGGACTGTGGAATACCCCCCTTCAATGCATGTCAGACACTTGCCTCGCATCTAGAGGGTAGTTGAACCTACAACCTATTCCAAGCTATGGCTGCGATCTCCCAACGGTACGGGTATTCGAACTTCTATTCCAACAAGTTCGCAGTACCCTAACACATAAACCCTTCGGTACAAGGCATTCCACCGGTCGAGCTTATTCCACCTCTATGGCCAGTAACAACGGCTAAAACCGGGAGATTTGTTCCTCTCATACAGGACGAATCTTCCAGGAGGCTAAAAACCCTGCGCATGTTTTCTCTCACCGCCGGGAGGTTGACTAAAGCCAAGAAACAATAGCTAGGTATCCCACCGGAAAAACTCATCCTCTAGCACATGAGAATTCTTCTCGCAGGCTCAAAACCCTATTACGTACAGGCTACCATATTCCAACTGTAGTACCTGCTCCAACTAAAGGCTACCCTATTCGCCGGTACATTCAGCTGGTTGCGGACTTCCACCGCCCAGGTCTTCACTAGCTCCTCTCTCCCTCCTACGGAATAACCGGTCGTGATAACCGAAACATTCCTACGGGCTCCAGGTACCTCTGGGCTTTATAAACCCGGGAAATTTGTTCTCTCATACAGGACGAATCTTCCCGCAGGCTAGAAACCCTGCATATACCTCATGCCTGTAAGAACAAAGGATGAGAAACAATCAGGGATGTTGGTCAATACGAACACATGAGCACTTCACCCCGGGAGATTTGATCCTCTTATACAGGACAATCTTCTTGCAGGCTTAAAACCCTGCACATGTACCTCTGGGCTTTATAAACCCGGGAGATTTGTTCTCTCATACATGACCAATCTTCCCGCAGGCTAAAAATGATGCACATTATTCACGCTTACAGGAACAATGGCAGTGAAATGTGGGGACGGCGCCCAATGTATACTCTGGGCCACTCCACCGGGAACTCCTCTAACACATGACATGTTTCCCTCTGGTACCGAGTCACCTCATCACACAACTGCTCAAGGCAACCGACGCCCTAGGCGGCTACGGTTCTAGACTTGGGGGACTCGCTTATCCTCGTGCACTATATTCACCGGGATTCCCCGGGACATAGCATGCCATGGCGGATTTCAACGCCACATTATCCTCATGCATGATATTCATCGGGATTCCCTCGGGATATAGCATGGCATGGCGGATTTCAACGCCACATATTCATCATCTCATACATCTTATACCAGTATGCAACTGTCACCATCAACATCATAACCATGCACTCATCACAGTATGCATCATCATAACAGGTTTATCCGAACGCCCGGCCAAGCCCAATCTTAAACGCGGACTTGGGGGGCCACGACACCGTTGAGTTCGCATCCCTGCGGGTCTGCGGGCCTGTAAAGCAAGACAGATTTAAGTTCCCATTCAAGATGGCACTTGGTCGGGAACTTGGGGGACTTGTTGACAGTAGCCATAGAGAGGCTACCCATGCCCCCAAACCCGCAGCTAGGCCTCCTGGACCCGACCCAGGGCACGTGAGCAGAGCACGGACAGCTGGTCCCGCTCCCGGGGAGGTCTTACTGGTGATCGAGGCCAGGGGACCGGGGACGGCAGCTACCCAAACAGGAGCCGAAATAGCCCAACAATATGTGCAGAAGGGGGCCAGTCCCACATCGAAGGGTAAGGTCAGTCCTCGTACCCGTCAGCCTATATATGAGTCTCAACTACCCTCATTAATAGGTAATCAATACTCCAACTACTTATTCTCGCTTAAGTTATCAGTTTATCCCAACTATACTGACTTAGGCATCAGAGCGGAATAGATCGCCTCCCCTTCCCCGGTATTCCCTTAGTTAGCAGGATTTGCAAGAAGGATTCACACCAAGATCCATCGGTCTCTGTGAGTCTACGGATTCTGACAGAAACATAACAGAATAGACTAAATTGTTGAAATATGGGAGAATGAGGATCTACTAGTTTAATTTGAAAGCAGATGGACAAAACTGTTTTTAAGTTTAGGGGGTAACAAGTATTTACTCCTTAAAATAATTTTGGCCCTTACAACTTGCGGTTTTTGAGACTGTCACATAACGCTCGGTCTCAACACAATTTGAGATTACAACATAAAAATTTAGCTTAAATTTCACAATTACAGAGCGAGGTTGGCATAGCAGATTCGAGTCGCATGCAATGCCATAGTCTCGTAAACGCTCAAACCCATAAGAGAGAATATAAATAAGGAAAAACTCGGCTGCTAATTGGCCTAATCCTATATTCCTATAAGAGAATGGAAAGTTGTTACTCCCGATTCCTAATGGGAAAGCTATTCTCACTCTCACATACTGAAATGAATTTCACACTTCACGGTGGAGAATCGAGAAAGTCCAAAGCTAACGCCTCTCGCTACCAACTAATCGCTCTTACCTAACCGAAAATCCCGTGAATAAATATGATAGGAGCATAAAATGCGACGTTCTTAATATGTTTTTACCCCCATTTATGCATTTCTTATCCCTTATTGTTGTAATATAGAGTCATTGAGTCATGTTGGAGTCGTTGGCAAGTGTTGGTAAATAAATTGAGCTAAAAATGCAGAAATGTCGATTTTTGAAGAGTTTTAGTTTGAGTAGGACTCCTTGTTGTACTAGGAATCCTGTTTGGACTAGGAAACCTGTTCTGACTAGGAAACTTGTCGGAATTGATTTCTTTATCTTTCGTCGTTTCTAAATCATGTGTGGAATCGGTTTGTGCTATAAATTGTGAAAATGCATAATTATGGTGGAATCCTTATTGAACTAGGATTCCTAATAAGAGTTTGATTGTGACTAGGACTCCTTTTTCAAGTAGAACTCTATTTGGAAAAGGAATCCTTACTAAAGTAGGAATCCCAGTTGAATAAGGATTCTACGAGTTTGAGTCCTAATTTAAGTCTACGAATTGAAGAGTCTTAGTCGAACAAGGAGTCTACAAATGCTCGACGTTTTTGTAATGTCGAAATAATTTCATTGAAAATACAACTCCTTGTTGGACTAGGATTCCTTATCTATCTAGGACTCTTACTCATGATAATTATGCTACATCTTTTTATCTTCTTTTTAATTTAATTCTTATTCTTATTTTTCAGGAATTAAAGAGAAGATTAATGGAAGAAATCAAGAGATATTTCGGCAAGAAATGAGTTCCTTGCCGTGAAAGAGAAAGAAGAAGGAGGAAACCAATTCGGATTTGGTTTCCTTGTAACATTATGCAAGGACTCTTTGCCGAATTAAAAGAAAGATAATTGAAGAAAATTCAAGATATATTTCGGCAATGGAGAAGAGATAACAAGGCATTTATGCAGCCATTATCTAGGAATTTTGGAAAAGAAGAAAGGAGAAAAGCTTGGGATGAATGTGGACCTCATTGAAGCTTGGTGCATTGTTGCCGAATTAAAAGAAAAGATTGAAGAAATTATTTTGCAACAAATCAGCTTTTGTTCAAGGATTATTCGGCAATTGCATGGAGACTTGAAGACTTGGCCGAATAAAAGAAAAAGAAAGAAGATAATTCGGTGGAAGAAAAATTCCTTGCCGAAACCAAAACCTAATTGGTTTTGGTTTTCTTAGAGATCAAGGCTGCCGAACCCTAGCTCCTCTCTTCCTCTATAAATACAACACTTTGTATTCATAAAAATCATCTTCTCTTCCTCATAAAATCCTTGCCGAACCTCTGCCAAAATAAATTCAGAAATTCTTACCAAGAAGCTTTGCCGAATCCACCACCACCTTTCACAAAAATCCAATCATCACCAATCCTTGCCGAATCTTCATAAGGTTGTAACATGGATTGTACTTTATTGGCTTTTGATTCTTTGTATTTAAACATACTTTTGTCTATGAAATATGTTTTGATTTCTGGTTTTATTTTTAGTATTGATAATTATATATGGGATCTTCGGATCTTTGTTATAAATGTTTGGATATTTTGTATATGATTGCCGAATTATATATGTAGTTTAATTAAATTTGTATGATGGGCAGTAGCTTTAGCATGTTTTCTTGGTTTAATTAGGTTTATTTCCTTAATTCGTGTGCAACCGAAGGAGATGTCTAGATGCAATCGTAGGCCATGGTTGTTATCTAGATGTTGAATTCATATGCCGATTTAATATATGTTGGATCTCACGCTTTGTGGATTTTAATATGTATTTATCTAAGGGCTAGAGTAATTCTGGAAATTTACATGTCGATGTGGGATGAGTGACGCCATACCTGCTAACATGTTTCTAATTCGACATATTGTGCTTATGTGCTATTTGTGTTTAATTTCTACGCGTTGTGTTATTAAACCAATTAGTACCATGTTTAGGATTACACGCGTTGTGGATTCTAAATACTTGTGATGTCTTGAATAATTAGAATAACCGCGTTGGCTCTAATTAAATTGGAACTTAGTTGATCTTGAATTCGATATTTGCTGCTGCCCCTATTACTTGTTTTAATTTTGTTGCATGTATAATGAGATTTGTGTTTGGTGATTGTGTGGAAGATGTTGATCAATTGTATATAATAGCTTAGGAATTAAATTTTCCTAAAAAATCAGTAGATATTTAGTTAAAAATCGTTACCCCCCTTTTTTGTGCAATACTTTATGTAATTGAAAGCCCTGATTTCCCCGGATAGAACGATCCCTACTTGTCAATACTACAATCGACACAAGAAGGGTATTATGTGTATGTAGTTGTTTTGCAGGTATTTTATGCTTGGATAACACTTCCATCAAAATACGGTGGCCCCCGCCCGCCACATCGGAGAAGCGGCAAATACGGCGTCGTTCTTGATGTAGCTCTTCAAAATCTACCATCTGATGAATCCCTTCTGCTTTGGGTGGTGGTGTTGATGTAGCGGTTACACACTTACACCATATATGTGTGTGCTCAAATTAAAAGTACCTTGTATGTAGGTGATTTTATTTTTGCAAACTTTTCTATCTCTATGTGATTGAATTTCCGGTCACCCTCGCATAGCTAGGATTCAAGATAATTGATTCCGGTTTTAAAACACTTGAGTTTGCTGACTACGTAATAATTGAGCGTATATGTACTCTGATAATGAGAAATTAATTCTTGTATACGGGCAATGACAGATGAATATATAATCGACAAGACAAGAGGTCTTTGCTCGTTGTGACTATAATTAATTATCAAGTCTATGATCTAATAGGAATTCATTAGCATTTTTTTACTTGGGTTGTTTACAAGTTCTAATGTAACACATTTATCCTGTATGTATCACTATACATAGATACGTTGCAACGTAAGAGTTACCAGATCATGAAGAAAGTCTTATTACGCGCCTCACCTTTAGGTTTCTTAGTGCTATGTTTTTGTTTTGATGAATGTTTCTATGCAATTATGCATCAACACATTATAATTTTTAGTAATGCCTTTATTAATTAAAAATAGGCAAAAACATAAGATGAATTGAGGAAAAGAGAATGGAGATGCGGGGTATCGATCCCTGTTGTACCCCTTGCTACATCCCCACCGTTGCTTGTGACATCTAATTGAATTAAATTAACCACAAGTCACGGCACAACAAGCCTATAACAAGTCCCCAATACTGATCATTTTCGATCTATAGTTCAAAGCACCACTTCAAACATCTCCAAATGATCATTCTTTAATAGGTTAAATTCGTTCACATCATCAACGTCTTTTATTTACCCTATACATTAGAGAGACAGTTGACACTATAGAAATTTATAGAATTAACGGCATAAAACCATAAGAAAATCATAGAATTATAGCTCCTCTCCACCATCCATGAATTCGACAAACAAAAACAGATCCTTGTCGGTGAGATCTGTCTTTACTATCGATATAGTCTCATTCGTTTTGGCACTGAAATACTAACTCAGATCCTAATACCCAAAATCCCCATCCTGTTTTTTTTTGGGTTTGAACTTTGAACACTCACTATCATGAGCTAAAAAGGAAAAAACCAAATACCAGAAAAAAAAAAAACTAATAATATGATAAGAAAACTATACCAGTGGTCTAAACCCGATTTAATCAAATAAATTTTCTTTCTTTTTTAGTTTTTACTATCCCCATATTATTCCACCACTACATTCTCACCCTCTCCACCTTCAACCCCACCACCACCATCAACCCCTAGCCACCGTTCGATCGGCTTACACTGAACCTTGTGCCTCATCTTCCAATCCAGCGCTTGACACCCACGCGAGCAATAATTGACCGTACCACACACCGAGCACCTCCGAAACTCGTGCGGCCTCGTCTCGGGCCTCCCGCACCCCACGTGCGAGCACATCCTCAGCCCAACTCCCTCCAACCGCCGACCCGACCCGAACCACTCCTTCATAAACCGGTTTGCCGGGTGGACTTCTGGCCCCGGAACGTTACACCCGAAGTCACTCAGCAGAGGGCAGCTAACCAGCCCCGTCAGGCACGCGTAGAAGTGCTGGTACTGGTGTGACCGCCACGTGGCGGATGTTATAACCGACGCGAGCTCCCTCGCGTTTGCCTGGACTATGAGCCGTCGTCCCTCCGAGACGTTCTGGCGGACGCCGTAGCCGTCCTGGAGGCAATGCCCGAGCTCGCGGAGAGCGTCGATGTGGCCGAGCCCGGCGGCGCGTGCGCAGAGAGCCACGCCGGCGCGTAGGTCCTTCTCTTTCTTGGAGCCACCGCTGCCGTTGAACTGAATCACGGCGAGCGAGTAGAGCGCACGCGTGTGGCACCGCATGGCGGCCTTGGCCATGAGCGACGCGCCTCCGCCTCGGTTTTGTAAGCAATAAAATCGGATCTGTACCGGAAAAAACGGAATATCGAATCATTTTCCGGGACGATTTTCTATTTTATTTTAATAATTCGTTAACTAATTTACTAGAAAAATAGACTGACCATTCCGAGAGTGTAGCAAGCTTCGATGTTACCGGCGCTAACGCAGAGCTTGAGAAACCGGTGAGCCGAGTCGGACCAGTTCTGGGCCTTGATAGCAAAAGCTCCCGGTCCGGCTTTGGATAGTACCAGAGAGTGAAGCCCGAACCGGTTCAATCTCTCACATCTAATTTAAAAATTAAAAAAATCAATAAATAAAAAAAAAACTATTCACTGAGATTATATAGAATCCGAGGAATACGAAGAAGCGTTGCTTACGTGATAAGGACGTTGATGAGATCGGAGGGAGAAGACGCGGAGGAGCTGAGCTTGCAGAGGATGGAGACGACGAGATCGTCAGGCAAGTCGTCGAAGAAATCTGACTTGGTAGCGCCGGCGAGGGTGGCGGTTCTTCGAGAAGTTCTGAGCCTTTTCCGGCTCGTCATGGCTTCCTCACCAGCGTGACATGCTTTCCGAGCAGCCAGTGTGGTGGTTCGGGTTTGTATTCTCGGGTCGGGTTGAGCGTTACGTTTTGTATAGAGAGAGAGTAGCTTCGGCTCTGTTTCCACGTTTTTGTGTGCAGAATGAGAAAATAGGTAAAGGACGAAAGGAGAGGGGTTGGGACGGGCTTATATACAAGTAGCAGCAATGAGGTCAGGAGAGGAGACCAATGCGTGGATCCCACAACATTAAACAATAGAATTAACAAATAAAATGAATTCTGAAAGAGAAAAAAATTATTTACTTTTGTAATTTTTTGGGTGGGGAATTAAATTGGGAAATGGCTTTAGCGGTCAAACACTCACCGTGGACCGCTATTTACGTGGAAGTGAAAAAGAAAATTACCTTACAACAGTGATAAAGGGTTTGGGTAAGGTAATTTCCATAGCGTCTGTATCGAACTATACGAGCATGTACTTGTATGGTGATGAATTATGAGATGACATGTCTATTTCCTCTGCATTTAATTTTCATGTCGTGGAATTGTACTGTAATCGGATTGAAAACATATATAATGGTGTACAAATAGTTTCTAGTGGAACGTATGTAAAGTTTTTAGTATAATTTTAATGTATTTTGACGGTTTTATAGATCTTCTCCTAACCTTTTATTTCACCTTATCTTCTTTACCTTCTATTTAATGGCTCACAAGTGTAGAAGAAAAAAACAAGAGATTGTAAGCCATTAAATGGAAAATAAAAAAAGTAAGGTAAAAGAAAAAATTAGGAGATGATCTCATTTTATAACAGTTTTTAATGGAACGTACGTAAAGCTTTTAGAATAGTGTACGGAAAGTTTTAAGTTCTGTGTACGAAAATTTACTATAATACAAAGAGAGATTAGTTAAAGGAGTTTAAGAGCGTTATTTGTAAGTAGTATTTTGGCAGTTGGTGCGAGTTTTAAGAGAACTAAACTTTTAGCTACTACGGTATACACATTGAGAATGGGAAATACATTGTAGCTAGTGTAGCCATTGTCTTATGTGATAAAATACTTTAATTGGCTTTGGTTTTAACGGAAGCAACAAATTTAACATGATGTGTTGTCTTATGTGAATTATTTCAAAGCTCAATTGTATTTGGTGCGTGATAGTGTGGTGAAAGTATCATATTTCCTTTTTCCTTCACCACAATATCACTCACGTAATGCAAGTTATACATTTCAAAACTCAGTGCTTTAAAGTTTAGTAATACTTCGCGTTAATGATTCATATATTCTGGATTTTTATACTAATTAAGTATAATTTATTTTAGTGGTTTTTTTTAAAAAAAAAAATTTATACATTATATGGAATTTTCTTAGGTACTCAGATGTTTGCCATATCCTATTTTGACAAATATTTTAGGTTATTAGATTAGTAATATATCCAATGGTTCTGGATATTCTAAATTTGATATCAAATATAACCTTTAATCTTTTCAAATATATAAGGAAAATAATAAAGCTAATTAATATTTGATTATCAATTGACCATACATAATTACGCACGTTTTTCCTTATTAATTTTTTAAAAAAAAAAATTTATCCTAAGATCATCGGAAGTTCGGAACACAATCAGTTAAATAGTCTTTCCTATTAATTAATTTATCACTAACTAATTATTACGTCATTTCCTTTTAAAATAAAAACCTTCTATGATAGGCGCTCAATATATGAGTATTAGTTAAATAGTCTTTACCACAAATTAATTCTAGCATTAGTAGTTTCTTTAACTAAATATAATTCTTTCTACATGCATTTTACAACAACCACAATAATTAACGTATAAAATATATAATATTTGTTTTACATGTAGTAACTACTTTACGTACAACATGTAATTACTGTTCTTTGAACTAATTTATTCATATTACCACAATATGTTATCAAATTGGTAAACTATTATGTTTTGACTAAAAATAGGTAATGTCTTGATATTTTTTTTTAATCAAAGAAAGAACTTTATAGATATAATAAAATGACTCAGTCAAGTGAGTTGAATACAATGGTATCGCAACACATCCAGAATACTTTCTGGAGCATCATCAAAATAAGAAAACATTTGTCCTAGCCTCAAGCAAGAATGTCCGTTACATACCTTCCCGCTACCATATACAGACAGAACAAGAAGTAGTGGTAGTACCCACGATGGTATATAGAAATAGGTCCATTCATTGAACACTCCATGCTCCGCTCTTACAGAATAGCTCGAATCATTTTTCAGTACTACTCCAAAAGAGCTAGAGTTTATTTGTTGAGTCCATAGTTGGGCCCAAAACTTTCCCCACAAGATTATGTAAACAATCATGGGCACCCATATTGATTTGGACACCCCAATAGTGTTGGGCTGACCCAATGATTTGGGCACCCATTCTCCATCTGTCGCCTGATCGTCTGCAGCCACCATCGCAGTCATGGTCACGGCTACATCGTCGTCCCCCTTTTCAATTGCTATGGACACCCCGAACACCCAAAATGATTTGGGCACCCAAACCTAATCGAAGGTCTGAGAATCACCATCAGCATGGCGTTTTCTGCCATACACCGGCTGGTCATCCACCATCGCGCCTACAAAGCAACGCAACCTCACCGCACACCCCTCTGCCAAGGTCAAAGTCATGACAGATGAAAGGTCCCAATTCCAAAGCCTCCTTGTACTCTCACACATCCACGATGGATCTGAATTGATTCGGACCCGATGCATACCAATCCAACTCATATCCCGCACCCACCGAGCTTCGGATCTCCATAGATTCAGCCATTCTTTCTTCAGTCGCTTTCATCCCAGTCGAATCCTAGCCGGATCTGCTGCGACCTCATTCGAGAGATCATTTGAAATTTCCATGGGCTTGGTTCCAAAATCAGATTGAAAAGTCTGAGTGGAGATAGCAAGAGAATGAACTTTCGTCGGATAAAGCCGACGTTGGATTGCTGCAGAGAGGTAACGACTGGTAGACACAAGTGATCTGCTTGGTCGAGGCGACAAGCACCATTGGAGAGCCAAGCCATGACGACTAGGGTTTAGTAGAGAAAGAGAGAGGCGGAGAGCCATCTTTTTCTCTCTGAGACTTTTAGACTTTCCTTTAGGTAATGTCTTGATTAGTGTAATGAAGTTATCCCTTATGTAAATAAGTAATATTTTGTGTAATTTTTATTGTCAATGTAGTAATTACATTTAATCAACGAAATTTACCGAAAATTATAACAACTGATGTAAAAAAGGATATTTTTGTTATAATCTTAATAATTACTCCACCTACAACCTATTTACTAATTTATGCACAATTTACAAATGTGACAACATATTAGTTATCAAAGTAGTAAATGTTTATGTTTTTATCATTAATCAAATGCTTACTACAACGACTAAATATTTTACCACAACCCACAACAATTGATACTAAAGTGGTAAATCTTGTTCTAGTCGTATTAAGTACTCCACCTAAACTAATGTACTAGTTTATAAACATTTTTACAAGTGCGAGAACAAATTTGTTGTCACACTAGTAAATCTTTATATTTTTATCATTAATGAAATGATTACTACAATAACTATACGTTTTAGCACAATAATTTACATTTATTGATGTGAAAACGGTAATTTTTATTCTATTTGTGGTAATTATTTTAAAACTGTATCATTTACAACGATTATCAACTATTTTACAATTCTGACAACATTTGCGTTGTGTACATGGTAAAATTGAAATTTGATCAAAAGATATATAAAATCTCATTGTTGTAATATGGTTCTCCACTTGATAATCGAGGTTCTCTATTTGATAAAAGTTGTCCAAATATGATATTTACATTTTTGACAACTCAATTACAGTTACCACAACAAGTGTTGTCATAAGTCATAATTGTAGTTCTACCAGGTGTAATTTATTATTCTAACCATATTGGTTATATAATTTTGAACGATGTTACTTATTAAGAATTAACTTGTTGTAGATATAGTAAATTTTATTTTTTTAAATTGACACATGTCGATATTTAATTATGTAACTTGTTAACCTATTCAATATATTATTAAAAGAAATTAAAAAAATAAGAGTATTGCATACCTTAAGGTACTCTAGACGACCCCTACATTATAATATTCCATGAAGAAACAAGAGCCCAATTCTACTTGAAATTGTGTTGCATGGTTTCGTTGTAATTTGATATCTTAATACATCCACGGGTCATGAAGATTTTGTGCATTTATAAATAACATTAGTAAAATAAAATTGATGAATTATGATCCGTATGCGATGTATATACATATATGCCTGTGCATTTAGTCAAATGTCGAAGGTGATCTTACGGCTTGATAATAATAAAAAAAGTAAGGCATGGTGCATGGTGCATGGTGCATGGTGCAGATAAAATGGATATAGGTGCGTAGAATATACGAGTTCATCACTATATCACAAAAAATCATATAAAATATTCGTATGTCGACTCTTGCTCGTTGTATCATTTTATGTACGATAAATTTCATCTTGTTCTAAATAAAGTTCAACTTCTTAATTAGTCGATGTCCACTCTCGCTTGTTATCTCTAATTTCATGTTATACATAAACACATTGTCTATAACATTAATAGAAAATAGAAGGACTAAATCGAATAATGTGAAGCCAGCTAGCTTAACTTTAGATTTGGTAATTAAGTGTAAACTTGGATAAACAAGAAGAATTTAAGATCGATTAAAGAGTAAGCAAGATCAAGTCGGCTAAAGCCTCCAAGAATCACGAGAAACATGGTAATTGACTGGTCTAATTAATCGTTTGGCTGCATATCCATGAGTGGCGGAAAAGCCAAACATTTCTAGTCCTCTCGTGGAGGCATGATTTATTTTCACATGCTATCGATCAGGTTTGATCCTCTAAATCGTAAAACTGGATATGAGACATGAGAAATTATCTTTGATGAATCTAAACTCCTTCATCATCAAAAATTTTAAATCAAAGTTATTTTACTACTTATCTTTGGTTGTAGAAACGTGGAATTGGCACATACGTAAACCATCGTGTAAGTTTCTTAGAAAGTATACTCTCGTGTCGGTATACACATTTGTTTGGTGCCTCTTCATGCATTGAGCCCGTTGTGTTGTTTTTATGTATAACTTTTAAAACACATTTGATGATTAGTTATCATGAACTCTCTATTTTAATATGTTAATATAGATGTAAAGAGACTTGATCAATAGAATAGGCTTCTCGTGTTGTTGCAAGAAACAACGATACCATTTAAACGGTGTAACAACTTAGTAAAATACGAGTGTATATTGATACCAATTTGGCGCAGCACGCATGCTAGCGTATTGTTATAGAGTTCATGGATCAACGGATTTTTCAATCTCAATAGTGGAACTAAGCTATAGATAGACCTCGTAACACATTTAGTTGACATTTCCTAGTATTTATTAAGCATGCTAGTAATTAGTTCCTAATAAGAACACTAGCTACGTGCAATGGTGAATGGTTTATTGGCTTGTGGTATCAACTTTCAACAGGGTTGGTGATTGTGATTTATGCACGTCAAAGACTCGTTACCCTTATCCGATCTCTCTCTCTCCCTCCCATCATCTTCAGTTCCTCATTACAAATCCTATTGCGCATGGTGTAGTCCAAGTTGAGATCCAACTTGAGAGAAAGAGATGGATCGAGTTTTGCAAACCAAGTTATGGTAGATATTTACGCATATGAACAATAAAGAATACATTCCCAAATATAAAAATGAAGTTGGATCCCCACTTCTATTATAAATTATGGAGATGGCAATTGGGATTTGGATAAGGCTATGAAGATGTGGAGGAGTTGGTGGAACACAAATCCCTTGTTCTTTGTCCATTCTTCTAAATAGTTTGGTAGAAAATGAATGCTGCGTTCCAATAATATTATTGCATTGCTTAATTTGCTGCCATGTTGCCAAAAGCATGCACCTTTTAAAACAAAAAACAAACCCGTTTCACTTTCAGGCATTACAAAAACATACATTAATCTAGCTTGGATCCTGATCACAATCATAAACCAAACCCAAGAAGTTAGAACATCGCAATCGAGCTTAAGAAATATGAATTTATATGATGTAAAGCATTGGTAATGTGGTGGGATTAGGACCAAGAACATGCATGGCCATGCCGATTAGGAAAGCTAGGAGGGGGAACATTTTGTTCACATAATTGGCTTAGTCAGTATGTGATTTGATCTCTAGCTATCAATTCAAACTTTTAAGGTTGGCGATGACTATGCCTTATATGTTTGATTGATATGGCAAATTCGTAATGCTAGCTAGAGACTTGATAATAATAATTATTAGCACAAATGAGTACCCCATGCATCATTGCTACTCAAACCCTCGATTACTATATCTGTTTTGTTAGGCTGATCGAGCTTCATCTATTTGTTGAAAGGTAGCTTAACTGGATAGTAATCATAATATAGATCAAGTCAAAGCTCAGGTCCAATTCTCTGTCTCTCTTTCTCTGGGAAGAAATTCAAACTAGGATGTCGATCACCCGCACTATATATATATTTGAACAACTCTAGTCTTAGTAATTATTTCTCTTTCATATTTGGAGATGACAAAGACTAATAGACAAAATTTGCTGTAAAATTCAATTCCTTGGAGGTAAAGGATACTCCTCTAAGCACAATTGACTAATCTTATCAACCCCAATTCGATTAACACTGTCCACATTGAATCCAAAACCATACTCAACAGCTAGACTACTGCCACCGAGTCCCCGATAACCACAATCCAATACCCGCTGAGCTTTTGAACCTGCAATCGAGTCCAGAAAATATATGGTAATTGACAGAGCTGTTTAGATCGAGGAAGAAAAGAAGATGGTCCAATAATTTCTAGGGGAAGAAAAAAGAGGATCCAGGCATCTTTAAAAATGTTTGACAACACACAAAAAATATTATAGGGTTGGTCTTTGATTTGAGTTTTGAAGATGAAGATTGGTATGTGGAGAATGGATCACGATTCATGAGAGGGACGAATGGAATATTTTCTTACTAATTTTTATAAATACTTTTTATTGAGTTAACTTGCTGTTATTTAATAGGACACGTGTCGAGATATAAAATATGTGACAGAATAAAATTGGGGACAGCTGAATTACTTGAAGCTGGGGCGTTGGTAACTTTACTATTTCGAGGGGATCATGTATACAATAAGTTGGTGTTGGGTAAATCAATAATATGGGTAAACCTAGCTATGACACAACAAATAGCTTTACAAATAATTAATCGCTCATTGTTCAACATTTGGGGTGTCATATCGTACGTCATCTATTTTCTCAATAAATTAAGAAATCAGAAAATGACGAACGACAACGACTCTTGTTCTCTATATATGCAATTATACGTGGGTCGCGTTGCGTGCTGCATAATTATTTTTCATCTTCTGCAACAAGTAAGTAATCCCACTTCAATTACTTAATCAAGACCTGCCTCACTTAGTCTCTAACCACACTGCATGCTGCTGCTAGATAAATTCAACATATATTATAAATAGTGACACGAAAACAAACACACTACGTACGTGCAAATATATATAATAGCTAGGGTTTATATCATACTCAACCTCTGAAGCCCCAAAACCACATAATGACAATCCACGTTCTAAATTATTTTAACTGTGACAAGTTAAATAGCCATAATCACAAGCAAAGCTACATCAGCAATGAGTTATTTTCAGAGATTAACTTCTAGTTAAGCTCCGGCATGGGTCGGTTATTTGCCCTAGCTAGTTTTATATTCCGGTAAATGACTGTTAATTTTCATTAGCGGATAGGCTTCTGGGGATATATAGATATATATCAGCAAGCAGATGATGTGAATTTGGGTACGTAGTCATATGTTTCGCTTAAGGACCTCGCAACTCAGTAAAGAATGAGAATGACTGATCGATGATATATACAAAGTGCCGCAGCATATATATATATATATATATATATATATATATATATATATATATATATATATATATATAACTTTTCTGCATTATATGCTTATGACTTATTTGAGAGGCATAATCACAGCACCCAAGTGCTCAAACATGCATGCTTGAATCAAAAACTTGAAAAGAAGCAAAGGGGGAAAAGGACCCGAATGATGGGATTTATTTTTAACCCACAATTATTTGAAAACTATGCTCAGTTTTGAAGGATTCCCGTATCCGTCCAAACAACTTTAGGGTTTGGCGGGTTGCACATTCGAAGTGCATACATGTGTGCATTGTTTTGGAAACCTATTTTCGGGTCACTTTTCATGTAACAATATTGCCCATTTTAAACAGGTAAACAGTATATAGAGGTGACACAAAGTTTAGCATTTACTTGAAGGCAAGGAAGAAGCACACGAAAATGAGTAGAAGAAAGCTTGCAGTTGAAGTTGATTCCAAAACTTTAATTAGAATGTTCTCAACTCCTTATAAGAACACCAATAGAAGTTCAATACTTCAGTTAGCTCTCCTTTTGTTTTGAAGCCAATTTCATCACCGACTACTTGGCAAAGATGGCCGGGTTAATACTTAATACCTTTAATTTTGAGAATCTCAGATCTAATTGCTATAGGGTTTTATCTTTTTAATTATTTTATGTCTCTTCCTCATGAAATGTATAGATGTATAGTATTATGAAAGACCCCATGCAAGACGCATCAAGGCTTTCATTACTTGATTGGCATCATTATGATTCTTTGCATGGTGTGTGCTTTGCTTCACTTGCAGGGGCATGCGAGCTAAAAGCTTGGCTGCTACAATATAACCTGACAAAGTTCATGTGTATGAGAATATATATTGGTTACTGATGATTCGATCTATAATGCTGCCCAGGGTTGTTAGGGCCATCAGGAAAATGGGTAAGCTCGAATCGATTGGTAAGTTTGCCGATTTGGGAAGAAGGGGTATCTTTTTCTCCACGCTAAGTTTACAAACTATATATGGGTGCTACGGTGTCATGTTTATAATGAGTTTTACATTGTTTCCATTGCAGCTCTAGAGGTTGCATACCTGAGAAGTGATAAGGGTTTGTCTGTCTATTTTTCGGTCAAAGCTAAAAAGAACACAATGAAAACCCTAAAATATATAGCTATCATGGATTTGAGGATGAATCTACAATTTTGGTGGGGCTTGTGTGAGGAAACGAGAATCATGCACACATTGGATTGATTAGTTTACCATTTTGAACTTAATTAGATATTTTAAAATAATTTTTAATTTTCGATTTTGAAATAGTTTGAATTGAGATATACAAATATACAATGAACCGATGATGTACGTGTATTTGATTTATATACACACACTACGGCATTCATTCTATCAATTGTTTTGATGTACAAATTTCATGAGTTACGTGATGTATCGAGATCATTACATCAAATGTCTAACGCTTCCTATTGTTTTGAAAAATATATACTACAAATAATGAAGTAGAGGGGTAGAAATCTTGAAACGCTGAAATTTTGAGTCTTCGTTCTCAAAATTATGTATGATATATTGATATTTGACTATTTGAGTAAAATTACCTGTACACATGCATGATATATAGTACGTACGTATATAGTAAGAGACACTGAAATGGATCTAAAGTCCAAAGAGAAATACAAAATATCCTAAGTAAAACGTCACAAGCTTGATTTCTCCACGTATAATGCTACTTATTCAGATCGATTATTAATACTTACGTTCATTTTGGGTTTGGAATCACTCAATCATCACATTCCTATTATATGTTCGTATTTGGTGTACAGTCCATTCTAACTAGAGCATGAACAAGACATTCTACAAGTGCTTTCTACAACATGCCTGCATGATGGGACACGCACAATCTATAATCAAATGAATTTCGAAGAACTCCCTCCAGATTGAGTTCTAGCTCCAAAAGCAATCTACTAATAAGTTGCATTGATAATTGATTTCTTCTATAGCCGAATGACTCAGACCACAGAAGCATAACTGATCGGACAACTGGTACCAGTTTACCACTTAATTAAGTGGTATAAGGTCATTTAGTGTCATTGATTAATTATATATTATACGTTACAATCATTTCATTATAAATCGTTATCGTGTGCATACATGCTGTGCAATTACGATCGAAATCTAAATTGACAATTTGATCATATACTATATTCCACTATTTGGTGAAACAAAATCAACTTACAAACCATCTTCGATCATCGGCTTATAACATACGTATATGGTTGAAATTGAATACACATTTCTGGAAACTGAAAGGTGTGTGTACAAGACATTACAAGTTGAGAGCAGCCAGCATGAAAACACATGGTTGACAAAAAATTGGGGAGAGGTGGCTGGTGGGTGGCGTATCAAACTCTCTCTATGTTTTTTGCTATGGAATTTCGGTAGCTGCAAGGGACCAAAGTTTGGGATGGACAAATATACACACGATAACGGCAATGATGGAAGTCGCAGTTCTTTCTTCTAAGAAATAGGCTCCACTTTTCTTCATTAATCATGTTTTATTTGTCAAACACAGGCATGGTGATGTAGACAATTGGAATAAGATTGAGTAGGGTTCTTTCTTTGTAGCCAAGCCGGCCAACTGACTGATGATGATCGATCACACTTCTACAAAGTGTACGTCTTTAGTAAAACTATATAAAACATACATATCATTTTTCTCTATTGGCACCGTACTTTTTTTTTTAATTTTTTTTAAGGGGAATGAATAACTTCATTGACTAAACGTCATTACAATCATCGTTTATCAACTCCATGACAGATGGAGGGGGAGTAAGAGTAAACTCACTATGTTCTGAATTCAGAGCATCAGTTGCCAAACTATGAGCAACTCTATTAGCTTCCCGACAAATAAACTGAACTCGTACTGATGTAAAGTGTTGTAGCATCTCTCTAAGATCATCCAAAAGGTAACCCAACTCTGACCAGTCCAGAGCTCTACTCCCTAAAGCCTCCACTAATACCTGACAATCCGTTTCTACGATAAGAGGCGAGAAACCATGCTGCTGGGCCAGTTGTACCCCTTCCAAGAGAGCAAGGAGTTCCCCATGTCGAGCCGAGCTAGAGGCTGGAACATGACTACGAAAATTACCCATACACACCCCTTCCGAATCTTGAAATATTCCTCCCAATCCTGTAACTCTTGTAGGAGACCTGAAGACAGCATCCACATTCAGCTTGATATACCCTCTCCCCTTCGGATGAGCTAAACGAAACTCCTCCTACCAACCCAGGATAACCGCTACAATCTCACTTGCCAACTTAACATCATTACACCATACCTTAGCATTCATGTTTTTCCAAATTGCCCAGACAAACATCAGGAGAGCTTCAAACGAAGTTGGATGGTGAGCATAAGACTGAAAAAACCAATCAAATACACTCGAGGCCGAGCTGGCATTTGGGAGCCGAGCTAAGTGTAGTATTGAGGCAGCATGGGGACAATCACGCAGAGTATGAAGAGGGAAATCCACTTCTTCCTCACAGAAAGGGCACTGAGTATCAATGTGGATTCCACGTTGACTCAGTCTGCTTCTTGTAGGAAGAACATTAGAGACTGTTTTCCAAGCACATACCTTAACCTTTGCCGGAACAGAAGCACCCCATATTTTCGACCATAATTGAGAGCTAGAGTTAGGACATACCCCTACCTCTTGAAGGACACAAAGATGAGCGAGGTGGTAAGCTGTCTTAACGGAAAAGACTCCATTTTTATCCTCGCTCCATCTCCATCTATCAACAGGCCTGCGTCTACTCAGAGGAATGGCACATATCTGCTGGACAATGTGATCCGAAAACAGTTCCTGTAATAAAACAAAATTCCAACCACCTGAGTTGTTAAATAAATCAGAAACCCAATGAACCCTAGGATCATAGTAATCCCTGAGACTGGCTCCCTCCAACCAAGGATCATCCCAAATACACGTACGTGTACCATCTCCAATCTGACGCCGAACCCCACACCGAAGGATGTCCCTCCCATCTAAGATACTCCTCCATGCATATGATGGTGATTTTCCCAACTGAGCTTCCCAAAAATTGCAATTTGGGAAATATATGGCTTTTAGCAATTTACCCGGTAAGGAATCTGGGTTCTGAATTAATCTTCAAACCTGTTTAGCCAACATAGCCAAATTAAATGCAAATAGGTGACGGAATCCCATACCTCCTTCGGATTTGGGACGACACAAATCATGCCAAGCCTTCCAATGCATGCCTCTCTTCTCATCCGTTCCACCCCACCAGAAACGGGCACAAAGTTGATGAAGTTCCTGAATAAGATTCTGGGACAGCAGATAATTGTTCATGGTATAAAGTGGCATAGCCTGAGCAACCACTTTGATGAGGATCTCTCTCCCTGTAACACTTAGTAACTTAGCCCGCCACCCTGTAAGTTTTTTGCTAAGCCGGTCCTTGATGAAAGCAAAAGTCTCCTACCTAGATTTCCCCATAAGAGTAGGAATGGCCAGGTATTTGTCATGCTTCTCTGCCAACTGAACCCCCAAACAGCTAGCCAGCGACTGCCTAACAGGAGGAAGAACATTACCGCTGAACACAACATTACTTTTTTCTAAGCTGACCTGTTGACCAGAAGCTTGTTCATAAACTTTCAAGATTTCTTTCACTAGCAAACAATCCGTAATCGAGGCTTTAACATACAACATACTATCATCAGCAAATAAAAGATGACTAATAGTAGGAGCCCCTTGGCAAACTTGTAGACCCTTCCAGAGTCCGTTGGTGACAAATTCAGATATCAATGATGAGGGACCCTCAACGCAAAGGAGAAATAGATAAGGAGATATCGGATCCCCCTGACGGAGACCCCGATGTGGAATAATAGAGCCGCATGGAACTCCGTTCACCAAAAAGGAGTACCGTACTGTGGATAGACAACACATAATCAGCGCAACCCAAGCCTGGTCAAAACCCATCCGTAGCATTACCTGATGCATAAAGTAACATTCCAAACGATCATAGGCTTTACTAATATCCAATTTAATAGCCATAAACCCTTCATTGCCTCGTCGAAGCTGATGCATATAGTGAGCTAGTTATGTATCCACCAAGGTATTATCCGAAATTAGCCTATCCGGAACAAACGCGCTCTGCTGCTGTGAAATAATATCTGGTAGAAAAGTCTTTAACCGGTTGGCCAGAACCTTAGAAGCAATCTTATAAATAACATTACATAAAGCTATAAGTCGGAGCTGAGACATATTCAACACCTCTTTCACCTTAGGGATCAACACAACATGAGTATAATTCAAATCATGAAGCATTTCCTTTGTAGTAAGAAAAGAAATAACTGCCTTACTCACATCCTCTCCAACAATATCCCAGTATTTTTAATAAAAGTAGGGTGACATACCATCAGGCCCGGGAGCTTTAGAGGGGTGCATCTGAAACAAAGCGACATGAACCTCTTCAGATGTATACGATGCTAAAAAAACCTGGTTCATCTCGGTAGAAACTCGAGGCTGAATTGCCCTAAGAACTGTTGCCTGAGCCGATAGACTAGGAGTGGACTGACAGAACAAATCTTCAAAATACTCATTCACTACTCTCTCAATATCGGCCTTGTCATCCTGCCATATGCCTCGACTATCAAACATGCCTTTAATCTTATTCCGTTGACGAAGATTAGAAGCTCTTTTATGAAAAAAAGTAGAATTATGGTCCCCATCCTTGAGCCAAATCGCTCTGGAGCGTTGTCTCATGTTAGTGCCAAAACCCTTAGGCCTGGCAGAAACATAATAATAAAGCTGTAAAGAACACATGCAAGTATAGTGGTTCACCGTGCCATCGGAGGGCACGGCTACGTCCACTTGGAATGCACTACGATCGGCCAATAAGCCATCGGGTTACAAAGGTAGAGTGCCTTGGATCCAAGATCAAGATTCTTAACACTAAGGGGGAATCCTTCTATTTATAGGGAAGGAAGGCTCCCACCTCTACTACTTCTCCAATGTGGGATGCTTATTACACTATTACATAATTCCTTACTCACGAAGCTACTTCAGGAGCCCGGTGGCACGCCCTCCGGGTGCGGCACCGGTGATCTCTGACATTGGGAATGTAGCCGGGGTTGCGGTCTACCTGCCGGATGCCGGAAGTAGGACCTATGACGCCAGTTGCACGGTCCACGAGGTCGCCGAACATGCTTGGCGGTGTACCATATGTACTGTCAACAAGTCCCCCAAGTTCCCGAGTAAGAGTGCAATCTTATTTGGGGAGTTAATCATCATGTGCCGCCAAGCGTAGTTGGTGACCGAGTCACCCCTACTACCACCAGTCCCCCAAGTCCCTAAGTGAGATTGGGCTCTTACCGGGCGTTCAAATGCCGAGTCCCACCCCTCCGCTCGAGTGCTACTGATGTGCTCCCAGTAGTAGTCCCCCAAGTCCGTGTTGGAGATTTGACTTGGCCGGGAGTGATGAGGTGCCGGGCCTGCTGAATCCGGGGTGACCCGCCGGATAGGACCGGGCCTGCTGAATCAGGGGTGACCCGCCAGATAGGCTGAGCGGTCGAGATCACGAGGCCGGAGGGTGAGCTGATACTGAGCGGCCGAGCTCTGCCATGTCGGAACGAGTCGGAGAGTGTATGGGATCTCGACCGGGCGTTCTGCCATGTCGGAACGAGTCTGAGAGTGCATGGGATCTCGACCGGGCGTTCTGCCATGTCGGAACGAGTCCGAGAGTGCATGGGATCTCGACCGGGCGTTCTGCCATGTCGGAACGAGTCCCCCAAGTTCAATTGCTGCCAACGGAGAGGCAGGCCGAGGAGTAGCCCAGTGGTTCGGCGCAGCTCGTGCCCGAATAAGCGTGGGGTAGGATTGCTAGCCTGCGGGGAGGCCTGCTGGAGCGTGGAATAAGACAACAGGTACCCCGGTGGGGTGTTGCGGCCATGTTGAAGCACCGGTTAACACTAGCTAGTTCTTCTCAGCTTGTGTTGGAATAAGCGTTGAGGTAATGTACAAGTTTGTTAGCCTGCAGGGAGACTTATTCTGTGTTAGAGAAACAATTTGCCCGGTGGGGTGGTGTTGAGATAACGAGTCTCGCCATGTGTCCCCAAATGTATCACAGTTCAGTGTGATACATGGTTTTTATCCTGCTGGACAAGAGTACATGTGTTAGATGTAAACTCGCCCGGGTGTATAAAGCCCATGCGTTTCGAAGCCTCGAGTTGTTGCTGGCTCGTCCCTGCCCGCAGGTGAAGGAAAGCGACTAAACCGGTGGAATACCTTGGAGCCGGTTGAATGTCACATAACCGGTGAGAGCCACGGAGCCGGCTGGATATTACATAACCGGTGAGATGGCGCTACTGTAATGCGATGCATTGTAATGCCATGCACCGTAGTGTGATGCATAATGATATGTGCAGCACTGATAAGCGCATAATGATATGCGTGCAACGATGCATACTGATATGCGATGCATTGCAATGCTGAGATGATCAACCGATGCATAATAATATGCGCAGCACTGATAAGCGCATAATGATATGCGTGCAACGATGCATACTGATATGCGATGTATTGCAATGCTGAGATGATCAACCGATACATAATGATATGCGCAACACTGATAAGCGTATAATGATATGCGTGCAACGATGCATACTGATATGCGATGCATTGCAATGCTGAGATGATCAACCGATGCATAATGATATGCGCAGCACTGATAAGCGCACAATGATATGCGTGCAACGATGCATACTGATATGCAAGTGCTTTTATCACATGTTTAATTATCAATATTCCCCAACAGATTATGCACAGGTGAAGCATGTGTTGAGTAATAATAAATAAGTTAGAATACTTAGCTTTGGAGAAAGCTGGCGGGTGTTGGAATAGCGTGCGGGAATGATTCCCGGGTTGCCCGGTGAATGTCTACGGGTGTAGAGAGCAGCTTGGGTGTCCAAAGAAACCTAGCGGGTGGCCAAAGGAGATTGCCTCATTTCCTGCTGAATCTATACCCAGCCTACTGCGGCCCAACCCGGTCTAGGCCCAAACGTTGATCCTTTGCTGCAGCCCAACCCGGCCCAACCCAAACGTTGACCGGGCCTGCTACTTTTGAATTTCTTTTCCCGCCCCTTTTTCACTTCTTCTGCTTTCTCGTCCGGACTTCTCTCGTCCGGGTTTCTCTCGTCCAGGGACACTTGCCCGGTGACTCTCGTCCGGTTTCTCTCTGTCGTCATACCCGGAGACGAGGGCTACTAGAGAGGGAGGCAACCAGAGATGGAGACCAGCGGTGTCGGCAGACGAAGAGGAGCTCGTCGGGGGATGGAAAGCGAAGTCACCGGAGCCGAACTGACACCGGAGGAGACGACCGCACCGGAGAGTAAGCCATCGGTGACCGTACCTGGAGAGGAGAGCAAGGTCCGTCGTCGTCCACTGCAACCGATCCCGGGCGACACTGTTGCTTTTCAGGCTGGGCTGCAGGTACGGAGTTGCGGGAGAAGTCCATCGGTGGCCGGAGGAGACGAGCTGCACCGGAGGCCAGAGGCAGTGACCCGTTGAGATGCAAATGCCTCGTCCTTTGATGAACCGAACTGGAGGAGCCACTGAACCCGGAGAGGAGAACGACCGGAGAGCTAGGACGATTGCACCGCAGAGGACGAAGCCGCTCGACTGCCGGAGACGACATCCGCTCGTCCGCACGGAGATGGAGGCCCATTGGTCGGAGAGGAGAGCCAGCGGGAGGATGTGCCCGGCGCCGGAGTTTGTCGTACAGGCAGCCTCGCGCGGGTTGACCCGTTGACTGGGCTGCATGAGCCATTGACCGGTTTGACTGGGCGGGGTTGACTCGCTGAGATGGCCTGCTAACCCGGATGGAAATAAAAAACTGCTGCCAGTTTAATTGTTTGGACCTGTTGTCCGGGCGGCAGCTTGCTGGCAGAGCAACACAGCTTTTTGTAACCCTTCCCACAGACGACGCCAATTGTTAGTGCCAAAACCCGTAGGCCTGGCAGAAACATAATAATAAAGCTATAAAGAACACAGACAAGTATAGTAGTTCACCGTGCCATCGGAGGGCACGACTACGTCCACTTGGAATGCACTACGATTGGCCAATAAGCCATCGGGTTACAAAGGTGGAGTGCCTTGGATCCAAGATCAAGATCCTTAACACTAAGGGGGAAGCCTTCTATTTATAGGGAAGGAAGGCTCCCACCTCTACTACTTCTCCAATGTGGGATGCTTATTACACTATTACACAATTCCTTACTCACGAAGCTACTTCAGGAGCCCGGTGGCACGCCCTCCGGGTGCGGCATCGGTGATCTCTGACATTGGGAATGTAGCCGGGGTTGCGGTCTACCCGCCGGATGCCGGAAGTAGGACCTATGACGCCGGTTGCATGGTCCACGAGGTCGCCGAACATGCTTGGCGGTGTACCATATGTACTGTCAACATCTCCAATATGCCTCCTCCATCGACAGTAGCTCATTCAATCGTGTAGATAGCCGAGCTTTTTCCTCCAAGTCCGTTTGAACAACCGGACATTGAAGCAGAGAATTGAGTGCTGACCGCACCCCTTCCAGTTCCATCTTCCTGCTCTAAAAAGTGGAACGATCCCAATGCAATAGCGCTTCACCAGTGTCTTTAATCCGCCGACAGAGCTGAACCATAGGGCTGCCATCCTGGCCCGAACCCCAAGCACTTTTCACAACCCCTCCAAACCTGCATGCTGACACCACATCTCTTTAAATCAGAACCGTCTGCGGGTATGATTAACTATCTGGACTTCCTTACAAACCTCTAGCAGCAGCGGGACGTGATCCGACAGACTGGGAGGAAGATTGAGAAGCCGGGAAAAATCAAAAGAGCGCTGCCAAGCCTCCGCGCACACACCTCTGTCCAACCTTTCCTTAGTATGAGAGTCGCTCCAGGTGAATAGCCCTCCTGCTGCTCCTATATCTTGCAGGGAGCAATCCGATAAAGCTTGCCGGAAGGCTAGCATTTGATTCAAGGACCGAGTTCACCCTCCCGACTTCTCCCCTAACTCCAAGATTTCATTAAAATCGCCACCAACCAGCCACTTTTCGGAGGAATCCCGTAGAAGGGACCGAAGCAAATCCCAAGAGTCATCACGCTGACCTGTATTCGGATTGCCATAGAAACTGGTAAACCTCCACAACTCCATCTCTAGGCCGGAAACGTCAACGTCAATATAGTAGTACTGGACATCACATACATTGATCGACACTGATTCGTCCCATAACAGCGCTACACCCCCTGCTAGCCCTATTCTCTCGAAAGATACTATGTGCGGCAGACCTACCGCCCCGAGAAGTGACTTATGCTGGTCCGAATTACAATGAGTTTCAGAAAGGAAGATCATGTTAACTCGATGTTTCAGAACAAGCAAACGAAGCGCAAATCTCGTTCGCTTGTTGACTATCCCCTGACAATTCCATATCAGCACATTCATGGTGTCGATTGCAGCTAACCAAGACCAGAAACAGGGCGCCCGACAGATTCCGGGAAATCACACTCGCTCGCACCAGACTAGGGTTACCCGCACTACTGCCCCGCACCACTAATCGCACAGACTGAATATGGAGAACAACGCCTTCAAAGACGTCGGAAATACCCCGGAAGCGTCGACGATTCGCCGCCGTTCTGCACCAAAACCCTAGGGTTTGGAATTCTCAAACTCCGAAAGAACCGGAGCGAGCCTTTAATCTGTCCTTTGGACGCTAGTCGATTTTTATTGACACCATACTTCATGTTTCTTTATAATGAATAATGATGTTATTAACATACTATTTTCCTCTATCACGCACCCGATTTAAACAATAAACATTTAAAAGGGTGTGTATGTGTTAATAACAATTTCCAACAAATATCAAGTGACTAAGTGAAACGTTGATATCTTGATTGAAATTTGATAAAAAAAAAAACCCAATAAAAGAATGGTTTCTGCGATGGGCCCGCATCCCACTACCGGGCTGGTTTACAAGGGTCAAGGCCCATTCTCTCTTTGGATCAATAACTGGCCCAGGGCCCAAACAATAAACGTTGAGAAGTTATAAGAAGGGTTAGCCTCGTACAATATCACGATCATCTCATGGCCTCCACCTACACTAGCTCTGCGAAAGAGGGATTCTTCTGGGAAAGAAAAACTGACAATGGCGATAGCGGTGGCCTCGGCCTCTGAGAAGCTCTAGGTATCGAAGGAGGACCCGAAAGTCGATGATATGGAGATAGAAACTCTTACCCCTCGGACGTCGAATGAAGGCAGCAGCAAGCATAGAATCTCTTATGTTGAGCGCTTCTTTAATTTATGTTTTACTAATCTCCCCTTCACATTCTGTTACATACTTCCTATGTGTTTAGTTCTTTCTAGCTAGCTAACAATAGGTGATTTGGATGCAGAAACTTGAACGCCTGTTGGGTTGTCAGATTTATGTTAATGTAAGGAGTACTTACTCGTTTGTTATTCTGATGCATATATTGGGTCCTGTATTGAAGTGTATACTCTGAACTTTACATGCACCTGCAAATCTGCATATTGAACTCTGCCACTCTTGTGAGTACTTCACTTTGGAGCGTGAAGACGGCAAAAAGGGCTGTGGAGAGGTGCTTTGTTGAAAATGTGAATGCTGCAGATCTTGACAAGACGATGAAGGCGAGGTTCGCTCTAGAGAGGAAGCTAGTGAGGGTTTGCGTAGTTGTGATGTACGCGTCTAACTGCTTTATTCATTACTATTACTAGCTGCAGGCCCCTGCATTCTGTTATTGTGACTCATGTTTAATATGGCTCGGCTAATTACCCTAGTCATCTTGAAAGAGCTTAAAACTCTAGACCTCCTATGGCTTGCAATGCTCGACTAGTTACCCTTAATAATGAAACTGAATACAACTTGATAGAGAAGAGGCAACCATTTTATTTTGGTCTGAGAGAAGAGGCAACCTTGGAAATGGCAGATCCTGTAAAGATTGGGCATACAAGAGGTGCTAAGACTCGTACATTTGCCAAAACTAACTATACATGAAAATGAAATTGAACAGAAATTGATAACCTCAAAATGTGGGGAGATACCATAGTGAAGCTGAATGTACATATATGGCATCTTGTCAGCACAAGTATTGAAAATAATAGTAAGGCTGAGGCTCTAGTGTTAAAAATTCCTCACAGAAACACCTGGCTTTCCCTCTGCCAGCAACAACAAACCAAGTTATCGAAATATATTTAACAATGTGAGCCGAACTTGACCCGAGCCCAAGACGAAACAGAGACACCCAGAGTTTCTAGTTGGGCCATGACCCAGCCCAAGAAACCAGATAGTGGTTTAGGTCAGTCCGTCAGTGCAGCTCTGGCAACAGTGAGAGCATTTTTCCTTTTGCTTTCCTAAACGCAAGGTTTAAGAGCGGTTTCAATTTTAATTACAGAGTCAAACTCACAGTCTCTATTCAGAAAATCAAAGAAGAGAGAGAATCGAAGCAATGGAGGTTGAACTGAAGGAGATGCTCAACGACCTCGAATCGCTCAAGAGATCGCTCAACGATCCTTCTCAGACTGCTCCAATCGATAAGGTATGAATCAAATCCAATAGCAAAATTGAGCTTTACTTTGGGAGTTTTTGTTTGCTTTGATCCGACTACTTGATTAGTCATCTTGCTAATTTTTCATCGATATATTCATTAGATTCTGTATGTTTCGGTAATATATCTGCAAGTTTTTCTCGGTTCGGCTCTCAAATTATCAATGTAGACCTGGATTTTAGTTTTATAGTATTTAGGATTTGATTGTTGCTTTGTGCATGTGATTGTTGCTGTCAAAACTAAGGGATGGCACTAGGATGATCCATTATGTGTTTGTTCTGATGTTTTCTGTATGATAAAATTAAGTTAATGCTTGCTAATTATTTGTAACAAGCTCTGAATATCTGAAACTGATGAGTTTACTCAGGTTCCTATTGTGGAACTGACAATTTTTATTTTGCAATGGGAAATTTAATTTGTAGCTACAACAGCGTGTAGAACGTCTTACCAGTCTTGCAAAAAGTGGACCTGTTCGGCGATCCAAAGTTCAGGTATGCTATTCATGTAATTATTCTATTGTGATTGTGTTATGTATTTGTTTAGGTGATGCTTGTATAGCTCATTCATGCGTTTACATGATATGGTGGCAGGATATGAGTGCTGAGGTGGTAGATAGCAATCCTTACAGTAGGCTTATGGCACTTCAGAGGATGGGCATTGTGAAAAACTATGAAAGGATACGGGAGTTCTCAGTAGCCATAGTTGTATGTATTCTTTGTCAATGTTTGTTTTTGTCACTATAGACCAATATATGAGTTTACCACATAATGTATATGTAATTTCTCAATGCAGTACATTTAAACATTGGTCACTGTTTGGTTATTTGACTGGTGGCGTGTCACCCTCATGAAATTTTGCAGGGAGTAGGTGGCGTAGGAAGTGTGGCGGCTGAGATGCTAACAAGATGTGGTATTGGTCGCCTTCTGTTGTACGATTATGACAAAGTAGAGCTAGCTAACATGAATAGGTTATTCTTTCGTCCAGAACAGGTATTCATGCTTATTATGCGCATTTGTCTTTCTTTCTTTTTAAAATTTCATCTTTACTTCTCTACCATATTTTTCTCTCTTTAGGTGCTGCTGCTTTTAGATTGTTCAAAATCCCTTTGTTAGTGTTGCTTTTGTGTTGCCAATTTTGTCCTGCACATGATGCATAGTTTCATTTCTTAAGAATTTGTCAGTTGTAAAATTTAATTTATCGTGATGTATTTTTCCTTTTCAGAGTGGTATGACGAAAACAGATGCTGCTGTACAGACTCTTTCGGACATAAATCCTGATGTTGTGCTTGAGGTTAGCATTTCTCAGGATCTTTCTCCTACCTATTCAGAAGTTCACAGTTGTGAAAGTGCTTTCCAATTTTTCCTTCTACTAGGCATAGATAATTGATTTATTTTGATGATAATAGTTATGGATCCTTGAATCTTTAATGCTTCAGTTATACTATGCATAATATTTATGTTCTTCCCATGCTTATCCTTTCACTTTGTGTGTAGAGCTATACACTAAACATCACAACAGTGCAAGGTTTTGAAACCTTTACGTCCAGTTTGAAAGATAAATCGTTTCGCCCAAATAAAGAAGGCAGTGGAGTGGACCTTGTGCTAAGCTGCGTTGATAATTACGAAGCTCGAATGGCTGTTAATCAGGCTTGCAATGAATTGAACCAGACATGGATGGAGTCTGGTAAGCAAATTGGTTCCTGTATTTGAAATTTTGAATTATCACGAATTAATATTACAGTACCCTTAGTTGGTCATATTCTTTGAGATTCACAGTGCGTCAGATCTAACAAAGAGTTAAGGATCTAATCAGGAATACACATCTTAGTTGTTAGATCAGATATAAATGGATAGAATGGAGGTGAGTGAGAACTGTGAGCTGCATATCAGTCATACGTATATGAGTATGATGTATATATGGTCTAACATTCTCTCACACCTTTGAAAAAATATTATGCTATATTTTGAATATCATTTTGGTTGTAGTCCACTAATGGCCTAGTACACTTAACAATAAGAATTGACATAAAGAACATAAATGGCAGGTGTCTCTGAGGATGCTGTTTCAGGCCATATTCAGTTGCTTATACCTGGTGAAACTGCTTGTTTTGCATGTGCCCCACCTTTGGTACGTTGTTCTGCGTTTTTCTTGGTTGTGGGTTTGTTTGAATTTTGATGATGTTGGAGGGACCTTTATATATGAGTAAGAAAGAAACGAGTTGATGATCAATCACTTATTTGTTTCTTATATATCTTTTTCTCAGGTTGTAGCATCTGGAATAGATGAACGCACACTTAAGCGCGAAGGAGTTTGTGCTGCATCTTTACCTACCACTATGGTAAATAAACATCTCCTCCAGTCTTGGTGGTTGGGTTCTTTATTATTAAACTTGCTACTGAAATTTATGTAGAGTACCAACTTAATCTTGCTGTTCGTTCTTATTAACGAATCTGAAAAATGAAATCTTGACACTAATTTCAAATTTGGTTGAGGATGAAGCCGGTGTTATTTACTCTCTAATTTATAGACAATTGGGATAATCAAGAATCGGTCTCAGGAATATGTCAAGTTATGAGGCAGGACGTGCAATGTTACGTTGTTATTATTGTGACAATTGATCTCATATGACTTTATAGGGAGTTGTTGCTGGGCTACTAGTTCAAAATACACTCAAATACTTGCTGAACTTTGGAATTGTCTCCCCATACTTGGTAAGTCGTGTGTTGAAATTCTCTCTCTATTGTACAAATTGAAAGCAACCACAACCAGGATTTCAATCTTCTCTTCCATGTTTAATACAGGGATATAATTCTCTTAAAGACTTCTTCCCCACTATGGAAATGAGGCCAAATCCTCAGTGCTCAAACTTTGCTTGTATGGAACGTCAGGTAAGAAACTCAGATGCAGCCTTTGGTGCACCAGATTGTGTAATGGGTGATTGCATATTACATTATGTAATTCAATTACTGATGCCACATATACTACTAACCGTGCAGAAGGAATACTTGCTTGCAAAGCCGGCTAGGGATGCTGCAAGTAAAGCAAAGATGGAAGCCGAAGCATCATCATCTGTAATTGAAGCTCCACTCCATCTTGATAACGAATGGGAAATAAGGTGCTTTATTATACTTATAAAGGAATTTGTTACATTACAATCTCACTAATGCCTATGCCTTTTAAAAATAAAGATAAAATTCGGCACATGGAAGATGACCTCTTACACTAAAGACAACACAATTGCATGCATAAACTTTATGGAGATGGAGCAATCCATGGATATCATGCAGTGTCATAAATTTATAGACTAAACTGAATAAAGTGCATCTTGTGTTGTTTTTTCAGCGTTGTTGACGATATGGAGCCAGATAAGATAGAGGCCAAAAGTTCAGGTAATTCAGCATTCACTTTTCAACTTTTTACAATAAAAAGAATTTCACTGAATGTTCAGTATTTCTCCTGGAGCAAATGATTTATTACCATAAGTCATATGACTGATTTGTAATGAAGCTTTCCTTCAGAAAGTGAATGTTCCTTGGAAAAGAAAGAATATAACTACATTTGATCTGCTCTTTTGGGAACCAATCGATTGTGTTTTGTTTGCCGCTTCTTTTCTCCTTGTAATGTTCTATTGTCTATTGTCTACAGATACTCTTCCAGAAGGTCTTGTTAGGGAGCTTCCCACTGCTGATGACTTCCAAAAACCAGCTGCTGAAGGCACAGATTCTACTTTTGATGACCTAGAAGAACTTCGGAAACAACTCGATGCCCTAAATTCTTAATCCATCATACATGTCGATGTAAACCTATACAAGTTAAATTGTAGCTTTCATTGTATGTTGTCAGTTGTCACACACCCTGAAGAGGGTGCAAATGAGGTAGATAATACCTAATTTCCATGGTTCAAAAAGGCTGTTCTCCAACTGTTACATTATCTGAGATCTTTGTGATTTTCAAGCTCATACAACACATAAACTTACTGCCGGAAGTTGAAATCATCAGTTCATGATTTTCATCTGCTCTATGGTATCCTGGATGCACATTGGCTAATGAGTAATGACATATATAGTTCAGTTCTCTATTCTAATAATTTCCGACTCCACACTGGATTTCAATACTCAAGAACTATTAGTCGAATTAGGTTCACCATTATTATAACTGTAAATATTGCGGATTATTTTTACAAATTTATTTTTCAAAAGAAAAATGGAAAAAGGAATTTGCTTCGTCCTACGTGGCGCGCGCCAACGAACCCCACTAACACTAACCGCTTCAGAAAGCAAACGAACTAACCCGACTTAACAAAACCCTAACTCATAACGAGACTCGAAACTTTTCAAAACCCACACTAGCCGCTCTCTCAGTCTCTCTCTCTCTCTAATTCCTAACAAACCAGAAATGGCCGCCGTTGAAGAACCAAAATCAGAGAAAAAAGAGACTGAGGTGGTTGCTCCTGAAGCCGCCGAAGAAGAAGAAGTAGTAGTAGCAGAGGAAGATGAGGAAGACGACTGGTCATCGGACTCCGACATCGGAGATGCACTGGACTATTTGGACTCCAAGGACGACGACGCGGTTGAAGGCGCCTTCACTATCAATTCACGGCGCCCAAACGCCCACGGAGGCCTTCACTCTCGCCCTAACTCCTCCACTCTTCAGCCTCTCTCTAATCGCAACCAGAGATTCTCCACTCACATCCGAGCTTCGCCTCTCGAGGTAAAAGTTGCGAAACCGAATTAGAATTGTTCGATTTACTGCGTGTTAAAACTTAATTTGACTGTGGAGGTAATTTTTGATTGTAGGAATGGGAGGGAAGGCATGTTGGGATGTCTAATTCTGTGACTACTGCGATTAGGGAGAGTGTTAGGGACATGGCTACTGGAAGAACAAAGACTACTGAGAAGGCGGATCGTGCCACTGTTGAGCAGGTGAATGAGGATACATTGTTGTTCATTTGGTGTTTCGAACAATGTGTTTTTGTTTATGATGTTTTGGTTTGGTATGTGTCATTTCACCAGGCTATTGATCCTAGAACTCGGATGGTCTTGTTCAAAATGCTGAATCGCGGTGTGTTTAAGGATATCAATGGCTGCATTTCTACTGGGAAAGAAGTATGTGTTGCATAAATCTCTGAATCTAATTGGTTGAGTTCGTATCGATATTTCTGGAGTAATGTATGATGGTTAATTTATTACTGCTAAATCTTCTAGGTTCTTTTGATTCATTAGTTCGTGTTTTTCTCCATTCGTTCTTATTGTGGAACTATTCTTTCTTTTTGAACAGGCAAATGTTTATCATGCAACAAAAGCTGATGGTGGGGAGCTGGCAATCAAAGTCTTCAAAACCTCTATTCTTGTTTTTAAGTAAGTTCACTTAAACTTTTAGCTCATTCCGATGAGTAAACAATTTTTTTTATCAAACTTAGACTGTTATAGTGCCAAATGCCTACACATCCATTGTAAGTTTCTGTGGATTTCTTTTTGATGGGCTACCAAAGAATGCTAAGTACTTCCCATATCTTTTGGACTAGTGTTTCTTTGTTTCATCCTCTACTTTTCATACTGGGGTTCATTGTGTACTTTTTCTCAGACAATGTTGCCCTTTTCGATAGTAAGTTTGATAAGAGAATTTGACCAAGCAACCGTAGATTATGGTACAGGGGAGATAAGATTGTACAGTTTTGTGGACATTCAGTCAGTGTGCTGGGTTTTGTTTGTATGTGTTTATCAGTACCTTTCACTCTGTCTTACTTGTTTTGCTGTCCGAACAACTTCAGGGACAGGGATAGATATGTACAAGGGGACTACCGGTTCAGACATGGATACTGCAAGCACAATCCTAGGAAAATGGTGAAGACATGGGCCGAGAAAGAAAAGAGGAATTTGATCAGGTTAGACTAACAATTCTTTTGCATGGGTACACATTGAAATCTTTTGCTGACTGACAGTGCTAATTTAACCTTCACAAGTCTGCACCTTCTCTAAAACCTATGCATATTGCTTTTAGCCTGAACTTATTATATTCATCTTCCAGCCGCTCTGATTCTATGGTTTTATTTGTATGCTGGTTTTTTAGGCTAAAGGCTGAAGGAATTAGGTGCCCAGAAGTAGGTCCTTTAAGACTTCATGTTCTGGTGATGGAATTCATAGGTATTCTTTGCTACCTACTTTACTGATCGTTATATGTATACTGGCAAGTCCAAGTGGTTGTCATTCTTGAGTCTAGGCTTCACAATAGATACTTAGAGTACTCTTGGCTGTTGTATTCCATTACAGGTAAGGATGGTTGGGCAGCACCACGCCTAAAGGACGCTGCATTATCACTTGACAAGTTAAGAGAAGGTTATATGGAGGTGTGCTCATATCTTTTGAACACTTGCCCTGAAAACTCCGATATTTGCTGCCCGCGACTGTATACATTATATCATTTGGCAACCTTTGATAACAGTTTGTGTTTTGCTATTCAATTTTACAATTGATATTTCTTTTTGTTTCTGGAATAAAGTCAGCGATATGTTTTTATTCTAGATGGTTATTGCTATGCGCACATTATATCAGAAGTGCAAACTGGTGCATGGAGATCTCAGTGAATACAACATTCTTTATTTTGAGGTGAGTATTGCAATCACGCACCCTAAAGGTCATACTCATATATAACTTTGATTTATATCCTTCCCTTGTTCACAGGGCCACTTGTATATTATCGATGTTTCTCAATCAGTTGATCTGGACCACCCTCATGCCCTTGATTTCCTACGTGAAGATTGTGTCCATGTCTCTGTAAGTTCTTCTCACCTGATTGGTGTGCTTCATTGTCTTGTGAAGTAGGATGTTATGCATTGAGATCTATGAGCTTATCAAGCATGTGGTGGTACACAGGATTTCTTTAAAAAACATGGTGTAGCTGTCATGACAATTCGAGAGCTCTTTGACTTTATAGTGGATCCATGTATTGCTGATGATGATATAGACAGTTATCTGGAGAAGGTTCGTTTCCTTCTTCTTCTTTTTTTCTCTCAGTTATGAATTCTTGGGCTCCAATTAGCTAGTATATCATAAATTCCTGTTTGACTTCAGGTACAACAAAAAATCACGGCAAGAGGAGATATGACAGCAGAGGAAGAAATTGCAGACGCTGTATTTGTGCAGGTGATGAGATTACAAATTGAATCAGTTCCTTGTATCTTTACACATGATTGCATTTTGGTGTTATTGTGGGCAGTTGAAAGTTAGGGTATTCACATGTTCTTTTTTTTCCTCTTATTTCCAGTCATACATACCCAAGACACTAGATAATGTGAAGAATGCTGAGGCTGATGTAATACGATTAACCAGTGGTGGGGACACTGGAGACATGTACTACAAAACTATTACAGGATTAAAGGAGGCTCTTCCGAAAGGCGAACCAGCTGCACCAGAGAAAGATCAGCCACATAATGCTAATGCCCCAGAAGAGTCCTCAGTCGATCAGGTTGGTGGCCCTGAAGCTCCTGAGACCGAGTCTGACTCTGAAACAGACGAAGAAGGCTCAAGCGACTCAGACGGGAATTCCCCATCAAGATTCAAGGCACAGGATCCTGTCGATAAGAAAGCTGCTAGAAAAGAGAACAAGAAGAAAGTGAAGGAAGAGAAGAGGGAAGCTCGGAAAACCAAAGTGCCAAAGGCCGATAAGAAGAGAAAGAAAAAGATAGCCAAAGCCCACAAGACTAGGTAGCTGATATGGTTAAAAGTTTACATAGTTTTGCCTATTGTACCCGGTAATTTTGTTAAATATGATTTTGATATATGGTGAAATTGTTTCCTTTCCCTTTTGAAATGATTTCTCTCCTAGATCACCGTTAATTTTGTTAGAAAAAAAGGAAAATAGCAACTCCGTGACGACGTCGTTTATCTCATCACTTGGATGCTTAAAAACCAAAAGCCAATTTAGCACCAAAAGGAAAAGATCAAAACAGTTCATCTTCTTCGCGGGAGGTGAAAATGTCGAGTCCTACAGACCAAACCCTAGCAGAAGCAGCAGATGAAACCCTAGAAGAACCAGAAGTAGCATCGGAAGAAGAAGAAGCCGAAAATAGCGAGCAATCGGAAGAATGGGAGACGATGGCTCGAGCTTGGGTGTCGTCTTTCCCGGAGGCGAGAGCTGTGTCCATGGAAGAAGTCGAGGCCTGGATCGACTCCAACTTCGATCTCATCCCTGAAGGCATCCAATCGATGCCTCGTGCTGACGTCTGCCAACGCCTCATGGCCATCCAGAACTGCATGAGGTCCGCCAATCAGGTCTTAATTCTTATTCATTGCCTTTCAATTAGGTTTTTCTTAATTGGTTTTCGAGAGTCAAGCTGTCGAGTGAATTGGTTCAAGTTAGGAATTAACAAGGAAATTGAAGGTTATAGTGTTCTAGTTTAGGTTGATGCTTTTGTTGTATGATGGATACATTTGTGATGATATGTCTATAATACTATTGACAACACTAGGAGAAAGAAAAAGAGGAAGACCAAGGTGATATACCGCATGCTCGATTTCAACGCACTGATCAGTGGAGACCGGTTTATATTTGGTTAGAGTCTTTGAATAGGGACGACGTTGTGAAATCCAAAGATATAAGTGAGTGGCTAACTTCTAACCCGAGAATCCAAGACTACTTGTGCTCTAGGCATACTCGGTATCATTTGATGCACTACATCAAGAAATGCCATATGAAGATACTCAAGAGGCGGGAGAGGAAGAAGGTATTGAATACTTTCTTGTGTTAGCCCAATAGCCTAGAACTTTTCAAGTGTCTGTCTGAAGATTTAGATGCTTCACATGTACTAGTAAGATTTTTTTTTTCTCTTATTAGAGGCTAGTTTTTGGTGGTAGTTGTGGCCTCAATCATTAGTTATCATTCCTTAACTTGAAAAGTGTTTTTGTAAAATTCAAATCAACCAATCCATTCACTAGATGATAATGATCCAATTAGAAGTTTCACTTGATTGGTGAATTTTTGAATAGCTTCAATATAATAAGCTACTTATCTTGTTGAACAGGGTGTGCAGCAGTCAGATACACCAGCGCCTCTGAAGGTTCACAAAGATGTGGAAATGAAACAAGAAGCTCCACTGCCCTGTAAGGACCATTTATATTATAAGTGCTATTCTACACACTTTAGCAGATACTTTAATGCCTACTGCAAATGGAAGGGTCTCATTCTTGTGGGTTTGTGGACCATTGTTTTGGCTGCTGCACTATAAACAATGGAGCCATGACCTTAAATGGACAGCAAATGGAAAAGCCCAGGAAGTCTTAGGATTCAAGTTGAGGCTATAAGTTGCTCCTGGATTAATTTAATTGCTGTGGCTCATGCATGTTGCTTTCTCTCTTATTTTTGTCCTTTTGACTTGGTTTTATTGCTTCCACCCTCTGTAGGTACTGATGTAATCAATGTACCTCAAGATAGTGATCTATATATGATGAAACGAAAGGAAGCGCTTGAGAAATTTCAGATGTAAGTGGATGATGGACTTTGTGTGCTTCATTTGGTGCACCAGACCTTATGTTTCTGTTCATTAACTGACTATATTTTGGTGGTTTCAGCTTAGTGGAGCTGGAGAAGCTGCTTGCCCCTACGTTCTTAAAGCGTGGAGATGGAAACAAGTGAAAGCATTCTGAAGCACCAAAACTAGTCTGTTGCCCTGCCCCTGAACTTTTTCTAATTCTGTAATCTAGTAAGGGCTTTAACTGAAAACCTCATTTCTCCATCTGTAAAGCAAGCTTTGAACGAGGTGGGTTAAATTATCTACCTTCTTGACCTTGATCGACTCTGTCTCTTAGTTTCTTTGATTGAAGGCTCTGAAGCCATTTTAACCCTCCTAGTTGACTATGAGACCCCCAAAAAGCCACGACTGATGGGAACATGAAATAGAGTTAGTAGGCCTGGAGTTGGTCCCAATTCATAGACTATATTGTAGAACATGGTCCCTGAAACTCTCTGAAAGGTACAAAACCCTGTTTGATCCAGAGTATGATTGATGATTTAGTCAATGTAATCTTTTCAGATCTCAGATTCGCATATTTGGACCAAAGCTTATGCCCAAGTTGCTTAGGGACGAGACTGTTTGGTATTTAGTTCTCCTATCCCACTAATTTGTATACACATAAACACCATTTGGCAGCTCATTGCTACCTTCTACTGTAAAGGGTATATAATATGACTTAACACGTCTAATTTGTATAATTTTTTTCATTACGTGACAAAAACTCTAGAAGGCAAGGAATAGGCGTGGGACTATGGTTTGGCTATATTATAAATAATAGAAACTTTTGGATCCGAAAAAGAAGAAGAAGAAACCTTTATTTGCAACTTCTTGGAAGATTGCCACAAATACAATATTGGGGATATTGATACTTCTGTATTTGAGTATGGGTAAATTCCTCCTATGGTCCTTGACGATTGGACACTTTAGTACCCAAAGTTTCAAAGAGGACAGTTTGGTACTTGAAGTTAAGTTTTATCCGACACTTTGGTACTTATGTTGACTTCTTTGTTAAATGTAAGAGGTAAAATTGACATTTAAGAATAATCTATAAAAATAAAATAAAAACTTGCATTTTTTTAATTTTTTGGGTTAAAAACATGTATTTTTAATATTTTTTATTTATGTTGGAAACATAAATTAAGAAATTCAATCGTGGTAATGTAAATACTCACAAGACTTCTCCGTAGAGCTGTATCTAATCAACCAAATATATTATTGTGGGTGTTCAAATCACAAATACTAGATTTCCTAAACAAAATTTCAATTATTTTACCTTTAAGAGAACTCAAAAGTTGAATTCATATTTTTTTCTTTTGACAAAAAATTAAATCATATTTATTTTCTCCCAAAAGATTAAAAAAAATAATAATAAATATTAAGGTGATAAGCAATAGCTTTAGATGCATAACTCATGTTTTTTTTAGTTTTTTATAAATAATATCTAAATGTCAATTTTACTCTTTATATTTAACAAAAAAGTTAACATAAGTACTAAAGTGTCACATAAAACTTAACTTCAGGTACCAAACTGTCATCTTTGAAACATTGAGTACCAAAGTGTCCAATTGGCCATACGTCAAGTATCATAGTAAGAATTTACCCTTTGAGTATCTTACTTGGTACAGGCTCAACAAGAAAGTCAACATCACACCATCTTAGGTCCATTCTTTTGTTCACTTTTAATGGAAGAACTTGTACAGAAACATCAAGATGAAGAAAAGTGAAGGAATATTCCTCTTTATTAGTTTAGAAAGGAAAGATAAAAAATCAGCGGACATTAGCATATTACAGAAGTATGGAACCAAAGTTTTAAAGTGAGTCAGTTTTGGTTTGCCTGCTATAAAACTGGCTGAGACATCAATGCTATAGTTTTCATTGGGGATTGCTCATTTTTTGGACGGGGTCAAACTCATTAGGAGCTAGCTTTCCACAAAGCACAGATGGAGGGCTCAAGCTTCTTGCCCCTGAAAGTTGCTCTGATACTGGTTTTCTTGCTGCATTACACAGTAGCTCATAGTCACAATAAGCATGGAGGCGACGGTGTACAGCCACTTTCCAAGATTCAAATCCACAGAGCTGTTTATGAGCTTCACGAAAATGCTTCCCTCAAAGCATATCCTGTGCTTCTCGGTATGAAGGTACGTGTGTAGCACTTCAACTACTTGATCTTTTCACTGTTAGTTACCAAATATCTTGTTAGATGGAACAGTAAGCTAGCTATGATGTTTTCTTTTCTTTCCTTTTTGATGAATTTGGGCACTTTATGTTCAGGGGGGAGATTCTGAATGGGTAACTGTGAAAGTTAATAGTCCTAATCCTTCTGGAGATGATTGGTTGGCAGTTTTTTCACCTGCAAATTTTAAGTAATGTTCTAACCTTTTTATATAGTGCATTGCTTGGATAAATACAATTCAGTGTCATAAAAATGTATTCAATCTATTATGGCAGCTCATCGACTTGTCCATCTACAGACTCCAGACAACAGGCTCCATACATATGCTCAGCTCCAATAAAGGTGTGTGTTATTGCTGAGTCATCTATCTTCGAATTAAGGAAATGATTGCTGAGTTATTGCTGTTTATATGCTCTAAGAACTGTTGTACTGAATTTTGTTGCTTTCATTTCAGTACATGTTTGCCAATGATTCCAGTGCTGATTATGCAAAAACTGGCAAAGGACTCTTCAAACTTCAATTGATCAATCAAAGGGAAGATTTTTCATTTGCATTGTTCTCAGGCGGGCTATCAAACGTACATACATTTCTCCTTTCTTTTATCTCAGTGGTTGCTGTTTGAAATACTATTGTCACTTTAACAGTGTGTGTGGTTTTAAGAAAGGCCTTTCAAGCATTTTTTAAGTATATACATTCATCAAATGCAGCCAAAATTGGTGGCAGTTTCTAGTTCTGTAAGTTTCGTGAATCCAAAGGCACCCCTTTACCCACGCCTTGCTCAAGGAAAGCAATGGGATGAAGTAAGTTCATACACATATTATTCAGAACTTTTATAACTTTCAGGAGTCTCACTGGCTCCAGATTGAACCCATTATTTTTTAGGCTAAGAACTCAAGTAAGCGAAAATGTAATGGATGATAATGGGGCATATGCAACCAAGTTTCTAAATATGTTCTTATTCTCTTATGCAGATGACAGTAACCTGGACAAGTGGCTATAACATTGATGAGGCTGTACCTTTTGTTGAATGGGGTCTAAAGGGAGAAGCTCAAACCCGATCTCCAGCAGGAACATTGACTTTTACACTAGAGAGCATGTGCGGTATGAATCATATGATCATTCTAAAGACCCATATAAATTCCAGATATAATAACTTAATCTAACAGAGTTCTTATTCTAATGCAGGTCCACCAGCACGAACAGTTGGTTGGCGCGATCCTGGTTTCATCCACACTAGTTTCTTAAAAAACCTCTGGCCAAATTCAAGGTATGCAGCTTCAATATTAATTTGCTTTCTTAAAATGAGCTGTGAAGAGATATCTGTTCTGTAGTTAAGGCTGTATGCTGGTTGTAAATGCAGGTACTTTTACAAGCTTGGTCATAGGTTAACTAACGGTTCCTATATCTGGAGCAAGTCGTACTCGTTCCGGTCATCACCATATCCTGGTCAGGACTCATTACAGCGTGTAGTTATATTTGGAGACATGGGAAAGGTAACTTCAGGAAATCATCAACGTTGGTGGAAAATGTTGGCTACTACATGCACACATATTTCTATTTGTTGCTCTCTACATGGTTATCTATGTTCATACAAGATTGAGTCTGCTTTCCTCATGAATTTCAGGCTGAGCGCGATGGTTCAAATGAATACAGTAATTATCAGCCGGGTTCACTCAATACCACTGATCAACTGATCAAGGACTTGGAAAACATTGACATAGTTTTCCACATAGGAGACATTTCCTATGCCAATGGATACATCTCACAGTGGGACCAGTTCACCTCACAGGTCGAGCCCATTGCATCCACTGTACCATATATGATTGCAAGGTATGTAAATTTGTTTTATCCTTATCACCATGAATGCATATATCTGTTTTATATATTTAAGTTCATATTGTCCTCTGAAACTTTCATAAATTTCTCCAACAGTGGCAATCATGAACGAGATACGCCTGGGACCGGATCTTTCTATAATGGTAATGATGCAGGTGGTGAATGTGGTGTGCTAGCTGAGACTATGTTTTATGTTCCTGCTGAGAACCGAGCTAAGTTCTGGTAAATATACTACTTACTATGACCGATTAAATTTGAGACAGACATGAGTATGTTTTATGCTAATCTCAAGGAAAACAGAAAACTGTACCAATCAGCCATTCTGTAGGCTAGTTTCAAGAAACATCCTGGGGTTCTGGTCTCTTGTACGTATCTATTGTAATCCTACAGAATTCAACTGTATTTGTGCTGTTCAGGTACTCGACAGACTATGGCATGTTCCACTTCTGTGTAGCTGACACTGAACATGACTGGAGGGAAGGAACTGAGCAGTACAAATTTATTGAGAAATGCCTAGCCTCAGTTGACAGGCAGAAACAGCCTTGGCTGATATTTGTTGCTCATCGAGTTCTTGGTTATTCCTCTGATCTATTTTATGGGATGGATGGTTCATTTGAAGAGCCAATGGGTAGGGAAAGTATGCAAAAGCTATGGCAGAAGTACAAGGTGGACATTGCTTTCTATGGCCATGTCCATAACTATGAAAGAATATGCCCCATTTACCAGGTACATACAACACAATTGCATTTACTGTGAAACTGCAATACGTTCAAATTGTCCATACACTTTTATTTGCCTCATGCATGAATATTCAACTGTCGTCCTGCAGAATCAATGTGTAAACACAGAAAAATCCCATTATTCTGGGACTGTGAATGGAACAATCCACATTGTTGTTGGAGGAGGAGGCAGTCACTTGTCAGAATTTAGTCCGGTGCAGACCAGTTGGAGCCTTCACAAAGATCATGACTTTGGCTTTGTAAAACTGACAGCATTTAACCACTCATCACTTCTCATGGAGTACAAGAAGAGCAGTGACGGTAACGTCTATGATTCCTTCACTATCTCAAGGGACTACAGGGATGTCTTGGCATGTGTCCATGACGGTTGTGAGCCAACTACCTTAGCAACATGATGAAATATATCATTTTACACTCTTTTCTGATCAAACAAGTGATGTATGCTTGACAAGAAATTTGCCACTGATAAAAATAAGCTGTATATACAATTTATTTTAGGGTATCAAAAGATTCAAAACTGGCATCTAATGAAATTCAGTGTTAAGTATTACAAATTATTATTTGGTCAATCTATTTGTCATCTCTTCCTCTTTTTGATACAGATTGGTTTAAGCAATTATTCAAAACAGTCTATCTTGACCATGTTAGATGCATGGACTATGCTAAATTATGCTTAAAGACCGCCCTGTATCTGGGATTTGTTCACATTAGTTGTCCTACTGATTTGGATATATAAAAACACCATTAATCCAGTCAAGAGGGTTGTTAATTACTCATATGATTACTCAGAAATGCAGAAAATATTAGTTTGAGAAAGAAGACTAGATTTTCTGCAGAAAAATTGTTATTCTGACTTTTCGCTACAGGAATCTTTGAATACCTTTTCTCGGCTCACATGACTGGGGACCCGAAGTGGTTTGTGTCACGAGATGAAGATCACCCAGTTGGTTGTGTCACTTTCGGGGATGGAGCAAATTCACAGATCATCGGTAAAGGGACAGTAATGGCTCCAGGTATCCCTGAGTTAAACAATGTTCTTTTGGTCGAAGGATTGGAAGTCTGTTTGCTAAGCGTCAGCCAGATCGTTGATGAGCATGATTCTGTTATATTTGACAAAATCAAGTGTTTGGTTCTTAACGGCAAAGGCAAGAGCATCATGAGAGGACATCGAACAAAAGAGGAGTGCTATTGTGTCATGGCTCAACAAGTGTTCAAACCTCAACTCTGTTTTCGCGCTGGGATAGCAGAAGAGCCTCTTGACCTCTGGCACAGACGCCTATGTCATCTCAACCATCAAGACATTGTCAAGCTTTCATCCAAAGCTGTCACTCGAGGTCTTTCAAAGCTTTCAGGCAAAGCTTCAGGTATGTGTGGAGAGTGCAAGATCGGTAAGCTTACTCGTTCTCGACATTCTGCTCTTAATGCTCAACCTACTTCAAATATTCTTGACCTTTTGCATATGGATTTGGTTGGACCGGTTGAAACTGCTAGTCTTAGTGGAATGAAGTGTGTTCTAGTGATTGTTGATGATTTCTCTCGCTTCACTTGGGTAAAGTTCCTGTCTTCAAAGTCAGATACTTTTGATAACTATTTTACTTTTGCCAAAATGGTTTCAAATGAGAAAAAGCATGAGGGCAAGCATATTGTTAGAATTCGAACTGATCATGGCACTGAATTTGATGATGCTAAATTTGATGACTAATGTGATATTTTGGTGTGCATCATGAGTTCTCTTCTCCAATCACTCCTCAACAAAATGGGGTTGTTGAAAGGAAGAATCGAGTTCTAGTAGAAATGACCAGGGTGATGCTTAATGCTTCTGGTCTCCCTCATTCATTTTGGGCTGAGGCTGTGAGTAATGCTTGCTATACTCTTAACCGTGCTATTTTCAGACCTGGTACTCACAAAACCCCCTATGAAATCTGGAAGGGGAGAAAGCCCAATGTGGCCCATTTGAAAGTCTTTGGTAGTCCTTGCTTCATCTATAAGGACCGTGAATACTTGACTAAATTAGATGCTCGATGTGACAATGGTGTATTCCTCGGTTACTCTCTCAAAAGCAGGGATTACAAGGTCTATAACAAGGTTTCATGCAAGGTTATGGAAACTGTAAATGTATCCATAGATGATAGCCTTGGTTGTCCTCACCAAACTGGTTGTGTAGCTGAACAGGATCTACCTCCCAGCACTGAACCAGATAGGCCAGAAGGAGATACTGCTAGCCTCAAGGATGGATCCTCAGAAGAAGAAGAGGATCTGACAGAAAGAAGGATAGATGAGACCCTTGCTATCCAGACTCCACACAGGACTAGGAAACGCCAATTTCAGAAGGATCACTCTTCATCTGACATCATTGGTGATGTCTCCGAGGCGAGGAAGACTCGCAGTAAGGTAAAGCAGGTGGTAAGTAACCATGTGTTGTTAAAAAGCTTTTTGGCAATACACCGTCTTACTATAAATAAGATCACACGCTTTGATTTTGTATCTCTCATAGAACCTAAAAATGTGAAAGAAGTCTTGTGTGATGCTGATTGGGTCAATGTCATGCAAGAAGAACTAAATCAATTTGAGAGAAGGTTTGACACCTTGTACCTAGACCAGAGGGTAAAAATATTATTGGCACCAAATGGGTGTTCAAAAACAAGTCTGATGAGAAATGAATAATAACTAGGAACAAAGCAAGATTGGTTGCTCAAGGTTATTCACAAGTTGAGGGACTTGACTTTGATGAAACCTTTGCCCCGGTTGCGAGGTTGGAATCAGTCAGGCTACTCTTGGCCATTGCTTGCCATTTGAAGTTCACCCTGTACCAAATGGATGTGAAGAGTTCCTTCTTAAACGACATTCTCAAGGAGGAAGTGTATGTTGCACAGCCTCCAGGATTCCAAAGCTCTAACTATCCTGATCATGTTTACAGGCTTGACAAAGCTCTTTATGGGCTCAAGCAAGCACCTAGAGCTTGGTATGAGAGAATATCCACTCCTCTGACTGAGCATGAATATATTAGAGGATTTGTTGACAAGACCATGTTCATAAAGTTTACCTCTAAAGATATGTTTATTGCTCAAATATATGTGGATGATATTGTGTTTGGTTCTACTTCCGATCTCATGGTAAAAGAATTTTCAGATATGATGTCAAAGGAATTTGAGATGAGTCATTATGGGAAGCTGACTTACTTCCTAGGTCTGCAAGTTGAGCAGAAGAAGGATGACTTGTTCATCTCCCAATCCAAATATGCCAAGGAACTCGTGAAGAAGTTTGGGATGGAAACGTCCTCTCCTGTCTCAAATCCTATGGGAACCAGCTGCAAGATCTCAGCCGATCTCGATGGAGTTGATGCTGATCAATCCCACTATCGCAGCATGATTGGTAGTCTATTGTACTTGACTGCTAGCAGACCTGATATCTGCTACAGCGTTGGTGTTTGTGCTTGGTATCAAGCAAATCCCAAGGAGTCTCATGTGAAGGCTATGAAGCGCATCATCAAATACATTTCATGTATAACTGAGTTTGGGTTTAGCTATACCTTTGACACTAACTGTGAGATTGCAGCTTACACCGATGCCGATTGGGCAGGAGATGCAAATGATCGAAAAAGCACATCCGGTGGAGCATTCTTTGTTGGGAATAACCTCGTCTCTTGGCATAGCAAGAAGCAGAACTGTGTGTCATTATCCACAGCCCAGGCATAGTACATTGTTGCTGGAACCTGCTGTGCTCAACTCATGTGGATGAAACACATGCTAGCAGATTACGGACTCCAACAAGAGGTGTTATCCCTATATTGTGACAATACTTCTACTATAAATATATCTAAGAATCCTGTGCTTCATTCTAGGACAAAGCATATAGAGATCAGATATCATTTTATCATAAACTTGGTTGAAGAAAATCTGCTTGAGCTCACATTTATCCCCACTGAGAAACAATTGGCGAATTTGTTCACCAAACCCCTTGACAACCTTAGGTTTACTAGCCTTAGGAATGCAATTGGTGTGTGTGACCCACACGCATGATCTCTCCATAAGAATCTGTCTTGTAAATAGTTCTTAGCATGCATATCTCTTTTGATTTTTTTTTTATTGTGTGCTTGTGCTCTCAGAGATTCTGTTTAACAGCAGGATAGACAGAACTGGTGATATCCCTGTGTGGTCACTGATCTTGACCTAAGTGTTGCGTCCTCCATCACTTGTTTGATTCACTCTTCTGTAAGTCATGTGCTTATGCATCTGTTCCTTGCATGATTGAATCAAGCATGGTCTCCATCTTAGAACAAGTCTGAAGTAAATATATGTTTTCACATGATCTTTCATTGTGGTTGCTCAACAAGTTTTTGTGTCTTGTGAGATGGAAGTATAGGGATTGCTCTTGGCCAGCCTATTCTGAGTACACATCTCTTGGTCGCATCCACGATACAAGGGTGGACAGAAATATGAATGGTTTGGTCACTACGGTGGTTATGTATTTTTTTGTTTAGGCCAGGTTATCCTCAAAGTAACCATTCTTTGGGTCGCTTCAACGATTCTTGGGTGGGCAGAAACGAGGATGGCTTGGTCTCCCGGAGGAAGGTCTCTTACTTATGAAACTTTGAAGCAAAATAAAAATTTTAAAAATTGTTTGTGCCGCTTCCTTCACTTGAATCTGAACCATTCACTCTCAGGAGCATCTTTTTTATGCTTAATGCCCTAAAGTCAACTGACTTAGGAGTCATTAGTGGATTGGTTTGCTACATAGATCAGTGAGGATTCCTGAAATTTATTTTATCATTCGATAGAGTTGGAAGTGTTTTTATTGACCTTCACTATATTTAACTCTATGAGGACGATTTTCCAGAGAGGCCTGGAAAAAAAAAACAAAAAAATAAAAAAAACATGAATAAAATATTGTAGGCATTGTTGCCTAAGATTTGGTCTTTAGAGATATAAGGCTGAACCCTCTTGGTGTGATAAGGCTGGAACCAACCTGTTATATCCTTAAGTCCTTGCATACCCAATCTCCATCTTACATGGCTCATATTCATGAGTCCCTTTGAAGTTGATGTTTATCTCACACACTCACTTCTGAGGATTTGTTCTGAATTATTGGACCATGACTAAACCATACAGTCATAGGTACATGTGCTTACTAGAAAGTGTGGTTTAAACAAGTGAGTGTGATGTGTCACACTTTGTGAGTCTATGCCTTGACCACTATCTGCATCAGGGATCAGAAAAGGTAATCATATCCCGAGGCTAATTGAACAGTGATCCTTTTTGGACGTTTCTTTTGGGACATTTCTCTTTCTAGGCATATTCTTAGGGGGAGAAAATCTTGTTTTCTAGTCCATACATTGGTTGCTTTTTGTTCTATTAAGGTTGTGGAGAGTTTTTGGGAAACTCTTTCTGTCCTTGAAAAGGTCTCAGTTGCTTTTGAGCTTTTTGACATTGTTCCTATCCTTGAGATCTCTGCCAATCTCTTTTAGGACATGTCAGGCGGCTTCTAGCCCAGCCTTCTCGGGTTACGGACTGAGGCTTGGGCCACGGGTTCCAAGCCCATGTGGGTGTAATGATGCATTGTTAGAATGAGGATGGACTAACTTGACGGTTGAGTTGATTTTTTAACCGTTGGGTTAGTGGGGAGATGGTGCGGTTATCAAGGCAAGCTAACGTCTAATCACGTCTGCATGCTTTCTAATCACATAAATCTCTCAGCCCATCTCTCTCCTCTTTATAAGCCGCTCCCTTTTCCCATCAACCTCACATCAGCAACCACCTTCTTCATGCCTCAATCATGGACGAAGTTGCAGCAAACCCGAATCCTTCTTCCCCCATCACCGAAATTGGTTCTGGTTCTGTTACTTCACCTCCAGCTATGATGGTAATTCCATCTTCTGGGGTTGCACCTTCTGTGGATGCTCCGCTCCCTACACCTCCACCAGTTCACTCCATCACTCCTTCCGCCGCTGCCGCTGCCGCTGCCTCATCCCAGGACGTACCCCTTGGCTCCTTCCAGAAACGCAAGGGTGGTGCATCAGTTACGAGTGAGCAGTCTCGCAAGATTTCCAAGAAGGTTGAGAAGGCAACGCCCTCCTCTCTTCCTCTCAAGTCCCCTCGCACTCGAGCCAGATCTTCTTCGATTCCTCAGCATGATCTTAGTCTGGGCCCGGGGGATAGCTTGCCATCACCAATCAAACCCCTGTACCAGCGGATCTTCCCAGCTCGCTGTCCCTGAGATTGATTTGGAGAAGTCTCTGTCTTCCTTGTCAGAATCTGACAGCTCTGACGATGAGTTTGTGCCTCCCACTCAGCCGTCTTCTACAGCTGCTGCCCAGGACAAGCCCCCTTCCGCTTCCAAAGTGGCACCTTCTGTCAAGCCCAAGCCCAAGAAGGCTCGTGCACCTGGACCGGTCAACCAAGTTGAGAGGCCCAAGCCCTCTCTGTTCCGCAGGAAGGATCGCCCATCAACATCAAAGCCCAAACCTCGTGTGCCCTCTGCCAAGGATAGCAAGTGTCCTCTCCCTCTCAAGAAGCGGACTATTGAGGTATTACATGTCCCCCCTCTTGAACATTTTGTTGATGCTGAGACTCGTACCCTCTTTGCTTCGTGCACTGTTGCTCACCCTGTTGTCTATGAGAAGGCCTTGGCATTTGAGACAATTCCCGCTTTTGTCAAAGCTTGAGTTGAGGCTCTGAGCTGGATTCAGGCTTTGGAGTACTCCCTGCCTCTTGTTAATCTGACCATGGTTTAGGAATTCTATGCCAACTTCTCCACTAAGTTGAGCCCTAAGGTCAAACTTAAATCCCGCCAGCCTCTCAATGTCTGGGTTCGTGGTGTATTTGTGGATGTCTCTCCAACCAACATCTGTTGTGTCTTCTCCCTTCCCAAGGCCAGCAAGGATGCCTTGTCTCGTGTTCGGGACTATACTGCTGATGCTTCCCTACATGATCTTGTTGCCATCCTCTACACTGACCCTCTCACTGCTCCTCTCACTGGCATTCTTTCCAGTCAGTTCCTGACTGAGTATATGAAAATTATGGGGTTTTTGGTCAGATCCTTGGTCACTCTGTCCACTCAGACCAGCAAGATCCCTCGTAGACAGGCCGCTTTCATTGCTTATCTCATCAATGAGGTGAACCCTACCTTCCCTGCCGAGTACTTCATCTTTCAGGCTATTCACAAGGCTGCAGTGGCTCACAATTCTGCATTCAAGAGTTCGCTCGTGTTTCCTGGAGTGATTACTCTCCTCTGCCTTGATGCTCGGGTTGATGTGGCTGATGAGGATGTCATCCTTCCTCCTATCCCCCCTATTGACTTGATCTCTATTCACAAGTCCACTGCTCAGGCAGGTGCCTATGTGGAAACCTTGGAGCATACTGCACTAAAAAAAGAGTTAAAGGAGTTTATTGGAGGAGAAATCTCGGGGCTCAAAGAGTTCTTTGGAGGCGAAGTCTCTGCCCTGAAAAAGTATATCGAAGAGCTTGCTAACCCTACTGCAGAAACTCCCGAGCATAGCCACCGGCCTACCGCTCCTGACTCTGCCTCCGGCTCCGAAGACACAGATGAAGTTGATCCTAACATCGATGCAGATTTGGATGCTCATGCTGAAGGGGAGTCTTCTGATGCGACTATTTCAGTTGGGGGGGGGGGGGATGATGAAAACCTGGCTGGTGATGATGAAGAGGATGCTTGAATCCGTTTCCATCCTAATTCTATGTTTCTAGTTTTTTTTTTAGTTTATGTTGAACATTTAGGTCTTTCTCTGCTTTTGGACAAATGTTCTCTGTTTTTCTTTGTCATTTCCTGACAAAAAGGGGGGAGAACTAGTTGTAGGACGCATTATGTTTCATTTCCAGTTTATGCTATGCTTCATTTCCATGTCTCTGCTATTTCTGGAATATGCTCTTGTGATACATAATGCTACTATATACTATCTTACATGTCCATATGATACTTCACTTGTTTTTGTGAGATTTGTGTATAAGCAGGTTTGAGGCTCGGCGATGTCTGATGATAGATTGAGTTCTTAGGATAGCTATGGCGTGTTTTGTTCAGGAATGTCAAAGGGGGAGATTGTAAGTATAAAGAATATTGACAATTCTCTATGGAACAAAACACAGCCCATTTTATGTTATCAAGCCCATCCAAGTGAAGTCCAGTGGCCAAGTTAAGAAGAAGACCCAACACAATCTTATGGCAACTCAGGTAAACTCATGCATGTGCATATCATGTGTTTTTCACTGAGGATAGCAGTAGTGCTTCCTATCCTGAGTATCCTGCAGTTCTTGGCTTATTTCAAAATGATCTTGAAAGTTGTGCATTTAGTTTACCTATGCTGTTAGATATTTCTAGTCATTTTGGTTTTCAAAATCCAAACAGCCAAACAGCCAACCTTGCTTGGCGCCCAAACTATCATAGGGTGAAGAGTTTTTCTTCCTCAACCCGTGAGCTTGATTTTTCAAGCTCTTGTTTGTTTTAGCTAGGTTTGTGATACACTTACCTATGCTCATGATAGTAGGTTGTTTGTGATTAGAGAATAGCTGTTTTGCCCAAACAAATGTGCTAACATGCTTTTTGAAAAGCCTTGCAAAACCTTTTTGCCTCCCTTTGAAAAAAAAGCTATTTTGGGAAAGTTTGTTTTGTTCTTTATGTTTGGCTTTGTGTATTAGTTGTCAAATCAGTATCTTAGCCAAGGACAACAGTCCAAAACTTTTTGAATGGCTAGGCAAGTGTATTGCTCTCTTAGAAGCACCCCTTGGCCTATAAATACTAAACAAGATGCCTCTTGTTTGGTGGTTGTTTTAGTTGGTTATATTCTTTGAATATTTTCATTTAAGCTGTGTTCAATCTTCAGCACTTGCACAACCATCTTGCTCTAAGTCTTCCTAGTGATTATAAATCTTAGAGCTTGAATTGAAAACCTTTTCAAAACTCATATTGCATTTGCATGCCATGAGATTGTGATTGGTGATGCAACAACCCGAAGAGTCCACAACGAGAGTTAGTTGGTCGTAGCTAAGATCTAGAAGTGGAGCTCTTGTAAAACTTCCATGTGTGAGCACTTAGGGAACAAGATAGAGAGAATGTTCAAAGAGACTAAGAGAGTCTAGAACAGGATAGTAACTAGGTTAGCTATTCTCAGATTCTAAGATCTTGTATAAGTATACGAATTGCATAGTGGAAAGTTTTGTCATTCAGGAGTTAAGGGCACGCAGTTTTTCTCCCTAAGTGCAGGGTTTCTGCGTTATAAAAAATATCTATGTGTTATTTACTTTACTGCACTTTTTCAACATTTACACCACCCCCCCTCCCCCCCCCCCCAAGGACCTTCATATTTTTAAATTCATCTAAGATAAATTTGATTGTTCATTTCAAAGTGTGACTATCAAATCTTCACTTCCTATTTTTGTATTTTCTAAATGGTCATTTTTCTAATATAAAATTTGAAATCCAACTGCATGTATCAAGTAAAATCCTAGTACCATATGGTTTTGTAATCCTTTCATAAGTGGAAAATTGTGAGTACGACTTTTCAAAAACGGTATCAAACGACTTTTCAAAAACGGTATCAAATAATGGACAAATAATTCTCCTAACAAAGATAGTTGATTGAATTGATGTATCATAAGTGATGTCTTTGAATGAAGATATAGAAAACTTAGGAATTTCTAAAAATGAAACTTTAATATAAAGATTAATCATAACTAGTATGAACAAGACGATCTCGAAGTAAACCTAACAATAGTTTGTTAATCCTAATTTACTTCTCTATCATAGTGAACCCAAAAGTTAAGAATATACTTTGTCACAAGTATGAATTTTGGTCTAATACCTTTATTTAGTTGCAGGTAACCATTAGTATCCGTATGATTATCAGAAAAAACCATTAGTATCTGTACACGTATATAGATTTGGTCATTTGGTACATGAAGATTAAAGAATTACCAACACGCCAAAATGGAGAGGAACTTTTGCCAAGCCAACATGACAACTGAAAACCACCCGTTTATACTTAGAAAGGTAAAATGGAGAGGAAAAAAATAGAAAGGGTTCTTATGCATGCCACATCATCAAGTACAAAATATCCAATTCCTACCAAAAGCTTGAAAATGAGTCCCAGACACAAATTTAATGGCGAGGCCGACTATAAATCAGGCCGAGACTATCAGCCTTGATTAAATCACATCAGATACCTACTAGTCTACTACTATGGCCTTCTTCTTCCTCCTCAAAGTTGCAGTGCTACTGGTTTTATTAGTTCATTTCACAGTAGCTCATAATATTAAGCAGAAACTTCATGCAGATGGTGGTGATGGGGTGCAGCCACTCTCCAAGATTCAAATCCTCAGAGCTGTTTCTCAGCTTCACGAAAACGCTTCCATCACTGCCTACCCTCTTCTTCTTGGCACCCTTGTACGTAGATGTTTCGTTCAACTACTTAGTATAGTGATATTTATTTTCATATTGCTTAAATGACTTAAGAATCCCGAGTCCAAATTATATGAGTCACTTTGTTATGAAACATTGGTCGGAAATTTACATGTTGGGTTAATTCAATCAAGAAAGAAACAACACTTTCAGGCATTTCTTGCGTTTATTAAGTAAAGTAAGAAATGGGACTAGTGACTATAACACTGCTACACTAGCAGAATTTGTTTGTGTCAAATATTACGGTGGTCTGATTTATTGACATCTGTTTTTACTTTATGTGCAGGGGGAAGATTCTGGGTGTGTAACTGTGACAATTTCTAGTCCTAATCCTGCACAAGATGATTGGGTGGCAGTTTTTTCTCCTGCAAATTTCAAGTAATGTGAAACGTTGCATGTTCTTGGTTTTAGCTGCTGTGTATATTTTAAGCTTGTGGACTAAAATTTGAAGTGTTTTATGGCAGTGCATCGACCTGTCCATACAATGAAGACTACTATGAGCCGTATATATGTACATCTCCTATTAAGGTATGTGTTATTATTTGCTTATTGGGATTGCAGTCCATGTGTTCGACGTAGTGTCCCACTGAACTCTTGGTGTTTTGATTTCAGTACAAGTTTGCCAATTATTCCAGTGCTGATTACGCTACCACTGGCATTGCAACTTTGATGTTCCTATTGATCAATCAACGGGCAGATTTTTCGTTTGCATTGTTCTCTGGCGGGCTGTCAAACGTGTGTTCACGTCTCTTCTCTTTCCGCTAATTTGTTATTGCACACACATTGTGGGTTAAAGTATGTTTCTTTGTTATGCAGCCGAAATTGGTGGCAGTTTCGAATGATGTGACCTTCGCGTACCCGAAGGCTCCCCTGTACCCACGTCTTGCTCTAGGGAAGCTCTGGGATGAAGTAAGTTTATGTTGTTATGATGAGTACGTCTATTTTGATTCAAACATTCAGAATGCGGACTTCTAGTTGTATAATGTTCTCATACTCATGTTATGTATGATACGTTGTTATGCAGATGACAGTGACTTGGACAAGTGGCTATAACATCAACGAAGCTGTACCATTTGTTGAGTGGGGTTTAGAGGGAGAGCATCAAACTCGATCTCCAGCAGGAACACTGACTTTCAGTCGACGGGACATGTGTGGTATGGATCATATGATCAATCCTGTTCACATGCATAAATGACTGAATGAGAAAACTTTTAGTAATGGAGTTCTTGTAATCTATTTCCAGCTGCACCCGCACGAACAGTTGGTTGGCGTGATCCTGGTTTCATCCATACAAGTTTTCTAAAAGATTTGTGGCCAAATTCAGTGTATGCATCTTGAAAATTAAATTCATCTTGAATATAACATCCATAGCTGCTATTGTTATTAAGACTGTTATGCTGGTTTTCTGTGCAGGTACACTTACAGGCTTGGTCATAGGTTAAGTAATGGTTTCTATATCTGGAGCAAGGCTTACTCTTTCAAGTCATCACCATATCCGGGGCAGGAGTCATTGCAGCGTGTTATCATATTTGGTGACATGGGAAAGGTAAGATCAAGAATTGAACAATACTCGATTCTACCACTAAACACTTGTCACACAGCAGTGACAGCACTATGATCTTGAATTTCTGAAAATATGGCTGCCTAGATGTTTATACTTTACTTTTCCTCCCACAAATTTCAGGCTGAGCGTGATGGCTCGAATGAATATGCTGATTATCAGCCCGGCTCACTCAACACCACAGATCAGCTAATCAAGGACTTGGACAACATTGACATAGTTTTTCACATAGGAGATATGCCTTATGCCAATGGATACATCTCACAATGGGATCAGTTCACATCACAGGTGGAGCCGATTTCATCAGTTGTACCATATATGGTTGCGAGGTTTGTAATCTTGTTACTTGGATCCTAATTACTGTGAACTGGGCCACATGTACTTCTGTTTACTGAATAAGTTCACATGTCCTCTGAAATTTACATCAATTTTACAACAGTGGCAATCATGAACGAGACACAACAGGGACTGGATCCTTCTATGACACTAATGATTCAGGTGGTGAATGTGGTGTGCCAGCTGAGACCATGTATTATGTTCCTGCTGAGAACAGAGCTAAGTTCTGGTAATAACAACAATGCTTTTTTACACTTATTGTGACTGCTTGAGAAGACAGATCTTTATCTTAGTGAAAGTACATATGTTACAAAAATACACATCTACGTCTAATAAAACTTGTATGACAAAAAAAATGTATTTTTTTTGGTTAGTTTGGCATAATGTTTTTTGATTCATATAATTTCTGTGTACAGGTATGCAACAGATTATGGCATGTTCCACTTCTGCATAGCTGACACTGAGCATGACTGGAGAGAAGGTTCCGAGCAGTACAAATTTATTGAGAAATGCCTTGCATCTGCAAACAGACACAAGCAGCCTTGGCTGATATTCGCTGCTCATCGTGTTCTCGGTTATTCCTCTAACTCTTGGTATGGACAAGAGGGGTCATTTGAAGAGCCCATGGGAAGGGATGACATGCAAAAGCTTTGGCAAAGATACAAAGTGGACATTGCATTTTATGGCCATGTCCATAACTACGAAAGAATATGCGCCATCTATCAGAACCAGTGTGTAAATTCGGAAACATCTAACTATTCAGGAACTGTCAACGGAACAATCCATGTTGTAGTTGGTGGAGGAGGCAGCCACTTATCAGATTTTAGCTCACTGAAGACAGTTTGGAGCATTTACCAAGATCGAGACTTTGGTTATACGAAACTCACAGCGTATAACCACTCATCACTCCTGTTCGAGTACATGAAGAGCAGCGATGGAAAGGTCTATGATTCATTCACCATCTCAAGGGACTACAAGGATGTATTGGCCTGTGTTCATGATGGTTGTGAACCAACCACCTTAGCTACATGATATTATTGCACAATGTATGTGTTCAAACTCTTTCAAAGAGAATTAATAAGAGAGATGTTTATTACTGAGATACAATTAGTAAAGAAGAACAAGCAGAGTAAGTGTGTGCTGTGGTCGTCTTAATTTATGCCCACGTGGAAAAACCAGAATCATAAACTTACAAAAGACACATGCACAGCACATAAACAGAGACAAGTTCTGCTCTTGAAAATCAGGGAGAGAGATAGACGTTAAATTCAACCTGGTTTCTCTCCCTGATTCTCAGATTCATGTGTATTGTGGTGTGCCAAAGATTAAAGCTTTGATATATTCTCGGAATATAGCTGTCATCAATTTGCGATTAGTTTCTCGTTGAGTGATAGAAGTTTTGTTCAACTCCATTTATTGTGTTTGACACACCTATGGAGCAAAGGTTTCGACTTTTCACGATTCTGGTGATTCTGGGATTCACCCATTTGGGTTTAGGTTGTGCTCAAATCAATGGAGACCAGCCACTCGCTAAGATTCACATTTGGAAAACTACTCTCTCCATTCATGACTCTGCTTCAATCAGAGCCTACCCTTCTGTTCTAGGCATACAGGTAAACAATTTTTGCTTTCATAAGTTTAGTGTCTATTTTTTGAAGTATTGAATTGGGTTTCTGTATGTGATTCGAATTCATCATTTTGACTAAAAGAATGGAAGTTGGGTAGGTTGATATTACTTTTCTAATCTTGTATTTGACTATTGTATTTACAGTGATAGTCAACTCTTGTTAAAGTAATCAACTCTTTAATCTTTGAATGCATTGGCTGAGTGAGTCTGACTAATTAAAATGCATGATGGTTTTTGCTGTTTGAGATCATTTCACGTGTGTAAAGTATATTGTTCATAAGGTCAAAGAGTTGATGATTTCTGTTTTGATTGATATGATCACAGGGTGAGGATACAGAATGGGTGACTGTGGATCTCAAGTACCCTGATGCTTCTGATGATGACTGGGTCGGAGTCTTTTCTCCTGGAAAACTCAAGTAAAGTACATGCCTCTAGAGACATTACATTGAATAATAGTTGAGGACCAAGAACTTTAATCACTAATAATTATAGTGTAGGAAGATCTTGTCTTTCATCTTTTTTACTGAATATAAGGTAAAACATGATTTAATATGACAGTGCATCACAGTGCCCACCAGTAGATGGTCAAATAGAGGAAACTCCATATATATGCACTGCTCCTATAAAGGTGTGTAGTTGTAGTTTGGACTGATGAGATGAAATTAACAGATGAAAAAATATGAAACTTGTCTAACCTTTGTGTTACATTACCTATGTTTCAGTACAAATATGCAAAACAAGACAATCCAGGTTATACAAAGACCGGCAGTGCATCTTTGAAGTTTCAGCTTATAAATCAGCGAGCAGATTTCTCTTTTTCATTATTTTCAGGCGGGTTGTCAAATGTTAGAAATTGTTTCTTTCGCTTTGGTGCTTCATCACTTCTTTCTCATAGTTAAAGCATGCCACCTCTGAGTAGGTTTCAGTTAGTTGAGTTTTCAGATTAATGATTTTAAATGTACTCACTCAATACTTGAACATGGCAGCCAAAATTGGTGGCAATTTCAAATTTCGTGACATTTGCCAATCCTAAAGCGCCTGTTTATCCACGTCTTGCTCAAGGGAAGTCTTGGAATGAAGTGAGTTTTATCTTGAACCGATGTTTACCTCTGTTTCATCTCATGGTCTTTTGATTACTGGGTGTGGAACTTCTTCTAAACTTTAGATATCAGCCTGTTTACTGTTATGTGATAGTCAGTTTTCATAAACCTTAAGACTTCATATCTTTTTGTTTCCTGTATTGTTCATGTTGTATATCATCTAAGGACATCATTTTGCTATGCACTATATTTTTTTTCATTTTTGTAGATGACAGTAACTTGGACGAGTGGCTACAGCATAGGCGAAGCTGTTCCACTTGTTGAGTGGGGTATGAAGGGCGATATTCGAAAGCGATCCGCAGCTGCGACATTGACATTCAATCAGAGCAGCTTGTGTGGTATGATTCATTTTATATATTTAAGAGCTCATACATTGCATTAATTTACTGTGACTTCTTATTTTGACGTTAAATGATTACAATGTGATGCCACATTGATGGGTAACCAAGCCATGTTGCATACTGAGGTTTTTATCTTCTCATCTTTAGGTTCACCTGCTAGGACAGTTGGGTGGCGTGATCCTGGTTTCATACACACAAGTTTCCTGAAGAACTTGTGGCCAAACACAGTGTATGTAGAGAAGAGCTATTTTCTTTCTGTCTCTGGTGTCTTCTTCAAAATTGTTGTTAAAGTATTTGCTATTTCAGGTACACCTATCGGATGGGTCATCGTTTATTGGATGGTCAGTATATTTGGAGCAAGGTCTACTCATTCAGATCATCTCCATATCCTGGACAGGATTCCCTGCAGCGCGTTGTAATATTTGGTGACATGGGAAAGGTAAAAGGATGACACCCAACAAAGCCTAGGAACACCTAGTGGTTATATAAATTGTACGGAGGAGGAAAATGATTTTGAACCTTGCCCTTTACTACTTACATATATCTCCTTTCTGTGAGGTTGCTTTACAATCCCTTGTTTGGGGTTTTAGGCTTTCTATCCTTTCTCTACAACAATATACGAGTACTTTGAGTTTGTGTGTGATATAAATGTTTCTCCTCGTAAATCTTTCAGGCAGAGCGTGATGGTTCAAATGAGTACAGTGATTATCAACCTGGTGCTCTGAACACTACAGATCAAGTCATCAGTGACTTAAACAACATTGACATAGTTTTTCATATAGGAGATCTATCGTATGCAAATGGTTATATCTCACAATGGGACCAATTCACAGCGCAGGTGGAGCCCATTGCATCAACTCTTCCATATATGGTTGGCAGGTTTGTGTAAATGTCCATTACATGTATCTTTTGAGTTATAAATTGCATATGAAGTACTGCTTTATAATCTCATTCAGTGAAATCTTTACTTTGATTGCTTCAGTGGTAATCATGAACGTGATTGGCCTGATTCGGGTTCCTATTACAATGGAATGGATTCAGGTGGAGAATGTGGTGTGCTTGCTGAAACCATGTTTTACGTTCCAGCTAAGAACCGAGCTAAATATTGGTATTTTTCAAAAATTACTGTGATCTCTCTTTTCTCTGCTGTTTTCTGTAGATTAGTGTCTTCTGTTGTTAAGATTGTGTTCCACCAGATTTTTTGTAAGCTTTTTTGATACATGTACAGGTACTCGACAGATTATGGATTGTTTCACTTCTGTATAGCTGACACAGAACATGACTGAGGGAGGGAACAGAGCAGTACAAATTCATTGAGAATTGCCTTGCATCTGTGGATAGACAAAAGCAACCTTGGTTGATCTTTGCAGGTCATCGTGTCCTTGGTTATACGTCTGACAAATGGTATAGCCGAGGGGGCGCATTTGAAGAGCCTATGGGAAGGGAAAGCTTGCAGAAACTTTGGCAGAAGTACAAGGTGGACATAGCATTTTATGGCCATGTCCATAACTATGAAAGGACATGCCCCATCTATGAGGTACAAATTCTCTAGCTCGAAAATCTCAGTTTCAACTTACAATTCCTACTGTGATTCAAAAGACAATATCATGTAAATATGGTTGTGTTGTTCTTCTTCCCTGTGTTGTGGTGTTGTAGAATCAATGCGTATCTTCAGATAGATCTCACTACTCTGGGAAATTCAATGGAACAATCCATGTTGTTGTTGGAGGAGCCGGAAGCCACTTATCTGACTTCAATGAACAACAGCCAGGTTGGAGTCTCTACAGAGATCATGACTGGGGATTTGTGAAGCTGACAGCATTCGATCACACTTCTCTTCTCTTCAAATACAAGAAAAGCAGCGACGGGAAGGTCTACGATTCCTTCACCATATCAAGGGACTACACAGATGTATTGGCTTGTGTTCATGACAGTTGCGAACCAACGACAGCAGCATTTTAGAATTAGAAGTCTACGCTATGTTCAAATGCTTTTGTTTATAGAAGGCAGCTACATATATGCATTTCAACATGGTCATGACGCTCTTTCTATTGACGAGATGTAATTACCAATTGGAGTACTATTTATCCATCGGTTGAGATGATATCAGTTATCACCAATTGGAGTACTATTTACCAATTGAAGATGTGGACCATGCTACATTGTAATTGGAAACTACTATTACTCCCTACTTTTAGACATTTCTTTTCTCATGAAAATTGAACTTCGAATCCAAGACAACCACCCATACAAGTAACATAAACATGTAGAAGTAGAGGCGAATTTGTTACAACAATTTGTTAAACTATGCCGAGTATGCATAAATCAAGCATCAGATTCCACACACTGCTTGCTCGTGACTGCTTTCCCCCGTATCAAATTACAACTCTCAAGACTTGGTAATTTTGTATGCCAGTTCTAGAGGGCATCACGAGCATTTAACAAGATTCACAGCAGACAGCAATATGTCTGGCCAACTGAATGAACTGATTATGAAACAGCCATCTCAACATCATGTGTGTGTGTTTCATCATCTGATGAGTTAATGGATGCCACCAGATCATCAATTCTCAAGGGAGATCCTCGAGCCATACTCTGAAACATAATCTGCATGGTTATAGTCCAAAGAGATTGTCAGTATCTATAAAGAGTAAGATTAAAGAAGGGAATAATTGTACCAACAATTGTGAAGTGTGCATGTATCTAGTCATCTACAAACCTTGGAGTAAGTGTCTGCGAATGCACGTGCTCGGTTGGACATGCCAAGGTAGTGTAAATCAGCCCTCTCAAGCTTCTCATCCACAATGGTCAATCCTCCATCACCAACAGCAAAACGAAGAAGACATCCAGCCTGCAATCCTGACTGAAAATAAATAGAAGTCAGTATAAAGGCATATGAGTGATATGACAGACAGAAGAGAACGCGGAAAGAAAATCTTCAAAATGTCCAGGCTCCAAACTGACTTTAGTCTTTTTGGGGTTGAGAAAACTCTAACTAGTGCCAGCAAGTAAGCAGTCAGCTAGTGAGGTTTGGCTCACCAGAACTTACTAGGTGCAGAAATACAAGTCATCTAGTTGATGAAAAAGAATGATATCTTACAATCAACAGAGCATTTATCAACAACAAACAATACCTGTTGTATGAAATCCAAATTCAAGCAACTAAACACAACCGGAGGATCATCTGATGTAGTCACTTTTCCATCATTTTGCAGCTCCAAAACTACCTAATCAAATCGAAATTACAAGAGAGAAAGAGAGTCAGCCAAACACAACGTAAAACAAGAGTGTCCATGCAACATATCCACCAAATGTAAAACAAGTCTTCTAAGCACATCCGCACACTGACAAATACCTGTTGATGGCTTGGAACCTGTCCCTTGTTATCTGTGTCAATAACATACTGACTGCAATGCTCATCCTTCCACACTAACGCCAGTGGTGTATTTCCCGGTTGATAATGTGCATGCCTACAGACAATAACAATTTTACATATTAAACACAAAGAAGATAAGTAACCAATAGTATAATATTCGAAACACACAAAGTCGTATCAAGAAACTGGCTTTACTTGTTATAAAACAGTAGACCATCCTTTACGAAAGGCACCTCTCCGGTATATGCTTTGTGCAGACCAGCCAGATCGCAGCGACACCACGGGACCAGGCTGAACCTGTACTTATGATAATACGACGGAGCGTCGCAAGCTTTGCACTCAGCCAGTTTCTCTTCCAACCAAGTAAACCTAAACTCGGTGCTGCAGTTATAGTAAGAGTAATTCTTCCAGCACACCATGTCTATCACATAGTAAGTCTGGTCCATCTGCATTTCCACATTGACATTTCATCAAACACTTGGTGTGCAAACAATAGCAAAGTAAAAGTAAAATCAAAAACTGACTTTTACCTCGTGAAATATACAGTCCAGAATGGAATACGACGGAGGACCCGACCCGTCGCGGTTGCGGGACCCGTGGGGCAGCGCCGACGGGAAGCGGTGCAGAACGGCGCCGTTTCGTTGCCGACTGATCGTCGTTCCGTCGGACGAGACCACGAAGCATCTTCTACCTGCTGGCCTCGGCAGCACATACCTAAATTCAGAGACGGAAAAAAGTCAAAATAGGTCAACGATATTTTGAGAGAGGAGAAATTGAGACTGACCAGTCGTGAGGGAGGCGGTGAGGCACGTCGATCATCCACTCCGGGAGCATGAGCTGCTTCGCGAACCACTTCCGCGCCGCCGGGCCTTTCAGCTTCGAAGCATCGCGGAGGTCGTAGTCGGTCGAGGAACCGGGTTCGGGTTCGGGTTCGGGTTGGGGGTCGGGCTCCGAGGGTTGGTGTTCGGGCGGGAGGGAGAGGAGCGTTGAGGCCAAGCGCCGCGCGTGGAGGTCGGCGTCGCGGCTCTGCTGTTGGCGCTTGAGAGAGATCTCTCTCCGCCTCTGCTGGTCGGAAAGTTGTGGACGTTTGTACGGACGGCGGAGATCGGAGGGTGCCATTGTTTTCTGTCGATCGTCGTCAGTTGGGATTTTTTTGAGTTTGTGTAGATTCAAAAAGGGGCCGCGGAGGGCGAAATATAAATGATGAAAAATCGAGGGGCTTAATTGCAATTTTCTGGGACGAAACGACGGTACTCGATGACGTTTCGGCTAGAATTCTTCTCCTAGTTGATTTAGGTCTATCTACTGCCTGGAATTATATGGATCATATGGGTTTCCATCGTTCGTTGTCTTGTCAGACAAAAGAAAATGAAGCATTCATGCTTAGGGCTGGGCATGGCCGGGACGGGCCGGGATTTACTTGATTTCGGTACTGTCTCGTGAGATTTTAAACGGGACGGAACGGGACGGGATTAGACTTTTTGAAAAATTATCCCGCAGGCCCGGGATCCCGTACGGGACCGAGACCAAAACGGGATCCATGTTCATCAATTTAGTACCTTACAGTCTCACAAGACCAGCTGCCACTCCTCAATTTCCAAAGAACCTTTTTCGAACTTCCTCCTTCACAATGAACTCTGCTATGTTACATGAACTTCCATTAAACCCAACTTGAAGTTGTGAATCAACACCTGTTTGACATAACAAAACAGCAAATAGAACTATAAACACAATATTTACAAATGAATCAATGATCAAAGATTCAAAATCACAGAAGAACATTTTTGAAATGGAAACAAGCAGTGAACAAAATTTGATACCAGGGAGCAGGAGGTGAGAAGTGGAGAGGCCGACGAGAGAGGAGTCGTCGGGAGAGGCGGATTTGGGGCTTCGGTCGGCGGAGATTCGAGAGCAACTGGAAACCTCAGGGAAGATGGCGACCGCCGACCGGGAGAGGAAGAGGATTTGGGATCGGAGACGACGGAGAGTCGGAGGACTTGACGGGAGAGGAAGATGACTTGGGCTCAGAGACGACGGAGAGTCGGACGACTTGACGGGAGAGGAAGACGGGAGAGGAGATGATGGAGGTCAACTGGAGGAGAGGACGGAGGTCGACTGGAGGTGATGGACTGGTCGAGGAGACGAGCACTGAGCCACTGACGGACTGAGGAAGTGAGGAACTAAGATTAGTGAGATAGAGTTTAATTGAATCTAACGGTTGAATTTTGTTTAGTTTTTAATTCAACGGCTAAGATCAAGTCAATATATATATATATATATATATATAATATAATTATTTTTATTTTTAATTCATACGGGACGGGACGGGATTTATTTAGATGATCCTGATTCTGTCCCGTCGTTTTAAAACGGGATCGGGACGGGACGGGATATACATTTTTCAAACTTGAATCCGGTCCCGTCGACAGAATCGGGACGGGATCGGGATCGGGACGGGACAGGATATGCATTTTTCAAACTTGAATCTCGTCCCGTCGACAGAATCGGGACGGGATCGGGATTTCGGGACCATATGCCCAACCCTATTCATGTTAGCTAGTTAGCTAGCTAGTTTTCATTTAAGTATTGTTTGTGCAATCATGCGTTGAATGTGATCAAAAGAGCGGACTAAAAATTGTGAATCTCTTACAATCATGAAATCTTCATATTTAAAGAGTTAATATTGGAGAATAATCTCTTCTAAAAGGAGTGAATACCTCCTCACAGTTTTGAAACTTGATTACCTAAGAGATATATTAATGAGATATTGGAGGATTACTAACAACACATCCATTAGGATTAATATGACGTCAATCCAACAACCATGTGTTGAATTGATTAGAGTAATCAAAAAAGAAATCCACACATACGGAGCAGTTCCCATCTCGTTTGCCGCAAAATCTCTGCGTATGGCATCCGCGTCATCGTGGCCCCATAACTCTTCCAGCCGATTGTTACGGACGAAATTGTTTACGATCTGCGATGGAACGACGAGTTTGGCAACGATTTCTTAACGAACAGTTTCGACAGTTGTCCTTTGTTGAGCCTCCTGGGCCTAAAATCACAAAAGAAAGTATAAAGATGACTGACCAAAAGATGAAGTGCATCCATTAGGATTAACATGACGTCAATCCAACAACCATGTGTTGAATTGATTAGAGTAATCAAAAACGAAATCCACACAACCCTAAATTCATATTGTGACAATAATAATAGTTTGGAAAAAAGCTATAGAGAATGTATGAGGATCAAATTGTAACATTCTTCACGATCAATAATGTCCGCACTTACGTACATAACAACAAGTTAAAGAGTGATGAGACAGATAACTCGATTCCAAACACTTAGTTTTAGAGATCAATTTGTTTCGAAAGAAGACTGAAGATAGAAAGTAAAAATTGTTCTGTATATGTGTATGGGGTGAAAAGCAAGAAAATTACCTATTTTTCCTAGTCTTCTCTTTCACTGCTGATGTTAAGCCCTAATAAAAGAATTAATCGATCATAATATATATATATATATATATATAATAAATAATAAGGCATTGAATAAGGCTTATTATAAGGGGCTATTTGTTTAAATGTTCTCCTTTGCAAGATTGGTATCGTTACTTTTGGTTGTTTACAGGGCATTGTACAGGGGCTCAATTGCAATTTGTTTTAATTGAAACGACTTGATTCAGCGTCGTTTCATACCAATTCAAATCCCTAAACCCCTAAATCACTTCCAGAGCGCTTAAACCCGCCAAAGAGTCTGTAGGATTTTGGAGCATGGAGCAGAGTTTATGGGGTCATTTACCGCTACTCGTCCGGTCAAACTCCAAGGACTCGGTGGAGTTCATTCTTCAAACCCTTTGGAGGACCCGGAAGACCGGTCTGGACCGGGCCGACCGGGACATAATCCGAGACATGCTCCAGCTTCAAAACGAATCGGACCTCGACCCGGTACGGCTTCTCCAACTCCCAATCTCACTGTGTTGTAAAGTTTCAATCTTTATTGAATTAAAAAACGGTGTTTCAAATTTGGGATTTTTACTCGTTCCTAGCTTTTGGTGTGTCTTCGGATTTTGATACGGAGATGCGTGTACGAAAATGTGAAGAGGGATGAGATTCAGAAGCTGTTTCCCGACGAGGTGTTGCCAGAATTACAGAGGCTGTTGACGCTTTTGTTGCATAAGTTTCAAAGAGAATGGCGGGAAGATGTACTCAAGGACCAGGTGATACACATTTTGATTGCTCTGCATTGCTTTATGTTAGATAAGTGGTTTGATGTGTTGGAGTGTTTAGACTGTAATGTTTTTGTTTGGAAATGTTGGTTAAAAAGTAGGGTGGTTTGCCGCGGTTGAAGACGATGACATGGGACATGGCGAATCCGGAGGCGGAGTTTGCTGACCCTGTTGTTGTTATCAACTTGAAGGTACTGTTATGGTTTGTGGTATTTGGAAATGTGTAGCGCATAGAATTTTTAATGTGGCGGAGATGTCAAGTTTATTTGCTTGGTAATTGTAATTTCTATTTGCGCAGCTCCTAAATGATTCACAGTCTCGTGTGAAAGAAACGGAAGTGAGGTTTCAATTGGCAAATGATACTCTAGAAACGATGCTGAATTCTATGTATTGCATTAGAGATCAATTTTCTAATGTGGTAAAGCCTCATTTTCCAGTTCCCTCTTTATTTCATCGCTTGTGGTTAAATGAAAATGAGTTTCTCTTTGATGTTATCTAATTCAGCGTTATCGTTTTCTTCTCAGGGTGAAGCATCAAATGATCATTTATCTCAAGATGCTAATGTGTGAACAGCCTATAGAATGGTATGGCTTGATTCACATATTTCTCGTGTGTACAGTTTTGACGACTCTGGCCAGATTAGATGTGAAATTCTTCTGTCTTTTGGTTGTATGTTTGGGGTCCAGTTCACCATCCTGGCTTTGACGCTTTTACTAAACCCAAAATTGAGAGAGGGATCATGGAGATTAAAACAGTTAAAAAATTTAAGAGTTCTTCTCCAAAAAGCAAGACAGGCATGTGGTTTATGTTTCTATGGTTAATATTTTCCTGAGTACAGAAGGTGAGAAGTTCAAATTTTAGTCTTTTTGTTGTATTACTATGGTTGGTTAAGAGTTAAGACCATGTTGACTGCGATAGCAAATCTCAGAACGCTGTACACATGAAAAAGAAAGAAATTATTTATAATTAATCTCAGGAAACGCTTGATTTGTTTACTGTTCTGATCTTGAAATGCATCAATCATATATGTGCCAGGACCAACTTTTTCGAGTTACAGTACCAAAATCAATTTGGGGAAGCAGGACAGATAAGTGGGTTTAGGCACCATGTGGTGCTTTGAGGCAGTGGTGAAAAGTGTAAAGAAATGGCCAAAAATTATCATGGGTGTGGAAATAGTGTTGACATGATGTGTGGTCACTAAATGAAGTGGAAAGAAAGGAAGTTTTTGCCCGTTAGTTTTCTTCCCCAAACCATTAATAAGATGCTTTAAGCTGAAGTTTCTAAAAAATTTAACTTTACACCTTGTGGAAAGATACCGTGAAATAATAAAACAGAACAGGGAACACTACATTGAACCACAAATGCATGTCAGATTAGGCTCACTATGTTTCCTTCTAGTTGTAAGTCTCATGGAGTCCCTGCTGTCATATTTGATATCTTGAAAAACTGTAATGTATAAAGCTTTCAGTGAAGCACCTTCATGGACTGAGTAGTGTTTTTCTTTGTATATTCTTATAACAGTTTCTAACTTTGGATCAGGTGATGCAGACCGAACAATATGGCTCCTTTTGTGAAGAAGACTTGATGCAGCAGCAGTAAGTGGCAATTAGGTTCTGCATCTCAGCTTGCACGAAATGTTAATGTGTGAAGGGCTGAAGATGTCTGTAGCCAAATATCAAAACTGAAAATCCTGGTCCAGTTGTACAAAAGATATCTTTAGTGCTTATATGATTCATCACTTTTCACAAATACTGTTAATATATCCATGTGTTTGTTGCAACTTACAAGTAACAAAGGTGAAAGTTGGTCCTGGAATCAATTCTTGTGGTTGGCTACTGGCTAAAGTTTGATCTATTAGAATCTCTGACATCTAAAAGGTTGTCAAAATTGACCAGTTTGATTGATTGAACTTTCAAATTCCATGCCATTAAGGTGAGAAAAATTCTGTTAGGCTTTGTCTGATGCAATTTACTTTAGGGTGCAGCTTAACTCCAAGGGGACCTTACCCAAATAGGAGACCTTTATCTCTTTTATATTAAAAAAAATTGAGAGTATTTGCAGCTCTTTTGCTGTTAATCTTGTGTTCTTCTTGGCGATTATTTGCAGCTCTTTTGCTTTGACTTGAACTTCAGATTCCTTAAGCAGGTTCTATTTTATGTTGGCCATCGTTTTCTTTGATCTAAATCACAGTCTGCACTTTGATCTCATTCTCTTTCATGTTAGCCTAAAGTTTAGCAAGTGAAGCTTGTAATTTGTCACTTCTAGAAGAGTTCGATAGTTTAGACTTTTAGCCATGACTTCATGCTTCAGTTTTCCAGATTTCACTCTCATTGTTCCGTGTGAAACTGGAACCGTGCTGCACCAGTTGAACCTTGGTCTTCAATACTATAAAACTATTATAGATGGAGACCCTTTTTTTTTTTTTTTTTTATCTCATAATTGATGGATGGATGGAGACAATTAAGCTAAAAAGTCGTACCTCAAGGTTGTAGGTGCTGATTTCTTTAGGCTTTAGAAGGCAGTTCGATGTGATGTGCAAATCTAATTATGGTATCATACACATGGTTTATAATCTAATTCACGTCCCTGGTGTTCTTTGCATGTGCTAAACCAATCACACCTAACTGAAACCTTTTCTAACAACACTAAATCACTAATGACTTCCAAGGACTTCACCATGGATTTGGATTTTGATTCTGGATTTAAGAATTTGTAAGCTAACGTGGTAGGTGCGGCAGATAGCTCAAGAACCATGCCCTGCACAAAAGTCTGTTTTTTTTTTTGTCTTGGGTCAACTATAGGAGTTGAAGTTGACAAATCACAAAAGTCATATAGATGATAGTCCAGTGTGTAACATTTCGACTACTGAGTCAACAGCGGAGATAGCTGCTCTGAATGACTACTGAGTTTATAACCTCTTCCTTGTATGAACCTTGTTCTACCGTGATTAATCGAAGTTTAAGTGAGGGTACTTTGAAAATGAGATCATGAGGTATCTCCCATGAAAGAGATCGAGGATCCGGATCGATCCATCTCTCCCATTATGAATCGTTTAGGTGTTAGTAAACGCATAACTTCTCTCATTCTAAAATCAATTGCACTATTTTCACTCTTATTTTAATTACTGTTCAAGGAAGGTTAATTCCGTAACTTCCGTGGTGTGTCTTGTCCTAATAAGGCTAGTAGTCTAGATTCTGTATTAGATAGGGAATACTTAATGTAATGCCTATATAAAAGCCTCCTTATCAATCAATAAAGACATAGTTTACTATCAATCTATTTCTACTACAACACGTTATCAGCACGTTGCTCTAGCCTCCCGTCTAATAACCCTAAAACCCTAGAAACCCTGATTCCGAAATTTTTTTTCGAAACCCTAACCTACCGTCTGCCGCCGATTCTTCCTTTCGGCACCGTCGGCCTCTTCTCAGCAGCACCTGCGCTGCCCGCCTGCCCCCCCCCCCCCCCCTCCCTTGCGTGCCATAACTTGCATGCATACCCGAAGATACAAGATTGCTCGCAAGCCAAGCAAGCGGCTTTTAAAGCCTAGTTCGTTGTTGAGAAGAAATCAAGAAGAATCGAAGAAAACAAGGTTCCCCAAGAGTCAAGTTTCATTTGATCAAGCTTCTCTTGAAGAGGTAAATATTTTATAAACGTTCCCGCTTCTGAACTTTCAATAGTTGGGTTTTGTTTTTTCTTCCGGGACCTTTTCGTGTCCCTGCTACCTCATCCCGATTCTATCGCTTCTCGGGACGGCATACGGGGATTTAGTCACCCCGGTGCCAACGTTTTTTGGGGTAACTGTGATGTTACCGGCCACCGTTATGCTTGTGACTGTGATGTCACTGTGAACCATAACGTATTCTTTTTTTTTGAAAAGAAAACAAAGGGAAGATATCGATTGTGACTTGAAGTCACGTTAAGCATCGATTTATGTGACCATGATATATCTTGGCACTGTTCTAAAAGAACAATCAAACTTGATTAGTATTCAAATATACTAACGTCTCCCTGTTTGTGTTATGTAGATGGCTGACACTCAGCGTCCAGAATTTGACGTCTTGGATGTCCAAGGCAAGGAATACAAGAGGTGGATCTCAGATGTAGAGAACACCTTCATTGGTAAAAGATTTACCGCCACCATCAACCCTCCTGAGAATGCAAGCTTACAAGTTTCTCCTGAACAGAAAGCACAAGCCCTGATGTTTCTCAGGCGCCATATCCATCCAACGCTCAAGAAGCAATACCTGAGGAAAACTGATCCCAAAGAGCTATGGGATATCCTCAAGGACCGCTTCGACAATGTGCATGACACACAACTCCCAAACCTCATTCCGATTGGGAGCAAATCCGCTTATTGGATTTTGATTCCGTCCAGGAATATCATCAGACTATGCTAAACTTGCAATCTGATTTGAGCTTTTGTGGGGTCGAAAAGACCGATGACGATATGATGGAGAAGACTTTCACGACGTTCCCAGAATCCGCGTCCATGTTGTCGCATCAGTACCGCGATCTCCGTGAGAAAGACACTATCAAAACCTTCAGTGATTTGATAAATGTACTTCAAAGAAAGGAGAGGTACCATGAGTTGATTCTTACCACCAATAAGAGGCCTCGAGGACCGAAATTTATTGCGGAATCTCATCAAGCCCGTGGTAAAGCTTCTAAGCAACAGCATCAACCTCATGAACGTCAAGCACCACCACCACGTACGCCAAGAGCAACACGTGGCGGACGAGGAGGGAGAAGAGGCGCCGGCCGTGGCCGACAGCTTTCTTGGACAAGGGATGGTGGCGGCGCCGCCGCTCCCAGAGGGAGGAACAGTTTTGGTTCCGGTCCTAGGCGTGGTGGCCATACGCCGAACAATGCTTCGACTCCTTGCTTCAAATGTGACTCTAAGAATCATCTTCAACGCGATTGCACAGCAAGTAGAGAGATTCAAGCCGCTTACAAGAAACAAAAACAATACATAGAACAAGAAACGAACTATGTAGGAGATTTTGAGGAAGAAGAATACGATGAGGAAGATACCAACTTCACCATCGATGACTTCCAACCTACCAAGAAACGTAGAACTCAGGAGTATGATACTCCGGATTATGAATAAGTATTTGACTTAGGTCATGAGATACATGTTCGACTTAGGTCATGAGATACAAACAATACATAGAACAAGAAACGAACTATGTAGGAGATTTTGAGGAAGAAGAATACGATGAGGAAGTTTGATTGTTCTTGTTATTTTGACATAATATAGTCAATAAATCACGACTTTGTTCGACAAGTCGCTTTTTTTTAGAACAACCTTGATGTACTTTTGAGTTGTCATCAATAATATCTCTCTTATTCTACGAATGATTTGAGATTTTTACACCTCTATGAAAGCATAAATGGTTCAATGCGTCCAATTCTCAAAGACATAATTATTTTGAGTTCACCACAATTCTGGTGATGTTAACTCATATCCGAAATAAGATCACAAAGACAAAACGAGAGACTCGCGATCCGCCAACTTGGCTGCGATCCGCCAACTTGGCCGCGATCCGCCAACTTGGCCGCGTTCCGCCAGGCCTCGCTCGCCATGGCCACTCACCAAGCTTGGCTCAACACCGAATCCGGTTTTTTTTTTGAAACCAACAATCGATAGCCTATCGAACAAATGCAACTTTTGCATCAATGGCTCGGCAACGACGTGTCTTCGGACTCGCCATGCTTTGGATTTAGCTCAACCGTCGCATCGCATTGCCTCAATGCCTGACCGACCCTCACCACTCGCCTTGTTTCGGCTCGGCCTCAGGGTAGCTTCGGCCTTACGACAGCTTCAGCTTTGCCTTGGCCTCGGCCTTGGCTCGGCCACGCCACCTACGACGGTGTCCGATCTCAATCTCTGACCTAGGCTATGTTAACTCTCAATGTTGGTATTCGGTGATTAAAATAAGGCTTCTCTTTTTCTCTCAAGTTATGTCGTTGCCATGGCTATGTTATTGGCCTTAATGCACCACATTTTGTGATGATATATTGCTTCAGTACACTTACTTTCAAGTGTTCGCCAAAGTCTAAAGTAAACTATTGATTCAATTTACATTGTTTTTGTAGATGTATCAAGGCGAGATTGAGTGTTTGTTGGACTGCGCAACAACTCACACGATTCTGAGGAATCGGCAATTGTTTTCAGATTTTTCGCCAAGAGAATCGTCATTATCTACGATGACAGGAACTGGACCCGTAATTAAGGGTCGTGGCACTGCTCAATTCTTATTGCCAAATGGCACTGAAATTCGGGTAGAGGACACACTATATGCGCCTAAGGCGCCAAGAACCTTGCTAGCTTTCAAGGATGTGCGTGACAACGACTATCACCTCAACACTTACATTGAAAATGGAACTGAATATCTGTTGATCACCTCCACTGAGAATTTGCGTACTCGCATTGTGGAGAAGTGTAAGCGTGTTCAAAATGGCATGTATTTCACAACCATTAGAGCCAATGAATCTCATGTTGTTGTCTTATGCGATTCAGATGCTTAAAAGCTTTGGCATGAGAGACTCGGTCATCCGGGTCGTGATCTGATGATCCGTATTTTGAAATGCTCCCACGGTCATCCATTTTTCAGATCACAAAAGCACAGAGGGCGCCTCGGCCTCGGTTCGGCCGCCATGCCGTCGATAGCCGCCTCTCGGCTCCAAGGAGAGGTTCGGCCTCCTCCTGCTTCTCATGCTTCTGTAGCGATGTCTAATGCTCATCGTTCGTTTTGCAAAGCTTGTTCACTAACAAAACTTCAAGCAAGACCATCTGTTGCTATTGATAATAAACAGAATATTCCGCTTCTCATGCTTCTGTAGCGATGTCTAATGCTCATCGTTCGTTTTGCAAAGCTTGTTCACTAGCAAAACTTCAAGCAAGACCATCTTTTGCTATTGATAATAAACAGAATATTCCGTTTCTACAACGAATACAATGTGATATTTGTGGACCTATAACACCAGAATGCGGACCATTTAGATATTTCATGGTTCTGGTTGATGCGTCAACCCGTTGGTCACACGTAGCATTGTTGTCCACGAGGAATGCTGCATTTGCTAAACTCCTAGCTCAGATCATTAAGCTTCGGGCTCACCACCCGGACAATCCAATTAAGTCAATCAGACTGGATAATGCTGGAGAGTTTACGTCAAAGTGTTTTGATGACTATTGCATGTCAGTTGGGATTGAAGTTGAACATCCCGTGCCCCACGTTCATTCTCAGAACGGTCTTGCAGAAGCAGCCATTAAGAGACTACAGCTTGTAGCTAGGTCTCTTGTCATGGCCACAAACCTGCCAGTTTCGGCATGGGGATATGCAATATTACATGCAGCTTTGCTTATTCGTCTACGACCCACAGATAGCCAACAATTTAGTGCGTACCAGTTGGTAACTGGTTACGAGCCTGATATTTCGCATCTGCGTACTTTTGGTTGTGCCGTATATGTGCCTATCACGCCTCCATTGCGTACCAAGATGGGTCCACAACGACGATTAGCTATTTATGTTGGATATGAAGCACCAACAATTGTCCGCTACATAGAGCCTATGACAGGTGATCTGTTTACTGCAAGATTTGCAGATTGTCACTTTAATGAGACATCCTTCCCGCCGTTAGGGAGAGATGGGGCCGCATCCGTCCCTAATGAACGTCAGGAATTGACGTGGTTCTCTCCCACTATGTCTCATTATGATCCCCGTACGCCTCAGTGTGAGACCGAAATACAACGCATATTGGAACTACAAAAGGTGGCGGATTCGATGCCCGACTCCTTTACTGATATTGCGAAAGTGACAAGATCAACCATACCTGCTGCGAATGTACCTGCAAGGCTCAACATTCATCGCCATGCGCGAGCACGCGCCGCCGGTCTCGGAGCCGCAGCCCTAGGTGCCATCGGCAGCCTAGGCTCAGCACCTCCAAGTGGAGGGCCGGCGTCGACTTCGGATCCTCCTAGAAAGAGGGGGAGACCAATCGGTTCCAAGGACAATGTACCTAGAAAGAAGGCAGATGTTCAGGCACAAAGCGATCTGTTCATCATCGATACTGTGACGCCGTCACACGAGATTGTCTCCGACTATACCTATGTCCAAGAATCAACTCTGAATCATCTGAGGGACGCCTCAGACTCACCGTTGATGTTGGAGAACAAGGAAATCTCACTAAACTACTTATGCATGCACAATCTTATGGAAATGAATTCCATGTATATCGATGATGCATTCGCCTACGCCGTTGCTCAAGAAGTCATTGACGACGACGATATGGAACCCCGCACTGTTGATGAGTGTCAACGTAGGGCGGATTGGCCGAAGTGGGAAGAAGCAATCCAGGCTGAACTAGACTCTCTAAAGAAAAGGCAAGTATTCGGACCGGTTGTGCCTACACCGCCGAACGTGAAGCCTGTTGGACATAAATGGGTCTTTGTCAGAAAGCGAAATGAGAATGGTGAAGTCCAGCGATATAAAGCTCGACTCGTGGCGCAAGGTTTTTCTCAACGCCCTGGAATTGATTATGAGGAGACGTATTCTCCTGTCATGGATACTATTACTTTCTGATACTTAATCAGTTTGGTAGTCTCAGAGAGACTCAATATGCAGCTTATAGATGTTGTAACAGCGTATCTTTATGGGGATCTAGATACGGAGATGTACATGAAAGTGCCAGAAGGACTTTCGTTACCCAAGTCAAGTAAGCAAAAACCACGAAGTTCATTTGCTATCAGGTTGAGACGATCTCTATATGGACTCCGACAATCTGGTAGGATGTGGTACACACGATTAAGTGATTACTTGATTGGGAAAGGATACAAGAATGATGAGTTGTGCCCTTGTGTGTTCATAAAGAGAACAAGTTCAGGATTTGCCATTATAGCCGTCTATGTTGACGATATGAACATCATTGGAACTCTAAATGAGATCAATGAGACCGCAAGCTACTTGAAATCCGAATTCGAGATGAAAGATCTGGGAAGGACTCGGTTTTGCCTAGGCTTAGAACTAGAGCACCGAAGTGGTGGAATATTTATACACCAATCTGCATACGTCCGAAAGATGCTCAGGCGATTTAACATGGACAAAGTTATGCATCCTACAGGCACTCCCATGGTCGTTAGAAGTCTGGATATCAAAAAAGATCCCTTTCGTCCGAAAGAAGATGACGAAGAGGTCTTGGGAGCTGAATATCCATATCTTAGTGCAATTGGAGCCTTGTTATACCTAGCTCAGTGTACTAGACTAGACATTGCTTTCTCAGTGAACTTGTTAGCTAGATTTAGCTCTGCGCCAACACAACGTCATTGGGTTGGAATCAAGAACATTTTTCGATACCTTAAAGGAACCCTTGACATGGGCTTGTACTATCGATACACTCATCAGGATTCGACACCTAGTCGATCTCTTGCATCCAACAGCACAAACCGTGGCTCGGATCGCCACCGGTCAGCCGCCAAGACTGGCTTTGGCTCAGCAGCACCCTGCCTCGCCACAACAAGCCGCGGCTCAGCCATCCGCCATCCTGCAGCCATATCCGCCAACATATCCGGACCCGAGGATGCTAAGTCGTGGTCCCGATACGGCTTTGGCGATACCCCCTCCTACTCAGATACACCAAATGATGTGATGGTAGGATTTGCTGATGCTGGATATTTGTCAGATCCACACAAAGGACGTTCCCAAACCGGTTATGTTTTTACCATTGGGAATACGGTGATATCTTGGAGATCAACCAAACAAACCCTTGTTGCTACCTCCTCGAACCATGCTGAGATTATTGCACTACATGAAAAAGTCAAAGAATGTGTTTGGCTTCGCTCAGTTATATCTCACATTCGAGAGTCTAGTGGACTTGAGTCTACTACGATGGGACCAACTTGCATATTTGAAGATAATGCAGCATGCATTGAGCAGATGAAGTTGGGATACATCAAGGGTGACAATACTAAACACATTTCGCCTAAGTTCTTCTATAATCAGCAGCAGCTAGAGACTTTGAACATCCAAGTGAAGCAAGTCAGCTCAGAAGATAATGCAGCTGATCTGTTCACCAAGTCTCTACCCAAATCTACATTTATGAAGCATGTAAAGCGCATTGGTATGTGTCGCTTATCCGAACTCAAAGACTGATTGACTATCAGGGGGAGTTCTCGTCTAGACTTCAGGGGGAGTCTAGTTATGCATGTCTCACATACTTATAGTTGGTGCGTTATACTCTTTTCCCTTAGACCATGCTTTTATTTTTGCCCAAGAGGTTTTTGTTTGCTGGCAAAGGTTTTAACGAGGCAACAGTTCATGCACCATTGAGGATGCGACACAAGGGGGAGTGTTCAAGGAAGGTTAATTCCGTAACTTCCGTGGTGTGTCTTGTCCTAATAAGACTAATAGTCTATATTCTGTATTAGATAGGGAATCCCTGATTCACAGGGATACTTGATGTAATGCATATATAAAGGCATCCTTATCAATCAATAAAGACATAGTTTACTATCAATCTATTTCTACTACGACAGTTACATATTTATTTATTTTTCTTTTATAGCAAATATTACAAACATTCCAAATTTCCAACCATAAAAACATCCACCGTCTAAATGTGAATGCACGCCAAGTCATTTCGAAATTCTATCCAATCAAAACCGGTCAAGGACGTGACATCAGCTGCTCAGCTCCGCACCAGATCACCGCCCACGACTCCCCAAAGTTGAAAAGCACGATAAGTCAGTCTCTCTCTCTCTCAATTCTGTCCAAAACAGTTGCCGGCTTAACCAAACTGACTCTGGTCATTTCCATCCCTTCATTCCATTTTCAGTTGCAGACCTGTGAGAGAACAGACGCGACCTCTCTAAACTCAAAAAAGCCCTAAATGGCCTCCGCAGCCCTCAGATTCTAATTATCTCTCCGATCTCTGGATTACTGGTTCGAATTCGATAGGGAGGAGGCGCTTTTATGACGACGACCACGACGAGCATAGCGGCAGCCGCGGGCGGCGGTAGAGGAGAGGATCGGCTGCTGGCGGCGGCGCAGCATATAGTGAAGAGCCTGGGGAACACGCCGAAGGAGGTGAGGGAGGATATGCTGTTGATCTTCTCCAGCTTTGATAATCGGCTTTCGAATTTGACGAGTATGATCAGCGACCAATCAAAGGCGGAGGACGACCGGTTCGAGGCGGCGGAGAAGGTGATTCTTCGGTGGGAGAATCCTGAGGCGATGAGGAGCGCGGCGTCGTGGGAGGAGTCACCGAACGAGGCCGGGGAGTATTTGCTGGCCGTTGATGAGATCCTCAGCCTCATGGAGGGGCTTTCAGTCGGGTCGGATCACGAGGTTTCGGACCGGGCCGAGAACGCGATCCAAATCGCCATGTCGAGGCTGGAGGACGAGTTCCGCCACATTCTGATCCGCAACACCGTGCCGTTGGACTCCGAGCGCCTCTACGGCTCGATCCGCCGCGTCTCGCTGTCATTCGCGTCACAGGACGGCGATTTCGCCGAGGAGTTCGAGAGCTTTGGCGAGATGGACGGCAGGTTCCACGAGCGCGGTGGCAGCTTAGGCGATGACGTATGCGTCGATTTGATCAATCCGGACGCGGTTGTGGAGCTGAAGGAGATTGCTTACCGGATGATTCGCTCCGGCTACGAGAAGGAGTGTGTTCAGGTGTATAGTAGTGTACGGCGTGACGCTTTGGATGAGTGTCTGATGATTCTCGGAGTTGAGAAGCTGAGCATTGAGGAGGTGCAGAAGATTGAGTGGAAAGTGCTGGATGAGAAGATGAAGAAGTGGATACACGCTGTTAAAATCGGGGTTAGGGTTTTGTTAATCGGAGAGAGGAGGCTTTCGGATCAGATTTTCGAAGGGACAGACGAGACGAGGGAGATATGCTTCAATGAGACCACCAAGGGTTGCATTATGCAGCTGTTGAATTTCGGAGAGGCTGTTGCTATTGGGAGAAGGTCTCCCGAGAAGCTATTTCGGATTTTGGATATGTATGATGTGCTGGCCGATGTGTATCCGGACTTGGAGCAGCTGGTGAGTGATGAGTTTGTGGTTGGTGAGGCGAAGGGAGTGTTGGATGGACTCGGTGATGCGGCTAGAGGGACTTTTATTGAGTTTGAGAATGCAGTGCAGGGTGAGGCCAGTAAGAAACCAATGCTGAGTGGAGAGATTCACCCCATTTCGCGGTATGTCATGAACTATGTGAGATTGCTGGTTGATTATAGTGAAACTCTGAATTATCTTTTGGATACCGGAGATGATGAGTTACAGGGTTTGCCAAATGATGAGTTGGGTACGGAAAGTATGTCTCCAATAGGACGTAGGCTTTTGCTGTTGATAAATAATTTGGAGGCCAATCTTGGGGAGAAATCTAAGGTTTATGAGGATGGAGCACTCCAATGTGTGTTTATGATGAATAACATTCAGTACATAGTGCAGAAAGTGAAAGATTCTGAGCTTAGAAAGCTCTTGGGAGATAATTGGGTTCGCAAGCGCCGTGGTCAGGTGCGACAGTATGCTACTGGTTATCTTAGAGCTGCTTGGAGCAAGGCCCTGTCCTGTCTGAAAGATGAAGGCATTGGCGGCAGCACAAGCAATGCTTCTAAGATGGCTTTGAAGGAGAGGTTTAAGAATTTCAATGCCAACTTCGAAGAGCTTTATAGAACCCAGACAGCTTGGAAGGTCCCCGATGCTCAGCTTCGCGAAGAGCTTCGGATATCTATATCGGAGAAGGTGATTCCTGCTTATCGGTCCTTCATGGGGAGGTTTGGGAGTCAGCTAGAGAGTGGAAGGCATGCTGGGAAATATATAAAGTACACCGCAGATGATTTGGAGAGCTATGTGTTGGATTTGTTCGAAGGGACACCTTGTGTTCTGCACCATCTTAGAAGAAAAAGTACATAAGACGCATTCACCAGAGTAACAGGTTAGCCCTCTGCTCTGATCAAAGACTAGTGGGAAGTTGGGACAGCGTTCTGAAATGAAAAATAAAAAATAAAAAAATTGTAGCTTGATGATACCTATTTATTTTTCTGGTTTTAATGTCATAAACACAGGTTTTATGAAAGCTATTGTTCAACTCTATCTACTGTAATAATTTTTGTACATTTATGTAGATTTTAGCTTTTCTTTGCATGGGTTATTTCATGGTTCGTGTATTTTCCTTGCCATGATTCGCCGGCAGACTCTCGGTTTGATCATCTCTTTCTGAAGAACTAAAATCATCGCTGTAAAGTATATTAGTGATATACCAAAAGATTCAGAAGCATACAATGTCTTTTTCTTTCTTTTTTTCCTTCGAAGATAATCTGAATTAAGATAATCTTGCTAGTATTGTATACAGTTGATTAAGTATCAACATGCTAGATCCAGAACCTACTTCTTCGAAACAAACTGATAAAGATAAGGCATTGGGGCCCTTGTATCTTTATAAAAGCCAAGAATTATTACTAGACGGTGTTTGCAAAGTGAAAAAATGAACTATTAGGCATTCTGTCTTATACCTTGTAATTGTCATTGTGTAGTAGTTAAATCTTTGTTCAGACAGTTATGATGGACTATTTATTTATCTAGGACCAATTGGAGGATTTTGAAACGGAAGAAGATGGTGTGATGATGAAGTTATGACTTATGAGACTAGTATGTGATTAGCAGATTGATTCAGAACTGTTGTATTGAGAATGACGGCATGTAATTTTGTATTGAACAATGGTCTTGGCGAAATGGGGAAGGCTGTAAGATGTGAAGAAGTCTCGGGTGTTTTGCGATTTGAGATTAAGGTTGTCATGAAAAGAGAGAATTTAGAGCTCATGTTTGTGGCCTTTGAGTATGATTTATTGTTATGTTGGAGCATTATTTAGTGTTATATGATCATATAAATCAGAATCTTTTTGATTTTTCGCAAGTTCTTTTAGCTTTTTGTGGCTGTAGTCTTGTAGAAGCAATTCTAGGCAAATAAGACTCAAGGTTCGAACCTTCTTAACCAAATTAAGGGGAACAGATTAGCGAGTCCATCCAAATCCATATCTAGTTACTTATTTGGTTTGGTCGGATTGGATTGGCTGATGAGAAGGAAAGAGCCTTGTAACTGAATCCCTACCACAGAACCGACATGGCTGAAGAAAAAGAAGCCTTACCAGAACAAAAATACTGTTTGGCCATTCCCAACTGATGGATGGCTGAAAGCCACATTTGCTGCGAGGCAAGAATGTGACCATAAAACGTGCCATGTCTCCAGGTCTGTAATTGCTGTTTGCTTACGCCAGTGCTTATTCTCTTCAATGTTTGGCTTCATCTATAATTATAGGTCGCTCCTAACAGTGTTTCAGTTTATGTAGTTATACAACTTCGGCAAAACCAACCCTCAAAACACAAAAATTTTGGCAACTTGCTCCATGGATTGTTATGCTTCGATCCAAGAATTGCTAGCATTTTTCCATTCTTTTTGCCGGCCCGCCGCATTGTAGTCATGGCCACGACCATTTTCTAACTGTATCAAACGAACCATATCTATACATTGATATTCATAGACTAAGTTTTCAATACAAAGATATAATAAGTGATGAAATGAAGGACTCTGCTTACAGACTACTCAAGGCTTCGGTCTGATTATTCCTTTCTTCTTCGGCCTTCATCCGAAAATTGACTCGAGGGGCAGGGCAACGAAAAACAAAGGCCTGAAACTTCCACAGCTAACCTATGAACAAATACTAAACTTGGCAAATTCGAATACTTGTCAACTCCGCTATCTTTTCAAATTTAGAAAAGGCCAGAAAAAGGTTCTACGTTGTTCTTGTTTTAAATGAGGAAACTTGTCTGCTCTCTAAGGCTCTAATCTTGTAGTGTAGAGTATATGTCAACTACCAAGATTCAGATAGCACAGTGAAAGATGAAAGATAAATCTTATTTATTACTTTGTTACTGCGTAAAGCTCGCATGGAGCTCATGGACACAGCAAACTTACAGAAGTTAAAACTGTGCAAACTGAGTAAATTTATTCACAGACGATTGCTGTTTCGAACTTGTGTATATACGTGTTTGTCACGGTCGTGAATAATGTGATGAGGCATGAGGATCACAAATGAGTCCGAACCTCTTTGATATTTTTCTAGCAAGAATACCCTGCAGAAGTTCCCAACACCCATCTCTCTCAAGTTGGTGGAAATGATTTTAGTCTTTCATCACCATCCCTCTTTTGCAAGGTTGTCAAAAGCCATTTTGATTGTTCTCTCGAAAAGCTTTTAGATTTGTCAAAAGCGCTTTTGATTGTTTGAAAGTGCTTCTAATAACACCTCATCTAGCTTCCATCTGTGTCCGAGTTACAGGTAAAGACGAACAGATTTAGAGTCCACATCCAAGTCCGTAGGGTCAGATTGAATGATGACAATTGACAAAGAAAGAACCTTCTAACAGAACCCTACCAGATAGGAGAGGCATGGCCGGAGAAAAAGAAGCCTTACCAGAACAAAAACACTGTGCCCCCATTTGCTATGAGGCTAGTGTGACCATGAAACGTGCCATGTCTGGATTTGGTGTTCTTGGTGTAGTAGGGCACTGCTATATGCTTATGCATGTGCTTATTCTCTCCAACTGTTTTGGCTTTGTCTTCAGTCGTAAGCCTCCTGTAAGTTGTAACAGCCCTTCGGTTTACCCTATATCCTAATGTCAGCAACATGAATGAACATGGACCTCAAAACACACCAATTTTGGCAACCTGCACAAAGCTCATGGTCGTTCATAGATTACATAAATACTGTCGAACGGTTCTTAGACTGGGTTGGAAAAAGAAGATTGAAGTGCTAAAGTGAAGTACTATTGTGCTCTTACTCGATGCTTCTTCAGTCTGGATATTCTATCGCCATTGCTATTCCTTTGTACCAAAAAACTTGAAAGAGAGAACCCTGGCCAGGGCACCTTACAAACATAGCTCAGAACATCTACAGCTAACCTAGTCATTTCCAGATATCCCTCTTCATTCTTTGAATAAATACTAAACTTCGTAACTGGTAACTCGCATCTTGCACCAAGTTGGTTTTGTATTTACTTCTGAAGGTCTGCAATCCTTTCAATACCTTCATGAACGAATCGGAAAAGGCCATATGTTTTTCTTGCTTCTTGTGTTCTATATGCAAGTGTGGAGTATCAACATCTAAGATTCAGATGGCAGATTTTTTACGATGAAAACAAAAAGTTTTATATTTATTAGATTGTTACTGCAAACAGCTCGCCTGGTGCTTATGGACACGACAAATTTACAGCAAATAAACTCTGTCAAACTGAGGGGCATTATTTACAGACGATTTTCTATTCAACAACAGAACATGCAGTGATAGGACACAAGGGGAAGAGCTCATTACAGCTGGGGCAGAAAGACAAAAAACAAAAATGGTCACTCATTCAGAAAAATATCAGAAGTTTTTCTTCTTGATACCTCATTTTAAACCCTCGTGCTTTGTGGCAGGGGCAAAACACCATCAAAGAAGTCACCGAAGTAGCCATGGGGCTCATGGACTAGCCTCGAGATGATGTCCCTCAGTGTAATGACTCCTTCAAGATTCCCATTATCATCCACCACATAAACGCGGTGAATCTTCTCTGAGTCCAGCTTCAGAATCAAATCTTTAATTGTATCGTCCCTTTTGCAAGTAACCATGGCACTCAGCATTGGGTAGACTTCATGTTGCTTCTCTAGATGGCTTCTGACAGCTGTCAGGAAGTTTTTCGCCGTGATGGATCTGTACAAGTATGCCAAATCAATGATCTACTATTGAATCGCACCTAATAATATGTATGAAAACTACTGAACAATTTTTAGTACAAACCTGTAATCATGGTAGATTTCTGGTGCAGTGAGCAAGAACTGAACATCTCTTAAGCTTATATTGCCGACTGCCTTGCTACCGCCACTTTCAATCACAGGTACCCCACCAACCTTCTTTTTCCTCATCAGCTTAAATGCTTGGAGCACTGGTTCATCCTCATACACCTGTAAATAAAACGTTGAGCATTTCAGAACAAATTGACAAATACGTAAACCTACTCCAGAGGTCATTGTGCTTAAAACAGAAATGTCAATTGTTCATTTATGTAAGGAATGAAACACTTGTCCAGATTACAAGAACTTCAAGTTTTCAAGGACCAGTTTTGCTAGTATCCCCCCATCCCTATGTGCCTTTAGTGCATTGTTGAATGAATAGGACCTCAAGCTGAGATTTGTAGATTACTAATTTACTATGCGTGTAATTTTCAAAAGAAAGACACTGAGAAGGGAGAGGAGTATGCACCTTTACTATGCGATCAGCAGTCATAAGGGGGAGACCAAGTTCTGATAGTTTCTTGGTTCCCCAGCTTTCGAACCACTGAAGACCAGCACATTCTGCCAACATATGAATGACAGCGGCTTGTGTGATGATGTTATCAATCTTTCCTTCACCTAAATCAACTACAGGAACGCTCTTCATTTTGTACTTCGAAAGCAGCAAGAGCATGGTCAAAAAGGTGTTTTCTGTCTGCAAGGCCAGAAATGGTGCCCATCGGAATGACCCTGAGATATCTCGAACCTGCAGGCTCAAATGTTAATACATGTCAAAGGAATGAAGTAATACTAGTTTATGTTGTCGAACATGGGTGACCTGACCTGTGTGTTCTTGTAAAACTCGGAAGAAGTCAAAGCCTCAAAAAAATTTCCTGAAGTTGGTGCAGCAAAGTCTGAGCCATTTTCTAATAGCCCTGCAAGATCAAGACCTTTCAATCCATTGGCTGCAGCTGCTATTGCAGTTGCACTAGATGGACTAGACGGAGTACTCGGAGTCCTCGGAGATGGCGGTTCTGACTGTAAAGCATCAACATAACAATCATGTTTTCAATTCTTCAACATGTATAACAATGTACCAGCATTGATAAAATGTGCAATCTTCAAAAGAAACCACTCCAACTCAAGCCAAAAACAATTTGTTCATAGGAACTTGGGATGCAAACCTGATGTAGAATCCACACAACAATCCCCGCAAACTCGACAATGCCAATGTATCTGTCGATCCAGCTCGCATCCTCAGGCGCATCGACATCCACAACCGGAGCACTCAGAATTTTATGTTCGGCCAGGATTTTGACTGCTTCAGCTAAACTGGTGTCTGACCTTATCTCAATCACTGAAACCCGCGATAACCACACACAATAAGACAACAACAGCAATACACACCGAAAGAAAACCCGTTGAATCATATTACAACCACAATTGATTCATCTTATAACAAATAAAATAATCTTCAATCCCAATTCAGAGTATAATCCTAGATCATAAACAAAAAACAAATCCCTCCTTTCATCAAAATTAACATCCCCATCATAAGTCCATATTCAACATCAAATTATCGGTACCTAATCCTCCATGTACATAGATATACGCGTGTGTATAATATACCTCAAATTCATACAAAAGCTCCATACTTTAACAATTGGAACAAAACCAAAACAACATAAGATGAGAGATATGAAGGTAACCTTGATTAGGAGAAGTGGGGAAGTCAGAAACAGGAACACTCTCAAAGCAAGCATTGAGCTTTTCGGTGGGGGACAGCTGAGGCTCTTGTGTGTCCCACAGATCCTCTACATGCATCCCCAGCTTCGCCTCTGGACTCCTCGGACTCTCGCCGTCCTTATTCGCCGCCGGCACACCCATCTCTCTAGAATTCTCAACTCTATCCAAAAACTTGATCCTTCTTTCTCTTCTCTCAGAAACAGACATACTTGGGATCACACACTGACATTATTTAACTACAAAACCGGACTACCAAGACAAAGACGTGTACTATAATATGTACTATACGTCACTGTCCTTATCGTGCACACCACGAATCGTGACCGTAAAGATCTATTACTTTTTAGGGGGAGGACACGTGGAGGGCTACGATGAGATGTGAGGATTCTAATAATGCGTTTCGGTTGTGCTTATCCGGGATGTTTTTTTTGTCCGCTTTTCAATGCTGGTGGGCGACTCTAATGTGCGCCTGGGAGTGGTATACGCATCTCAGTGGTGACGTGGTTGTTTTTATCTATTTAGAAATCCGTTGGCGGGTCAAAAGCGGGAAAATACTTTGGGCCGGGTCGACAGTGTTTGCGGATCACCAATACCAACGCAGTACAGGTTCTTGCCTAGTTTGGTCCATGAATACTTTTTTTTGGAATTGATTATATGTAAACAAGTTGGAAGTGTGTTTTGATATCGATAGGACTTGTTGGTGGCATATATGGTACACCGCCAAGCATGTTCGGCGACCTCGTGGGCCGTTCAACCGGCGTCATGGGTCTTAGTTCCGGCATCCGGCGGGTAGACCACAACCCCGGCTACGTTCCCAATGTCAGAGATCATCGGTGCCGCACCCGGGGGGCGTGCCACCAGGCTCCCGAAGTAGCTTCGTGGGTAGGGAAATGTGTAGTAATGTGGGTTTGTGTCCCACATTGGAGAAGTTGTAAAGGAGGAAGTCTTCCTTCTCTATAAATAGGAGGCTTCTCCCTTAGTATTAAGGATCTTGGTTCCAAGACAATCCACCCTTGTATCATCGATGGCTTATTAGCCGGCTATAGTGAATTCCAAGTGGACGTAGCCGTGCCCTCCGATGGCACGGTGAACCACTATAGATCGTTGTGTTCTTGTTCTATCTTTATTATTCTGTATCTACTAGACCCCCAGGTTTAGGCAGAAACAGGACTCAACACAAACAAGTTTTTTGAATCCCTGATTTTGACGATAATTATTTATGCAACAACAATCTCTATTAATTAAACAAATTCTTTTTATGGAACTATCAAACACATATTTTCTGTTTTTATCCTTCAGACCTAAACAGTAGAAAGATAAAATAGTAACAAAATAAGAAAAACAATATGAAATTTTAATTTTCAAACCACCCGCCGTAATTTCTCTCCCTTTTCTCTGTGTCATGTTCAGTTCAGACTCCCTCTTCACGTCATACAAAGACTCCTCTCCAGTTGATCGGGATACAAAGGGACGATGGTTCCTTTCATCTGGGTGTTCCCGTTTCAGGTTTTCTTCTTTCTCGTGCTGTAGTCTGTGATTAATTCTTTATAGTTGCTGTGTTGTTCCAGAACAGAGGTTTATATATTTATTTAAAGTTCCTAGAAGCAAATGAAATTGAAATCGGGAGTGTTTGGGTTAGGGTGAAGGGAAATTAGGGATGTTATATTTATTTAAAGTTCCTAGAAGCAAATGAAATTGAAATCGGGAGTGTTTGGGTTTGGGTTAGCTCGAGGAGGATCCACTCCTTCGTGTTGGTGGCGGTGGACCAGTGAGAGCGGAGGTCGGCGTCGAGCACGTGAACGGCTTTCTGCGACGGGTTTGAACTCGAGAGGTTTCACTCTGTCTTCGAACTCCACGTCCATTTCAAATCTCTGTGATTATTATCTGATCCCTGATTTGTTTGGGTTAAAGTTTTCGTTTCACCCAACCTGATAGATTTGGGGGCAGGAATAATTAGTTTTTAAAACTGAAGGTTGTTTGCTGATTCACTCACTGCTCTCTTCTACTGTTGTGCAGAATAATTTGTTTTCAAGGAATTCGTACTTGAGTTTTTTTTTTTTTACTGTTATGACACCTGTAGGTACTTAGATAGGCATTCTCTCCAAACTTTTGTTTGTTTTTGATCCATGAATGAAGTTTATCAAAGTTCATTATTTCTTTTTTTGGTTACAAGGGGGACCTAAAAGGCCCAAGCACAAAAACAAAAAAAAAACTAAATGTTGGAGCAAACTCCAAATCTCCTAACTCTAGTCATTCTAGCAAAATTATCAATATAGGCTTGAGCAGCATGAGTAGGCGGATCATCAAATATAAGCAAACCCAGCTCATGGCTAATGCTATTCATGGCCAAAGAGTCAGATTCAATAATCACAGGAGCATTGAACTTCTTGGCAATAAGCTTCAAGCCAAAGAAAAGAGCCCAACCCTCAGCATCCAAAATATCACCAATGCCTAAGTTCATTTGAAAACCTTGCAGCCAACTACCATTGTGATCAAAGTTCATTATTTCATTTTCGGTTCAGCCATTGGAATTGGATTAGGTTTATTTTCGGTAATATGAATGGAATGGTTTGTACCAGTAATTTTCTTCTCACCGATGTTTAGTTGACGACCATAAAAGCATCTCAAGAGAAACCAACATTGCGGGTAGAGTTGTAATCCTATTAAAACTTGCCCGGCCATCTGTAGTTCTGTACTCAACCGAATCAAAGTAAAACTTTGGCATCATTGTTTTGATAAATCTTCTCTATGTTACTATGTATAATTGAGGAATCCTTTGTTCACATAGCTAAATGGCAGTAATCTCACTTTACATGATTTATAAACATTTGTGTTTCTGGGTTTTAATCATGCTTGGGGAGAGTGGCCTCTTTCATTATGTAATGTTATGGTAGTATACATATTGCATCATCTTCATTTTCTTCTGTTCCAGGAAACTCACTTTCTTTTTTCTTCTTTTCAATCTCCTCTCTTTGTTTGTGCACATGTACGTTTTCTTTATTTCTATGTCTCTGAATAATTCTATTTTTGCAGTTCTATACAGCCCTCTTTATTGTAGTTCCTGACACTCCCGTTCACGTCTCCAAGAAACCTCTCTTCAGTTGACAGACTACTCAAGCCATTTGACGTTAATTAAGAGGAAAGGAGGTTGGATATGCTTTCCATAATTTCGGTGGCAAGGAGAAAAATATAGAACCAAGGTATGCGTTAATTAGAGTTTGTTACTCTGGAAGAGAAAAAGATTTACAGATAAAAAAAAATAAAAAAAAAAACCCAACAGGAAGAGAAACCTGATGCAAATTTGAGCAAGATCAAACTTTATCGGCTCTCTTCTTCTTTGATGATTGTTATTTGGAAATTTTCGTTTCCATATGAAAATTCATATTCACCTTGCTTTTTTTTTTTGTATGAATTTTCCTGAAGAAGATTTTGATAGGCTGCTGACGTGAAAAGCCAAGGTATGAACACCAATACTAAATCTTTCATCGAATTATAATTAAAAAGATGTTGATCATAATGCACTTCCTTTCAAGTTAAGTCTCTCTGTATTAATACTAACGTCAAAGATGAAGTCCGTCAGTACTCTATAAAGTGAAAATATATTGATACATTATCTTATGTTTTGTTAATTTTTGTGCTACTCTTAATTTGTAGTTTCAACAACGATAGTTGACAAATAGATGGCTGAGATGGAGAATGGACCACATCGAATTTATAGACTTTCTTTTGATTTATCTTTAAAAAGTAGTTTTATTTTTGTGAAAATTAATAAGTATAATAAAATTATTCAAAGACGTGATAGTCTAGCCTCCCGCTGGATTCTAGCCATCAAAATTTTATATATTTTCATATATCAATGCATGGTTAGGTACATCATTTTATGTCTATTACATGCGTGAGAGTTAGTTAATCTGTAAGATTTTCTTATTAAAAAAAAACATTCTTAAAGGATATTTAAAACATAACGACATAGAGAAAACTGTGTATATATTTAACGTATTTCTCGCACTCGCGCGGGGCTAGTAATAACTCAATGAGATTGGTCTATTAGTAAGACGAACACTGATTCATTTCTCGTTGAAGTATATGAGGTGTTTGGTTCAATTTACTTTGGGCCTTGTAGGAAATTAGAAATCAGGAAACTCATTGAAAACAAAGAGAGAGCGCCAAAATTGATTAGAATTCCAGGGCCCGTATATATAGCAATATGCGTCATCAGTCGTTTTTGACTCGTCTAGGGTTGGTTCTTCTTCTTCAACCGCCATGGAGGGCTTCTCTTCTCAGCCGTCCGATTCCAATTCAACTGCTTCCGGCGCTTCAATTTCCCTCCAAAACCTTCCCTCCCGCGGCCTCTTCTCCGCCCCCGTTCTCTCTTTGAATCCGGTGATTTCTTCTCTCTCAATTTCACTATACATTACAGTAGAGTATTGAATTCCGTTACTTTTTTATATTAGGGTTTGCTCCAAGTCATGTAAACATCTGGGTCTTAGTTTCTAGGGTTTTACAGTTGGGAAATTCCATATTTGGATTTGTTTTTGTTTGCTGAACTTGTTGTGGGTTCAGATCGAATTGTGCAAATTGCACTTCTTTTTTACCGATTTGATTAATCTCTGGGTAGGTTATTACATTTTGATTAATTGGGGGTTAGTCTGATGAGTTGAGAAATTGAACATGTTAGGTTTATAGAAAGGTGTTAATTAGTGTTCTTTTAATTTCGATAGATTTTATATCTCACACATTTTACACAAGTTAAAAGTACTGAACTTTAAGTTTCCTAAATGCAAATGTTTTCGGAATATGATATGACTATTGTTTTAGCATTGTAGCCTTTAAGTGACTGTTGTTTTAGCTTTATTGCATAGGTGACTTCAGGCTAAACAGATTAAATAACCATATACGTCATGGATCAAATTTCGGGATTAGTATAATCTCTCAAGGAATTTTAAAGTTACAAGAGGTTAATCTTCATTGTCTGAAGTTTTCAGAAGTGAACTATGAGTTTTATGCTTTGCATTTCCTATTCTGTTTTGGATAGTGATGAAGCATGTTCTGTTGCAAATTTCCTAGAATGTCTGATGCTATTATATGCATCATTTCTGTTGCACTTGCTTACATGAATGAAATCCTCTTCCAGGGTAGGATGCGAGTTTGTGTCTGTGAGTACGAGACATCACTCCCAGGTATTAAATTTCTTTTAAGTTTGTCTGAGTTTGATTGTGATGCTTGGTGTATATCCTTCCTGTTTGAGATGCTTATATCGGTGCTTCTGCTTCACTCTGATCCCATCTACTTTCAATTAGATGCTTGTAAACCTTTGGTTAGATATTTTGATTGATGTGTTGAAAGTTGAAAGTTGCTACATGTTGTGATTGAAAGCTTGTTTTTGATTATAGAGGATGAACATATAAAGACAAACCAACAAAACATATTGATTAGATCACTTAAGCTGAAGAAACAGAAGGAGAAGGGAGATTCCAGTTCAAAGGATGTGAAGGGTGCAGGTGCAGCTGAAGGCTCAAGAAAGAGGTATAACCATCCTTTGGGGATGGGTCATAAGAATAATGTCTTTATTATTCAATTTAATTGTGTTTGATAATATCATGTTTTTAAACTGTTTCTGGCAAGTCAAAAGATGTTTAGCGTTCATTGTTGCTCACTTGGTCAAAGGTGCATCTGTGATCCTATACAATTTTTTATTAGACCTGGCAATGAAGATAGTTTGCAGTCTCATTTATCTGTCGATTTTTAATAAGGGTTGCTGAAAGAGTTTTGGATAGCCGGGGCCCAGCTAAGAAAGCCACTATGCAACCTCGACAAGGTTAGTTCTGTCATTGCATTAAATATGTTTATTGGTGTGAAATGGTGGATCTTTTTTCATGTGAACAATCATGGTATTTTCATGATTTTAGGTGGTATTGTAGAGCAGCCAATTTTGTGCTAATGCAGTGCGTATAGTTTGGACTGCACTGCATTTGTTTCACAATCTTACCACTTGTCAAACATATTCCTGGAGTTCCATGAGATCAATAATTAGATAATTTGAGTATGTGTTTGATTTAACTTACAGATGAATCAAGCAGTCAAGCAGCTAGTAGGGACTTTCAGGGACTGACTGTAGAGAGGCTCCGTGCCCTTCTGAAGACTAGAGGTCTTTCTGTAAAGGGAAAGAAGGCAAGTATTAAGATGATTATATTCTGGAATTGCAAAGTATATTTATGAATTAAATATTGTATGGGCATTGGAGCATTAGCAATTGTGAAGTATTTATCTTTTTGTATTTGGACTTCTTGTTACTGAATTGAATCGGCATCTGACGTTATTCAGCAATTGAAATACATGCAGGAGGAATTGATTGCCCGGCTGAGAAGTTCAAGTGGTTGAGCAAAGTCAGTTGTTCAGATGGTGGGGTAACAGTTATGCCGTGTATTAGTGTATGTGTACTTTAGAGGAAGAAAAGTAACTACAGTTCTTTATGTAACCTAGGAATGATGTAAGCTGGAATTATGGATAGCAGAAAATGGCTATATGATGGAAATGGAGACCTTGGGAGATTATGGTTCGACTTTTTGCCCTTTCAACTTTGGTTCTGAGCGCCTATATTGCTGGTTTTAGTGCAGAAGATAATTGTTATCATTCCTGGGTTCAGTACTGTTGTTGTATCTGTTTCCTTTTTTTTTGTTGAGCTCCCAAAATGTTGGATTAGTCTTTGTTTACTGCCTTACTGGGTGAAAACATAAGCACAAAGAGTGTTTGGGTACACTTTAGCTTTATGCAATGATGCCCTCCTTATAGAAATCCAAGGTGGTCCAACCAAAGATCCTCATATAAACATTGACAGCAGTTAAAAACACAATCAAGTTTAAGCAATTAAGCACTTCCAAGTTTATCAACATCACGTTTATTGCCTGCACATAAACTCTTAAACGGACTTCTCACGTTTATTGCTGCAAGCCTAGAACGTTTTAATCGATATTTGCACGCCAAAAGCTTTCTTAATGTGTCAACTTTGAAATTGAGTACTTCCCCACAAAGTTGTGAACAATATCAGTTTAGTTTTCGGCCAAACAGATTGATCTTTTTGAGAAGTCCTTGGAAAGTAGAAGCATATGGGTTTGGATTGGTCTCTGGTTTATCCCAAGTTAGAGGCATGTAAATGGGAACGGAGGACGGCGCCGTACTCTTGGATTGGATGGTAGCTTGATATATTATTGGTCACATTTTATGTAATTGTATAAATTAAGAGATGTGAGATATGAGGCCGATAAAGATGTCGGTATCTTCTTAAACCAGCCAAAAGCATCGAACAAGCTTCTCTCAGGCCAAAAGCTAACTATGCTTACTTTTCCACCAATTAGAGGAAGCTGTCTCTCTCGCTTTCTATTAATTCTCGGCCCTGTGGAAAACGCCCAAACTCTTTTAGAACTATCTTCATCAGCATTTATATGAAGACTGATATGCCCTAGCTAGAGCTTCCATTTCTACAGTGTTTGCTTTGTTTTTTCTGAGTCTTTTAGCTGTCGAAAGTATATATGTTTTTGATACTCCATTGATATCGCTCTTAATAGTGACGCATAACGTTACACAGCTCGATCAATACATGTTTTTTTTTTTTGCTTCTATGGTGAAAATGGCCTTCCCATGTTTGAAGCATGAGATCGATTAGAGATTACTCCTGTCATATATATGCTATGAAGCTCCTGTAATAGATCCGAACTTTCAGTTGATAGATATGAAGTTTCAGTACAATTATCTCTTCTGATATAATCTAACACCAAGACAATTACAGTTCTTCATCTTTTAGGCCATAGATAATCCAAAATTAACTTCATATCATAATTGATTGATCGGCACACTTATGCAAATCATGTACGTATAGTGAACTTTTCGATCGATACCTGTCCCTATTTTTAGGTACTAACTAATTCAATTAGTCAGCTAGCTGAATCTGCTGCATGAGGGTGGACTTTTATCATCACCACATTTTACAAATATCAGAACAAGAACAAATATGATAGTTCTAAGGCTACTACTATTCTTTAGCAATTGGTGTCGGTTGATGCCTTTTCCAGTTATTGTTTGTGTGAAATGAGAGATTGCGAGCGACCTTACAATCAAGTCGTTTATTGAATCGATCAGAACCAAATAATGAACTACTGTAGCTATCTAGGGCTCCAAAACTTCAACTAATAATGACCTGCTAAAATAATTGAGATCGACGATATTCAATCATCAGATGAAGATCAATCGTATTGTTCATCTCTCTTATACGTATCTGCTATGATATATATGTATACCAAATGGTACGTAGTTACTAGCTACTAGTCATATATAGTCTCATCAGTATCACTTTCAATATGCTAGATCATAAAGCAAATTCCAAATGGGAAAGATGAGGTGTGGGTCTGGTATTACATAGAGTTTGATTCTTCTCCAAGCTAGCTAACTAGTGCAGTAGTTAGTGGCATGGTTCGACTTGGGGAAACAAAAACGTGCTTGTTATTTTCCATGTGGGTTTTTCTATATTCCGGCACAGCATGAAACAAAGGCCATGTTTCAAAACCATTTGGTCAATCATATATCTCTGCTTTGAATTCGATTAGTCTGCGTCCTTATTTCAAGGGTTTATAAATTAGGGTTTCTCGAATTGAGCCATGTCAATTAAAAACAATAGGTGATCGATGATCTTCTTGCTCACCTCTTCCCTGACTAATGAAGTACTGTGCATACGTAATCAATAAACAACTTATCTCAAAGATGTACATACATATATATATATACACACATACGTACGTATTATATGTAGAAGGAACATCAATCTTTGGGTTCTTCAAACCCAACAATGATCGACAAACATAGGCCTTTCATGCCCCATGCTCGCCGGAGATATATATCTTCGATTAATGACAAACATTGAGACATCATTTCCATATATATTATTAATTTGATAGAATCAATTAAGTGCAGGTCATCAAATATGATCACATACTGTTGCTTTTTCCTTCTTGTTTGTTTCTAGTTCGATCACGACTTCTATGGATTGTACGTGAGGCTTAACAAACAAATTTGCTAATGATTGTAACTAATTCCCACATTTAGAAAATCACCGACTCTGATCGAGTTCTGGACTGTTGAAATACTTCTAAACTATACAGATTATTAGATACTCATGTACGTACGTATAACGTATACAACATCCTTCTCGAGAATCACATGTGATATCGATTTTGTCATATTATTTTCTAAAGATGATGGATCGAGGCCAACATGTGGTTCGTCTCTCCCTGTTTCTCTCAAACACAGATATATATATATATATATATATATATATATATATATATATATATATATATATATATATATATATATATATATACCCCTACCATATATCTCCACCCTTTATCATGTACCTATTCCTACCTAGCTTTGCTTCATCAAATATCTAACACTGTTCTAAGGGAAACCAATTCAACCATGTTCATCACTCTCCTCATTCTGTGGTCACTAACTCTTCTTCTCCTCTACTTCTTGTTCTCCATCATCCAACAATCCTATGCCATCAAATCGTCGAAAAAGCCCTCGCTGCTCTCTTCTTACGGCCCTCCCTCCTACCCCGTAATCGGTTGCCTAATCTCCTTCTACAAAAACCAGCACCGTCTCTTGGACTGGTACACCGACTTGTTGTCCAGCTCACCGTCACAAACCATCGTCCTGCGCCGCCTGGGGCTGGGTCGACGCATCATTGTGACAGCGAACCCGGCCAACGTGGAGTACATTCTCAAGACCAACTTCTCCAACTTCCCCAAGGGCAAGCCGCTCACGGAGTTCCTCGGCGACTTACTGGGCTGCGGCATATTTAACGTCGACGGCGAGCTCTGGTATACGCAGCGCAAGCTCGCCAGCCACGAGTTTAGCACAAAGTCGCTGAGGGAATTCGTTGTGAAAACTCTAGAGGACGAAGTGGAGCAGCGACTTGTTCCGCTTCTAGAAGAAGCTGCGGAGAGTCAAGGGGTTTTAGACATGCAAGACGTGTTGAGGAGGTTTGCTTTTGACACGGTTTGTAAGGTCTCATTGGGTACCGACCCGTTTTGCTTGGACTTGGCCAGGCCGGTGCCGGCGCTTGTTAACGCTTTTGACTGCGCTTCGGAGATAAGTGCCCGGCGCGCGACGGCGCCGCTGTACATTATTTGGAAGTTAAAGCGCGCTTTGGATGTTGGGTCTGAAAACAAGCTCAAAGATGCTATCAAAGTAGTACATGATTCTGTTCAAGGTATGAGATCCCTCTACTCTATTTTTTTTATTTTCCTCAGTAAACGAGTTCTAAAATTTTAGTGTACAATATATAGTTGACTGTGTTTCTATTTTTCTTCGTTAGTACGTTTCAATCATTAGTGCATGTTCATATAATTTGTCTCTAGCATATGCAGCTTTTTCTATTTAGTATCGATGTTTATTGTTTAATACCTTCATGTTTTGTTATATATATATATATATATATATATATATATATATATATTGCAGAGATAGTAAATAACAAAAGGAAGATTCTTGAAACAAATGAGGGAAAGAGCTGCGGGAATGACTTGTTGTCACGTTTGTTATTGGCGGGACACGATGAGGAAGTGGTCAGAGACATGGTGATAAGCTTCATACTGGCCGGACGGGACACGACGTCGTCCGCCATGACTTGGCTGTTCTGGTTGCTCAGCAAGCATCCGAGCATAAAGCAAAAGATAGTGAATGAAGTTGCAGACGTACTAAACAATGGTACAAGTAGTACAGAGAGTACTAGGAGGACTACTAATACTGCTACTGCAGATGCAAGATTAGGTTTCGAAGACTTGCAAGAAATGACGTTCCTGAGGGTTTGTTTGTGCGAGTCCATGCGGCTGTACCCGCCTGTCCCGTGGGACTCGAAGCATGCCGAGGCCGGGACTGTTTTGCCGGATGGGACTTCGGTTGGGGAAGGGGATAGAGTCACATATTTTCCTTATGGGATGGGGAGGATGGAGGAGCTGTGGGGGGAGGACCGGTTCGAGTTTAAACCAGACCGGTGGTTTCATGATGAAGGCAGTTCTGATGAGAATTATAAGGACAGGGTGATGAAAAGGGTTAGTCCTTACAAATTTCCGGTTTTCCAGGCCGGTCCTAGAGTTTGTCTTGGGAAGGAGATGGCTTTTATTCAGATGAAGTATGTAATGGCTTCGGTGTTGAGGAGGTTTGAGATCAGACCGGTTTGTGATCTGGACCAACCGGTTTTTGTTCCTCTATTGACGGCTCATATGGCTGGTGGGTTGAAGGTCTTGGTTCAAAAGAGAAGTTAGAACTTGATACTAATGCATCGTATACAATATATTGAAGCATTGTAATTATGTTAATTCTTTGTTTGAAATAAAATTGCACTAGTCAAGAATGTAATTAACCATTTTTACTTCAGTTGTTTCCATCAATCACTATAACTTATATCGGGTTACTCCGTTCGATATGTAAAAGAATTTCTTTAAGGTCAATATATAGTTTGCATTAATTACTTTTAAATTTGAATCTTGTTCATACAATAAACTTTAAGTTCTCCTTCCAACATCATAAGTTTGAAGCGAAGAGTGATCGATGAACTGGTATGAATTAGTGATCAGATTACCGTCTGTTCCAAATCTCACTTATTATTCGTTTTCTTTAGTTGCATATATATTGATGATGAAAAAGAAAAAATAAATGTAAGAGTCAAATAGAACAATAATGTCATGTCAAGCAACAACTTATGAAATGCATCATCATCCAATAATATTGCTTGTAAATGAATATATATTATACATGCTAGTACTATTTGGTGTCATGTTATTATCAATTCTTAAAGTTTGTAAGAGATACAAAAGAATTGAGTTCGGATGGGAAACACAATTCTAAATATAGCAACCGAAGAAATGAGATCGATCATTCAGTAATTAAGGGGCAACATGCACCAAAAATTCTTATATATAAAACACGTTTTAAATGATTATTTCATGCCTTTATTTGTATATGTACAATTCTCATAGAATCATAGTATGCACATTTCTCGTAATACGTACGTTACGTGAAAAATTATTGTTATATATAATCACTATATATTGCATATAACATTGGGACCTTGATTGGTTCACTAGTATTTTTGTCTTTTTTATGGGAAGGGAAAAGAAAAAATAAAATAAAAAGTTATTTGTTCCAATGTTTAGTAACAGAAGAAAAGTCATCCCGAAATTCTATTTTACGTGATTTGAGCAGAAAGGAAAGAAGATGCACATGAAACCTGCCTATGTGAAATTACTGAAATCTTTACCTTAATAGTTAACATCAATGCAAAGCTTAGGTTTCGAGTTCTGGTTATAGATATATATATATATATATATAGATACCAATTGTAACGCCTGAAAACATATGCAGGTGAAAGTTTGGTCCAACATCTTGACAACATATGCTGGCCGGGTAATCCAAGGACTCGTGCAGTTGTCGATCGATCATAGATTAGAAACCGAGTCTGTACGTAGCATGCATGTTTGGACAGTTCATTTCCATTAGCTATATCATCGTTTGAGCTAATTAGTATATATCAATGAATAGACAGGTCGACATGGTTACATATAATGAAACAAAAACGTTAGTTAGCTGAAAGATGGTTATATATCAGTCTTAAATTGGCCTTGAAGAGACACCATAACCCTTCCTCATGAAGAAGAGACTTGTCCCAACCGATGTACCAGCATCCATTAATTTGAACTATATATCCATTACAACTCCTCCCTCCGACTTGAAACCTGCAGAATTCTGTAAAATGTTCTTCCGAACTTTAGTCTTCATGTGAGAATCCTGCTATTAAGTACAAGAGATAGAACTAAACGTATTGTTGAAGGACATTACACTACAGACACAGAATAGTTCTCATGAAAGGTAGAGGTTCTTCAGCTGCTTAAGCACAGACGGTGATACATCGACCTTGTATCTATCTGAAATGACTTGTAACATCAAACCGATGGTGGGACAAGCAACTTTAAAGATCAACCTTAGTACAACAAATCAAAGCCAGGTTAAAACTTCCAACCAAGGTCAGTGACTCAGTGTCATTCATCTAAATGCAAGATGTAACAATGTGCTTGTATAAGTTACAACAAATCAAAATCCAGAAATGATCATTAGCATATCATGATCCTACTTTGGTGTCATTATGTCCTGATGATGTGTGTTCAAATTTAGAATGGGTAGGCTTGGCCACCAAGCGAACACCAGAAAACAAGATGATGCCTAATAACGAATGCAATCTCCTCTGATATCTCATCACAAACACAATACATTAAAGATAATTTCTACCAGAAAGGTACTCTCAACTGCTTATTTTTATTATGTTACAGCCCCCAAAGAAAAGGAAAGATTGGGGGTAAACAAGCAACACAATAAGCTTGAGAGAGAAAAATATCTAGAAGTACATGGCTACTCCTACTTGAAATATAACCAACTCCTTAATCAGGTGCTTCCTGGAGCATCGCCTCCAGACTTGCGGTTCAGGTAACGAATAACAGCATCCTCAACCCTAGAAACAGAGTCACCAAAATGAGAATTAAGTGAGAGAAATTTATGGCAAACCCAACATCATATATACATATATATAACTTAACCAACAATTCACCAAAAAAAAAGAAGAAAAAAAAAAGAACTTGATCAACTAACATTGGCAATTCAGAGATGAACAGAAAAATGCCAACAGATTCCAAACACAATAGTTTCAAGACTTTATGAGCAGCTAAACTTTCCAAACACTTTTACTAGTTCAACCTAGAAGATAATACTATATTAGACAGTCAATGAGTAAGGATAGAATCATCAAGCCAACAACTAGGTAACTTGGGGATTTCTAATCAATACAGATTACTAAGGAATCCTGTGAATGCTAAAAAGGTTCTACATTCTCTCCCACTAATCGTATTGCCTTTCATTGGGAAGCTCAAATAGTTTCTTGAAGTAATTTTGAGCAGTTTATCATGCTAAGCACACACAAGAAAAACAAAAACACAGAAAACAAACGAAAGGAAGTACAGAATAAACAACAGAAGCTTACCAGGGTTGATTATAGAAATCTGACCGGCGCTCCTTTTCTGCATTACGACTAGCATCTCCAGCAACAAGCTTTAGGTCCTTGCTCTGTGAAGCAATCAGAGTATTAATAAACTCTGCTGGCGACTGACTGAAACCAAGAAAGAAAGCCCTCCGCCGACGATGTTCATGGATTTTTTTAATAGACGCACATATCAGTTCATCACAAGCATCGATCTCTTTGTTCCTCTCGGTGCTTGCCAAGAATGCAGACATCTCCTTCTCTAATAGCATAGGTACGTCAACTAGTGTATCATAGCAAGTAGTTCCAGCTGGACAGTTTCCTGAAAGCTTCATTTTGTGCTCTATATGTATAGGCTGTGGAGGAGATAAGTGCATTGATATTTTTTGTGAAACCATAGAAAACTTCATCTTCTCTTCTCCAAAAATTTTCTGAAGAGCGGGATCACAATTGAAGAAGGTAGGGTCATTTGGGTTCTGCAACTTCCGTGCTTTCACATAATGCCAAATAGCAGCTATAACTCTTGCTCGAGTCTCCGTTTCAATTCCCAGTACTTCAGTCAGAGCTGGTGAGAGTTTAAATTTCTCGGGTACATAATTCATCTCTAATCGTATTACTGCACTAAACTCCTTATCCCCTTTTCTTTTCACCTCAAAGCCGTCATGAAGAGCAGGTGAACGAGCACTTTCCCACAAAATGACAGGGTTGTCTGGATATAGGCTTTGGTCCAAGTATATGGTAATTTTCTTGAAGAGGGATGAAAATTTAACCCTCGACTTCTGTGGCATTCCAGCCACCACAGGATCCCTCCCATCTTCCAATAGCCTCCCAATTATCTTAAGAGACCAAGTAGGGGGATTTGCATCATTCTTCTCAGGATTTGTTGGTGTTTGGTTATCAAAAGTGTTGAATACATAAACTCGAAGCGTCTTCTGAACACGGGAAGGACATTTAAGCGACTCGTGGATGTCAACTTTCTTTCTTGCCAAAGCAGCATCCACACGAGCCTCAAATTCAAGCAATTGAGTATACAGACCAGACTCTGGCAGAAGTGCAGCGACTTTGTCTGGTATCTGTTTATCAGGTAGCTTTCGCTTCTTTCTACGAGCAGCTGGGGTAAGTTCCATGTTTTTAAACAATGGACCAGTATTGACCTGAGATGAACCTTGAGGCCGAGAAGGTGGCTTCTGGTTAGCTCTCTTGGCAGTTCCGGTGCTTGGCGTTGCTATGGAGGGTGACGAAACACCCGGACTGGCATTATGCAATTGGGCAAGAGAATGAGCTTGAGCTTGCAACTGAACAAATTGGGCATGTGCGGCTTGATTTTGGGCCTGTGCATGAGCATTCACATACTGAGCCTGTGCCATTGCCTGCGCTTGGGGCTCAGACAACTGAAAGTGCCCTGGAAAGTGCGACGCACCTTGTGCTTGTGGTTGTGATTGGGCGAGAAGATGGGGCTGGTGGTTAATGCTCACTGATTGCGGCACAGCCCCAGGATTGCCAAAATGCGGCGGCAATCCCACATTCTTGGCCTGATTATTATTACTATTATTCATCGAATTCCTTATCTAACACCACAATCTTTTGACACCAAACTACTCCACCACAGCCTTTAATGGAAACCACCGAAACCGAAAACCAACTTCCATATACCTAAAAAGACTTAATCTTGACCCTCTATCTCACAACCTTTCTTCCTCAAACCAAAATTCCTTCAATATTCTTCACCTAAAAAGCATCTAAATCCAGCTGGCACTCTCAAGATATCCAATTTCACAGGAACAAAATCGAGAAGCAGAGCTTCCCCTCTGTAAAAGAATATAAACCCTAAATTTAGACGCAAAACCCAGAATTATTATTCAAAAAAGCATCAAACTTTGAATCCAAAACACACATTAGACAGTGAAAAACTAAAGTTACTGAATTCAAAAGCATATACAGGCTGCGTTCATGTATTTAATAACATTATTCAACAACCTATTAATGAAAATAAAGAATAAGCAAAATTGAAGATTTGAACCAAACAAACTGAAAGTTTATTACTTGTTACTACAGAGCTCCTTCTTCTTCTTCTTGTCTCTGCTTTTCAGATCGGCAATGGAGTCTCTGTATTCTCTGCGGCTCTGTGCCGAAGTTACATATTTACCCTTTTTTAAAACCTGAGAGGTCAATGAAGCACGTGGCGAAAATCTAGTGGATGACTTTTTGGGTCAATAATTAAGATCCAAACATTCGGATCCGACCCAAATAGTGGTAATGGACAATGGCCCAAAAGATAATACTTAAACCCTGTGGCCCAACTAAGGGTTTACTATATATAAGAAAACCCTAGCGTTTCAGTCTCGGCAGCTAGATCATCCCAGAAGAAGCTGTAGCAGCCATGGTAATTTTCTTCTTCTGCCAATCTCGTCCTCAATTTCATGCACTTCTTGATTTCAGAAGCAATGTAAATGAAGCATGATTTATATGTTACTAAATCAAAATGTGTAGGTGATTAGAATCTCTGATGTTGTGTTGTGATTGGGTTCTGTTTTTTGCAGGTGAAGTATTCTCAAGAGCCGAACAACATTACCAAGTGTAAGTGGATTGTAGATTAATATTGGTAGCTTGAAGAATGATTAGTTTTGAGTGTGATGAAAAATCTGATTGGTTTTATTGTTTTGCAATGATGAATCAGCCTGCAAAGCCAGAGGCAGTGATCTCCGAGTTCATTTCAAGGTACCCAGAATTTTTGCATAGTAAATAAGTAGACTCGTATGTAGTGTTTACTGCTATGGTGATGATATTGGAGTTTCAGTTGTAACTTGGTTGCACTTTGATGCTGTTGTATTATTGTTGGTTTTTGATGACTTAATCTCTAGTTTGCGGATTATTTCTGCCATGAATACTCATGAGCCATTGAAAGCTCTTAAACTCCAGTTTTGTGAACTGATTTCAAATCATGAGTTATATTTCACTACGTGGATGAATTTGCTTAAAATAGTTCACAATTGGATAGAGTCTGTGATATGAGTAGATGCAATGCATTCAAAGGGATTTCAAATAACAATGTACAGTGCCTCATGTGAAATTCATATGTTTTCTTCTTCCTTTTACTTGATTGTGATATATATGATTTGTAAAATGTTGACATGGTACAAGTTGCAGTGTATTTGTGTGCGGTTTTTGGTTGCTTGTAGCCAACTTGTTTATCTATCTACTAAATTTCTCAATCATTACTAGTGTTGTATTGACCCCCAGAACGAAGAGGAAAAATATTGTCACTTTAATATTTGTCTTTCCCTCTCCAGAACACAAGGGAGTCTGCCCATGCACTTCGCAAGATGCCTTTGGTCAAGGCCAAAAGGTATCTGGAGGATGTTTTGGTCCATAAGCAGGCCATTCCATTCACTCGCTTTTGTCGTGGTGTAGGAAGAACTGCTCAGGCCAAGAATCGCCATTCAAATGGACAGGGACGGTGGCCTGTTAAATCGGCCAAATTCATTCTGGACTTGCTTAAGAATGCTGAGAGTAATGCAGAGGTGTGCTTTAGTTGGATGTGGTCTTTAGTTACTGCAAATTATCACATGTATGCTCACATATATGCGTTTGCAACATAACCTCTAGGTGAAAGGTTTGGATGTGGATTCGCTCTTCATATCTCATATCCAGGTGAACCAAGCCAGGAAGCAGAGACGTCGCACATACCGTGCTCATGGAAGAATTAATGGTGAGTGTTTACTGACTTCCTGAGTACAATACAGCTGGTGAAGCTTTTGTGCTTAAAAGTTCTTAACTTTTGAATTCATTTGGCAGCTTACATGTCATCTCCATGCCATATTGAGTTGATTTTGTCAGAAAAGGAGGAGGCTGTCAAGAAAGAGGTATAATTTAACATCATTACCAAGAAAAAGTTCTTGGTTACAACTATCATATTATCACTGGAAGCGATTGGTATTCATTTGATGATTTCCCATCTGATATACTTGGTGGTTATGCAGGCCGAGACTCAGCTGGCTAGTAGGAAAACAGCAAAGACTAGAGCTGTTGCAGCTTAAGATGCTTCAAGTCCCGTTTTTTTTTTTTCTTTTCTTTATTCACTATTTGCTGTCTTTTTGTTTGGTTAAGTAACTCCGCTTCAGCTTTGAGTGAAATGTGACCCTTTTAGACTTCTGCAGGCATTGGTAAGAATTAGACTTGAGGATTACAATTTGATTATGACATTGGATTTGGTCAGATACAATTTGGCAGATTTTCCCTTTTCACCAGTTAATGTTTAGGGTAGCATGCTTGATGCATCTCCGGTTAATACTTCATGCTTTGATAATGTTGTTTCTGGGAGGATATTAGGATTGTCTTGATAGTCTTGATAATAATCACTACAAATCTGTTGTTCCTGAGCCTGGTAAACACAATTCGTGAGACTGATATAGCTCTAGAAGCTTTTACCAATTATTATGATTCATGGACTCGAGAAAAGAGAGAACAAACGAGATTTCAAGCCAACTAAACCTAAGGCATGCTTTGGGGATGGTGACGGCAACAGCACAGCTTTGATGAACTATTAGATGCATGGAGATCGTGATGCATTCTATTCTGCAAGTAGAGTGAAACTCTAGATGCATTCTATTCTGCAACTACATTTTTGGGTTTCTGTACTTCATAATTCACACGGGTGACACCTAAAATAATATTCATTGCCCTCACCTTCTTATCGCAGACTTAAATCTTAAAACCTTGTTATATCATTTCGCAGAACCACCAAAGTGCAATAAGAAACGAGATAGGAAATTAAACGATGAATTGTCCTAGCAATCCTGCAATAGGAAGTAAGTTGCAACATTATCTAAGAAGTAAGTTATTATGTCATAAGTTCGAGTTACGATAAGAGGTAGGAGTAAAATTCTTAGATTTTTTTTTTATTTCATTTTTTATAAAAAAAAATAATTTTAAAAAAAAAATCTGCAAGTCGAATCCTGCAATGAGAGACAAGGGAAAGCATAAATAAAAAATTCAGGATATCTACCTCCAACAATAATGAAGCAAACACAGGCGATGCAAAATGATGTGTGAAGTATTGATTTGAATTCAATATAACGAAGCAATGATCATTGCAAAAGTACAAGAAAACTACACGTACATATTTTGTTGAAGGCCACAATATTGCAGCTATGGACACACTTATTAATCGGTTTAACTGTAAGATGTTCCTCAATGAGGGTGTCCACAGAGACCTGATCATCAAGTCATCAACAGGTACAAGTTTAGCTGCAGCATCAATAAGAGAATAGCTAATTCTATATGAATGCAGTTTAGAGTCAAAAAGATGCTGAACCTTTCAAAGTAGAACGACAACCTTCCACATGCTGCTTATCATTCACATTTATCTGCCTGTGAAGAGAGTTATTTAGCTGAATAAGAAAGTTTTAAAAAGATGAGCAAAAAAACTCACATGCTCCCCAATGCAAACCTTCCATCTGAACATTCTTTACTGCTTCCAAAAGCTTATGCATGTCGGTTTCATCATCCCATGGTTTGACACCCATCAGAACTGATGACTTGCCGGCTGAAAATCGGCAGGCACGAGAATAGAGTTTTGAAATGCTAAAAGATCTGAGAATGGGGTAGGCAGATATACAGAAATACTAGCTAAAATGCAATATTGCAAGAGCGTAACATGGAAACTCACACTCTTTCTTTTTTTGCAGATGCCTGGATGGAGGCTGCACGTTCTTCAGCAGCCTTCTTCTCCTCTTCCGTTTCTTCACCAAAAAGATCCACATCATCATCTTCTTCTTCAGCAAGCAAGGTTAAAAATTAACAGACGTCAAATAAGCAGTCAAACATGGGGGAGGCTTTGACTTGCCTTTGTTTCAGCTGTTATGAAAGGAGACAGCGACACCACAACCTTCTCCAGAAACACCACTACATCACCAGTTATGAACACTCACATACATGAGAATGTATTAACAAGAAATATATACATAAATACACATTGTTTCATAGTGCATCTCCAAGACTGGCTTAGAAAGAGCTGTGAGTGCAGTGATATCATCCTTTGATGCCTGGTACCTGAAAAGCAACAACAATATAACTCTATGACCATTATCATTACTGTAAAAAAACCTTCTAGTTTCCTAAAGTGCAAAAAAGGTCATCTAAAAGGTTAATGCTATGACCAACTGAGAAAACATGTTTACCCAGTTATGTAACTCCGAGAAAGTAAGTACTCATCCAGATTCTTCAGGTCAGCAGAGACTGTCATTACTGAGGAACAATGACCAACTGAAAATTTGTGTATTGTGAAATAGTCAGTAGCTTTTGATTTCCAGTGGTTTCTGTTGAAATTCTAAAATTAGAAAATGTCCATTTAGTTCAAATTTGATCCCCTCATTACCCATTTCAATGACCACCCTAATTTCTTCCCCTATTAAACATAAGGTAACCACTCTTATTGCCCATTTCACAAATCTTTTAAACCCTAGTACAATTTTAATATTTTTTTCTTCCTTTTTTGCCTTTCTGTCCTATCTAACAGATTTTTGAATTATAACGTGCTGAGAAAGTGAAAGATAGAGAAGACTTTGCCGGAAGGTCACCAAACTCCGCCGGCGTCCGATGGCCGGTCGTCGGATTCCAGTCACCGGAATGTGGTGGCCGGATTCGGGTCACCGGACTCCGGTCGCTGAATTCCGGTCACCAAATTTTTTTCGCCGGAATTTTTTTTTCTTCCCAATATTAAATTACTGACTCTGACTTTAAACATGTTACTGACTCTTAGTAATCAGGTTATTGACCCCCAATAAGCACTTACAGATTCCAGTAAGCATGTTACTGACCCTCAGTAATAAGCTTACTTACCCCCAGTAAGCACTTACAAATTCCAGTAAGCATGTTACTGACCCCCAGTAAGCACTTATATATTCCAGTAAGCATGTTACTGACCCTCAGTAATCAGGTTACTGACCTCCGTAAGCACTTACATATTCCAGTAATCAAGTTACTGACTCCCAATAACCAAATTACTAACTCGTAGTAATCAGGTTACTGACCCCCAATAAGCGACGACATTAGATACGAGGTAATTTTCCAGAACTCTGCTCCTCTGTCTTTAACCGCCGGCAACGAACCCCAACCTCTCATAACTCAATGCCACCCACGTCACCACCAAAATACCCACTCAGAACTCCCCACGTGTCGGTGTCCTCCTCTCTTATACTCTCACGCTACAATTATTCGGATCCACCGGATTACCTGGAATCGTTGGTGGCCAACCAAAGCCTCTGTAAGAAGATACATAGAAGTCTATTGTTGGGTTGAAAGTTGAACTCTGATTGTAGTGATGATTCAACATACGTGCCAGGAGATGTCAAGGAAGGCCACTTTGCTGTGATTGTTGCGTACGGGAGCGAAGTGAAGAGATTTGTGGTGGCGCTGGGTTATTTGGCGCGTCCCAGATTCTTGAAGTTGTTGGAGCAAGCATAAGAGGAGTATGGTTTTGATCGTGAGGGAAATGGAGAAGAAGAGAGAGGGTAGAGATCTTGATTTGTGAATCAAAGAGAGATTATGTCAGCGTCGGATCGAAAGCTTGAGCTCGTCGTCTTCAGATCCACGACTCGGTCTTAACTTCGATGATCGTAGCTTATCTGTGTTGTTGTCGTCGACGGCTGTGCCGGGTTCAGATAGAGAGAGAGAGGTGGGGTGAGGTGAGATCTGATGGTTAGAAAGAGGGAGGAGAATAAGGATACTAGATAAGATTTTCAGCAATTGGATAATTTTAGTGTAGGGTACAAATTTCTTTTTAGTAAGATTCATTCAATTGGGCATGTAACATTGAAATGAGCAATTTTTACCATTTTTTTGTGCAAGTGGTCATTATCCCTTCTAAAATTATCTTTATTTGCAACGAATGAATGACCTGGACACCATAGTATAGGCTGTATAGCTTTCATGTTTTAGGGTGTATGTTCCTTCTATACATGTTTCTTCCGAAATGCAGTCCTAAGAATCTACAATTTCTGAAACTCTTCATGAGGAATGGAACAAACCAGTTCTCCATTTTCCGTTATCCGTAACTCTTTAACCATTTTCCCATCACCCGTTGCCCATTACCCGTTCCAAACTCTAACTCTAAACTCTAAACTCTAACTCCAAATTCCAAACTCTAGATCTAACTCTAACTCTAAATTCTAAACTCTAAACTCTAAACTCCAAACTCCAATCTCTAAACTCTAAAAAAAAAAAAAATTAAACTCTAAACCCTTAAAACCTAAACTCTAAATGCTAGAACCGCAAGTCCTAAATAAAAAATATCTTATTTTATGTGCGAATATAAAAAGTGACGTTTTCTTTAAAGCAAATATCAAAAGTTAATAATTGAAGTATTCGGACGTGTCAGGTTGCAAAAGAAACATATCTTAAATTTATACACAAAAATTTTATACACGAGACTCACTAATGAACGCTTAAATTCTCAACCATTAATTTTCGCGATTATAAATAACGCGCTTAGAAATCGTGGTTGTCGTTAACTATCCCAATAACGAAACAAATCTACCTGATTTAAGAAATCACATTATTGCATTTCTATCCCCATTCAAAATAAAAGATCAACCGAACCAAACCACAAGAAGCTGGTAGAAGTTTCCTTCTACTTCATAAGACTTGTCCACTGCACAAGTATAAACACAACGACACCCAAGTACAAGACACCAACCCCACCCCCAAAAGCTTAGTTTAGTTACAACCAACCAAAAACCTCCCTAAACGTACACACCCGCCTGGTCTCTGCTCTCCGTCAAGTCTTAACCTACGCCGTCGTCGTGTGCCTCTATAAAAAACCCAATTTGGGGACATCAATCTTCCATGCACCAACCGAACACCCGAACGAAAAAGGAAACAACATTATTTTAATCCCGTTTAGAAACACAAACTATAAATAAAGAACCAAATCAACCCCCACATAAAAATAATTAAATCTCGGGCAGGGTCTGTCTTTCTCTCATTTTTTTTTTTTTAGTTCTCAGAAGAAAAAGAAAACAAAGAAACCGAAGAGAGAGAGAGAGCCATGGTTTCAACGAGGAGAAGTGGATCTCTCTCCGGCAATAACAACAACAAACGATCGTCGTCCTCGGACGACAACAAGCCTCAGTCCCCAAAGCGCCACAAGGTTCTGTCTTTCTTTCTTGTCGGAATAAAAATCGGTTCTTGAATTTTCTTTGGTTTTGGCTTTGTGGGGTTGGGAGGGTCAAAGATTGGGTTTTTGGGGTGCCCTGAATTAGGGTTTTGATTTAGGGTTCCTTGTTTGTTTTCAGGTCGATAACAATGGCGTTGCTTCCGAGAAAACGGAGAATTCCAAGGAGGTTTGCACGCCGACCACGGCGGCGGCTGATCCCGGAGAATGCAGTGCCGCCGGAGAGGCTCCGGCGGCCGGGGACGGCGCGACTTCTGTAAAGACTGAAGCTTCTGTACAAGCTGTGGCGGTGACCCCACCGCCTTTGACTGAAGGTAGAATCTTTGGCACACTAGTGATGATGATGATGTGTAGAAATGTTGTAAAAAGGTTGTGACTTTATTTGAATTGGGATGTGTTTGGTTGATTGAGAATTTGGGAATTGTTGGTTTTTGAAGGGTCTTCTCCAGCTGCTGTGTTGGACAAGGCCAGGAGTTCGTTCTTGGCATGGAATACGTATCAGAAGCAGGGCCTGAATCCAGCGAGTTTCGAGGTGGCAACACCTTGGTGCAAGCTTCTATCACAGTCTGGTCAGGTGAATTTGTGTTCTTCTTTATGAGTTTTTATCACGGATGTTGAATTGGTGGACTAGAGTAGTGTGTTTGTTACTTGTTTGTTTTTTTTAGCTTGGGGTTTTGAGGTGTCTAAGCTCTTTGTTAAACTGCAGAATCTGAACATTTCTATCACCACGGGGAATTTCACGATTGGTTCGAGCAGGAGCAGCAATTTCCCTCTCAAGGATAGTACCGTTAGTGGATGTCTGTGCAAGATCAAGCGCGAACAGGTATTTTTTTCAGAGTTGCATTTCTTACATTTTGTAGGTAATATGCAAAATTAATGCGAATGTTTGTTCATATAACTTTTGAATGAAATCCACTCAGTTTTTTTTTCTTTGTTTGTATTTTCGTCTAAAATGTGTGTACTCATTGTAATATAACCAGCGGGAGGGTGGTGCTGTAACGATGATTGAAAGTATGGGAACCAAAGGATCACTGCAAGTAAATGGGGCACTGGTGAAGAAAGGCAACAGCTGTGTTCTCAACTCGGGTGATGAAGTGGTATTTGGTCCTCTGGGGAACCATGCTTATGTATCCTTCATGGGTTATTTCCTTCTCTGTTTCTTTCTGTTATAATCTTAATTGTATGAAGTACTCTTTGGGTTACTTTCACTCGCCCACTTAACTATGTTCCTGTAAGATTTTATTTCCTCATGGTTAGTTTCCTTGACTTTGGTTGACATAGATTTTTCAGCTACTTGTGGCTGAGGGTCCAATTAAGGTTGCAGAGGTTCCAAGTGGCATTGGGAAATTTCTGCACCTTGGCAGGAGAGCTGGAGATCCTTCAGCTGTGGATGGGGCTTCCATACTGGCTTCTCTTAGCATGAGACCAGAGCTATCACGATGGAAGTCTGCAGCACAGATCTCCAATAAAGTCCTCCCAGGGGCAGAAGTGCCAGGTCAGTCTGGTATTAGAGAAGGTACAGATGTTGAGCTTGAAGAACTTGAGGACAGCTTGACTCCAAGAGCGACTGACAAAACTGAAGAGATTGGAGGAATCAACAAGAATCTTACTCCAGACTGCAACCCAGATTCGAGCATGGAGGCAGACAATGTAAAATTCTCTGGGAATGATTTGCTAGGGCCTTTATTGAGGTTGTTAGCACGAACACCTAGTTATAAACTGAAATTGAGCAAAGGTATCTGTAAACAGGTATTGGAAGAAAGAAATGAGTGGACGAGGGATTCGCTGCCAGCATCAACATCAGGCATGTCAGTGCGGTGTGCTGTTTTTAAAGAAGGCATTCATGCAGCAATTCTTGAAGGCAATAGCATGGATGTTTCATTTGATAATTTCCCGTACTATTTGAGGTATTCACTATATGCTCTGTTTACCATATTGTTGGTGCATGCATTCTGGCTAAGCAAGTTGACATTTCTTCTCATTTTCTATAAGTGCTTCAGGTTTACATGCTTGTTATTGTACCCGGTGATTATGAATGTGATTACGCCTATCCTATATAGTTGAATGTTGATTTATACCGTGCATGATTGTTAATTTTAAAATGCAGCAGTGGCTTATTGATTTTGTAAATTGCAGTGAGAATACGAAGAATGTACTGATTGCAGCTTCATTTATACACTTGAAACATAAAGAACATGCAAAATATACTACAGAGCTTACCACTGTGAATCCTCGAATATTGCTATCTGGTCCTGCAGGTATGAAAATAATGCTTATTTGTGATTGTAAATATTGCGTGTGATGTATTAGCCTTTTGCTCCAGGCTTTTAACTTTTGATTTCTGATGCCTTTCTAGGGTCTGAGATATACCAGGAGATGTTGGCTAAGGCACTTGCTCAGTATTTCGGGGCAAAGTTGCTTATATTTGATAGCCACTCACTTGTGGGTGTAAGTAAATAACAAGTGCCTGACACTGACTTAAGTCCGTCCTTCAATTTTATTTATTTATTATTATTATTTTTTTGGATTTACTCTAATTACTTTGTTTTGTTCACTGAGTTGTAATTGTAGTAATCTTTACTTCTGTTGCTCATTCTTTTTGCAAGAGCTAATTAGTGATATATTTAACAATTTTCATAGGGTTTGTCGTCAAAGGAGGCCGAGCTTCTCAAGGATGGTTCTAGTGGAGATAAAAGTAGCACCTTGGCCAAACCAAGTCCTGTTACCTCAGACTTGGGTAAGAGCATTGATCCATCAGCTTCTGAGCTAGAGGCACATAAGTTGGCGCCAAGCTCTTCAACTGGACCTTCATATGGCCTCGAATCCCTGCCTAAGACAGAGATTGACAGCATTGCCACATCCTCAGGGACATCTAAGAATTATGTGTTTAAAATAGGTTTGCCATTTTGGGAAATTTTTCTGCTGCTCTCTGTCCTCTGTGAATTCACAAGTTTTCTGCATTTCTTTTCTTAGCTTGGTTATCTTAATGCAACATATGCAGGTGACAGAGTAAGGTTTACCGGTTTATCTTCTAGCGGCTTATATCCTACATCTTCTTCACGGTACAGTTCTTGTGAAACGTTTACCTGCGGTTCTATATTTTCTCCGTTTTCAAAATGACTGCTTTGAACTTGATATATCTATTTAGAAACTCCTAATGCACTGGTATAATATGTGACTTAGAACTGTACATGCAATTCTGGTTGACCTTTTATTTCACCAGTTGTTTAAGGCCCTGTGGGCCTGTGCTTTAGAAGTGCTGAAAGAGCATTGAGGTACTCGAGCTCTTTTAGCAGAAATTATTTATCTTTTTCTCCTAAAAAAAAAATTAGTTTTAGTACTTATTGGGTTATAGAAGCACTTTTAGTGTTTACGTGCTTTGTAGTGTTACCTAAGCACCTTTACAAAGGTTTACACATGCTTGAAAGAAAGTGTTTCGAGCAAAACTGGTACTAAAGCAAAAGACTTTTAGAAAACCACTGAGCAAAACAAGCAAAAACTGATTGTAAGGTTCAAAACTGTCTTTTTTGAGTTTATTAGTAAGAGGTACAATTCATGAGTTATTTTGTATATTTCCATATCATATATTATTGGAAGAAACTTAATGTTATCATTGGAGTAATATGGTTTATTTGTTAGGTTGAAGTGATTTATGGTTTCTGCCTCACTATAAAGTCTCTTGATTTTGAATGACCTAATCAACTACAACTGATGATGATATTGTTATCTTACTGTAAACCTTGGCTTGTCTTATATTTAGCAACCACCTACTTACTCTAATCAAGCTCTTTTATATTACTTTTACAGGGGCCCAGCGACTGGAGCCCGAGGAGAGGTTATGTTGGTCTTCGAGGACAATCCTTTGTCAAAAGTTGGTGTTAGGTTTGATAAACCAGTACTTGATGGTGTTGATCTCGGGGGTCTTTGTAAAGGACATGGATTCTTTTGCAACGGTATGATGCACATGGTTATGAGCAGCTCCATATGCTTGTACCGTGTGGTCTTCACCATGTGATAATAATATGTGTATATATACATAAATATAGTTTGTCCTCTTACCTTTCTTATTTCTCCTGCTGTAGCCTCCGATCTTCGTTTGGAGAACACAGGTGGGGATGATCTCGATAGATTACTTATCAATACATTGTTTGAGGTAGCATCATTTTCCATCATAAGCAATCATTTTTCTTAGCACTGTTTTATCAGCGTCTCATAATTTTTACATGTTATCTATTACAGGCTGTACATAGTGAGAGCAGAAGCTCTCCTTTCATTTTGTTCATGAAAGATGCGGAGAAGTCCCTTGTAGGAAATTCAGATTCATATTTCACATTCAGGGGCAGACTTGATAAGCTTCCTGATAATGTGGTTGTAATTGGCTCTCAAACTCATACCGACAATCGCAAGGAGAAGGTAATATTTGTTTTGAGTTTCTGCATTTGGTGACTATTGAGGAAAGCTTTTTTCCTCTTCCATCTCATATATTGACAGCATGAAATGTTGAATTGCTATGTAATTTCTACGCATAGTTGACTTAAAATGAAAACAGAAATGCATACTGAAATTGGAATTTGATATTGACAATTATATCATGCGGGTGTAGTAAATATACGTAACGGGTTTATCATATGGAAGAAATATGGTTCATCATCTTTGTAAAGGAATTGTGCACACCCAACTAGATGCTCACAATATTGAGAACCGGTGGTTTCCACATGAGGAACTATCCGTACTAGTTAGCACCATTGTCGAAACTTGTTATGTATGAAGCCATCTACCAATAGTTTTTAGCTCCCTGATTATATATGATTTGAGAGAATATTCTCCAGTGCTTTCCAGCTTTTCTTTCTGCTCGAGATGCTGTATTACTGTTGTCTTGGTGATTCGTAATATTTGAGCCAATATTACATATATAGAAACATAACCTATAACTCTGTAAGGACAAAGTGATATTACATTAGGTGCAACCAAACATTGGGTAGTTGCTTGGTACCAATTATATTTCTAGAGAGAGGGAGGGGGCGGGGCAGGGAACCTGCATAAATTAGAGTGTAGAGATTAAGCACTTTTGTGCTCTTAATTTTCACTCTCAAAGCAGAATTTGTTAAAATGATTATGATAACATTGAATTTCTCTCCCATTCTTTCCAGTCGCATCCTGGTGGTCTACTTTTCACGAAGTTCGGTAGCAATCAAACTGCTCTTCTTGACTTGGCTTTTCCGGTAATGCTATTGCATCACTCAAATATTGTGCTTTTGTTTATGCCTTCCAACACCCCTCGAAAGCTGTAATGGCTCCGTTGAGCCAAATTTATGTTTGTTCAAATTATGGTGTGGTGCTTGTTTGCCATATTGAGTGTGGAATGTTCTTGATTGCAGGATAGTTTTGGAAGACTGCACGAAAGAGGGAAGGAAGTTCCCAAGGCAACAAAACTTCTGACAAAACTTTTTCCCAATAAAGTAACCATTCATATGCCACAGGTTTGTATAGTGGATTCTTTGTGCCCAGAGGTTTTTTGTTTTTGCCTTTTATTTTCCTGGTGATTTTCTGTATATGTCATTAAAGTCTATTAGCCATTGCAGGATGAGGCACTTCTCGTCTCATGGAAACAGCAATTGGATCGTGATGCAGAAACTCTCAAAATGAAGGGAAATCTAAACCACTTGCGCGCTGTGAGTTTCTTTTTGACGACACACTTTTTCCTGTTTAATATATGTAGAGAATTCTGTGAACATTACAATTTAGTTTGGTTTTAGGGAAGTTGGCCAAATTCTTGTTTGCTCAAATAATTCTTATGCTCATGTCTGTACCTTGTCATGTGTGCATTTTGGGGAATTACTGCTGTCTATGGTCTGTACACATGTAGAAGGTATTTGGGTTGGAACTCGTGACTATTGGTAACCTGATGGGTCCCTGGATTTGCTTCATTACCTTATATTAGTTACATATTACTTGCAGGCTATATACAAATCAAGTGTCAAACACTTCATCTTGTATATAGAGTGGGCCCTGATGTGTGTGTGTGTGTATTTACATGTATTCATAATTTTTGTTAATGACAGTTGTATTAAACTCACTTGAATAGAACAACTAATAGTCTATTTCCAAAAGTAGAAGTATTGACACTCCTTTTGAGTTCTCTATGCAGCTGTCAAACTTTAAAGATGATAACCTAGGTGCTTTGTTTCATTTCTAGGTTCTGGGTCGGTGTGGGATGGAATGTGAAGGACTTGATATGCTAAGCATCAAGGACCAAACACTTACAAACGAAAGTATGTTATACTTCTGATTTGTCAAGCATAATTGGATTTTGTCATGTTGTGCTATTATTGATAATTTATGTAATATGGTATGTGTTTCAGGTTCAGAGAAGGTAGTTGGATGGGCGTTAAGCCATCATCTAATGCAGAATCCTGAAGCTGATCCAGAAACAAAAGTTGTTTTGTCTGCTGAGAGGTAATTGACCGGTCATTTCTTGCCATCGTCCTGAATAATTGCTAGCTGAAATATCAGTTATTGGATGGATATTACACAGTTATAATGCCATGTTGCAATTCTGGCAGCCTCCAGTACGGACTTGGAATCTTGCAGTCTATCCAGAATGAAAATAAGAGCTTGAAGAAGTCACTTAAGGTGATTGGCTATCCTCATGCAACTGGTTTTTTCGTTTTCAACAATTACTACAAAATTGTTTTTATTTTTATTTTTTACCTTTTCTTTTCCTTTATTCTTTTTGCAAGACTTTGAGTAGGTCTTCAGTTCTCAAGTTCTTGATAATGATCTGTCTAATCTTCTTATGGGATGAAATCAGGATGTCGTAACGGAAAATGAATTTGAGAAAAGGCTTTTGGCTGATGTTATCCCACCTACTGACATTGGAGTCACGTTTGATGATATTGGGGCACTTGAAAATGTGAAGGATACATTGAAAGAATTGGTGATGCTGCCTTTACAAAGGCCAGAGCTTTTCTGCAAGGGGCAATTAACCAAGGTCTAAAGTTTTATTTATTTTGCAGAAATAAGAATATATGCTGAGTGTGGTAGCTGTACTATTGTTGTCCTTTCATGCATCCTGGGTTCATTTGGGTAGAGTTCAGTATAGTTTAGGATTTAGCCCTCTATTTATAATACAGGTGCACTTGTCACTTGGATTGACAGGGAATATTGCTGTAATTGCCAGAGTTTCAGTTTGCAGAGAGTTATTACTTTACTTGACGGTTCTTATATTACATCCCAAGTTCGGTGTTATTGTTTGATCAGCTTTTGTCGAGTGTATCTGATTAGAGTTGTTTATATATTCTGTTCTCCAGCCTTGCAAAGGTATCCTGTTATTTGGCCCTCCTGGGACAGGCAAGACTATGCTGGCAAAGGCTGTGGCTACAGAAGCTGGTGCAAACTTCATTAACATATCCATGTCGAGCATCACATCTAAGGTTTGGTTGACTATCGTCTAACTTCTTATGGTGATTTCTTGTAACAACTTTAAAATTATATAAACTTTTTCACTGCAGTGGTTTGGTGAGGGTGAGAAGTATGTGAAAGCTGTTTTCTCCCTAGCTAGTAAAATTGCCCCAAGTGTTGTATTTGTTGATGAAGTAAGTACATAACTCTTATTGCCCTTCAACAAAATAATATTGAGGTATTATTCAAATGGTATCCTCTCATAATTGGTGCATCTTATAGGTTGACAGCATGTTGGGCCGGCGGGAAAACCCAGGGGAGCATGAGGCAATGCGTAAGATGAAAAATGAATTCATGGTAAATTGGGATGGGTTACGAACAAAAGAAGCAGAACGAGTTCTGGTACTTGCAGCCACAAATAGGCCGTTTGACCTTGATGAAGCTGTCATTCGAAGGCTGCCTCGCAGGTAAACATCATGTCAAGTTTGGACCAATATTTTCATACCTGCACAACTTGCCTCACCATTTTATTCACCATCCCACACATTTTGTGCCGTTTATTACAACATGCCCCTTGGTTTATGATTAGTTATCTCCTGCAGGTTGATGGTAAATTTGCCAGATGCTCCCAATAGAGCAAAGATATTAAGAGTCATATTGGCAAAAGAGGACTTATCTCCCGATGTTGATTTTGAGGCAATTGCCAGCATGTCAGATGGATATTCTGGAAGTGATCTTAAAGTAATATGTTATTCCTTTTTTACTTTATTAATTAGTATTTGAGTGGCTGTATATATTAAAATTACTATTATATTGCAGAATCTATGTGTAGCTGCTGCTCACCATCCAATTAAAGAGATTTTGGAAAAGGAAAAGAAGGTATGTGTTTCTTTGTTTCTTTAGACTATTGAAAGCAAATGCAACTGTTGGCTTATTTGTTGATTATGTGTGTCCTAAAGTTTGTGACAGGATACACAAACTTAAATATCACTTGTTTGTTAATCAATTTGGTTTTCTGAATAGAAGCTATGATCTGACATTGTACACTGGTGACAGGACCGTGCTGCAGCTATAGCAGAAGGTAAACCTGTTCCAGCATTGAGTAGCAGTGGTGATGTTCGGCCTGTAAACATGGATGACTTCAAATTTGCTCACGAACAAGTAAGTACATATCAACATTATTAGTATGCTTTCTCTTACTCACCTATTACTCTCTCTTAACTTTTGAACCTGTTGTTTGGAATAAGGTATGTGCCAGTGTATCTTCAGAGTCTGTGAACATGACAGAGCTCTTACAATGGAATGAACTATATGGAGAAGGGGGTTCTAGAAGAAAGAAGGCCCTTAGTTACTTCATGTGAAGATTTCCGGTGTACAAAAGGGTTTTTTCAATCTTTTATGGATACTTCTTTCCTAAAGATCTCCAGTTCTCCAAGAGGGAAGAGCCCCATGTGAGTAAATTTGCCCTCCATCTGAGGGCTTTCTGGGGAACCATTTTGCCTGTAAAATGAGTGTTAGTTTGTCAAGCTATATCTCGTTTCCTTAGTTTGATGGTGTCGGGTACAAGGAAAGTGAAGCCTTCCAAATAAGTGGCATGGCTTCACTGCTTGTGTTTTGTTACCCATCCTCTCCATCGGCATAAAAACATCTCTGTTGAATTAAGTTTACTGTAAGAGATCATAGAGGAACATAGATGAAGTTGAACAATGGCCTTGGGCATATAGTCATTTTTTATCGAGTTTGTCGAAATTGAATAATAAGCAGTTGGTAACAATTACTCTGATCTAGTTCTTTTTACCTTGTAGAATTGCCCATAATTCAAGGTCACTGTATATATCTGTTATTAGTGGTTTGTGCAATCTATGTTGCAATAAAGTATGCACCAATTCAGTCTTTTCAGAATTATATGAATGGTTTTGGTGTCTTTCATGTCTGGATTACGTTTTCTCAATCTTGAGTTGATCCAATTTTTGCTGGTTGAGTTCACAAACTGAGTCTTGGAGTTTGAAGTTGGATATTTCTTCTTAGGTTTTTACTATGGCTTCTTAGCAGTATCAGGAGAGTAAAATGCTTCTACTGAAATAGATCTGATTCACAGAATCACAGGATTCTGGTGATCAGACTTCTATACTATATATAGAATCAGGATTTTTCTTCTTTACTATATTAATGTTGTTGAAGTTAGAAGCTTTCAACGCAGCACTGATAGCTTATGTGAATAGCCACTCTGAAATCTAGCATATTATAAATGCTCATTTCACCTAGTAGTTGATGTAATAGCCACTCTGAAATATGCTCATTGCACTTGATGTAAAATCATGAAATTACCTTAGCTATTTGTGTCATTCTATTATACAAATTAAATAAAACATATAAATCAATTACACTTCATTGTGACAAGTTGAGGAAAATATATTACTCAAACTTATGTTGTATAATTTGGTCCTAATCACATTCTTTATTGTTTTCACTAAATTCACTATATTTTTTTTTACTGTTATCCGAACTAGTACATCTAAAAGAAGAGGGTGTAATCTTTTGATTTTTGGTCTGTAAGAGGTTGGATGACGTCACAAATCCATGTATGAAATGATATGTTGTTGGGTCCTATATAAATAAGAAACCAATAATCTTGTTTTTCTTATAAATCTCAAGTCAGACGAAACGCATTGAAAAATCGAAACCCATCCAAATGGCGGATCCGATTCCATCAGCACCGCCTCACAGATCGAACAACGACTTCTTCTCCGACCCGCTGGACTCCCACCCACTCTGGTTCAAGCCAGCGCTGTTCCTCTCGCCGGACTTCGACTCGGAGGCGTACATCTCCGACCTCCGCACCTTCGTCCCCTTCGACACTCTCCGATCGGAGCTCCAGTCGTACCTCGCCTCCCTCAACCACGACCTCATCGACCTCATCAACCGCGACTACGCCGACTTCGTCAACCTCTCCACCAAGCTCGTCGACGTCGACTCCGCCGTGGTGCGGATGCGGGCCCCGCTTGTGGAGCTGAGGGAGAAGATCGAGCAGTTCCGAGGCGCTGTGCAGGGATCACTTGTGGCGCTGACGAATGGTTTGAAGCAGAGATCGGAGGCCGCTGAGGCTAGAGAGATCTTGGAGCTCCTGCTTGACACGTTTCACGTCGTCTCTAAGGTAATGTGCCTTTGCCGCCGCATTTACGATTTGTGTGATTTTGTTTGTGAATTTGCGATTAGAGATGTTAGGATTATAGAGGAGGTGGAAATTTGGATATGAAATCTTAGTTATGTATAATAGTTTGGATATGAAGTGCAGAAGTGTAGAATAGCATTAGGATTGTTGAGGAAGTAGTAATTTGGATGTGGAATCTTAGTCCATGACCTTGTCTGGATCCACAATAGTTTCAAAAAGAAAAGTGGAATGATAATGTGGATTAGATACTGCAATCTTGCGATTAGAGAGAGAAAAAGTGTAGAAAACCATTAGGATTGTAGAGAGAGTGGAAATTTGGTGGCACTTTTTTTTTTGTGTTTGGATATGAATCGTAGTTAGTTTCGAAGATGAGAAAAGAAGAGTTAGAATTATAATGTGGATTAGCTGCTGCATTGTCGGGTCTAAATTGATTCTAGTACTGAATTTTGTTTTACTTGTGACGGTTGCAGGTTGAGAAACTGATCAAGGAGTTACCTAGTGTGCCTGCTGACTGGTCGAACGGAGATGTAAATTCGGCGGAGAAGGAGTTCATCAGCAATGGGACTACCGAGAGTGGGACAAGTGTCAGAGATACTCAAAGCATGCTTTTGGAGAGAATTGCCAGTGAGATGAATCGACTCAAGTTCTACATTGCTCATGCACAGGTTACTTTTGCTCTCCCTCTCTCATTTTTTTAACATCGGCTTTGATATTTTCTGAATTTGGCCTCAGATTATATTTTTTAGTCATGAGCAAGTTACGCAGGATAGTACTTGTGATTCTTGTGGGTTTCAAGAAGTATAAATGGTGAATCTGAAACTGTATCCCCTATGAATGAGGGCTTGGGAAGCCTGTGAAGAATAGTTAATGCTAGGATTCGTAGATTTTAATAACTAGGTTAGGTGAGAGTGCAAAGTGCAAACTGATTCTCCATTTTGTTAAATATTCGTTCAGTTCCTTCCGTCTCAGCTCCATTGATCTTTGGAGCTCTGTATATATTTTTTTAAAACTCAGGATTTATATAGTTAATATGAGGGTCTTTGACATTTTTTGCTCATCTACTTTTTCTATATTATGCCAGTACAGAACCTGCCTTTCATTGAAAACATGGAGAAGAGGATTCAGGGTGCTAGCCTGTTGTTAGATGCCAGCCTGGGACATTGTTTTGTAGATGGACTGGAACATCGAGATGCAAATGCAATTTACAATTGCTTAAGGGCATATGCTGCCATTGATAATACAAGGAGTGCAGAAGAACTTTTCCGAACAACCATTGTGGCCCCACTGATACAAAAAGTTATTCCACATGGGTCATCAAGGACAGCTGGAAAGCCATCTGGGGATGAACTTGAGAGTGATTATCAGCAGATCAAGCAATGCATTCAGAACGACTGCAAATTTTTGTTGGAAATATCTTTTGAAGGTATTGTCATCCACCTTAGGTCTTTGATATTTCACTCCCATCAAGTTAATACAGCTATATATGATATATATTGACTTCCAAAAAAAGTCATGCCTAGTTCTTAACATATCATATTTTCTTCACTTTATTAGCATTTTCATGTCTTGTCTGCAACTCTCCTTATAGTTGCTTCAACATGATTATTTCATTTGTGTATCTTTACTTAATATCTTCCTTCTCGAATGCACTCAAGGTTGTACTATAGTATGATATGTGATATGTGATATGTGATATGTGATATGCACTTGCATTTTTGAAGGTGTACCTCTTATCTTATCTAAGTCACTGAACTATTTTTTGATTTATTTTTTTCTCCTGCAGAAAATTCTGGTTTGCATGTGTTTGACTTCTTGGCAAATTCGATTCTCAAAGAGGTTCTCTCAGCAATCCAAAAGGGAAAACCTGGTGCCCTCTCTCCTGGACGACCTACAGAATTTTTGAAAAATTATAAATCGAGCCTAGAATTCTTGGCTCATTTAGAAGGTAGGATTAAATATTCCTCAGTTATATTCATTAAGCTTGAAAGCTCTGAATTGGTTATCCACTCTTGATGTTACTTGGTGATGATATGGAACTATGTTCATGGTACCTATAACATTGTACTGTTATGGCAGGCTACTTTCCGTCCAGAGCAGCTGTTTCCAAATTTCGAGCAGAAGCCGTTTATAACGAGTTCATGAAGCAATGGAACCTTGGGGTTTATTTCTCTTTGAGGTATTGAAGTGGTTGCCTTTCTCATTGAAAAAGTTGGGGATTTATGTTTTGAACTACCCCTTTACATTACTTATATTACCTCAGGTTTCAGGAGGTTGCGGGTGCTCTAGATTCTGTACTTGGGGCGACTAGTCTTGTACCTGTTCATGATGTACATTCTGGTCAAGGAAATTATTCAGACTTAACATTAAAACAAAGTGCGACTTTGTTGGAGTGCTTGGAATCCTGTTGGAGAGAAGACGTTGTTGTTCTTTCTTATTCTGACAAGTTTCTTCGCTTATCTTTGCAGCTTCTTTCAAGGTCAGTCGGCTGTGGAGTTCAATACTGTGTTTTAGTTCATTCACTCTATCATTGCTACTGACGACATTTTATAAATGCAATATAGATACTCAAGTTGGTTGTCATCTGGACTAGCTGCTCGGAAGAAGGGTAATACTGGCTCCAATTCTGGCTCTGAATGGGCTATTTCAGCTGTACCAGATGAATTTATTTATGTATGCTTCGGACTTTTTTGTGTACTTCTTTTCTCGTCCTCTGATATTTTCCTTCATTTCTTTTTATCCATGACTAGCAAATATGGCAAATAAACTATGAAAAGACTTCACATACGCTATGAATATTGCTGGATCTTGCCATAGAAAAAGTGATAAGCCACAGGCTGATGTAAGTTGTCTGCTTTGCAGATTATTCATGACATAAATTGTCTTCACACTAGGGTTTGTGGTGACTTTCTTGAACATGTACTTGACCTCCTTTCATCATGCTCTGGCGATATTCTTGATCTTGTAAAACAGAGCATTGTACACGGAGGAAAACAATTGGATGCTTTAGTACCTACCATCATCAACACTATTGTGGAGACTCTGGTTGAGAAGTCTGTTGAGGTAAGCTTTTGTGTATTCATTAAAGATTTTCTCTGGGCTAATCATTTAATGCAGTAAATTATGTCCCCTGGGCTAGTTGTACCTCAAAAGACTCTTATTTTTGGGCCGTTATTGAATTCTTCTACTTGTTATTTCACATCACGTGTACCCTATTTACTAACCTACTATCTTTATGAAAAATGTAGGACTTGAGACAGCTAAAGGGTATAACAGCAACGTACAGGATGACTAATAAACCTCTTCCTGTTAGACACTCACCCTATGTGTCGGGAGTATTACGTCCCCTGAAGGTATTGAGCCTGAAATATCTGTGACTAGATTATCATTGTGTTCTCAAAACAGCAATCTGTGTTTCTCTTTTCTCCTCTGCCATCTGTGGCTGGTAGCTGTACTTGTGCATACTGAGGTTATAAAACTAATGCTGAACCGCTGACCACTTATAGGTTTTTTTGGATGGGGAGCGAGCTTCAAGGTATCTGAAAGAAGATGCTAAGAACGAACTTGTGCTTAGTGCTGCTACTGAGATTACTGGTCGATATCATGAGTTAGCTGCTGACCTCGTCAGTGTGGTTAGTACTCCTGATGCTGTGATGAGCTCTAAGATATACAAATAAGATAGAGTTGTGTTTGATTACCTCACAACTCCTCTCTATCTTGAGCAGGCTAGGAGAACGGAGTCTTCACTCCAGAGAATAAGGCAAGGTGCACAAAGACGAGGTGGAGCAGTAGATGTCGCAGATCATAATGTGTCCGATACTGACAAGATTTGCATGCAATTATTCCTAGACATTCAGGTAAGAAACAATCCACATTGGCCTTACGGTTATGTGTTATCTGGTGGATGGTAATGTTTTTTTTCTTTTGTCACGCAATTGAAAGCGTCTTGCAAGACAACAGTATTACATATCAAGTAGTTAGTTAACTAATTACGGCCCTCTACAAATAATTTTCAGGAGTACGGCCGTAACCTGGCAGCCCTTGGTGTGGACGCTGCCAAGATCGAATCGTACCGCTTATTGTGGCAATGTGTTGCTCCTGCAGACAGGCAAGGTGTGATTAATTTCTAGAGTTTTGGGTGTTTGGCCATGAGCCAATTGTAGATGTACTTTTACTTTTTTAGTGAATTTTGGTGTAGTTGTGAAATGCATCTCTATATATTATTGATTTATTGTAACGTTTGGTTATCAAACATCAATGGAATATCATACATTCATACTTGTTAGATTCGGCATTTCCATAAAAATAAATTTAGTAAATAAGCAAAAATTTTACCAAATACAGAACATAATTATTACGGTATGATGAGCACAGCTCAGTCAGAATCTCAATTATCAGACTCTAGAAAGAATAAGAATGAATGAATCGATCAAATATATACACACTACAGAAACCACTGTGAATCTGTATCTCATTGCATCATTACTATGAACTCTTCAAAGCTGATGAGGCCGTCTCCATTCAAATCAAACTGGTTGATCATCACCTTGCAATCCTCAATAGACTTGGACTCACCCAACTTATTAAGCATTCTCTTCAAGCTCTTGGGTGTTATAAACCCACATCCCTCCACATCATACACCTCAAAAGCCTCTCTTAAACCCTTCATTTTCTCTTCCTCTTCTCCACCTTCCATCAACTCAACAAGATCATCCAAACCCAGCAAGCCATCCCCATCTGAGTCCAAAAACCCCACCGCAATCTCCGCCTCGTTTTGTAGCATCTCCCCTCCCATCAGCCCTAGCCGGTTTCTCAGCTCCGAGGGCGATATCTTCCCATCTCCATCTTCATCAAAGTAGCTGAACACACGCTCGAATCCTCTGTTACTCTGCATTTAGGCAACGAAAACTCTACTGTAGGAAAGATATATAGTTGTATCACTTGTATGTATTAGCTATGACCAAGTTCACAAAAACGCAATTCAGGTGTATGTGGAATGAAACATGAAGAGCCTTATATACACAACTTTGGAAGTTCGGAACCAACTTTGCTGCGTGTTCGATGAGCACAAGAAGAAGCTGCTGTGTGTTTTCCAGAACACGTAAAATTACAGAGGAGAATTCAAGAAAGGGAGGAAAAAAAAAAAGAGACAAGTCGTGAGGAGGGCCGTGGCTGTGAGGTCATTTGGTGCTGTGACTGCCCGTCAATGTCACGAGGAAAATAGAGAGGGGGCACCAAGTTCAACGGTCTAGAAGTCTGTAGAATAGTCGATATATTCTAATTCTGACCATGCAAGGCCAGTAATATAATTCTTCATTATTTTGATTTATATTGGTCATAGCTATAACACGTTAAGCACACGACCACTTTACATAATTTATCTTTGCATATTGCATTTTGCATTTTGAGAAATAATATGTAATAATTGTGACGGTTTCTAGAACGGTGTTCCTCTATGAGGTTATATTTTATTATTTTCAGGCCACTTCTAATGTGTTTTACAAGTTCAATGATGAATGACTCACACCTTTTGAGTTTAGATTTAAATTTAATCATGATTGGTCTGCAAAACTAAAGTGAAACAACTACTTTCCTAAAATGCTAAAACATATTTTTTACATAAACTTATGGGTTATAACACACATTTTTACTCAAAATCATAAATTTTTATTTAGTTTTGGATAATGATTTACAAAGCCTTTTTAAACTGATGAAACTTGAAGATCACGAAGTAAGTCTCATCGAAAAAATTTGACGTTCCATTTATTAGCCAATAAGTTTAGAGCATATTCAAGAAATCACTCTTCGGGTGAAAATTGATAATTTGGTTGGCAGTTTTAAGATGAAAAGTAAACCAATAAGGTGTAGTGATGTGTCATAAGGTGAACAATGAAATAGAGTATGGGGCCTGACGACCGCAACGTAGAGAATAGTATGAAACATGTTTGAGAGGGCCAACAAGAATCGTCAGTTTTCCAGTGAACTATTTTCAACTTTCACTATTAATAGAAAGAATAGTGTTTAATTGGGAACAATGTAGGACAAAATTGTGATCTCCCCTCGTTATAGAAATCCACATCCCCTTACCCTCCTTGCTTACGTATCTCATCAAGGCTGTGTGGGTACAACACTGACGCTAAATAACCCATTTCCAGCTTTCTCACTATCATCTGGAAAGTGGAAACTGTCCCCGCACCGAAAGACATTTGAGGAACAACCAAAGTGTTAGTTAAAGCTCGGGGTGTTGTGAGAGGAAATATCGATTCTGAGGGACCCTTGTTCATGCTGTCTCTCTCCCCATTCATTTTGTTGTCACTGCCTCTGAATCAGATAAAGCTCCATCCATTTCCTCATAGTATGGCCAACTCTTTTGGCTCCTCTTTCCACTCTTGCTTTCCTGTTTTCAGAGACTTCTTTGATTAGCACAGCGATAAACCACGACAAATAAGTATAAAAGGGCGGAGATACACAAACCTCGTATTTCTGAACCAAAGATGCCCACAACGATTTGCATTGCCCAGGGCTTCGATTAATCCCCTCAGCCAATAAGTTCCTAGAAATTTCTTCCCAGAGAGCCATTCTCCCCTTCACAACTTGAAATCTGCTATGCAGCTTCCCACGCATTTCAATAAACTTTTTAACCTCCTCGGGCTTCCATTTGTTCCGTTTCACTGGCTTAGAAGGACTTGGTGTTTCAGTGCTTTCAGGAATATCTTTCTTTAGATTTTCCTCTTGCAGAACCAAATCATTTTTATCTTCTGCTAACTTGTCATCAGCTGATAACCTGACCATTGAATTCCAGAAATCATCTGGCTCCTCTGTATCAGAAGTAAGGTTTTCGGGATTGACATTTGAACTAGTGGAAACTTCCACAGGCAGTGGTGCTTTGACTTCAACACCACCATCTGCATGTAATGAGATAAAAAAAGAGAATACTAGACATCAATGCTAAGAATTGCAAGTTCAGTAAAGAACCCAAATATATGAGATTGACATGTTGGTGACAGTCACGTAATATTATGCACCCTAGCATACAGTCGCGTAATATTATGCACCCTAGCATAATATTAAATGGAAAAATCCCAACATCCACAACCTATGGAAAATAAAGATGAAATTCATTAAAAGAAGTACGAAGAAATTTTTAAAAACAAAAGGAGAGATCATTTCAAACAACGACACCACTGAGTTCACTACGAATAACATTTCATGACGTATTAGTACTAAGTGCATGAATATCACGTGTGTGAGAGAGAGAGAGAGAGAGAGAGAGAGAGAGAGGACCTTCAGAATCTTTCTCTAAACTGCTGCTCTGCAGCTCTGTAATGTCCTTGGCTTCATCTGCTTGTGCCCTAGTTGACCGACTCTTATTTGAATTTCCATCATTTACTTTTCGCAAGGCTGACCTCTCATAACCAACATGGGACTTCCCGGATAGTCTTGTACTGACCTCATCAGCAAGAACTGCTGTGGGGTTCTCCATGGCAATAGCAATAACTTCTGGCCTTTTACCACTGTATTTCCTTACCAATTTCCTCAATAACTCAGACACTGTTCTTTCCATGTGAGGTAAAGGACAATTAATGGGGCAGCTTGACAGTGCAGCATGGGCAGCTTTATAAAGTGCATCATATAGCTTTCCTTTGTCAAGCCACAGACATCGGGTGGTAATTCTTATCTTTCCTTTTATGCTACTCTCAGCCAGACCATTTACATTTTGGGGGCGTAAAATTTCCATGCTGAAAAGAAATTAGAATAAATAAACAAAAGGAGCATCAGGACGTATTAGATAGAATGGGAAATATGGGTTTATTGCTCAAGAATCTACGAGCTCTACCTGACCACTATTATGCCATCTAAGGCAATTTTAAGTCTCTCATCAACACAAAGTTCACTTGATGTACCAAATGCTTTATCACCGTCGCTATATTTCAACTGTAACATTTGCAAGAGTTTATCAGAACTTGCTTGTTAACATCTTGATAAACAGATAATGAAATTAAGCATCACCAACCTGCAAATTCTCCTTTCCAAGTAAGGTGAAACCATTCGAAAGTACCCTTCTGTTTCTCAAATGAGAAACCCCAAGCATTTCCCCATTCTTTATCACCTGATGCATGAAATTTTGTGTTAATTATCATAACTGCCTTAATTCTTTCTTATTGAGACAGTAAATCCTACCCACCATCAACTGTACAATCATAGATCTCATATGCAATTTAAAAAAAAAAAATTAAAAAAATAGCTCTCATATGCAAGGATTTAATGACAAGAGATCTGAATTGGCATCATGCAACACACATTTCCTTAAGTTGTTAAACAATTATGGAGAGAAAGTTTGCACAATGAAGTCCAATAGAAAGGAGGTCACTTTAAGTTGCTTGTTTTCTTTTTTTCGGTAACAAGTTCCTGCAACAGTTTTACAAGGCTGACTGAGGGAAAAATAAAAAAACTCCATTGACATTTCGTAAGTGTATAATATCTATAGTTTCAAGCTCCAGAAACTTCAAAACAAAAGCCTACAGTATGTACTTTTGAATTAAGAATATGTTCATTTGATTGCTACTAGGGAAATGTAGATGATTCATTTTAAAGACAAAGAAGAAAGAATAAACCAAACAAAACTTAATATATGTTCTATCAGAAATACATAATGATATACTATCCTGAACAATTATAATAGCAGGGAACACATTGACTCACAGTGGTGTGGTGGATGCCGGTTGATCTCCCGAGCAATTCATGCTCTTTGAGAAACAAGAGTTCTCCATGTATGGGCAAAAAGTGCTGCGGCTTCACGATTCTAAGCACTTCCTCCTATAAAAGAAAGTTTTACATTATTTTGGCAACCAAATGAAAATTCCACATGAAGAAAAAATCATCACAGACAACATCTTCTGTAAAATTCAATCTATGAAAAAGGACATCAAGGAGCATTTACCAATATATACATCATAAAAACAAACTTAAGTTACTGAAGTACCACTAGATCCTAGACTGGTCTGTGTTACTTAACTACAACATAAGAATCTTGGCAAGCTCAAAAACAAGACGAGGAAAGCAACCATTTCTACATTTCTTCTAAAAAGAAAGAACTTGATACCTCGCATCATTAATTCCTTCTTTTCATTTCTTTACATTTTCCTTATCAGTTTTCATTTTCCAAAAGATATAGAATCAATAGTTATTATATAAATAAGATTCAATATTGTCATTATTATCAATTTTAGCATCACCATTGAGAAGATAAACTTCATCCTTAATATATCAGATATTAGAACTTCAAAATTCAAAATCTTGAGATGGTTCAAACTTACCAGCTCCCCACGGTAACCATGACCAGAAGTGTGCAGCCCCTCGTTCTTACCCATCACTATTGTTGACCCCATATCTGATATACGGTTCAACATTTTCATTACCCGAGATTCGTTACCAGGAATCACCTACAAGGTAAACCAATGTCAAAATGGCTTGAACAGATATATAAGTCACAGCTTGTAGCAACACAGTTTATCGAAGTATAATCTCAGACTACTTGGTAAAGAATACAAAAAAAGAAATAAGCTTCTGTTCTCCCTATAGCTTCCAATTTGGTAGTTTCATCTAAATCTACTGACCCATGAATACATGGAATGTAGGTGTGAGTTACCCCTTTTTTTTTCATTCTTGATTTTTAGACTAAAAAAATATAGGGTGATTAACCACAAGTATACAGAATTTTAAAGTGTATATACCAGTAACCCAATAAACAAAGGAATATGGGTATGATATATTATAAATAAATCTACTCATGCTAAAGAAGAAAAGCTCATAAATGATTACAATGTAGGCAAATTGGATTCGAAACCATGCTTTTAAGTAGAGTTTATTACCTTAGCAGAATATAAAATTATATCTTCCTTAGTCAGTTTGACAGAATGACTGCTTCCAAACGATGCAAGATTTAGAGCCGCACGTGGTTCTGCCTGACACAACAGCATATATAGTCATTTGCAAGTAAAAGGTCAAGCAAAAGCTTTCAGTTTATGGAATGAAGCAGTCAGTGGAAGCTATATAGATAAACTTACTTGAGAGCCAGTTGTGACAATTAGCAAATCCTTTGGAGCATAGGAATCAATATCTTCCACTTTCACTAGGGTTGATGGATCAATTGGTGCCTTCCCATCCCTCCAAGCTGCATCAAGATATGTCCTTAAGGACATACCAACAAACACCTACAAATACAATGTAACAATTACTCAGCACATCAAGGTATATAAAAGAAACAAAACATAACGCATTATGTTGGACACATTCAGAAGAACCTACCAACTTTCTACCAGTAGCATCAGCAGCAGCTTTCACACTTCCAAGCCGATGTATGTTTGAAGCAAACTGGGTAGTAATAACCCTCCCTTGAGCTGCTGAAATATGCCTCAACAGTGCATCTGCCACAGAGGATTCACTTGTCGTCCTTCCAGGTGAGAGAACATTTGTAGAGTCACTCATCATCTGAAAATAATTAATCAACTGATGATTAAATTCTTTCCTCACTGAAATAGTCTATTTGAATGCTTAGTTCACATGGTGATTACTCAGTATACATGGAGAAGTGAAGCAGTAACTTCCATTATGGTGAGAATGTATCCTCAGGAGATATAAAATATGCCTCAGCTAAGGTTATTGTCAATATGGATTTTAACCTTTTATATACTTAATTTTAACATCAGATATAATGGAAACCCAGTTCTGATTTCTAGAGCAGGAGGCATACCAATGTTACTCCTTCTTTTGAAAGTTCTTCCAAACCTTCACGATCAAAACCTTGACCATCCAGTGGTGACTCATCAATCTGTTTAGCATAACTTGTTATTCAGCTTGAGACTTAAATATAGAATAAAACATACTCTGAAAGGAAATGCTACCTTCCAGTCCCCAGTATGAAGAATTGTACCATCAGCACAGCGAAGAACTAATCCACAACAGTCGGGAATAGAATGTGTCACTCGGACAGGTTCGATTTCAAATGGCCCGGCCATAAATTTCCTCTTAGTTCTGAACATTTTGAGTCTAGATGGGACAAAAATCCCATTTTCCTTCAGACGTTTTCTAATAAGCTGTAAACAAAACAATGTTAAATTTATGAACAACAAAGTGTTTTAGAGTCTGTGAATCCAAGTGGACAGGGATCATCATCAGAAATGACTCATATAGACTGATTGTATATAGTAAAGACAAATGAGTGAACGAACAAAGATTATTGCTGCTAGGCAAGTTTTTTGACATTCTATCAGAGGTCAACATTACTGAGTGCTATTCATTATTACATATCGAAAAAGAACGGATGACACAGGATGCTCCTGAAAACCACACAAATTAAAGTTACACAAGTACCTCCATGGTGAAGGACGATGCAAATATTGGCGTACTGGGATCCAAAGCCGGGATCACCTGTTTAGAGCAAAACGATGTATTGACTTAAAGATGAAACCCAGGACAATTATTTCCGAAATAAGTTTTAGTTCCATTAAACTTAAAATAGGACATACGTTACACTTCAAAGATATTTTCCTAGACTTCCAGGTTTTACCGAGCTAAATAAAACTTTGAAGAATGAGAAGGAAACATTACCCAAGGCAACGCACCAATGTGATCTTCATGGCCATGAGTAATAACAATTGCTTCAATTTTGTGTTTCCATTTCCTGATAAATGTGGTATCGGGTATTATCTTTTGTACTCCAAGTTCATCGAAGCTGAAATCACAAAAGCACATATGTTACAGGGTCAGGGCATAAAGAGAAAGACAGAGAAAGACAAAGAATAACAAACAAGACCAAGAAACATACTCTGGGAACATGATGCCGGCATCAATGAGTATATATCGATCATAATTCCCAACAAGCATACAATTCATCCCAATTTCTCCCAGTCCACCAATGGGCAAAACACGGAGAGGCGGGCCATCTCTCCCCTCATAAAACTGCTCCATCTTCCTCTGAACAGAATCCTCCATACTTTTCCGAGGCCCCTCCACTCTTCCTGATCTTTTGTAACTAGACCCACGCGTGCCTAAACAAACACACAACATGAAGCAGCTCAATTTATCTACTTAGAAATTAAATCGAATAAAAAAAAAATATAAAAAAAACAAAAGTTGGAACTCATGTAGTAATACTTAGTTCATCATTTCAAGTTATAGAAGTGTACAAAAACAAAAACAACAACAGTTGTGATAAATGTAAAGAAGGATGGTTTGTTTTAGTACCAGTGGAAGAGCCGAGGGAGCATGAAACGGTGCGGTTTGGGGAGATGGAGGGGCGGGAGAGGAGGCTAAAGGGGCAGCAGGGAGAGAGAGCTCCGAGGGCGGCCATTTGTATCTATGTTGAGTTGTAGTACAGAGATAAACCTCGTCCCAAAACCCCTATTTGCATCACTGAGAGTTCAAAGACACAAATATCATCTTTCTTATCATTTTCGGAAGACACGATGCCACTTCAAGCCACGTGCGGACTCAGACCCCACGCTCTCACACTTTGGGCCGTTTATTTGGGCCTTTTCTATACCTTGTCTAGTTAGGAAAGGAAAAGAGTTTCAAGTTTTTGGCTTAGGCTCATGTTTTTAGGCTTCTCTGAAGGACTTTGGAGCCATTCAGCACAATGGACCTGAAGCAATTTACAGTATATATATATATGATAGGAACGTAATTAGGAGAAACTGAAAACTAGGTAATTAAAGACTTTTCATTTCTTGCTTGCCCTCCTTGAGGCTCAACACTACATATATATGGTGGCTGCTCTTACAAAAGGAAATGAGCAGGGACCGCCCTAAACTAGAAAGAGACAAGGATACATTCACTGAAGAAGAAGACAACAGTTTGGGAGTGGGCAGCAGTGGAGTTCTGAGCAGCATTGCTCCTGTTCTTGAGTTGCAGACTTGCAGTATTTTGGCTGGAAGAGATGGAGTGGGCTTGAGAGGTAATTGGGCCTAGGCATTAGGATTAACCCCAACAAGTCCTCCCCCCATGAGAACAAGCTTGCCCTCAAGCTTGGAAGCCCGGAAAGGTAGAGGCGATGTATTGGGCCTCTTCCCATGTCGCGTCCTCCCGAGGTAGTCCCGCCCAGGCGATGAGCCATTTGGTGACGGTTCTGCGGCGCTTGGTCACCACTTGCATGTCCAGGACGCGCTCAGGTCGTGGCTCGATGACGCCATTCTTATCGAAGTGAGGTAGAGTAGCTGTGATGGGAGCCCGGTCACCGATCCTGCGCTTCAGCAGTGAGACATGAAAGATCGGGTGGAGTTTGCATGATTCCGGCAGACGGAGTCGATACGCTACCTTGCCGATCTTGGCTTCGATTTGGAACGGACCATAGAATCGAGGTGCTAGCTTCTGGCTTGGGCGGTGAATGAGGGATTTCTGTCTGTAGGGGTGGAGCTTGAGAAACACCCACTCATCCACTTCAAAGGAGCGCTCGGTCCTGTGTTTGTCTTGGTGTTGCTTCATTCTGTTTTGGGCGATGAAGAGGTGGGATTTCAAGTCTCGGAGCAATTCGTCGCGAGTCTTGAGCCTGGTATCCACGGCATCATTTGCGGTGGAGCGCGGAAGGTATGTAGAGAGTGCCAGAGGTGGGTAGCCATACACTGCCTGGAAAGGGCTCATGTCAATAGCAGAGTGGTAGGTAGAATTGTACCACCATTCGGCCCAGTGTAGCAGGTTAGCCCACGAGTGAGGTTTGTCCGCGATGAAGCATCGTAGGTAGTGCTCCAATGTCCTGTTGAGCACCTCTGATTGGCCGTCGATCTGAGGGTGGTAAGCCGAGCTGCGGCAGAGTCGAGTGCCTTGAAGCTTGAAGAAATGCTCCCAGAAGTTGGAGATGAAAATGCGGTCGCGGTCACTGACTATTGATTTGGGCATGCCGTGCAGCCGGAACACTTCCCTGGTAAATATCTCAGCAATCTGGGCGGCCGTGTAGGGGTGAGACACTGCAATGAAGTGGCCATATTTGGACAGTCTATCCACAACTACCAGGATTGAAGTCTTGCCCTCCGAGCTTGGCAGTCCGTCAATAAAATCCATGGCGATGTCCAGCCAGACGTTTTCGCGTATGGGGAGGGGTTCAAGGAGACCCGGAGGATGTGAAGCTTCGTAATTAACACGCTGGCATTGGTCACAATAAGCGACATAGCGTTTTACATCTTGACGTATGCCTGGCCATGCGAAATTGCGCGTGATGCGTTTGAGGGTACGAAGAAAACCAGAGTGCCCTGCTGCGAGGGTGGAGTGGTACTCAAACAGCAGCTTGTCGCGCCAATCCGAAGTGGGAGGGACATAGATACGGTCCTTGTAGAGTAAACGGTCATTATGTAGAGTAAAACGCTTCTTGGTTTCCTGGCCTGCTTCCAAGGCGGCAATGATAGCGCTGGTTTCCGGGTCCGCTCTGCAGCATTTATCGATGGTAGCGACACAATCGAATGTGGGTGTGGAGAAGCTCTAGATACTGCAAAATTCGTGGCGCCTTGAGAGTGTATCCGGAACTGTGTTGAGGTGTCCTGCACGGTACTTCACGGTGTAGTCATAGCCCAAGAGTTTGGAAATCCACTTGTGTTGTGCTGGTGTGTTGATGCGCTGGGTGAGCATGTGAAGGAGGGGTTGGTGATCAGTGATAATGGTGAAATGGTGCCCAATCAGGTAATGACGCCACTTTGTTACTGCTTGCAGCACAGCGATCAACTCTTTCTCGTAAGTTGATAAGGCTTGGTTTCTTGGGGATAGGGGTTTGCTAAGAAACTCCACCGGGTGTTTGTTCTGTGTGAGTACTGCGCCAATACCCTGACCGCTAGCATCCGTTTCAATATAGAATTCTTCATTGAAGTTTGGCATGGCTAGCACCGGAGCAGTGGTGATAGCAGTCTTGAGGGCTGTGAAAGCTGTCTCAGCCTCCGGTGTCCAAATGAAATTGTCCTTCTTGAGCATGTTGTGTAGTGGCTGCGATTTGATGGAGTAGTCCTTGACAAATCTCCGGTAATATCCTGTCAAGCCGAGGTATCCCCGAAGTGTTTTGATGGAGGATGGTTTGGGCCATTGCACAATGGATTGAACCTTTTCGGGATCCATGGAGACACCCTGGGCGGAGATGATATGCCCCAAGTATGGAATGTTGTCCTGGGCAAATTGGCATTTGGACATCTTCAAGTGCAGCTTGTTGGCCTGCAGGATTAGTAATACTTCTTCCAAATGTTGTAAGTGGGATTCAAAATCCTTACTGAAAATGAGGATGTCGTCGAAGAACACGAGGACACACTTACGCAGCAATGCTCGTAGGAGGATATTCATTAGTGCCTGGAAGGATGAGGGCGCGTTCGATAGGCCGAAAGGCATGACCACGAACTCGTAGTGACCTTCATGAGTACGGAATGCAGTTTTGAAGATGTCGGCCTCGAACATGCGGAGTTGGTGATACCCGGAGCGGAGGTCCAGTTTGGTGTAAATGGTGGAGCCATGAAGCTCGTCAAACAATTCCTCCACTACCGGAATCGGGAAGCAGTCCTTGATTGTGGCCGCATTCAACTCCCGGTAGTCTACACAAAACCGCCAAGTGCCCTCTTTCTTGCGCACCAATAAAACCGGGGAGGAGAAAGGACTGTTGCTGGGCCTGATAATGCCCTGGGAGAGCATGTCTGCGACTTGGTTCTCAATCTCCGTTTTCTGGGAGTGTGCGTATCTGTAGGGACGCACATTGATTGGGCCTGTGTTTGGTTTCAGGGGTATCTTGTGGTCAAATGGGCGGGGAGGTGGGAGACCCTGTGGTGGTAGGAACACCGAATTGAATTGGGTTAGTAGACTGGATATTTGGGGATGTTGGTCATGCTTTGTAGGCTCAGGTGTGATGGAACCAAGGGTGGGGGAAGGGTTCAGGTGCTCGGAAGGAATGAGGTCGAGGATCTCCGCAGGGTCAATAGTGCGATTGGGGTTGGAATGTCTGCCCCTCAACACGTGGCGTTGCCCATTTGCCATGAAGACCATGATCTTGTCCAGGAAGTGCCATCCGATGAAACATAAGGTGTCGAACCACTGAGCTCCAAGGACTAGATCACACCCTGCTACTGGTAGTAGTAGAAAAGAGTTTGTGAACTCATAACCTTGAGCACAAATTGTAATATCGTGAGCAATTCCACAAGGGGTGAGAGCGTGGCCTGAAGCCGCTGTGAATTTCAAGCCTTCCGGTGGGTGAATGGGTAGTCCCAATTGTTGTACCACTGCTGGGTTGAGGAAGTTCATTGCTGCGCCACATTCGATGAAAATCTCTATGGGCAGACCCCGGATGGAGCCTTCCAAGCGCATCATGTCGCTGATTTTTGTGGTGGTGATGGCATGGAGGGGATACAGGGGGGTCTCTTCACTCTGTGCTTCTTGCGATGGGGACTGAGGGTGTTCCTCCTCCTGCGAGTCTTCCTGGGATTGGGGATAATCCAGTATGGCCATAAATAGCCTGCGACACACATGGTTGTCTGACCAGTGGTCGTCACAATTGAAGCAGAGTCCTTTGGCTCAGTGTTCTCTCTGCTCTGCAGGACTGAGGTGGCGGAAGGGAGGGGGTTTGGGGCTGGTGAGTTGGGAAGGGTTGGTGTTTGGAGTGGAGGTTCTACCTAAGGATGTGTGGGGAGCTGAGGCTTTGAAGTTTGGGTTGTTGGTGGGGGTTTGAGGGTTGTATTGGCTTCTCTGGTAAGAGTAAGGCTGGGATGGGCGAAGGATTGGGAGGTTTTGTTTGAGCTCAAGGTTTCTGGTCTCGTATAAGCGTGCGAGACGTTGAGCTTCCTCAAGGGTGCGGGGGTTGTGAGCCCGGATGTCATGTCGTAATTCCGACCTTAGTCCTGCTATGAACATGTGTAGCAGCTCCTGTTCCGGCCAATCTGATGCACGACACGAGAGTTTGGTGAAAGCTGTGATGAAATCGTCGACTCCATTGGTTTGTTGTAGGTGAGACAGCGCCCCCTTGATATCTGAAAGTGACCCTGCCCCGAAACGGGATGTGAGGGCTGCCACAAAGTCCTCCCAAGTGGCGTGGGGGTGGCGGAGCTCGAAGGAGTTCATCCAGAACGCAATGTCAGGACCGAAATGGAGAGCGGCCATTTGAATTCGGTCGTACTCGGGCACGTGGTTGACCCTTAAGTACCTTTCCGCCATGGCTAGCCAGCCGTAGACGTCGTCACCGTTGAAACGAGGTAAGTCGACCTTCGGAGGCCGGTAGGGAGGCTCGTTGGGGTGTGGTCTGGGTGGTTGTCCTTCGAACGTCAGGAAATCATTGTGAGTTGGAGGTGGGGAGGGTGGTGGTGGTCCGTTGGGGTGAAGTTGTTGTCTTTGGGGTGTAGGAGACATGGAGGGCTGAGTTTGTGGGATAGGTTGTGGGGTGAGCTGGAATTGGGGTTGGGATGAGGTATGGACTGGGTTCCGGCTTGTACTGGGGTGTTGGTGAGAGGCAGAGGGCTAGTGTGGTGGAGGTGTGAACATGGTGGCCTGGGGGTGGGGAGTGTTTGGGGTTGGCGTAAATGACCCAAATGTGAGTTGTGTGGTGGTTGGTCTGGTAGGATACACTGCTTCGGCCACCGGTGTGTTTTGGGTGTGCACAGTAAAACCCAGTGTGTTGTAGGCTGTCGGGGATGGTGTTGCTGCTGCTGTGGCCGTGGTTGGCGGTTGTGGAGGAGTGCCCCAATGATTCATTATGTGGTTCTGGAAAGCTGCTAGTTGATGGGTTTGAAAGGTTTGAGTTCGAGCTATGGCTGCCATGGTGTGCTGAATGTCCTCACTCTGTTGTTGGAGGCTATCGATGGCTGCCTGGAAAGTGCTGAGATGGTCAGTGGAGATGGTGTAGGAGTTGAGTGGAGTTGTGTGTGGTGTGGAGGTGGTGGTGGTGCCGGGAAGGGTGGGTACATGGTTGTCCGGTTGAGGGTGGGAGGGTTGGGTGTTTTGAATGCCACGCATCGGAGCTGGCTCTGAATACCAGATGATAGGAACGTAATTAGGAGAAACTAAAAACTAGGTAATTAAAGACTTTTCATTTCTTGCTTGCCCTCCTTGAGGCTCAACACTACATATATATGGTGGCTGCTCTTACAAAGGGAAACGAGCAGGGACCTCCCTAAACTAGAAAGAGACAAGGATACATTCACTGAAGAAGAAGACAACAGTTTGGGAGTGGGCAGCAGTGGCATTGCTCCTGTTCTTGAGTTGCAGACTTGCAGTATTTTGGCTGGAAGAGATGGAGTGGGCTTGAGAGGTAATTGGGCCTAGGCATTAGGATTAACCCCAACAATATACCACTAAAAGTTAGCATCATTGAGTTTGATTTACAAATGGAACACTTGCATGTAGTGCAACCAAACAAGCATAAGTTCCACCCTCGATACTTATCAAAGTCTCATGCTTTCCTTTCTCTGCAATGACTCCATCTTTCAGCACTGCTATTAGATCTGCACTCTTAATTGTGGACAGCCGATGGGCAACCACCACTGTAGTTCGATCCACCATAACTCGGTTTAGTGCATCTTGAACCACTCTTTCGGATTCAGCATCAAGAGCACTAGTGGCTTCATCAAGTAGTAATATCTTTGGTGCCTTCATTATAGCTCTTGCAATAGCCACCCTTTGCTTTTGTCCACCAGAAAGTTGAACCCCACGCTCTCCCACTAGTGTATCATAACCCTGCATTATTTGGTATACATATACTTTAACATTCAGAATCTTACATATCGAATTTAAATCAACTATATTCACATTGATTACATTGATAAATAGTTAATTCAATGCCTACCTGTTGTAAACTACTAATGAACTTGTGAGCATTTGCCAATTCTGCTGCAGCTATTATTTCAGCCTCCGTTGCACTCCCTTCCTTTCCATATGCAATGTTGGCTCGGATAGTGTCATTAAAAAGCATAGGCTCCTGGCTCACCAGCCCCATTTGTTGTCTCAACCACTTCAACTGTAATGTTTGCAATTTAATACCATCTAATGAAATGTGACCTGAATCAGGATCATAAAATCGCTGCAGCAATGAGACCACTGTCGATTTCCCACTTCCACTTTCTCCAACCAGAGCAACTGTCTGTATAATATAGCTCGAATTGGTAAGTTTAATATATATTTTTTTATGTCTGGAGTATGTTAACCAAAACGATATATAGAACAGTACACTACAGTTACCTTCCCATAGTGAATGGTCAAGCATAGATCCTGGAAGATTTGCACATTAGGTCTATTTGGATACTTGAAACTAACATGGTGAAATTCAACTTCTCCTTTCAAATTGTCTATAGTTGTTCCAGAGTTATCACTAGCATCTATTTTTGATTTCCGGTCAAGAATTGCAAATATGGAAGCAGCAGAGCTCTTTGCTTTACTTGCATCAGGGGCCATGGAGCCTTGTTGAGACAGTGCAATAGTTGTCAAAGTGAGAGCAAAGAAAACCTGCAATCCAAGAGAGTAAAATGTTAACTAAGGACTTATATGGGGTAAACTTGTTCTCAAGTAACGGCCATTGATACAAGGCAGAAACTTACTCGAAATACATCTTGGAATGTTGTCTTGCCTGCTCCAACAAGTCTAGCCCCAGCATAGAAACTGCATCCGTATACAGAAAAGTGCAAGAAGAATGATATCCCAAAGCCTATTCCACTAACTATAGCTTGCCTTATCCCTGCCTTAATAGGACCTTCACACTTTGTCTGGTATAACTTAATAACCTTTTCCTCAGCACAAAAGGAAGCAATTGTTCTAATACTCCCCACAGCATCGGTGGCTACTTGGCTTGCATCTTCATACATTTTCTGCAGTTTTTACGTTATCAGCAAATGAAAAACTGGTCATGTATGTAAAGTAGTATTCTTGTCATTAGTGAGAAAGCTTCATATATAGACACACACACACACACATATATAAAGTGGGATTTGGAGCAAAACCTTCGCATTTGCGCTTAATCCTTTGATGGCTTCGATCTGAAAATATGCACTTATTCCTCGTAGAGGCAGAATAACAAGGATAATAAAAGCAAGTTGCCAGTTTGCCAAAAAAGCAATGACCAAGCCAGCAGTAATAGTTGATGCATTCATTACAGCCAAACTGAGAGCATCACCAACCAGCCCTCGCAGAGAAGCTGCATTTGCTGAAAGCCTTGCACCAATTGCACCACTTGAGTGCTCAGCTTCATCAAACCAACTTGCTTCCATATAAACAACCTTCTCAAAGCACAGTGATCGAACTCGTCTAATTAACTTACATCCTGCTACAGCAAAAAAGTATGCTCTCATTGGATGTGCCAAGAGAGATACCACTCCAATAGCAACAAAGATTAATGCCCAAAACGTTGAGTCATTTCGGACCTGATGAGGTGTATCAAAGAAGCTCTTGATTGCGCCGGATATTAGCACCCCAAAAAGAGGAAAGACTCCCCCACAGATTGCTGCAAATATAGTACCAAGAAGTAGCAGTGGAATTTCTGTCTTGTTCAGAGAAGCCAGGCGGCTAAATGAGACTTCTGGATGCACTTTTGAAGATACAGCTGGAATGTCAGGTTCAGCAAGTGTTATTTCATGTATACCGGTCACAGTAGGAGCACCATGTGAAATTGAAAATGAGTGACTATGGTGACTACTATTTCCTATTTCTGATGACCCCCTACTTATTGATCTGAAGGAAGAAAGTTTACGGAAACTTGAGGAAAGTTCTGGCCTTTCCTGATCATTTTGCACATAATGTTCTGACACACTGCTAATTTCTTGCAACCTTATAAGTAGGCTATATGCACCATCTGGATCCTTAACTAGCTCAGTATGCGGTCCTGCTCGATCAATTGAAAACATCAGTATCTCCCTCACGCATAAATTAACAATATGTGATGAAACATGTTGAACTATTGACAGAAAAGTGTTGATAATTAGATGGGAGATTGTTAACAAATATATTTACCTTTTTCAATAATTTTTCCCTGATGTGTAACTGCAATGGTATCAGCATTCCTCACTGTGCTCAAGCGGTGAGCTACAATAAGAGTAGTCCTGTTAACCATAATTCTGTCCAATGCCTCTTGCACAACTCTCTCAGATTCTGCATCAAGAGCACTAGTGGCTTCATCCAAAAGCAAAATTCTCGGGTTCTTCAAAATTGCTCTTGCTATTGCAACTCTCTGCTTTTGGCCTCCAGATAGATGAGTTCCATGCTCACCAACCAGTGTATCTAACCCCTGAAAAAGAAAAAAGAAAAAAAAAAGTTAGAAAGAAAAATGTAAAAGAACCCAAAGACTGGAATTGTGGTAAATAAACTAAAGAGAAGGATACTTGAACAAAAGGAAGTAATTAACAATCTAAATTTACCTGAGGTAGTTTGTCTATAAATTTAGCAGCATTGGCCAGCTCAACAGCTGCTCTCATTTCTTCAGTTGTTGCACCATCCTTTCCATATGCAATATTATCTTTAATGCTACCTGTAAACAATACTGGTTCCTGGCTTACAAGGCCTATTTTCCCTCTGATCCATTTTAGTTGGAACTCCTTTAGATTAGTTCCATCAATAAGAACTTCACCAGCTTGGGGGTCATAAAATCTCTCAATCAAACTGATGACAGTTGATTTACCGCTTCCGCTTTGTCCAACTAAAGCAGCAGTTGCACCACTAGGTATCGAGAGAGAAAATCCAAGGAAAATTTGCTCATTCGGTCTTGCTGGATAACTAAAATAAACATCCCTCAGTTCAATATCTCCGCTGATCTCTTGTGAGTTTAGTCCTCTGGTGTCATACACATCTATAACTGGCTTTCTGTTAATTGTCTTGAACATCTTATAAGCTGCAGCTTGTCCAGAGGAAAACGCACTCACGCATGGAGATGCTTGCCCAAGAGAGCTGAACATTTAGCAAGAAATACATTGATCATATTACATTTATATCAAGCATAAAATTTGGAGTGTAGGGAATAGGAGGGTAATGTAAACATTTCTGAATCCACAGTAATGCAACTTACAAAGATCCAGTCAACACAGCAAAAACCACATTAAGGACATCTCCTCCATTGTACCCTTCTTCAATTATCATTTTGCCTCCATACCAGATAGCCAATGCATAAGTGCAGAACAGAGTAAAATTAACCGTACCAAGACCCACTCCTGATGCTAAGCCCTCTTGCACACCAGACTTGTAAGCTTTAGTTAAGGAGTTGTTGTACTTAGTTATAGCTTGCTTCTCCCCCGAGAATGATGCAACCTATATAAGGTAGAAACAGTGTTAATTATTTCCATAGAAAGAAAAAGTAGTCACGATAATTTGTCGTTTGAAGATTGAAGATTGCAGTGCATACAGTTCTGATTGAACCAATGGTCTGCTCTACCACGGTTGCTCCAACTGAATAAGCAGCTTGTCCACGGGATGCCAACTTCCTTATAGTGAGGCTCATGACAGCACCAGAAAGGACAAGAGGGGGAACAGCGGTGAGCATAACAAGGGTGAGAAGCCATCCCTTGGAAAATGCTATAACAAAGCCTCCTATAAATGTTGCAAATAACTGGATAAAAGTTCCTACCTGCAATAGGAGAATGAAAGAAAGAAAGGATTGTTAACTAATGTAGAAGGCAATAACTTTGGATTTTTTATGTGGCTTGGTGTCAAATTCATACTTTCTCCCCCATGGCCTCTTGAATGAGCACAGTATCACCTGACATTCTCTCAACAATTTCCCCAGTGCTGGCTTCCTTATCAAAAAAACCAACATCTTGTCTCAATATTGTTTTCAAGTATAAACTTCGTATTCGTGTAGCCTGTCTCTCTCCGGTGATCATCCAGCAAGACATCTCTGTTACACACAAAATCACAAGCAACGGAAGTCATTAGTTTTGAAAAAGCAAGACTAGTAAGCTAGCCAGCTATAATTAAGTTTTACGCCAGCAGTGCTTACGGAAAAATGCAGCAGCAGCAGCCCCTACAGCCAAGTAAACGAACTTTAGTGCATCCTGATGAGGATGGTTAACCAACCAACAGTAATTAATGAATTTTAAATAGTAAAATATACATTTACATAATTACATGTTTGCACGGATTTACAACTAACAAGTAGCAGAAATTGTTTGGTGCTGTGCTATGTTGTTGTGTCTATCCTCAATAATAGACCAGGGTAAGGACACTTGATAATTCCTTCCTTTGTTGACTATATTCTCCTTCTTCCACAACCCGAAATGGGAGAAGAAAGAGACAAGAGGGCCCTATGAAGAACGTGGTCAGGAATCCATAATAGAGTCCGACCTCAATGACTGGATTGATTGTCCAAATCTTCGCTCAATTTCCAGTTCAACATATACAATTTTGCAGCAATTTACAGACGACTATGTATTAGTAAGCACACATAACTTATATATATATATATAATAGATACATATTAAGCACCTATAGATATCTACATATTAAGCACCTATAGGACATACTATGAAGTATGTACTATACATTGTAAATTAGTGAAAAAAGAAAAATAACGATTGATCTTACCTGGGAAACAAGATGAACCACCTTTCTGCTATCTATAGTTTGTCCAAAGGTGTTAATCACTTCTGCCATGATGACAGTCATCAGAGGCAGACATAATCCATTTCCAATTGCGCCGATCGTACCAACAGACATTAAGATGTAATCCGTGGAATCAGCAAATGAAAAAAGCTTGTAGTATGGTACTGTATTGGTTGCTTCCTCCTTCCTCTTATTGCCTGAAGTATCTTCTTGGTTGTGTTTGGATGCTTTTGCGTTTGCTGATACGGTTTCTGCTGGCTTTGTCGCTACATCTCCATTTTCTTGATCATCAGCCATTGATTTCATTTATCGACAGCAGTAGCACTATGTACTAGTTGCTATATAAGATGAGAGCTGCAGGAGAAACAGTACGTTGTGCACTTTAGTCAGTGAAACAACAACAAAACCAATACGAGCGAGAGAAAATGAACTTGATTACCGGTTTTTCCAGATATTGGTTGATGAAGATTGTGTAAGCAGCTTAATCCCACACAACGAGATATTAGTTTTTCCAGATATCATAGTCTCTACTACACTGTAGTTGCGGGTCCATTTTTCAACGACAAGATATATTTCTTCATCGATAAAGGACAAGCGAAAGTAATGCATAATTGCTCGTGTCTTTGTTGACTCAAATTTTAAGATAGACACTAAGACGGCCGGGAGTGGAGAAGCGTTCACCACTTGAGGCCTACTTGCTGGAGTCTCGTGGAGAATACGATTCTTGCAGACAACTGCAAATGGACCACCTAGCATTATTCCAAATGGATTTTAGTTTTAGGTCTTTGAACTACTGCTTGTAGATGAGGATAGCTTGGCTAAATGTGTCGAGGTGCAAAGCTTGGGAATCAAGCATTCTTGCAAAGCTTGGGGTAGAGATGGTATGTATTACAGACATACCACAGGAGATTGGTGTGTATTCTATATAATATAGGAGAACCAAAGAGAGTTTCAATCTACCACCGAAAATATTACCAGCAAGATTCAACTTTGTTTGACCCCATAGCTAAGGATATCATTGTTAATCAGTATAGAAAACACATGAACTAATCTTTGCTGAGGTAAAATATTGTGTAACTACATTGCTACAGCTTTCAAGCTTCATGGCATGGACATTTCATTTTAGTTTACTTTGTTGCTCGATCTTTATACGCCCTTTCCCACTCCCTGTTGATCATTCATAGTAAATACAGTGTATCTTGAATATCTTGACCATGCTTACACCACACTTAACAAAAGAGAAAAGATGAACATATATCAAGATTGTTACTCCTATTTTGATCACCATGGAAGGTTTACGATGTGACATTCAGAGACAAAAAAGATGGGAATAAGTCTGGGAAAACATGTGACATTCTTACTGGCGCTGCAATGCAGGAAGTAAACAGTCATAAACCCGTTCCATCCGCGAGGTCACTCTGAGTTTATTTGCAGTTTGAAGGCTGGGCTTTGCCAGGTCAATAATATCCTGAGACAACCACTGCCATTCCCCAGTTGATTTCGCGTGCCCCTTGACAGCATGGTATAGGCGATCCAGACTATACAACAACAATCCGAACATGTCTAGAGCTTCTTTCTCCATCCCTTGATCGATAAAAGTTTGATACTGCATTATCCTCTTCTCAACTTCCACAACAAGTAACCTCCTCTGAAGCCTAGCAACTCGTCCCCTTCCTTCTGCTCTAGTATCGCGTTTGAACCATGCACGCACTAGCATTAGCAGAATGAGGGAGAGAAAGAATGCCGGTAACGCAGCTAGGATTGCAAAGTTTATCTCATTTGCTCTCAGAATCTGGTTCAGTTCAAGCATTGCGGTTTCAGTATCGAGTTTTAGCTTCTGAACCTGGATCAGCAATGCACGAGCCAGCTCACCATTTACAAGGTTATGAATAGGGTGTTCAAGTTCCTTTTCATACCTGTGCATAACTATTTCAAGCATTTCCTGATCAGATGCATTCTCTGGGAACTTTTGCCCTTTTGTCTGCTCACTGAAAGCCAACAACATTCTGTGCAGAGAATTAGAGGTTAGTTGCACTTCTTCAAGCTCCATCATTCCTTTGTGTCGTTGCCTGAATGTCTTAAAAAGTTCATCTCTAATAGACAGCAGCGGTTGCTCAACATGATCACGCAAGAAGTTGACGGTTGAATCCTTAGCTTCCTGAATCCAATTATCTATGTCATGACTTCCTGACAGACGACTATGTTTTATGAGCCACACAGAACAAACTGACAGGCCAACTGCACCACATGTATAGCGGATCCAATATTGAGTTACTCTCCTTGGTTTCCGATGTTTGTCAACTATAAAAGTCAAGTGAGATTCCAGTTTCTCCAAGTTTTGAGAAATCAAATTGATGGAATCCCTAATTTCAGAGTCTGTCCACTGGGACCTGTCTTGATTTATCTCAGGCAATTTCTCAAATACTAGCGGAAGTGAATAGCTTCCCTCAACAGACGAATTACTCGGGCGCATTGCATGGAGATGGCCAATAGACGCCTCTAATTTGAAGAACAAGTCATTAATTCTATCTAATAAGGAGGGCAACGAATTCTCTGGATCATTTACCAACTCTTCTCCGTACTTTTCAATTTCCATGTAAAACTGGGCCAAAAATGTGGCAAGAGCAGATCTTAAGCTAGTCAATATCGCTATCCTCTCAGAAATGTGAGCTGATGCAGAGACGTACATATTCTGTATGGAAGAATCCTCACCATCATATCCACGTATCAGCTGCATTGTACCATCAACAAAAGCATGTGGACCTCTCTCAAGCACCATAAACTTAACTTTTTGAGCTTTTGATCCCTGAAAATCACAAATGACAAAAATGCTTCTGTCAGTGACGGTGTATGTGTATCACATTATTCGAATGCATATAGAGAATAACAACAGCCCAGCTATATCATAAACCTCCTCTTCCCAAACAATCTGTCCTGTTTACTAGTATGGCTCTCCCTCAACTTGCTTCCTCTTCCTCATATATTCACTAATAAGCTTAGTACAGTATCTCATATTTTCCTAATTACATATCGGTAGATCCCTAATCTTATGTGCTTCAAGTCCACTAGAGCCTTCTACTTCCTCATATTTCACTCACGTTCAGCTAGTATCGGATAGTGTTCTACCTAAACATAAATAAATCACTAATCTTCTCTTTAATTTTTAATATGCAATGTGATGGATTTCAATCTTAACTGGGAAATTGTAGCAATGAGATATACTTTCCAAAACCGAATGCTTATTAACAGAAAGAAGAAAGCAAGAAATTGCTGACCTCAGCCCTAGATTCCCAAAACTGCAGGTTCTTCTGGACATTGTGCAAATTAGAAAAGGTGTGCTCCAGAATGTCATGAAGAACATCCAAAACTCTAGAGGCCTCCGTGGACCCCATCCGGCATGAGTCTATCAAATTCGCCGGCAGAGGGAGAGGCAGACATGAGCGGTGTCTCCGCCGTGACGCGGCGGCGCGAGCTCGAATTCTGTGGAGGAAATTGTAATCGGAAGAGGGGAAGAAATCGAGGACTCGGCTCCAGAGGTAGTTGGAGTAGAAGGAGATTAGGGCTTTGAGGTCTTTAGTTTCGTTTACCTCAGTCGGTGAAGCTGGACTGACCTCCATTGCAGGCAAAGCTTTGTTTCTCTGTGACTTTTGATTTGATTGAAAACGAACAAGAAAGAGAAACCTAGATCGCCGAAAATGGGTTCTACTTGGGTTGGGCCACTGGGCAAATTCGGTTTTGGGCTTTGCTGAGATGGTGGGTCTAGATCCACCGAGGGGTAAAACTGTCTTTTAATTATCATATAACTACGTTTCCGACATTTTCCGGCGCGGAACAGCGAAAAGACACTTTTACCCGTGTTTTTTTTTTCCTCGCTTGTAGTCTCGCATTTAATTGTTGATTTTTTTTGCATCATGTTGTGGGCTCAGTTATTTCCTGCACATTCACAATGGAAACAAGATTCTGTAGTGAATTCAAAGAGAGCTAAGCAAACTAGCCAAGCAGCACTCAAAGCCTAATTGAGATCAATTCTAAACGCCAAGTGACATTTATTCTATGTGAAAATGTTCGTTCTGTGTGAAAATCAATGGAATTAGGATAACTGTACGCTAATGCAAAATTCCTCCTAAGTCCTGAAGATGAAAATTACAATAATCATACAGAGAGTATGGTACAAAAACTATTGTACCAACCCAGCAACAGCTGGTATAAAGTCTGAGACTTGCTATCTTGCTGGTGCTGTGAAGTGGGAGCTAACAAACTCTAGGTCCCTTGTTGCGCAGTTGCTAAGTCAAGTTGTCATGTCCGGGGAACCATGGTAGTCCGGGTTGAATGCACTGTTTTGTTTCTGGAATCGGAACAATAGGTCCCAGAAATATGCGCCATAGGTCTAGTATGATCGTCACCAGCATTGCAGCACCCAGAGCATCAATGGCGGCTCTTGGCAAGTCCCATGCATCACCAGGTTTTTCGTCAATCCTGTGTGTATGGATGAACCAACATCAGTAAACTGGAGGTAAAGAATTGAATTGGTCATCATATACTTATCTTATGTATTACTTGCAGTTGTCTAAGATGATGTTCATTGCTTACCTTAGAAACATGGGAAAGCTAACAATGAAATAGATGGCATAAAACAAGCACCCAACTTTATACATAACCGCCCGGTCGACAAATTCATAATAAGGGAACTGCACATGTTCAAAGAAAAACGTCATTCTTACTTACAGGATCAGCTCACATAGGTGCGTACAAGCTTTCAGGGTTAAAATCTTATTATTAACAGGCCATTTAAAAGCAACAGTGTGCACAAACTATTTCTTAGTTCCATTATACTGTATGAAATTATATATCAAAAGATAAGTGCACATACTGAGTTGTTCCCATTTTTCTAAATAAACAACAAAAATCACAGGCTCACTCCAGATGTAATTGTAATGGTTAAGGGTAACTAAGAGACATTATTGCTGTATAATTCAGCTTGATGAAGCTGACATAGTTGTCTGAAGTTGATCCTGAGAGTAGAAGGTAATCCAGGATCAACTAGAATGCTGAGGGATCAGCAAGACTAGAGAACCATGAAGCCACAAGAATATCCCTACCTAATATATTGATAACTGATATACCACAACCGAAAATTAGGCAAAGTTATAAAAGGTATTGAATGATGTTGTCACATACGTTGGATATAGCTATAGTCTCCAGGTATGCTATGAAATAAGCAAAAGCCAATATCCATGCAGCCTCAAAAAGCAATTGAACTTGTTTTGGCATGTCAGCAATAGCATGGCGTAGTCTGCGAAGAGTCATGTTTGATCCGACATGATAAAATAGGAAACAAGCATGTGTGAGAAGGAAGGTAGTATGTGGTACCTGCATTCAAAGAAAGAGGTGAGAACAGGTAACTAGTCTATTACAGAGTGATACATGTTCTCTTGCTTACATTGTTCATTTTCCATGACGGGAAAGTATAGGAAGCTCCCAAAACCGTGAAGAAGTAATGGGTCCAAAAGTAATTCCCAACGTAGCTAAATAGTATTATCCACACACTGGCCTGTTTCAGTAGATAAATTATGTCAGTTCAGGCATAAAATCATCAGTAAAAATAAGAAAATTAAATCAAATGAAGTGCTAGTGGATGACTAGTGAGTGAGATTGTGAAAGGATAAGAACATTCAAATGACGAAAACAGAGAGTCACTAACAGTTTAGGCCAAAGATAGGTCCTTTCTATAATATGTTTGGCAGACTTCTTACGTGTTAGGTGTTTCTATGAAGATGATTAGTATCTAATATCTATACGAGCACGGTAATTGGGTAAATGCAATGCAAAAACAAAGTGGCATACCAAGAATCAGAAAAATGCAGAATTTAGAACTGAGTAGATAACAGGTCAACAATGCAGACACACAAGGTATAGATTTTCATTGTTAACCATATCATTAATCATAAAGAAGCTGACAAACCAAGTAAGAGTTTCACTGTTTGATGCCCTTCTCTTAATTACTACATATAGAGAAGTTCACCAAGGAAAGTACTTGCCTTGACCCAATAACGATCCTTCAAACACAAGCTTCTATCTGCCTGCAGAATAAAACAAACAAACAAAAGAAATGGGTGAGAACATAAACAACGTATGACTACTATTAGCCTAAATCCACGTGTTAAAATGAATTTCCATTACAATGCATAGCAAACACAGATCAAAATTCCGAGAAATTTAACCTGAACTCAGTAAAATCATTTACCTCTCCAACAAATAACATGGGCAACAAAAAAGAAGGAACAGCCGAGACCAATCCAATTAGCAAGTACTCCAATTCCGTAAAGCTCTGCCAATCACAACAAACCATACTTGATCATCTAAATTTGACTATCCAGATTTGCATTATAAATAAAATAATAAAATGAGTTGGAACCTCGTAGAGCTTGAAGGGGACGACGATGCCGAGGCAGAGAGTGAGCCAGAAGGGAGTGTAGAAAAGGAAGAAGAGCTCCCCCCACCGCTTGCTTGGATTCGAAGCCAGCCATAAGCTCGGAGAAGGAGAGGAAGAAGATGTTTTTTTACCTGCGCAATGCCAAACGCAGAGAGACCCGATTTAGGATCCGGATAGTTAAAGTTGAAGCCTTTGGTTGAAAGAGAAGTGGGACTTACCGCCCATTTTGGGAATCTGATGGGTTGAGAGTGCTTCACTCTGACTGAGCTCCTTTTGCGATTTGATGATTGAACTCAGGTGGGTTCTGTACTACTGGACAGACTGACAGTGGTTGAGATTAACTGGCGGCTTTGCGCTCTCAACAAAATGACAAATACATCTTTTATGTTCATTATTTACTCATCTGCCATTATTGTTTTATTTTATTTTAAAAATGGAGCCAATGAAGCTCTAGCGTACGTAAGATCGACGTGATGCCTAAACCTGTTAGTACAATTACACGTACAGAGAACGTCGCATGACTTGCCGTAGTTTTATTGATTGGTGTAAGAAAAGGAAAAAAAAATAATTCGGTAGCGCTGCCTAATCTCATTGTACAATCATTCCAAGTGAATGTAATCATATTGCGCACTAAATTGCTCAATATGTTTTATATGTTGATAGTTGTGTGTTTAGTTATATATAGTTACGTACACAACAGTTTTATGACTGGATGAATGAATTGAAAATGACTACAATTGTATAGTGTAATTACTTGTGTGCTTGTTAATCGTGTATTGCGTATGACAATGTGTTTCATTTTTTTTTTTAAAATGATTATATAAATAAGTGGTGTGTATGGTCCGGTTATGTATAAACTAGTCAATTTAAAATTTAATGTGGTAAAAATATTATTATTATTAAGATTTTAATTTTATTTATTATTATTTTTATCTAATTCACATACGGTCTTATTGTTTAATGCATATACGTAAATTACAAGATACAGTCAAATTTCAATAACGATCAAATTCAAACGATATATGAGTAGCTCTAAATCAACCAAATTTCGCAACAACATATAGTATGGTTTCCTTCTAAGTAATAATTTTGTGATATGTCATAATTTTTCATAAATTCCGATTAGTATAATGTCTCGGCAACTTTATCAGAGAATTTCTTATATAGAGTATTCTACTCATTGGTCAGAGTCAAACAATGCATGAAGACCAGCTGCATTGATTTACAGTGGAACCCCAGAAGCTATAACGATCAAGGAAAATCAAAAGACATTTCCAAAAAAAAGGTAAATCAAAAGATACAAAAACGCTCCAACAACGTTTGTCCCTTTCACGTTTCCACCCGCCACCTCTCCCTCTGCCCAGAAAGTATCCATTTTTGGCCTCCCCAGCACGCAGCTGTGTGCTTAATATAACATACCACAGTTCACTCCATTTAGCTCTTTACACAGAGAGAGAGAGAGAGAGAGAGAGAGAGAGAGAGAGAGAGAGATGGGTGGTAATGGGGGTGAGGCAGTGATTGTGTGCTGTGACAAGAGCATGGGAACAGGGATAACAGTATGGGACATAGACACAGGGGATCGTCTCCTTCACATAGCTTCCTGTGCTTCTCCTCCTAGGAGTCTGTTGTGCTTGAGGAACCAGTTCATTGTTGCTTCTCAGATTCACAGGCCTGGCTCTGTTGGCGGCGGGGTCATCTCCATGTGGCCCTTGAACAAGGTTATTACTTATTACCAACCGGATCTCTTTTATTTTCCGGCCATTTGGATCCATTTTGATTATTCATGCAGTCACTTTGATAGGCCTAATTGCATAGCGCTACAGTAATAAATCTCTTGATATGGTAATAGTAATCAAAATTAAATTGGAGATACAAGTTCTTTCATTCAATCTATTACCAATGCAACCTATGCAATTCAATTCATATTGATATGAATCGAAATTTATAAGGAGTTAAGTCGCGCATGTACTTGTTTTGAGCGCGTACTTATTTTCTATTGAATGATCACAAGTCGAGATATATGATTAGATTGCTTGCTTTTGTGTCTCAAACTTATGTTTAAGGCGGATAATATAAATTTTGCAACATTCTTTAGATCATTTTGGTATCTGCTAGCTCGCGCTAGGGGCTATTTTTCTTAACTTTTGATATAGCTATTGCTGTGCTCTCGGCTTTCATTCAGAATTCACAATTAGATTAGTTTGATACCAGTTCTTGCCTGTACTAGCTAGAATTGATCGATCTAATTGTAAATGTATGTATGTGTGAACTGAATCATTGACCGTGCGAAATTTGGATTGATTTTCAGTTCTTTAAGGTATCTCAAATGAGATACTTTTGAAGAAAATATATACCCTGGTTTTGGAATAATGGATTTCTCTTCATTTATGTGTAAAATGTTATCCTTAGGATCCTTAGGTACTTGATGCCTGATACCTTACAGAATCAGAGGTCAAAGTTCTAAGTGTATGTTATGCACTTATGTATGCATAGGGTTCATAATGATGTCTGTCCCCAGATTCAATCACCTCTTTGGGAGAGATCATTACATACTTTTGGTTCTTGAAATGGTCAGTATGTCACCCTCATCGTAAGAAAGAGAAAAATTTAGGCCAGGAGCTTCAGTCATCCTTTCATTCCCATGGCTAGTCAGCTTTACTTTTTAAGTTATTCTTCATATTATAGCCAAAATAAATTATATCTTCATATTTGAAGTTATTCTTAATGTTACAACATTTGATATGCTTATGATTCAGGTCTCTCTTTCCTTAACATGGTTTTTTGTATTCAATATTTTCCCAGCCTCAGCAGCCTCTTTGGAGCTACCCGTTGGAGGCCATTGTATCACTTGCATGCACAAAGGATGGTGTATATCTCGCCGGTGGTGCTCCATCCGGAAATGCATATGTTTGGGAGGTTTGTGCTTTGTTAATTATTCTTACCAACTCCCCTGCTTTTTTTTTAGTGAAAAAAGAAATCCTTAAAATCCTTAATCTTCAAAGTCCTTAAAAAAAGCGAAGAGGCCTTGGTATTGTTCGTCTTGGTGAAACTAAATAATGAGTTTCGAAAGTTTCCCACGTTTTTGAAGAAGTGGAATAAGTTAGGAATGTCAGCGCGAAAAAAGATTATGAAACTAGGTGGAGCTAGGCAGGTGCTAGGTGGTTTATAAAAGGGGCGATAGGGGGGATATATCTAGGCAGGACTAAAAGAGTGTTAGGCGGACGCTATGCGAGAATAAAAAGGTGCTAGGCGGGACCAAAAGGGTGTTAGGTGGGACTACAAAGATGCTAGGTGGGATCTAGGTGGGACTAAAAGGGTGCTAGCCGGACGCTAGGCGGGTTATAAATGTGTTCGGCGGACGCTAAGCGAGGTCTAGGGCGGGACTAAAAAGGTGCTAGGGGGGACTAAAAGAGTGCTAGGTGGGTTCTAGGCGGACTCGAGTTTCATTTGTTTTACTTCTTCCAAACCAAACACATGCATTTCCGGTTGGTTTCATTTGTTTGGGCGGTTTGTACTTTGTTAATCACTCTTACCAACTCCCCTGCTTTTTTCTAGTGACAAGGGAAGTCCTTAATTAAAATCTTCAATTTCTTCATATTAGTGGAACTCGGAAACACTTGCATGGAATTCAGAAGTCATGGTGGCATGTAGGATTCAAACACAGTTCATTATTTTAGACCCTTAATAAATTGATTTAATGTGCAGGTCAATAGTGGAAAATTGCTCAAAACTTGGCCTGCACATTGTAGTTTTTTGAACTGCATGCTGTTTTCTGATGATGGTTCTCTTCTCATTTCTGGCGCAGACGATGGCATGATCTGTGTATGGTCCTTGATTAGGTAATTAATAACTAATTAACTAGAGTTTGTACTATCTTTAGTAGTTTAATTAGCAGAAATATTTAGATGATAAATGCAAAATTTTGTCAATTCTAATAAGTTTGGTCAAAGTTTGCTAGATGTGGAAGATAACGAGAGCTTTCCCTCATTACTAAATTATTCAATGGATCACAAATCCTCTATAACTAGCCTGTCAATTACATCAGGGAGCTCAAGATTAGTCCTAGTATCAAGCTCACTTGATGGCTCATGCAAGGTTACCAAACTCATCTTAGCTTATACTTGTAACCAAAGTGTTTCCGATTTATATATCTGGTTACTGACGACAAAGTATTTGGTATTTCAGGTTTGGGATTTAGGCTTAGAGAAGCTTCTGCAAACTCAAGTTTATCCAATAGCAATAACTGCACTTGTTCTTAGCCCAACAGAACAGCTCTTTTTCTCTGGTAGTATAGATGGAAGAATTTTTGTGAACCAACTCGAAATTGGACTGGTGGATGATGACCCTTTGTTTGCTGTTGAAGATCAAGCAGTTGTGCTAAAAGGACACAAGTAATGTATGGTGTTTATAGTTTCTCTAAATCACTGGACATAAAAAAATCATTTAATTTGTCCACATAAATCATTCGTATATCACATTCGGTTTTGGTGACAATATCTTATTAACAAACAGTTTCATACTAATTCAACTTTAAAAGTCGCAGAAATTTGATTATGTTGTTCAGGTATTACTCTAAGTAGTTGCAACATTTTGCTCAATTTTTTATTTTAATAACCTTCTGGTAATTGCATGGTGTAGAACTATAGATATTACATAAATCTCCAATAAGAGTTGTATGTTTCCTCATATTCGTATTTTACATAATTTGCTAAAGGCTCCAATCGACCATTGATGCAGTGGATCTATTACTGCATTGACCTTCTGCCAATCTGGTCTGGTATCTGCATCTGAGGACTGCACCGTCTGCATCTGGGATGTCAACACTGGGGCAATCATCCGTAAATTCGACCATCAGAAAGGTAAAATCTATATCTTCTGCTGTCTTTTGTTATCAGTCCTGTTTCTTTTAGAAGGTTAGAGTCTATGTACGTTTTGCACATTTCACTTACATATATAGTTACATTATGAACACTTTGCTTTCAGAACATGAAATGAGTAATATTCATGATGTTGCTTAATATCCAGCATCAGCTGTGATTACCTCAGCTAAACGTGGCTTGTGTATTTTAATCTACTACTGAGAGGCTTAGGTACTAATTAGTGAACGTATTATGTCAGTTTACATTGTTTATTGTAGAAGCACAGGGTTTTGTAATATCAGGATTGTTGTTCTCATCTATTCGCAGGGGCTGTAACTAATCTGGCAGTGATCCCACGGTCCTCACTGCTTCCAGGGCCAAACCAACGGAGAGGGTTTGGTCTTTCCATACTTGAGAAGTATCCTCGGCCTGCCAACTCATCTAGGGGAGACATGAGTATCACCCTTGCTTCTTCATGCCAAGTCCTGAAAGAAAACCAGACTGCAATCGATATTCAAACCACTCATTCATGCCACCAACACATATATGACATGGAGGTCTCTCTCTCTCTCTCTCTCTCTCTCTCTCTCAGATCCTAGATGTTACTGTAGAAATATATGCACTAATCTGGCAGTATGAGCTAAGAACTAGATCAGTTATCAAAAAGCATTTTTAGCTTATTGTTGTGCAATGTGCATGGGCAGAAAGAATGCACTCCTGCATCATTGGAACTGAAATTGGAACAAAGTTTAGCGGAGCGGACGTGGGCGACAAGAATGGCAAACCATGTAATGGACATGAATAGGCACCTTCAGTCGCGGTTGTTAGATTTGATGCAGAGCAGCTTTTTATTGTCCAGGTCTACTGAAATGGATTCACCTTCAACAAAAAAGAGAAAGACTACTCCCGTGTCCGAAAGTCCAGAACTACAGGAGGTAGAGCAACCCTAATAGATATCCTCATGTAGGCATATTACTATGTCCCTTCTGTTTTCCTCTATAGAGCTTGGTAGCTTAGCTTAGCAGGTTTTGCTTGGCTACCTTACCTATCCTGACCACAGTAATGAAACTAGTTCTCTCAATATATCAGACTATCAGTACTATACCAGTTTTACTATACCAAAATACGAGATAGATTTTCCCAAATGGTAAGTCATGATACTAAAATTTTTACAATATGCTTTCCCATCATTATACCTTTGCAATATGCTTTGCTATCATCACAAATTAGTGAAAATATTATGCAATGCAATCCAGAAACTTGCAGTTGATACTGTCATACTGTGGGTTATAATTGTCATTCCCTTTCTATTTTCTTTTAGATATAATTAGTTTTGGGCCGTCCTTGTTTGTGCCTTAACACTGGTACCTTAAATATCTCTCTGATAGTTCGTCAACTCGTCACAATACCAAACCCTAATTACGCAAAACCCCCCCTAAACCCTGATCCAAAAACCGAAACGCAGCTATGGCTATGCAAATTATAGGTTTCAGCAGGGTCCTGCTCATCGCTGGAGCATGTTACACTAGCTCCATCCTCGCTCGGAACGGCAAATTATCCGACGTGTTCACTGAACTTCAGGCTTGCAAGAAGTTCAGGAGAGCAAGAAGGTGATTCTGATAAGATTGCATCGCAGATGTATAACCGATTGCTTGAAGAGATACGCTCTTCACGACAAACAGTTGTATTGAATGCGAATGGGCCGGGGGTGCCGGCCAAGCTAACCTTGCATCACTTATAGCCCTAGGGGCAACGGGTTACGGTTACATGTGGTGGAAGGGTCGTAAGTTCTCGGACCTCATGTATGTGGCAAAGCTTAGTGTGGCTGCTGCTGTTAGCCTGTAACAAACATGACAAAAAGTCTGGATACTGTAAAAGAAGCTGTTGAGAATACAAAGAAACACCTGACGCAGACAGTCCAGAATTTGGATGATAATTAAAGTGCTGGTACAAAAGAACTCTCGCAGAAAATTAAGGATGATGTTGCTCGGTTTGGACTCTGACATGCATGAGTCAACTGAAGATCAACCTTTCTGGTTTGAAAAAGAAGCTCTGTTCCTTGGAGAAAAGGAGGATTTCACAAACATGGATATTGCTTAATTACCTCTGCAAAGTTTTTCCGCAAATGACTGGAGCCCTGCAGGAGCAACTAACACTTCAAGATAATGCCCCGCGCGGCCGATTGCTCTCATATCCTGAACAAGGCATGATGGGGCTTAAAGAAATCCTGCAAGATAATTTTACCAAGTTGGAAGAGCCTCCAAAGAACTTGCTGCGGCCGGTGTCAACCAAGTGTTGATTAGCGCTAATGCCGAGTACGTGTTTTATATTTTTCGGAGCTTAGGATTATAGTGAGAATGAAGTAAATATTACTTTAAAGCTTAACGTTATTTTGTCTACTGTTCTGTTGAACTACTATAAGGTGAAGTTAATCGATGGTGTATTGGTAGCCAAAAAAAAAAAACTGATTATGTAAGCTTCTCTGAATCTCTGAGGTACCTGAAAGGCTGAAACAAGAGGAAAACCCGGAAAGATGAACTCCATCTTTTTTATTTTTACATGCTTTGGCTCTTTATTTGGGCATTATAGTTTTCCCTAGCTAGGTTAGGAAACAGCTGGTCCTCCATATATATTCTCCTAGAATTAAAACTTGGCCTCCATTATAAGGAGTTCTCCTTTCTTACATATAATTCGTGTCCAACCTTTATTCCCACTCCTCTATCAATCTAGCTTGTCTATTCTACTAGATGAAGGATTAGTAGTCTTTCTATATAAATGACATGGTTGCGCAAAGTAAACACATCGATCCTTAGTTGAGAGAATATGCGACGACCGTTGAAGCATAGTACTGTTCTGCATTTTTTATATCGAAGGTTGAAGCGTGGTCGGAAGCGGTCTGCTCTACCGCGGGAACTCTGGGAGAACATCTATAAGCGATTGCCAACGTCTGATCGAATTCGTTTTGCTTCAGTCTCGAATAATTGGCTCTCCATGGCCACCGCAAAGCCGCCTCCTCCTCCTGTGCTTGATCCATGGCTCATGTTTCGTGGATCCAATAAGTTTTGGTCCGTATCACAGAAAAGGTTTTATAGGTTCCATAATACAATAGCAATAAAAAAAAAACATAAAATTCTTGGAGCTTCTGATGGTTGGGTGCTTATTACTGAGCAGCATCCGCAAGAGTCCCTCATCCTTGTGAATCCAATCTCAAATGCCAACGTTATGCTACCACCAATAGAGTATACACAAATCCAAGACATGAAGAAACTCCTTGTTGTAACCTTTGGTGATTCAGTTATCCCAGCTGGTGTGTTTATACGTACTCCTCAGAAGTCAGAACTATCTTATCAACTGTATTTGTGACAATGGGGCATGGATCTTTTCCCCAGGCGGCTACTCCGATGATGTGTTGTTTTACAATGGGAAACTGTATAACTTGACGGTCCGAGAATATTTGGAACACACACTATGGCCATTACTGTTCATATCTTGAATGAACAATTGGATTCCCACGGAGAACATACCTATGTTGTTGAAAACATGGGCACTTCCAGCGCTGGATTATTAGAGGTCTACTTGGTAGGATCTTGTGGAGATCTCTTGCCTGTAAAGAGATTCCGGCATCCAAAGAGATTTGAGGTCTTTAAACTACTACTTGTGGATGAGGAGAGGTTGGCGCGTTGTGTCAAGTTGGAAAGCTTGGAGGGTGGTCAAGCATTGTTTTGGGGTGTTGATGGATGCAGCATTTTTGTACCAGTTGGAAAATTTTCACAATTTGAAGAGAATCACATATATTTCAGTGTCATGGGACATGACCAATCATATAAAGTTGGTGTGTATTCTCTAAAAGATATAAGAGCTTCAAAAAAATGCACAACCTACCACAAAAATTCTTTCAGGAAGAATCAACATGGTTTTTTCCCACCATTAAGGATTCCTTTGTTGATCGGGAAAGGCTGAAGGGCACTAAATCCTTGTGGTAAATCTGGGGTGCCTATGTACGCATATTTCAAGCTTCGATCATGGACGTTTCATTTGAAATTACTTTGCTGCTTTTATCGTTTGGCTACACAGTATGTTGTTTTTGTTTTTATTTGAGGGATTTTAATTCATGGCACCCCATTTTGGATCAAAGACGTTTCATTTTATTTGCTTTTAACGAACAGAAATAAAAAAATTGTTAAGCAAAAACCCGAAAACAATACAAAAAGGTAATTTGATCTTGTACAATACTATATTGAACTACTTACCATATTATTTAGAGAAAATTACTCAAACAGTGTCTCAACTTTACTTGACTATTAACATATGTATCTCATCTTTCTAAAATATCAGAACCATGTCTCAAGTTTTATTCCCGACCCAATTTCGATATCTGAGACCACTAACACCGTTAACCCTGTTAACTTTTTAGGGGCAAATTCGTCTCTTCATTTTTCCACCAATATCTTCACTTTTTCCCGCCAATATCAGTATCAAATGAATCAAATGTAGGGATTTTTAGCGCCAATTAACCAAACTGACCATATGAAGTATACTTGCTGGGATCTTTTTTATATTTTAGAGATTTGGTATAAGCTGCTGGGAACATTTAACCACAATATTATTGAAAGTTAAAAGCAAGTTGGTACTCAACAACTGGATAATTAATTCCATGTTTTGCGATATATTACAATAGCCATAAAATTTGGCATCAAATGGCCCAAAATAAGTTCATAATATGGTTCAAAAACATGGTGCCAGATAAAAACTGGGGTTCATAAAATCCCTAATTCCAACAAAAACAAGAAAACTGGAAACTAAACAAATTGCCTATTTCCATAATGTTCTCATTTCGGAGGTAGTGGTTTCCTATGTCAAATCACTTTGTTCTTCCTTTGTCCGGTATACATAGATGATGAAGTCTGTTGAGTAGACTGCATGACATAGGAAACACAAATCAATATAAAACCACAACTAACACATCAAATAAAATGAACTTTAATAACACTAATCACATGTGTTTGCTGAACAACATTAGTTGATTGTTGTGACTGCATAACATAAACAAAGCTAGGGGCTGGAACCCCTTCTTGAGCCTGGGGCTGCACATTATTGGCTGGAACATCAACATGGGGTTGCACATTAGGGGCAAGACCCTCCTCTTCAATTGGGGGCTGCTCATTAGCATTGAGAGCCTAAAAAAATTTCAACCAAAATCTCATACTCGTAAAATACAATTTAGAGAAGCAACAAGAAAGATAAAACTCAAAGTTTTTACAAAGCCACAAGCCCACAGCACATCCGAAAAAAATTAGGATACATTATACTTACCACAAAAGCCTCAAAGTTTCTCTTAGCCTTTGTTTGGCAAGCTGTAAGTTTCCGATGATAGCAGACCCCAAAAACCTATCACTAAGATAATTTATAGCATTCTTACTTTGTAATAAAGAATTGTAAATGGAAACAAAAACTATATCAATTGAACCCACCCAAAATTCTTGGAAGACTATAGTACTGGCATCTAAAGCTATTCATATCTAAATAGACCTCATTTCAAAACCTATGACACAAACCAACTTCCCAACAAATGAAACTAATATTAAGTATTTAAGCACCAGCTCATCAACCCCACGCGTCTCGTTTCAATAGTTTCAAGTAATCTAACTCAAACCTATATCTTTATAAGACAAAAGCCTATTATTAGTCCTATTGCAAATAATCTCCTCATTCTCTTCCTTTCTGCTTCTGCCTTCAAAAAGTTCCATTTTTCTAAAGCTTAACTAGCTTGCTACCAGCAACATCTTAATTTGATAATATAATTATCAGAGACCAAAAAGATCGAAGATACATCGACTCATCCCATCTGCCAATGTCAATGTGTTTATATAAATATATGAACAAGCCTAATCATGGTGTTGATTTGTCGTCGACGTCCACCCTCTCTAATGATCATATTCCTCCCTTAGTTATCAACTACCATACCACCACCCCAAATAGACAAACCAAACTTCATATCACTATGCAAACAGCCCCACTAAAATATACTCCTATTCAAAAATTGCCAAACACCCAAATCAGGAACCTAATAAAATAGTAAACCAACAACCATACATCGAACACAGTACTCTGATCATTATTAACCAATCCCAACATAAACACACAAACCCAAACACCTCAAAACCCTAAAACAAACCATTCTTTCTCCTCCAATTTGATTCTTTTTCATACCAATTGATTATAAAGACGAAAAAAATAAAAGTTACAAAGGGACAATTTGATTTTAGGGTTTTACCTGAGAATGTTGGTGGCTCCCCATCCACACGAAAATATCTCCAGTGAGTTGCCATGATGGCAACACTATCACTCATAGAGAATCGAATCTCTCCAACTTAGTTTGAAATTAAGTTAGGAAAGAGAGAGACCCGATGAGAGTGTAAGAGAAACGATGGTTTGATCAAGTTTATTTTTTCAATGGTTGGGTTGAGTTAGATGATTTTGGAGATTTTTAGTAGGGTTTAAGTGAAGGGACAAATTTGCCCCTGAAAAGTTATCGGAGTTAACGGTGTTAGTGGTCTCAGATACCAAAATTGGGTCGGGGATGAAACTTGAGACATGAATCTGATATTTTTAAAAGATGAGATACATATGTTAATAGTCAAGCAAAGTTGAGACACTGTTTGAGTAATTTTCTCTATTATTTACCTTGTTTTAATTTGTTGACAAAAGTCGGTGAAGTGTCGGTGTTTGTCTCTCTATCGCCGCCGCAAAGCCTCCTTCTCCTCCTCCACATGTGCCGGAGTCATGGCTCCTGTTTCGCCGCACGAGTGAGTTTTTGTCTCTCTCAGTTGGAAGAGTTTACAGATTCAATAAAATAATACCAAAAGAACATAAACTTGTGGGAGCTTCAAATGGTTGGGTGCTTACTCAACATCCCGAATGCAATAGTACACTTACCCTTGTGAATCCAATCTCAAATGCCACAATCATTTTAGCACCAATAGAATGTAATCGAATCCAATACATCAAGAAGGTCCTTGTTGCGACCTTTGGTGATTCAGTTCTCCCAGCCGGTGTGTTTATTTATACTGATCGAATCGAACGATCTTAGTGCATGTCGTTGTGACTTTGGGCCATTGTGGTACCTCTTTCTTGAAGACTTCAATTAGTTCAGTGATATGTGTTATTTTACAATGGGAATATATATATTTTGGTGATCCAGTCATCCAGAATTCCAAGACAATTCTTACTGCTCTTGGCGTAAATGAACAATTGCAGGTCCTTCCAAGTCGCCGTTATGTTGGCCAAGACATAGAAATTGAGGATGGTCAAGACATAGAAACTGAGACATGGCGGCCTGCTTGGTGGAGTCTCGTGGAGATCTCTTGTACGTAGAGAGACAATGCTCGCAGCATGGGCAAACGACTGGATTCCAGGTCTTTAAAATACTTCTTGTAGAGGAGGATAGTTCCGTGCGCCGTGTCAAGTTGGAAAGCTTGGGGGATCAAGCATTGTTTTGGGGTAGAGATGGCTGCATTTCTGTACCTGCAGGTGGAAACCATTCACTATATGAAGAAAATTACATATATTTCATCAACATTTTATCTGAAGTTGGTGTCTATTCTCTAAAAGATGAGCGCATCAAACGATACCACGGCCCACCAAGTAAATTCTTCCGGAAAGAATCAACTTGGTTTGTCCCCACGACTAATTAAGTAGCCAATTGTTGGTTTTTTTTTTTTGACTATCGCAAAGGGTATTCCAAAGGCTTTTTAGGCCCAAGGACTAATCTCTCGGGGGAGGTCATCTTACGGGGACATTGCAGCCCCTCCCTGACCACTTTGCTTTCATGGAGGATCGAACACCCGACTTGGAGTGGTTACCAGTATGGGGTGCCCGACCACTACACTATCCTTAGTGGTTAATTGTTGGTTTGAATAGGGTAAACCGGAACTAAATCCTTGAGTTAAAATCTAAAATTTATGTGTGCCTACACCTTTTATGCTTCATAGGGTCGTTTAATATTGTTGCTCTTTTTTCTGTATGGCCATATTTAATCGCATGTACATCAATATCTTGAACTTCTCTGTGATCGTGTTTTACTTACAATCCGATTCAATCAGGAAATCCTATTATAACTCTAAACAATAATTTAGAAGGACTGTATTTTCGTCCATATATGATCACTCTTAGGTTATATGGAATAGTTATTCAGAGGGTTATTATAGTCAATACATATATATAGTGTGTTTTTTTTTTCTTTGGTCGCAAAATAAAGAAACCCTGTATAAAACCCTAGTATTAAAAGCCCTCTCTTGTTCAATCTCTCTCTCTCTCTCTCTCTCTCTCTCAGACACTTGAGAAGCTCTGTCACCGCCCACTATGGCTCAGTTGAACACCATGTCCGCTTGCTTGCCAACCAACTTCGTCTTTCTGGCTCCAAAATCAGGTACATTTTTATTTTATCGAAACAAAAATGGTGTCTTTTGCTTATGGGCTGATGGAGTTCAAGATAAGATCATTAAAGACTGAAGCTTTTTGCTCAACTTATTCTGGGTTTTGTTTTCACAGAAAGCAGAATCAATTCAGATGCATAAAGTTTGATTCTTTTTACTTTTTTCAATTTGAGGAGAAATTAATAACACCCAGAAAAGTAGATGCTCAAGCTCTGAAACAAAAGTGCTTGGATTGCAGTGTGATTATATGTTCTGATATCAATCTGTTGCTGTTTTTTGTTTTTGAATGAGCAGGGTTGAATTTATGTCATGGTGGAGTTGCTTGTCAAGGAAGATTATCGTTTCAAGAGGTATATCTACCTTTACCACCATTGCCTTGTGTTATATGTCGATTTTCCATTTCCTTTGTATTTGTAGATGGTGATTTCCATGTTGATTTGTTCTTGGTGGCCTTGAAATATCATTGTTTAACTTGTTTCCGCAGTTGGGGGCGAGAAAGAGTGAGCTACTGGGAAATGCATTTGCTGTTTTGAGTACCAATGGAGGTGTAACTAGAGCTCGCAACCAAGGTCAGGCATGCTTGTCATTGTTTCTCTAAAGGATTTAAAATGAAATGCCAAGCATGATATTTTAGATTGAGATTCACTCATTCATGCTTTCTGATTAATAGACGTCTGAGAGTTAGTCTTGGAATGCATGTAGTTATTAGAGCAGCTTTGCCTAGTTACAGTGAGACAGAAGTAGCTGAAAAAACAAACAAAAAAGGATTGCGTGGCAAATTGAACAAGGTTGTTCTGGCGTATAGTGGTGGTTTAGACACATCAGTCATCGTTCCATGGCTAAGGTATGCTCTTTGTTCGTAAAAGCACATTGGCCTTGTAGTAAACATCAGCCATGTGTTTGATACTTTGCATAAGTGTTTAAAGTTTGCAACAACCATTTTTTTGTTTTTGTTTCAGGATGGTATGATTTTGATTGAAGCATATGATTGGGCTTTAAACATAGTATTAGCTAATGTGCATTAAAAGCCACCAAAGCATTAGCACAGCCATAGTGTAGTGGTACCAATAATTGCCTGATTACATAATTGTAATTTTTCTATACTTCTTTCTGTGTTGCATACCTCCTCCGTCATTTGTTTATTGGAATTTCGAAACACTAATACCTTACGCTCAGTGTTAGTGTTTATTGCTTCATATTGCATATGTTGTTTCACATCTTTTCTCAAGCAGTTCATATACAAGCTTTATACTTTTGAGCCAATAGTATGCCATTATTGATCTGTTCAATTACTTTTTATTTGCAGGGAGAACTATGGTTGTGAAGTTGTTTGCTTCACTGCTGATGTTGGTCAAGTAAGTTCGGCATAGCAACATCTATTTCAGATCTTTCTCATATTGTTTCAAGCAATGACTTTAAGGTGGTAATTGTTGGTTCTGACTTTCATGCACTCCCTATTCTAAAAATATTAGGGTATAAAAGAATTGGATGGTCTGGAACAGAAGGCCAAGGCGAGTGGGGCTTGTCAGTTAGTAGTGAAGGATCTTAAGGAGGAGTTTGTGAAAGACTATATATTCCCTTGCTTGCGGGCTGGTGCAATCTATGAGAGGAAGTACTTGCTGGGGACCTCAATGGCTCGTCCTGTTATAGCTAAGGTAATCTCTCAATCTTATGCTATTTATGTTGGTTTCATTATAAACTCATTTCCTTTGTTAATTGCTAATAGCGCAGCTGAATCAAATAAAAAGAATCCTTTTGGTTTTCTTAACAACTGCATTTTCTCTTCCTGGAACAGTTCTCTGTTTCAGGTAGAGTTGGGAATAGCTTTAAGTGGCTAAATTTCAGTACTTTCCAGGTCATTTATTGTTGTCTCAGTTTTGATGTGTCATGATATATCTATATTACATCCTGAATACAGGCCATGGTAGATGTTGCCAAAGCTGTTGGGGCTGATGCTGTAGCTCACGGATGCACAGGGAAAGGAAATGATCAGGCCTGTTTAGCACTAAACCATTTAATTTACACCATCATACTTGTTTCTGTTCTTACCCAACATTTTTTGTCTGTTTAGGTTCGGTTTGAGCTGACATTCTTCGCTCTTGACCCCAAACTGAATGTGGTGGCTCCTTGGAGGGAGTGGGACATTACGGGTAGAGAAGATGCTATTGAATATGCTAAGAAGCATAATGTGCCTGTCCCAGTAACAAAGAAATCCATATACAGCAGAGATGGGAACTTATGGCACCTTAGTCATGAGGTAGTTTTTACAACTCTTTTTCAGTTTTGTTTCCGTTAGTTCTGGATGCATGCGTCTTGCACTATAAAATCTGAAGTGGTGGTATGTTGGAGCCAGAATCGTAATGTTATGTTTAGGCTTTTGTGATTGGTAGTAACATTTGTGGTAGTAATATTTTGGTGTCAGTGTTAGTTCGATACTCCCAGTCGACAGTTGTGCTTGTATTCCAAAGGATCAGTCTGAAGTTCTAATTCCCCTTCCCTTCATGTCATAACTGATGATTATAAAGGTTGTAGTCGTTTACAGACATGGAATATTCCCTGAACATTAAGGACAGGATTAGTTCTGACATCTGACTATGTTTGCTTGATGAGTTTAGGTATTAGGAGAAATGTAAAAGGTTAATCTTTTTGATATAATACTTGCTGTTTCAGTTCTGAATTGTTAATCTTCTCTTTGACAAAGGGTGACATTTTGGAAGACCCAGAAAATGAGCCGAAGAAGGATATGTTCATGTTAACCGTCGATCCAGAAGATGCACCAAATGAACCTGAGTAAGTTGCAGTTCAACTTTGTTTATTTGCCAAGTATAATTGCTCAATTGCTACAAAGAAAGAGTTTATGTTTTTAATTATGCTCCCATTTTCCTATAGGTATGTAGAAATTGGGATTGTTAAAGGATATCCAGTTTCGGTCAACGGACAAGAGCTTTCACCGGCTTCTTTGCTTACGAAGCTTAATGAGATTGGTGGAAAACATGGAATAGGTCGTATTGACATGGTTGAAAACCGTCTCGTTGGCATGAAGAGCCGTGGAGTCTATGAAACTCCTGGAGGCACCATCCTATTCGCTGCTGTACGGGAGTTGGAGTCCTTAACTTTGGATCGAGAATCAATACAACTTAAAGACACAGTTGCCCTCAAATACGCTGAGCTGGTCTATGCAGGCAGGTGGTTCGACCCACTTCGGAAGTCCATGGATGGATTCATGGAGATCATCTCTGAGACAACAACAGGATCAGTAACTCTAAAATTGTACAAGGGTTCTGTCAATGTGACTAGCCGCAAGAGTCCATACAGCCTGTATAGGGAAGACATCTCTTCATTTGAGAACGGAGATATTTATGACCAAGCCGATGCAGGTGGATTTATCAGGCTATACGGTCTCCCCATGAGAGTGCGGGCAATGCTCGAGGACGAGGACGAGGACGAGGAGTGATTTAATTCATTTGTATTGTTGGTTGTTTAGAATAACTGAGGACTCAATCCTATTTGCTATTTGTAATCTGGGGTGTTTTTGTACTAATTTCTAAGTCTTGCCCTGTAAACCATAAAAAAGAGTAAGGTCCATAATGGTCTTTTCCTAAAACAAATAGTCCACGTGTCGAATTTGAGGATTAACCTCTAAACCTCACCGCGGCGGGCTCGGTTGCCGTGAGAGGAGTCCAATCGCCAAGAGGCACGTGTACGCCGAGCGAATCTTACAAGGTTCTCACATGTCCATGGGCTGTTGTTGCAAGTTTGGGCTGCTAAAAGAAGAGGCCCAATACGACCCTTATCCCCTAAGATCCAAACACCATCCAAATTCAGTGTTACCAACACCACCCATGGCGCTTCGCTTTCTATCTCAGGTTCCGGTGATGTCACCCTTCCAGTCATCTGCCAAATCCGGCAACCAAACCTCCTCCGTCAGGATCCATCCGCCACGTGTCATCCACCTGACGAAGAAGAGCAAGAACAATAGAAAGGCACCGCTCCTCGCTTCAATCAAAGCCGTCGACGAGGAAAAAGGAGAGCCCGTGGAGTTGAGCGAGCTGGGGGCGGAGATAAAGAAGGAGAAAGAAGGAGGCGCCGATTTGTTTAGCGGAGTGGCGGAGGAGGTTAGGGAGATAGAGTGGCCTGTGTTTGGTAAGGTGTTGGGGACCACCGGAGTTGTGCTTGGGGTTATTGCTGGCTCCAGTCTCGTTTTGCTCACTGTCAATGCCCTTTTGGCTGAGCTGTCCGACCGGGTTTTCGCCGGAAAAGGGGTTCAGGATTTTTTCGGCTAACAGAAAATGTACAATTTGTTCTTTTATGTTGAATAACACATTTGTATATTGAAAATTTTGAAGCATAATTTCGAGGAGTTGTTGTTTCACTTGCTTACAAATGCTAAATCATGATCCAGTGCAAGAGTTGTACTATAATATTGTGAGTATCAACACTGTCGAGTTTGCTGGATTTGCTTCTCATGGAATTGCACGACATGTTGTGGTTTTTGTGCTAACGGTGTCACGGCATGATGGCTTGGAAAAGCAAGAGGGTGTCCAAGCAAAATTGGATTCTTTTTGGGATGTGGATTGTTAACTTTGAGATACAGAGGCACATGTGGATGGATTGCTGCAGTGGCTGTACCTGATTTTGAGTTAGACATTTTTATCGCTCACTCATGCTTTGGGCACCTTCCTCCTCTTTGCTGCATTCAATTTCTTCTTGGTTCCTGAAACCAAAGGGCTGCAATATGAGGAGGCTGACAAGTTACTTGCTTCCAAGGCCAAGACAAGACCTTCGGTTATATTCTCAAAGGTTTCCAGACTCCGATTTCTTTTTTCCCTTACATCTTGAATTTCTGCTTGTTGCCTATGGACTGATTCTAGTATTAGGAGTGTTTATCCTTCATTTGTGTTATTAGAAGCACCAAGAACTCGGAGAAACGAACAGGACCGGTTATGGAAAAGTATACCATTTATCAAAAGCATAAAGAACAATTTCTCGAGTCATTACTACTTCAGTTACGGTAGCCAAGTGAATAGGTTTCATATCACCCAACCCGCAACATAAGAATTCGCCGCCGGAGTCCTGTATGTTTCATCAGGAAGAATGGTGTCCCCTATCCCTACAAGAACAGTCAGCCCGGGAACAGCAGCATCTTCAGCCACTTCATATATATCTTCGATGATTGCCGGTTGCTCATGTTCTGGCACACCCAAGTCATACAGGGGATGAGGTATATCATCACACAACAGTCTCTTTTCCGAACGGACATACCGAGGCATTTCGAGGTCCAAATCGGAGAAAGGGAACATCATCTCTTTCAGCAAGAATTTCCTCTCTACTATACGTAGCCTCGGTAGAGAGGGGCAGTCCGTTTTGCTTGATTAACCAAAATCTGATCAAGAGCATGTACTCCGGGACCGGGGTTCCACCGCTGACTTCTAGTTGGCGCACACTTTCAACGAAATAATTCTTCTTCAAAGACATGATTGGTTCCATGAGTTATATCTATTGGTTGCCATTATGGACAGGATTGATTCTCTCTAGCAGTAGCTGTCAGGGGTTGCGGTGTTTCAGTATAAATAATCAACCCTTCTCCTACAAGGATTCCTACTATAACTGGGGAAAGGAAAAAAAAAACAGAAACGAGGGTTAGCAATATTATTCACAACGTTTATATCGTCATAAATCCCATGCATGTTCATCTTATGAGTATTTTTTGAAGAAGAATTAGTATTGCTAAAGGAAAACCTCTGGGAAACAAATCAATTGTTCATTTTTCTTTTAGCAACAAGCCAACAAACATCTCTCTGTCAAATTTGACAGATCTCTCAAATCACTTCGAATTAACATTTTAATCTCATGATTCATGAATCCTTCACTTATTCTGCCTCTTTCTATCCACCCAGACTAAAACCATTCATGGAAGCAATCAGATTCAATTTTGATTCGAAAAGAGAGAGAGAGTTGGAGTTACATACCTCGAGAATGAAACAAAAGGCTTTATCGGCGGTGGTGCTTGATCTCTTCTTCTGCCCTTGAAGTGGTTGCTTGGAGAGTTGGAGCTGTGGGTGGTTTCAAGATAGTGTCAGGCCTGGGCATGATTGGCATTTGACCCGGCCCATTTATTTCCCCTGGGATTTACTTATTGATTCGAAAGGAACGCCATGCAAAACCTAAACCATCAGACTGTAAATGTCCTTCTGTTTCGGCTCCCATAAACCCTAAACCAACCTCTTAAATAAGAAAACTACCCAAAATTTAAACAGGGCAGGGTTTGATAAATTGGATCAAAGATGCAGCATGACGAGGTCATATGGCAGGTCATACGGCACAAACACTGCAGCTTCATGTCCAAGTATACCTCTCTTTCTTCATCTCCCACCTCCTGCTTATATTTTAATTTCCAAATAACGTTATATGGATTCTTTCTGTGGCTTTTGGTAGACTCGAAACTGGGATATTCTGTAGAAACCCATATAACGTTACTGGGGTTTGTAACCGAAGCTCCTGCCCTCTTGCTAATAGCCGCTATGCTACAGTTCGTGATCATGATGGTACTTTGTTTCGCATAAAGATTGCTTTTTTGGTTTGTTCTAGTGTGATTTGTTTGTTTTCTGGCATTGGATGTTTGTATTGAGCTACTAGTTTACTTAGAGTTTGTGACGTGAAACAGTGTTTGCAATGCTTGCACTCTTTTGACATGGTTATGCTGTTGTTGTTGCACTGCAGCAGTGTTCTATCTTTATATGAAAACTATAGAAAGAGCCCACATGCCTAACAAATTGTGGGAGAGGGTTAAGTTGCCGGTTAATTATGAGAAAGCACTTGAAACCATTGATAAACACCTGGTAGGGAAACGTACTGACCCTCTTTTATTTGGCTTTGGAATTTTGATCAATCGAGTCTTGGTTGTATTCTGAGTTATTGGTCTGATCTTTGTTGAAGTGCATAGCTAATCGGCATGACCTTTGTGAACCGACAGATGTATTGGCCGAAGTTTCTTGTACACAAAACAAAGCAACGGCTGACTAAAATGACTCAGATGCGGATACGCATGAGGAAGCTTGTCCTGAAGACAAGGTATCTCTACATCATGTAGTATTTGTTTCAATAAAAAGTTGCCCGGAGGAATGGTAGTTACTACATTTATGCTGTGGGAAATTGTCATGGTTTTATGTTGGGCGCTACTGTGCTTGTGTAACAGGGAGAAGATAATGACAATTTCAAGGAAAGATATTAAAAGAGAGCGCAGAAGAGAGGACAAGGCTATAATACCTGCGATGTTAGATGAGGTTATAATTCAAGCTGCAAGAATTCTGCCATGCACACTATGAACCAGCTAAAGCTAAATGTTATTTCCACTTACAATTAAGATTATCTATCCTTGTGCAGAGCATCGAGAAAGAACTATTAGCCCGCCTCAAGAACGGAGTGTATCCCTATCCCTTTGAAGAATTTGAAAAACTTACTGCTGAAGTGGAAGAAACAGAACAAGAAGATGAGGAGGTATTATAGTACAAACTCAAACCTATATGCTTTGATGATTGCTTTATTTTTGGATCAGCTAGTACCCTAATAAGTAGTATATAAATGTGATAGTGAGAACATTTGTTATTTGGCATGCTCAATTATATGTTTTGATAATTAATATATACTTGTGCTTGGAACAAGCAGGAGCCTGAAATTGAATTTGTTGAAGGCTATGAACTTGAAGAGGAAGAGGAAGAGGAAGATGATATCGAAGATAGTGGTCGTCTTGCAATGCACCATTCTCATATATATGATGATAACGGTAGAGCTAAATTCTAGTATTTTAAGACGTTGCTCGTTTATATATGCTAGTCACCTTTTATTAGAAATATGGAGTTATCTATCCTTTTTGTTTGTTCTAATTGCTGTATAAATTATGTGCGAAAGTTTGTCCGTGTAACAAAAAGAGGATAAAATTGCAGGTGGAATAGAAGCAGAAGCAGAAGCAGTTACTGGAAAGGGAGAGAGAAAAGAAACTGATTCCAAAAAGTTTGGAAAAGATAAAGGTGTCGCCAAGTCGAAGAAGCCCAGGGTATTGATTGAGGTATTACCTCTTTATATCTTAGATTCATTACGTTCTAATACTAATGTTATCAACTATAAGAACTTGAAAGTCATTAAATCTTCCCAGTAGTTTCTTTCTGCAAAGACATCTCACTTTTATTGAGTTAAATTGCTGATAGATCACTATGACGAAAAGTATAGAACCTGTACTTAAGACAGCTAAAATCTTTGTTATATTCTCGGTTGGACTAAAACTAACCTAGCTTCTTATATCAACTGCTAAAACTATTCCAAATTTACTCTCATTATCTTCCTCTTCGAATGAATACTTGATTAGTGCAGCATTGCTCTTAAATTCAACTATTTTCCTTTTAAACTAATAAAATAACTAGAAATCATATGCTCTACAGTAATTGTGATCTTCTCAGTGACTCTTCTCTTGTCGAAAAAAAAATAGACAGTAACTCTACCTTCCAAGCTAAATCTTTCCTTATTCATCAGGTTGAGGATGATGATACCCGCGATAAGCAAATGGCAGTTTATTAGGAACTTCTGTACGTCTGATCTGTAAAAGAAATGGTGGCAACGACTTTTCTTCATCAGAGGTTGACTGTCACTTTTTTCACAAAGCTTGGCAAACAAGGAGCTTTGTAGAGAGATGATTTTAATTCATGTCATGCTTATGTTACCAGCGTATTGTTATAGTTCGAGTTATCTACCAATATATAATTTTATTCTCCTGTAGCTTTCGGTTGTATGATTCTAGACTCTTCTCTGGTGTTTTTTCTAATATCTGCTGTTGCCTGTACTTGAACTGCATATCGTAAGTTCAATAGAACGTCCTCAAAAGATGGAGCTTGCTCCTGGAGAAATGCATTTGCTCACTGAAGGATCCACATAGAATTGAATGTATTCTTCGACACTTGTACAGGATCAAGATGGCAATGAAGTATGTCATCCACTGAACTAACTGGGAGGCATTTTCAGACATGCTTAGATGGTAAATGTATTCACTTGTGACTCTCTCAGGCATTTTCAGGCATGACCCGACGACGGGATGGAGGAGGAGGGTGGTCTGATCCGTACCCATCATTCGGGCCTTGGGCTCTCTTGGGTGACTCTCTCTTGGGCCTGGATTGTGAGCTACGTCTTCTAGCGCTATTTCCCTTTTAGTTTTTTGTGTTTTTATTTTTTATAACTCTTTTTTTGGAGTCTATGTATGTTTTAGTTTATCTATTACTAATAATTCCTTGTATTAGGAACCAAAGCACTTTGTGTTCAGTTATCGAGTTTAGTGTCTCGGTCTATCTATTATGTAGTAGTTAATAGTCTATGGACTCTCTGATGAGCGTGGAATCCGTCAAATGATTGGACCTAATTCTATGTATCGTTGTGCTACTACCACAAACTCTTTATCTACCCCATGTCGGTAGAGGGAGGATATGTAACGGCCCTTTCTGGCTTTTGACATCAATATATTGGCTTTGTCTTATTCAAAAAAAAAAATGTATTCACTTATGATTGCTGTACATGTACCATCTTGATCCAAAGATGGCAAAACAGTCATGGTTGTTCCATGTACCATCACAAGCCACTAACTGGGAGGCAATCTCAAGCGCATTCCTAAAGAATCTGCTTAGTGGATTCCAAAGTTCTTAAAGGGTTCACTAGTTATAAGCTCTACATGGTTGTTCCAGAAGCAGATTATCGCGGCCTAGAATGGGGAAACTGTATACAAAAGTAGAAAGTGGTGAAACACTCTTCCGTAAAGTTTTTGTTACATAGGCTTGCCATTTTCAATATGTTTATCAGTCGGCACCTAAGGAAACCATGTATGAAATTGTTTGTAAACAGTCAAATAGAAAAGAAAAAGAAAAGAAAAGGAGGTGCAATCTACTTGAAATATTCACTTTGGTATGAATTTCCGTCCTATGTATGATAATGCTCAACTCATGAAACATTTCTGGTATACCCAAACTCGGTTGAGTTTATGATAAATCAAAGGATTCATGCAATAATGAGAAGGATCCAACAGACTAGTAGGTAGAACTTTCTCAAACACTAGTGTTATCAAAACCAGCTGGAACCAAACTATAATGCACAATTACTCATTGGCCAATTGTAACACTCCTACACATAACCAGGTGAAGAAGTTGGAAAGCTAAATGGATCAACAACTAAGAGTTCATGATAAGCTTTCAAGCTTCTGGAAACTTCGGTTTTTTATTGATCTTTTAGCATGCTAACAGAACATATATATGGAGGCTCTAAATAAAATTTAGAATTAATTTCAGTTTACCTACTTGAATTTTAGTTGAATCATCACTTCAGTCCCTATACTTTTGATTTCATCAACTACACCCCTATACTTTCTAAATTAATCAACTAATACTAATTTTGTAAATTCCGTACAAACGATCTATCAATACCAAAGGCTTTTTGGTATCTTTTCCCTACATTAATGCACCGTTACCATATTACGATTATAAATAAAGCTAAACAAATCATATAATCAAGTTGAACAATAGAAAATAAACAAAAATAAATCATATATGGTAAAACAAAAAGAAATTACCGTATATGATTTGTTTTCTATTGTTCAACTTGATTATATGAATTGTTTAGCCTTGTTTATAATCGTAATATGGTAACGGTGCACTAATGTAGGGAAATTGTACCAAAAAGCCTTTGGTATTGCTAGATTGTTTGGACGATTACAAAATTGGTATCAGTTGATTAATTTAGGGAAGTACAGGGGTGTAGCTGATGAAATCAAAAATACACGGACTCAAATGATGATTGAAGTAGGTAAACTGAAATTCAAGTAGGTAAACTGAAATTAATTCTAAAATTTACATTGCAATTACTAATCCAATGAAACTTCCCCTGATTGGGGTACATTTCTTTGTGAGGTAGCCTCAAGACAATGCTATACTTTGAGAACTACAAAATTAGACCAGAAAAGTTCCAGCTCAACGACGTGATGCAGTATCATACCTATTGTCTCCGTCTGCTGTTGCCTGTACTTGAACTGCATATTGTAAGTTCCATAAAATGTCCTCAAAAGACGGACGGCTTGCTTCTGGAGAAATGCATTTGCTCATTATGGAGATCACAATTGACAAAGATTGTTGTGAACAAGTTGCTAGAACTATCGGTTCTACTAGCTGCTTTCGGCCTTCCTGGCTGTTCAGAGATGCCTATATATTACAGAATCATGATAAATCAGTAACTTGAATAGTTACACATGCAACAGAATTTTGAAAAGATGTGGAACATAGAGGTACACGATGATAGCTCGCATCAGAAGCCAGAAATTGATCAATTACCATATCATTTAGCAGAAATGCCTCTCTTCTAGCAGAGATGGAAGCTCCAACAATAGCTTCGAGCAATATATATCCGAAGCTATAAGCATCATCCTCTAAACTTTTCTTTTGCCTGAAAAACATAGCAACCTCATGGTTAACTGTCAAGAACTATATGACTAGTGACAACACTGCTATAATAAAAGGATATCTCACCATGACTCATGGCCTTCGTTTGTCTACAAAACCAAAAACAAAGTTGATAAGCACATCAGGGAAAAGGGAAAAAACTCAAAAAGAAATATTACAGGACCAATTGCATTAGGGGGAGACCTACCATAGACTTATCAGTATCTTCTGATATAATAGACAGTCCGTAGTCACTTAATTTTGCATTATCATGCTCATTGAGCAAGATATTGTTCATCTTCAGCCGGTTGCTCAAGAAACCTGGAATAATTCCAGTATGTAAAAAGTGCACAGCTTTGGCCACACCGATGAGGACCGACAATCTCCGTGGCCAGTTGAGAACTTTTTCAGGCCTACCTACACATACATCAAGAGGAAGTAACATTGGTAATGATTTTGGAAAATGAAGTAGGCACAATTGAAATTATGCTCCAAAATTCAGCGAGAAGATTACACATCGATTGTTTTAGTTCCCAACTAACCAGAAAGTTTAGCACGAAAGGTCCCATTTGATACATACTCAGATACGAGATACACCTTGTTCACACTGTAATCATCTCCACCACCGTCAAGACAGTGTCCTAAAAGGCATACTAAATGCGGGTGACGAAGCTTGGCAAGCAAATCCAACCGGAGTTTCAGATTTCGAATTGTGTATTTCTTTGACACAAGCAGGCACCTAATAACAACTTGGATCCCATTCTCTAGTTTACCTTTGTAAAGCTGCATATTATTATCAAAATCAAATCTTCTACAATTTTCAGTCAAGTCCACATCAAACTGAGCATAAGAATATAACAAGTTCTGAATTGAAACTATACCTTCCCGTATGAACCCTCACCCAACAAGGCAGAGTTGTCAAAATTTCTGGTAATATCCACCAATTCCTCTAATGAAAAAGTTCGACACCCTGGGAGACCTAGCATGCCTGCCTTTGCTGCTTGTGAAATAAACCCTGAAGAACAGACAAAAAGCCAACTTTAGTCAGCGTAAAAGTTAGTCAATTAGAAAAGTGATCAGCATTTTTGTTAGTGAATGACCTACTTGCATTTGTTAGCATCTCAGTGGAGAACCCTACTGCTACTGGGTGAGCTTCTTCTGATTTATGCAGCAAATGCTGCTCCGATACTCCCCGAGGGAGATATTTTCTACACAAAAGGATACAGCTCAAAACCAGAAGTACTAAAAGCACTAATATTCCAATAATCACACCCACCAAGATTCCTACTTCCTTTCCTCTAGATTGTTTCTCCTTTGGACTGACTACTTCATTGCAATATGATGGTGGATTCTGATTTTGCATACTCACAGATAAGCAATTTCCACCAAACTCAACAACTCTCTTTTCTGATTCAGTTGCCAAACAAGAAGGCAAGTCACCTGTCAAGCTGTTGTTTGATATATCAATGTAAACAAGTTTAATGCCACAGCCTAAATGGCCCGGAAGCGAACCACTCAACAAATTCGAAGCCAAATTCAAGTAGCTGATGTTTGGCAATGAGAACAATGCAGCAAGAGGTGTGCCTGTAAGTGTGTTGAATGACATGTCAAGGTGTTGAAGCGCACTTAGTTTCCGATATTGTGGAGGAATCTCACCAGAGAAGGAATTGTTGTTGAGGGAAAGCATGATCAACTGTTTTGGCATTGAGGGTAATACAGCATTCAACTTGTTCACGCTCAAATCAAGCACTTGTAAGCTACCTAAGCTACTGAGATCTAGTAATGTACCTTTCAACTGGTTATTTCTAAAGCTTAGAGTTGAAAGATTGGATAGTGAGCCAAACCAATTCGGAACAGTGCCATTCAAAAAGTTGTCATCCATTACAAGAGTTTGAAGCTTGACCATTGCAGATATCCGAGGTGGGACTGAACCAAAGAGAAAGTTTGAACTCAAATCCAGAAATTCAAGTGACGTCAACCTGTGAATTTTGTCTGGAAGTTGACCCCAGATTCCCAAAGAGACGAGACTAAGGACTTTCAAGTTGTTCAGTCTTGCTAGAGTAGTGACAAAAGAATCCAATAAGAATGCCTCTGATAATGTCTGGCCTGGAATTGAAAACCCATGAAAGCCTAGTACTTTAGCTGGCTTATCACCCTTGATCCTGAGCTCAACTACAAGGTTGTTCAAGCATGTGAGGTTTACTTGTGCAGATGAAGATATATAGCAGAAATCTACAGTATGATCCTTCCAAATTTCCAACTGGGTTGGGTACTCTAACTGCTTCCTTAGCTGTAGAAGCACTTGGATTTGAGATGATGGTAGTTGGTGAGTACCCAAAAATAGAGAACTTAATGCAAACAAGAGTAGCAGAAATGATCTACAACACCCCATGAAGAACATCCTTTATTTAGAAATGCTTCATCAACCTGCCATTAAATAGAAATATTAAGAAGGCTAATAATTACTAGTCAAAACAGATTCGAAACAGGAACCTACTCATTACTCATTAAAGATGAAAGACGCACTGAGCAGTTGTGACAGAAAACGAAAGTTCAGAGAAAATGTAAGCTCCCCCATAAACCAAAAGACCTGAACTTTCTCAATACATGAAGCAGAAAAGAGAGAACAAAAAAGCCTTGAAGCAATGAACTTCAATCAATGAGAATAAGCAAAACCCAAGAGAAATGAGAGACAAAAATCCATTGTATTGGCATGTGCATTAAACATTGAAAAGAGGAAAATAACAAGAACTTTCTTTATCCTGCTGGCATAGTTTGCTGTAAAAGAAATGAGAAAGTGGGGTTACCTCAATTCAATGCAATAAGTTCTCCCACATGGTGTTCTTTCTTGAGTACAGTATGCTCTTTCCAGCATTAATGGAGTCTGATATTACTGATAGGCAGAAGCAGAAGAAGAAAGCCTGGACTGAGTGGCATGACTGGCATCACAGCCTTCTGCTCTCTTATTTTTGGTACAGCCAGTCTTGCTCTCTTATTTTTGGTACACAAATTGCTTCATCATCTCATGAAAAGTTACTTTATTATATATTACCTTTTGCTCCATTAATTTCTTTCTTTTCAACCTGGAGCTTATTGGTTGGGGGTAGATTGGTGGATATAAAGCCATGTCCTTGGGACTTGAGATTGCAACTTGCTATAATTTGGCAGGCTTAACACCTAAAAAGAAATAAAAAGCTTGACAGGCTGTAGCAGATGCATTCCTCCATACATCCACTGGGAAATTTAGCAACTTGCCTATACTATATTAACTTGACCATATTTTCTCAGTTTCAGACTGTAATCAAATATGAAGAAATCAAACACCAAGTCAAGCAACTTGCCTATACTATACCAGACAAGTAATCCCAGCTTTAGTGGAAATTGAGCTGTGAGCTCTAATACCATCCCAAAATACCAAGTCAATACAAAGTGGTCACTCACTTGACACTTCAGAAGAACATGTGGTAATATATAATCTTCAATGAAAATGCTAGATTTTCTCTCACGCTTAGATTTAGAAGTCTTTATCTTTGCCGGGATCTGGTTTGGTCCAATCTTGTTTTCTCTACATAATGGTCAAATCTTTCCTTCCCCAACATATTGCGAATATCAGATAAATATTAACTAGTTACTGACTACTCGGCAAGGGTAACCTTCCATTTTTCACAGACCAGGTGTGAGAAATGGAGGAAGAAACAAACAACGAAACTAATTGTATATAGTTCCTGATTATGAAGATATGATTCCAAAGTAGAAGCAAGTAAAAAAAAGGGAAAGGGGCAAAACCCCACTTCAATTATGCAAGTAATTGGAGGGCTCCCAATGAGACCAACGGTTTGGGAAAAAACAACAGATAGTATAAGACATCTTATGACCCTACTTGGAAAGAGAACCATATCTATACTGTAACATACATCATGTTCCACACTCCAATCATAGAAACCTTGCTTTAAGGTCACTGAGCTCAAGATTAGGTTTTACACAGGTATGAGGATGAAGATAAGTTAGAACTTAAGAATATGGGGATGGAACTCAGTTGGAGAGTCATTTTCATATTTCCCCATCTTTCTTTCAATAGGGGACCAATCAATTCATGATCTCTCACCTATAACATCCTGGAATATCTGACCAAACAATTACCCAAAAACATAAAAATCTCTATCAAATAAACTCATGAAGGAGATATAATGACCATACAATGTGCTCTTCCTTTTATCATCAAATCTAACAGAAAGAAAGAATATTGACCCTTACTTTTCATTGTCTTTAAGATAGCTTGCTTAATACTCATTGGTTCATAAGCACATAAACACCTTTATTTGATTCCCTTGAGAACTTTCATCAAACTAATTAGGCAGCTCCAATGAGTATAAATTGAAGAACAAGACATGCAAATATTAAGCAGGAGAAAATATTTCAAGATTTACCACGCAGCTAGCCAAGAATCTTTCAATTACAAAACTCTTGAGGGTGAGTAAACTCTCTCTCAATATTGGCAACAATGCAAACACTAAACAACAAACCTAAACATCTGTACTCCTACTTGACCAAAAAATAAAAAAATTGCATCCTTTAGGAATGCATCAGATCACAGAGATCTCATAACAGCAGAAACTAAAATAAAAACGAAGTCGGTGCACGGAATTAAAAGAAAATTCATACATATGAAAGAAGAAAAAGAGACAGTCATCAACCATTTGTTTTTTTTTTTTTTTTGAACAATAGTAATCAACCAGTTTAGGGGCCAAGACAATGCTCTACTATCTAATTCTAATCTAAATTGTTGTGAATGCCTCAAAAACCTAGACAACCTTGCATGACTTGATTAAAGGATTGGTTATATTGTCTAGCAGTTGGTTCATAGCAGGTCAAAATAATCTCAGCAGAGACTATGATATAGATTGATTCCCAGTACTCGAAAACCAACCACCATCATATAAGCTATAACCTCCAAAAGCTTATTGTTCTAGATAATGATTATGCTAACTTCTCAGTATGTCCATTCGACTCATCGTCCATGGTTGACATTGACAATGCAACTACTAAAATGTAATAAGGAGGTGATGCTTTGCTCTAATTCCCTACGTCTTCTCAACCAAAGAGTAAAAGATGAGCAAAAACATGCAACAAGCTGAACTCAATAAACTTGGGCCCCTATATCTCTGGCATAATGATTCAATATCATCATCATGTAAACCCTTGAAATTCAATCTCACCTTTGTGTGCCTTAATAACATCTGGAACAACATCTTTATACTTGCTTATTATCTTCTCCTTGAAAGCCTCCTCAGTCATTCTGATCACATTGACAACATAATTAATATCTTCCCTTATCAAGTCCTGAGACAACAGAACTTGCAGAACTGAACACCTAGGAATAACCCTCTTCTCCAAGCTATACATTAAAAGATTTGGATTCTTGCAAATAGCCGAGGGATTGAAATTCACTTTATTCAGGAAAAAATCCATCATTTTCTGAATCTTCTTCACTGAAACAATCATACACTGGGGTTGCAACTTGAATGCTGAATCAATCTCATCTTTTGACATACCATAACTCCTAAAAATTTCCAACTTCTGCTTCCAGAGTGTTTTACTCATCGCCGCCACAGAGCGCAGAGCTAGAAGAAATTTCAGGCTATTGGGATTGAAACCTAAACTTTTAACAAAATCAATAGCCTCACTAACTTGATTTGGGTTTAGAAGCAATGCTGGTGGATAAAGCACCAAAAATTTCACAATAAGTGATTCAGACACACCATGGCTCCTCAATATATCTATATTCGGCTCAAGCACTTTGTCCAAAGATTTTTCAAGTATCCGGTAGCATTTCTTTACAACCATCACAACATCTTCATCACTGCCAAGAACTCGCCTAAGAATTTCAACACTCGGAATGAGTTGGTTTTCAAGGCTCCTTGTGAGAATATAAGGCTCACTGGATAAAATCCTTGCAATTTCAAGTTCCGAAAACCCAACTGACTTCAAAAACTCCATCTTTGGCTTAAAAATCTTCTCTTCATCATATGTATACAATATAGGTAGCTTCATAGTGAGAGTTACTATCTCCTTTTCACTAAAACCATGGTTTCTAAAAAACTCAAGCACATGTTTTGCATCACTCTCAAGCACAAGCGGCTCTTTATAAAGCACTTGGGCAAGCCTAGTGCTTGAAAACCCCAAGGAGCTTAGCAACTCCACATTGGTCCTCATTTTTCCATCTAAATCAGCCAAAAGCAACAATGGGCGTTTAGATATTATGTTCCTGATATGGGTTTGATTCAATCCATGGGTTCTGAAAAGGCTCAGAACCGAGTCAGGGGTGTGTTTGGATTGAATCTGAAGCTTCTGGGCAACTGAACTGGCAGATTCTAAGGACAACCCAAATGAGTTTCTGAGGTAAGAGACTGTAAATGATTTTGGGTTGGAAGAATTGGAGGGGTTTGAGATGGGTTTTGGGGTTGAGGTTGAGAACATGTAGCCATTGCTAAATGGTAAAGCTCTATGCTTTAGCTTTGTGCAAAGTAAACGAAGCATTGTATTGAGAAGTTAAAAGAGAGTAGAGGGTTTACCTGGGTTGGAATTTGAAAACCTATAGAAGAAGATGGGGCTTCAAGCAATGGCCTTTTACCTCTCTCTGAACGAACTTGGTGGAGTGACTAGGGCGGAGGGTACATTTTGTCTGAACAGGACGACTGCAACGACGAGTCGTTTGTATTTGCCACTACCAACGACAATGACAATGACACTGATTATTTGCACAAATAAGCCTCCAATTTGTCAAATAAATCTTCAATTTGTTAAGAGAAACAAAAGATAGTTAAGTACAGAAAAACCAAAATAATATTCATAATCTAGAATTCGGATGTTTGGGTGAGTTCAACCACTGACTAATAAGGAATGAAGAACATATTACTGGTTAGTGATCTTAAGTTCTAAAAACAACTACAATGTCATACACGAGAGACTTTTATAATATGTGCACTGAGAAACTTATATGAAATACTTTTAAGTTGTATCCTTATATAAGTATTCGATATGTGAATTGATAAAAATGTTGTTGTTGACAGTAGCCGCAGAGAGGCTACAGCAGGCCCACAGACCCACAGTAAGCGCACCAGGGCCCGGCCCAAGGGTCGGGACCGGATCACCAGCACCCGGCCTCGGGGCCTGGCACTCTATCCTGCTTCCAGGGACCCAGGGGCCGGGGGCGCCAACCTGCCTAAGAGGGCACCAGAAAGTATAAACAGAAGGGAACCAGTCCCACATCGAAGAGTAAGGCCAGTCCTTACCCCCAACCACCTATATATGGGCCCCAACTACCTTCTTTATGAGGTAACTTGTCTCTCTCCCTGCTTACATACGTGCCTTAGTTATATATATATTCCAACTATACTAACTTAGGCATCGGAGAGGTGAAGGCCGGCCCGCCCGGTATTCTCCTTAGTAAGCAGGATTGCAGGAGATCGAGTTGGATTCATCAAGTATCTACTAGACCCCCGGGTTTAGGCGGAAACAATTGGCGCCGTCTGTGGGAAGCGGTTCGAAAAGTTGTGTTGCTCTGCTAGCGAGCAGAGATCGGTCAGTTGTGTTTATTCCATCGGGAAAGAAAAAAAAAAAGAGAGAGATCGGAGATGAGTCAAGAGAAATGTACCACCGAGGAGGGACGCCCTGTAATAGTGCAGACGCTCACCTTCACCCCTGCCGTCACACGGGAACCGCGCGGCGACCGGAGCAACGGTCAGGATGGAGAAAGTTATGGGGGACCATCCGGCGTGCCGGATCCCCATCGCGCCAGCTCTCGAGGTAAAGGCCCGGTAGAAGAGGAAGACAGTCCGGAGCGACGGGGCTTCGCCTTGACATTCTCAGATGATTCAAGCGATCGATCTGAGAGCCCGGACCGGGACCTCACATACAGCCCCGGCCATAGCGGTATGGCGGGAGAATTACGGGCGATGGCCGCAGAGGTCAGTCGTCTGAAAGAGGAGAGCGACAGGGACATAGCTAAGTCCAACGCTCGGTACGAAGAGATGGAGGCGGTGAATACTGCCCTAGTGGCCGCCCTGGAGAGGGGACAGCAGCGTAATGACGCCATGGCCGGGGCACAGGCGGCAATCCCGCCGGTCCCACCTCAACACACCGATGGAGGGCGATCTTCGGGCGGTCGGTCCGGTGACCCCGTACAGTAGAAGTTTAGGCGCAGGCCCGCCAAAGAGCGCGACGACCTCCCGCCAGCCCGACGCTTCGTCAGTAGATGGAGCTGAGACGCCAACCGCGCGAGCACTGCAGGTGCTGGCCGACACCGTGTCGAGCTTGAAAGCCCAGATGGAGGCTAACGAGAGAAGAGCCGCGCGGCCGATGGAGGGCGCCCGGTTTAATGAGCGCATGGGTCCCTTTTCGCACCGGGTCATGGAGTCGGGAAGATCTGGCAACCAGAAATCCCTCAAGCTCACCTACTCAGGATCCGGCTGCCCGTACCAGCATCTGGACAGCTTCCGGTCCCAAACCTGCGCCAAGGGATACTCCGATGCAGTTTGCTGCAACATCTTCCAGGAGACTTTGTCCGGAGAGGCACTCAGCTGGTTCTACGAGCTTCCGGCAAACTCGATCGAGGCGTTCGAGCAGTTAGCCGACCGGTTCGTGGGCCGCTTCATCCTCCGAGTCGAGGGAGCCCGGACGTCGACCATCCTCTTCAATTGCAGGCAAGCCCCCGGAGAGGAGCTGAGAACCTTTGTCAACTGCTGGCAGACGGCTACGGCCGCAGTTCGGAACCTGGACAAGGGCATCGCCGAGATGGCGTTTAAACAAGGGTTCCGAGCGGGCAAGTTTTCCTACGCCGTCCGGGTAGAACTCCCGCAGGGGTACGACGAGTTGATGGCTATGGCCATCCGGCATGCTCAGGCCGATCATGAGACCTATGGGCACCACCTGCAGAAGAGGAAGCGGGATGAGGAGCAGGAGGACCATCCCCGGGAAGAGAACCCCCCACCCGCCCAGGAAGCCAAGCCCAATCAGCGGACCGACAACCGCACCGCTCGGCCCAGCCGGAACGCCAACAACAGAAACTGGCCGCAGCGGCAGCAGAGGTCCTATTCTGATAAGCCTCAGAATGAGCACAAGCCAGCGCCGTTCCGCCAAGAGCGCCCCCTAGCAATCATGCCAGCACCACCACCGGCCAACCAAGAAGTCTTCACCGCTCTCACCACTTCCTATGAGGATATCCTACTTGAGAACGGGAGTGTCATTCCCCCACCGCCCCCGAGAAGGTTCCCGAAGGGGAAACTTACAACGGCGCAGACGGGCAAGTACTGCTCGTACCATGATGAGGCTACTCATCGAACGAGCAAGTGCTACGCTCTCAGGCAAGCGGTGCAGGTTTTGATTGATAACGGCCAGCTCCAGCGGTACGTGGGGAAAAGAGGGACAGACCCCGACCGGGAACATGACCAGTCTTGGTAAAACCCGCTAGTCTGAGCGGTTAGTTTGGCATAGTTCGCGGTTCAACCGCTGTAAAAACAAATATATATGTAAACTACTTTTGAGAAAATTTCACCGGCTCTGCCAGTTCCAGTATATTCATATTCATGCAAGTATACAAGCAGTAACCGATCCGGAAAGATTACAAGGAAAAGGGCAAGAAAATCCTAAGGAGCTACGACTCCGCCTTCGGTAGGCAGTTCGCCAGCCTCTCCTGCGGTACCCTCGCTGTCGATGTTAGTTCCGGTGTTGACTCCGGCTCGGGCAGACTCGGCACCGTTGGTAAAAGAATCCCAAGTCCGAGCGAATCGCTTCACCCGGCTGCTCCTCCACCGCCTCCTGATGGATGTCCGACTGCTCATGGATATCTCCTTCAGCAGCAGTCGACATCAGGGAAGTGTCTAGCCATCCCTTCCCCGCCCATTCCGTGTACGCATCTGAGATGCCCTCTTCCCTGGCCTTCACCAGAATCTCCAAGAACTGATCGCTCTCGCGGTATTTGAGAACGACCCGCTCGCAGAGTTCCGGGTCATCTTCCCCGGCCGGAGCAGCAGAGGCGGCGCGCAGAGCAGCGGCTCCCACTTGGAACTCGTCCACTTTGGACTCCAGTTCCGCCCTCTCCTTCTCCAAGAGCCGGTTCTGCTCCGCCAGTTCGGCCCTCTCCTTCTCCAGGGTCCGGTTCTGCTCCTCCAGCTTCTTGGCCCTCTCCTCCGATCTGGCCTTCTCCCGATCTGAGCGAGACTTCTCCACCTCCAGGCGCTGCCGGGTCTCGGATAAAGCAGTTATCTGTCTCTGCATTTTCGACAGCCCCTCGCTCGAGTCCGGTTCGTACAAACTGTACAGCAACTGCGCAACACCAAAGAGTTAGTCAAGCAGCAAAAGAAAAACAAGTTACAAGCAGTACAGTGGTACCGTGCGGTATTTACCCGGAGGACGGATTCCTTGCATTTTGGATGATTCCCGCCCGCCAAGGCTCCAGCAACCCCGGGTCTGTCCAGACCAAGGCCGGCCAAGTCCGCCGCCACTTGCCGGGCGATTGCACCACTCGGGCTTCCCCTCGGTGCCTCCGCAGGCGCTGGACTACTCTGCCGAGCGGCAGCAGCAGCAGCATTCTCCCCAGCAGCGTTGGACTGCGCACCGCTGGTAATCCTGAACCGTTTGGCCCGGCTTTCCCGTGCCGACCCACCGGTCAGCGTCACCAGCGCGGAGGAAGGAACGTCCCCAACCTTCCGTTGGCCCTCCGGAGAAGAAGATCGTGCGCTTGCGGGGACGGCGCGAGCCACCGGACGGTTGGGAACCCTATTCATCCCACCGGGAATCCTCACCGCCCCCCCCCCCCCCCCCCCCCCCCGGTGCTCTTGCCCTTTCCAGGCGCCAGCAGGCCTGTGGAGTGATGGGTCTTCACCCGCCTCAGGACATAGGCATCCTCATCGACGTCCATGGCCCTCGGCTCCGCAAGAGTCGTAAGCCGGCCGGACCCGTCGTTCACCGACGTTCGCGAGATGATCTCGGCCTTCTCCTTCAGCTGGTTGAGGAGATCTTCCCCGTCCATGGAGAGAGTGGTTTCGGGCTTGATAGTCGCCCGGGAAGATGCACCTGCAAGGAAAGCAAACGGTTAGTATATTGCAGAAACTAACACAAAGTATCACCACTCAAGCGCTTCCTACGCACCGGGACCCCGCCCAAGCTGGCAGTATTCCAGCACTTCCCGTCGAATGAAGTTGTACGAACTCCGTTCCAGATCGTCCCAACATCCGGTTATGGTCGAGATCCTCTCACGCTCCAGGTCGGATAGTTCGTACGACTGGTCACCAATGGGTTGGAAGGCGCCAGGAACACAGTACATTCTATTCCTCGCTTGCCACTTCCCGCCCACGATCACCACTTTCTTCCTCCAGCTGTTGTCTACCCATGAAGGCATATTGGTGACGATCGGTGGAGGCTTCCGGGTGTTGAAGGACAGGCAGCCATGGGACCCCTGCTTCCTGGAGTACGACAGCCTGTACAAGGCCCGAAACTCATTTACCGTGGGTATGTTCATCCCAGAGAACTCGTATAAGCAGCCGAGGCTCAATAGTCGTCTCCACTGGAGCCCAGGAAGCTGCGCGGGTGACACTTGCAGCGCACTGAGCATGTACTGCACGTAGTGTGGCAGCGGGAACGAGAGTCCATGCCGGAACTGATCCGGATGTGCAGCAACCCAACCTTCTTCCGGGTTGCAGGCTGACTCTCCAGGATTCAAGGGCCGTAGCAGCACTCTATCCGGGATACCCCACGCTTCCCGCAGCGCCTCAATCTCTTCAGGGGTCATGCTCTCCTCCGGTTCATCACACACCACAGCGTGCTTCCCGCTGCCGATGGTGTAGCTCGCAACCGGAGCATCTGCAAGACGCACCCCGTGCGGTATTTCAGTCTCCGAGGATTCAGCCCCGGAAGACGAAGAAGAGGACGGAGTCGAAACCCTGCTCCCGGAGCAGTCAGCAACTTCGGTCTCCGGAGATTCCGAACTCAGCCAGTCGTCCAGCCTCTGCGCATCGTCCACGAGGGGACCTCTGGCAGCTAATTCGGAAGCCCGGTCAGAGCCTGAGGACGACATCTTAACATAGGGGAAGAACACAAAACTCTAGCGCTCGTCAGCAACAGGCTACAACAACGCCTTCTACGGCCTCTCCCCAAGTTCGCCGCAAAGCAATTCCGTCAGCGGCAGAGATCCCTCTCCCCCCCGCCGTAAAACAACAAGGCCAAAAACAAGAACAACACCGGGGCAAAGAAATCAAACAAACTTACCGATTAGTATGCTCAACCGAGAACAATCGGCCCTGGGAAAGCAGCGCGCAATGGTAGGGAGCGTTCAGGAAAACAGATCTCGCAGGGCAAGAAGGGCTCAGGGTGGTCGCCGGATTTCTCTCTTTCTCTTAGTTTCTCCAAAGCAACAAGCAACAACAGAAAGAAGAGCAGAAGAGGCCTTTTTATAGAAGGGACCAGTGCCCTAGGCAATCAAAATCCCTCCAAAACAAGTAATCAGAGCAACTCAAACGCCTGCGAATCCACGCCCTACATCTCAAGACCGCCCCGTGCTGGCACGTGTCCCAGCGTTGGTAACCTCCCCATGCCATCATAACTGACGGGACTGATGGACTTCCTCCTTAAATGCATGTCAGCCATTTGTCCCACACGCTGGCGACAGGAAGGTAGGAGCGGGAATCAAGGAGTCAGGCCATCCCACTTCCCCAGATTCCACGCTTGCATGGCTTCTTCGTTGGATATCTCGAAGACCTCTCTCGCGGTTATGATCGTCCAACCGCTTGGAGAGCACCCATCCGGGTATGAAGCCTCGTCTCGATATGGCTTGACGCCCGGTCGAGGGCCACCCGGCACCATGGCAGTTAGCGGTTATGATCATTCAACCGGCTGCATGGCTTCTTCATCGCATATTACTGGAGACCTCGTCCGGATATGGCATGGCGACCGGACACCGGTCGAGGTCCGTCCAGTCGCACTTCACTGGGGGACTCGTCTCGATATGGCAGGACGCCCGGTCGAGTTCCGCCCACCGGTTACGACGCATCCAACCGGCTCAAAAGCACATTCCGGGAATAGGATCCACCCGGCACCATGGCATTTCACTAGGGGACTCGTTCGGAGATGGCATGATGTCCGGGCACCAGTCGAGTTCCTCCCAGTACCATGGCTGACCCCGGTCATGAGAACATTCGACCGGCTCGGGCTTTATACACCCGGGTGAGTTTGCATCTAACCCATGCACGCTTGTCCAGCAGGATAAAAACCCTGCATCGCACTAGCTGCGGCAACAGGGGGATGCATGGCGAGCTTTGTCACCTCAACGCCACCCCCTACCAGGAACATAATGCACCTGGCCCCATGACACTTCACTGGGGGACTCGTCCGGAGATGGCATGATGTCCGGGCACCGGTCGAGTTCCGCCCAATACCATGGCTGACACCGGTCGAGAATATTCGACCGGCGGGCGTTATACACCCGGGCGAGTCTGCATCTAACCCATGCACGCTTGTCTAGCTGGATAAAAACCCTGCATCGCATTGAAAGGCGATCAAACATGGGGCTACATGGTGAGCTTTGTCACCTCAATGCCACCCCCTTACCTCAACGCTTATTCAATACAAGCTGAGAAGAACTAGCAAGTGTTCGCCGGTGCTTCAAACAGGCCGCAACACCAGGGTAATCTCCCTGCAGCCTAGCAATGGGAAACTCATCTCCATATGGCAGCTCGCCCGGTAGAGGCTCAGTGAATCCCGTTTTGGCAGCTCGCCCGGTAGAGGCTCAGTGAATCCCGTTTTGGCAGATCGCCCGGTAGAGGCTCAGTGAACTCCGCTCCGCTTTGATTCGGCAGATCGCCCAGTTGAGGCCCAGTGAAGCTCCGCTTCGTACCGAAAGGGCAGAGTGCCCGGCCAAAATTCCGTGCACATTCCTTGCATGGCGGATTTCAACGCCTCATTGTCATCCCATGCACAAATCTCTTGCATGGCGGATTTCAACGCCTCATTATCATTCCATGCACACATCTGTTGCATGGCATCATGGCATCATAACATCATGGCATCATCATTATCATCTTGGCTCCATGCTCATAACACCACAACACTTACACATGTTACTGCTTATATTGCAAGTGTGCTTATAAACTATTGCTTCCCATCGGTAACAGGTACTCACCTCGGTCACGCCCAATCTTTAACGCGGACTTGGGGGACTGGGCACCGGTAGGTTGGTAGCCCTGCGGGTCTGCGGGACAAGAACAAGACAGATTTAAGTCCCCATTCAAGATTGCACTTGACCGGGAACTTGGGGGACTTGTTGACAGTAGCCGCAGAGAGGCTACAGCAGGCCCACAGACCCGTAGCAAGCGCACCAGGGCCCGGCCCAAGGGTCGGGACCAGATCACCAGCACCCGGCCTCGGGGCCTGGCACTCTCTCTGCCTCCAGGGGCCGGGGGCGCCAGCCTGCCTAAGAGGGCTTCAGAAAGTATAAGCAGAAGGGAACCAGTCCTACATCGAAGAGTAAGGCCAGTCCTTACCCCCAACCACCTATATATGGGCCCCAACTACCTTCTTTATGAGGTAACTCGTCTCTCTCCCCGCTTACATACGTGTCTTGGTTATATATATTCCAACTATACTAACTTAGGCATCGGAGAGGAGAAGACCGGCCCGCCCGGTATTCTCCTTAGTGAGCAGGATTGCAGGAGATAGAGGTGGATTCATCAAGTATCTACTAGACCCCCGGGTTTAGGCAGAAACAATTGGCGCCGTCTGTGGGAACTCGCACAAAAAGTTGTGTTGCTCTATCAATCCTGTGGAGAAGTAGCTGCGTCCTTCAGTCCGGAAACAATGGAGGGGAGGAAGGTAAAAGCCAGTGGGGAAAAACCGAAAGCGCAAATTCAGTTCCCCAACCCAGCCTGTAGCATAAAGGCCGAGATCGGTACGAGGTTCGCCCTTTTCTTCCGTCAGTGATAGGACTCATGATCACCAAAAACCAGAGAGCACCGACCAGAAGGGTCTGGAAGAAATTAAAAAAATGAAGGCGAAGGTCGAGCGTTTGCGAGCGGAGGGTGATCAAGATCGGCTAAGAGCGGAGGCCCGGTGCCGAGAATTGGAGGCAGTCAACATCGCCCTGGTGGCGGCCTTGGAGCGAGAGGGTCAGCAGAGCACTCCTCAAGCAGCACCGCGATCAGCAGGCAAGGCTAGCGAATTCCCGCATCTTGAGGTAGGACAGGCCACGGGAAGAAGAAAGACCGTGCATATGGACACGCCACTCTTTTCGGAAGCTTTAAAAAACTCCGGCCCGGCCGAGCCCCCGTTCTGCACGGGCCAGGCGTCAACCGATCAGGAAAGCACTACCGCAGGAGCGCTCGAGGAGCTCTCCGCCTCGGTAGCAGACATGGAGGGCCGCATGGCGGCCAGCAAGAGAATGGCAGGGCGGCAGCAGAGTGGCACGCGGTTCAACGAGTGAATTGGACCTTTCCCGCACCGAATTAGGGAATCGGGAAGATCTGGAAGCCAAAGGCCTCTAAAGTTGACCTATTCCGGGGCGGGCTGTCCTTACCAGCACCTGGACAGCTTCAAGTCACAAGCAGGGGTGAGGGGCTACTCGGACGCCACGTGCTGCAACGCATTTCAAGAAACGCTCTCAGGAGAGGCGTTGAATTGGTTCTACGGGCTGCCGATTAATTCAGTCGAAACCTTCGAGCGGTTGGCGGATCAATTCGTCGGCCGGTTCATTCTAAGAGCCAGGACAGCCCAGGCATCCACAATCCTTTTTGACTGCATGCAAACAGACAACGAGCCCCTACGTGCCTTCGTTAACCGGTGGCAGATTGCCACAGCCGGGGTCAGGAACCTGGACAAGCAGATCGCAGGGATGGCCTTCAAGCAGGGTTTAAGACCCGGGGAACTTTCGTACGACTTGCTACTACAGGAGCCGCTGGGGTACGACGAGCTGATGACTGTGGCCGTCAGGCACGCTCAGGCAGAGCACGACACATATGGGGACAAGGCGCCCAAGCGGATAGCGGACGACCTGCAACCGTCCCATGGGGGCAAAGCCGGATGGCTAGATCGTAGCCGAGCGCCCGCAGCCACTAGGAAAGCAGACCCACGGGAGGAATGGCAACCCTGGCGGAGCGACGGCGACGGTTCCTGGCCAGCAAGAAAACAGCCATTTGTGCGTTCGGCGCGGCCTCTAGCTGCTGCGCCAGCAGAGCGACCATCGCGGGCCTTGGCTATTTTGCCAGCCGGAAAGCCCAAGGATCTAGCCCTTCGGACCGATGACCGGAAGGCCCAGATAGCGGTCGTAATCAACCGGACCCGCCAGAAGGACCCCAACGACGAGCAACCGTGGCCTCGGCAGGTGGGAACTATAAACACCCGCACTCCCGAGGGGATCGAGGTACACGGGAGCATTAACACGATACACGGCGGGGATCGTATAGATCGACTTACCCGGAACTCGAAGAAGCGGTGCCTAAGATCGGTCCGAGGGAAGGAGGTATACGCCTTCGGCGAAGGAAGCGGCCAGGCCGCTAAAACCGGATGGAGATCGATCACCTTTTACGAGGGGGAAGAGCCGGAGGATCTGATCCAACCGCACAGCGACCCCTTCCTCGTTACGGTCCAAATAGACCACTGGATGACCAGTCGTATGCTGATTGATACCGGGGCCTCAGTCAACGTAATGTTCCGGGATACATACAAGGGGTTGCAGAGAGGAAGGAACAAATTATCCCAGGATAACGAGCCGCTCATAAGCTTCTCCGGTGAGGTCGTCCAGCCCCTGGGATCGGATTACCTACCGATCATCTTCACCGAGGGAGACAAAACCAGAAAGGAGCATTTGGAGTTCATCATTGTTGACTGCCTATCATCGTACAATGGCATAATCGGTCGGCCAGGGTTATGGAGGCTTAAAAAGTTCATTGTCGGCCATATGTTAATGATGAAGATGCCTTCACCGGCCGGAGTCATTACCATACGCGGGGACCAAAGGATCGCCCGCAAGTATTACACAGAAGCCGTGACCCACGGGAGGAAGCGGGCCGAGGTCTTCACAACCGCTCAGCAGGCACCCGGGCCGGATCTAAACATTGACCCACGTGATGACGTCAAGACAAAAAGAGTCGGGCGGTTCATCGAGAAACTGGAGCCACCTGCGGCCGTGGAACAAACCGAAGCAATCTGCATTTCGGTGGACCACCCGGAGCGAACTGTCGTAATAGGGACGCGGCTCGATCCAGCTGTTAGGCAAGAGCTCATAGCCTTCCTCCAGGACAACGGTTCGGTCTTCGCATGGTCCTATGAGGACATGCCGGGCATATCCCCGGAGATAGCTGTGCATGAGTTAAATTTATTGCCCAGCGTTGCCCCGGTAAGGCAGAAGAGGAGATCTTTCAGTCCCGCCAAGTATGAGGCAATCAGAGCGGAGGTACAGAAATTGAGGAGTATAGGGTTCATCCGGGAAGTCCAGTACCCCCGTTGGCTCGCAAACGTAGTTATGGTACCAAAGAAGGGAACCGGCCAATGGCGTATGTGCGTGGACTTCACTAACCTGAACCGGGCGTGTCCAAAGGACAGCTTCCCGCTCCCCCGGATTGACCAGCTTATAGATTCCACGTCCGGTTTTATGATGCTCAGCTTCATGGACGCTTACGCTGGATACAATCAGATTAGGATGCACCCGGATGATGAGGAGCACACATCATTCACAACCGACCGAGGTACCTACAGTTATAAGAGGATGCCGTACGGTCTGAAGAATGCCGGGGCCACCTACCAGCGAACGGTCAACCAAATGCTGGAGCAAGAAATGGGTAAAACCGTAGAGGTTTACGTGGATGACATGCTGGTCAAGAGCTTGACTGCAGGGGCCCACGTCCAGGATTTGGCCGTAGTCACCAGCAAGATGCTCAAGTTCGGAATGCGCTTAAACCCAAAGAAGTGTATTTTCGGAATTTCAGAGGGCCTATTCCTAGGCCACATCATCAGCCAGCGAGGGATAGAGGCCAACCCGCTGAAGGTCCAGGTGATTTTAGATATGGAAACGCCAGAAGAGAGAAACCAGGTCCAGATGTTGACCGGCCGGTTAGCCGCCCTCGCCAGATTTATCTCCCGCCTAACCGACAAATGCACCCCGTTCTTCAAATTGCTCAAGGCGCAGCAGACTAGGAAAATCTACTGGGCAGCGGAGCATGAAGCAGCGTTCCAGTCTATCAAGGCGTATCTGTCAGCAGTGCCTCTCCTATCCAAACCAGTGCCAGGCGAAATGCTATACCTTTACATAGCTGCATCCGCGACGGCCGTCTCCGCGGCTCTCATTAGGAAGGAAGAAACGCTCGAACTCCCGGTATACTATGCGGGAAAGGGACTCATTGGAGCAGAAGGCCGGTACCCCGACATAGAGAGATTGGCTCTGGCCCTGATTGTTAGTGCCAGGAAGCTCCGGCATTATTTCCAGGCTCACTCCATCACCTTGTATACCAATCACCCTCTGCGACAGATCCTACAAAGGCCGGAGACCAGTGGTAGGCTCGTACGGTGGGCAGTTGAACTGGGAGAATTCGACATCATCTACGCCCCGCGAACGGCCATCAAAGGGCAGGCAGCTGCGGACTTCATATGCGAGCTCACCCCAAGGGCGGTAGAAGCACACCCCGACCGGTGCGAGCCCACCGAGGCAGTACGAGCCACAAAGGCCGCTCGAGGCCTCCCCACCGGTTGGAAGCTTTACGTGGATGGCTCCGTAACAGCAAGGCGGAGCGGTGCTGGTGTCATGATAACCTCGCCCGACGGCCAGTCATACGAGTATGCATTACGGTTCCTTTTTAGCACCTCCAACAACGCTGCTGAGTATGAGGCCCTCATAGCCGGTCTGCAACTGGCCAAGGAGTTGGGAATCTCATCCATGGAGATATACAGCGACTCTAGCCTAGTGGTGAACCAGATGAACGGGGTGTTCGAGGTCAAGGACCCCCAGCTGTCCTCTTACCAGGCTCTGGCAAAAACCTTGATCGAGCCATTCGAGGGGGCCACGATCCAGCACATTCCCCGAGAGGAAAATAGACATGCGGATGCCCTCGCAAGGCTGGCAACCGGAAACTACCCTCCAGAGTACCGGAGGGCAAAAATGGAAACTCTCCAGCAGCCAAGTATAAACAAAACCATCTCTGAGATATTTGCGGTAGAAGAAGCGCCGCCAAGCTGGATGGATCCAATAGTCAAGTATTTGACTGACAAAACCAGCCCCCAGGATGCGGTAGAGGCTAGAAGATTACACCTCCGCTGCGCCCTGTACGGTCTCCTCAACGGCCAGTTATACCGAAGGGGGCACAGCTTCCCTCAGCTGAGGTGCGTGACAAAAAAGGCAGGAGAGGCTATCATGCGAGAGATCCACGAGGGGGTATGCGGTAATCACTCCGGCGCAAGATCATTATCCCACAAATCGCTCCGGGCGGGGTATTTCTGGCCAGACATGGCGGCAATGTCAAGAAAAATATCAGGCGGCTGCCACAAGTGCCACATGTACGCCTCTGTATCTCACACCCCGGCAATCGCGTTATCAATCCTGTTGGCACCGTGGCCATTTGCACAATGGGGATTGGACATCATCGGCCCTTTCCCAACGGCTATAGGACAGTACAAGTATGCCATCGTGGCGGTAGACTATCAGACCAAGTGGGTTGAGGCGGAACCCATGATAAAGATCACTGAGGAACGGGTTAAAAAGTTCCTATGGAAGAACATCTACTGCCGATTTGGGGTACCACAGACTATTGTCACGGATAATGGGACACAGTTCAATAATGCTGATCTTATCCAGTACACAGCCTCTATGGGGACTCGGATGTTGTTCGCTTCAGTGGCGCACCCACAGACCAACGGCCAGGTAGAAGCGGTCAATAAGATTATCAAGACCCTCCTGAAAAAGAAGCTGGAGGCTAAGAAAGGGTGTTGGGCCGAGGAACTCCCCGCAGTGCTATGGGCCATCTGGACAACAGCAGCAGAGGCAACAGCAGAGACCCCGTTCTGCATGGCATTCGGGAGCGAAGCGGTACTCCCGGTAGAGACTGGCATACCCAGTGGCAGGGTAGAGAACTACGACGCCGAGACAAATGCCGAGGGGCTATTACTCAACCTGGACCTCATCGAGGAGCGCCGCGACCAGACACATATGCGCAACCAAACCTACAAGCAGCGGATCGCCCGGTATTATGACAGAAGGGTCCGGGAGAGAAACCTCCAGGTCGGGGACTGGGTCATGAGAAAGATCCAGAAAAAACCGTTGGCCCTAGAACCAACATGGGAAGGGCCCTACCAGATCACTGCGGTCGTCGGACCGGCAACATTCCACATTATAGACACCGACGGCATCTATTCCACCCGGCCATGGAATATCCGGCACCTACGGTTCTACCCTAGGTAGAAGCGGTCACAGAACAACAACGGTGTGTTTGACATTAATGTTGCAATACGTAGTTTCAATAAATACAAATAAACTACAATAGTTGCAGGATATGCATTTACAAGGTAAACAGCTAGCTACCGCCCCCCGGAACCTCCAATCCCCGGCCCGCCGCTTTTTAGAGCCTGCTCATGTTCCACCATCTCAGTCAAGGCTATATCAGCCTCCATCTGCTTAGCATCAAGCCATCCTTTCTCCTTCCACTCCAGATAAGCGTCGGTGATGCCCTTCTCCCGGGCCGCATCCAGCATCTCTTCAAATTCGACCGACTCCCGGAAGTCGTCGACAGCCTTATCAGCTACTTCGGCAAGCTGGGATTCCGACAGCTTCTCCCTTCCTTGGGCGGCCACTGTGACCTGGTTCTGCAGCTCTAAAACCTTCGCCTCCAACTCTGCAATTCTCCCTTCCCGGGCGACAGCCTGGGTCTGCAGTTCCGAAACCCTCGTCTCCAGCTCTGCGACCCGCCCTTCCCGCGAAGCAGCTTGTCGATCGGCCTTTTCCCGTTCTTGCTGCAGGTCACGACACAACCGACCGGTTAGCTCTTTCTCTCGCACGAGCTCAGTGCCCAACCGACCAACTTTCTCTCTTTCCTCTGCAAGCTTGGCTTCGGCCACGTCCGCCGGCACGCTCAGCTCCTCCACCTGCTCCTCCAAAACCGCAGCAACCTCCCCTCTGGGCTCGGCGGCGCAAAGGCTATGAACCAGCTGCGAGGCATAAATCAACGAACATTAGCTCGTACCACTCCAAGAGAAGCGGAAGCACAAGAACACTTACCCGAACAGCTAGTTCCACGGGCTTCATCCTGTTCTCACCCGATCGACCAGTCTCAGGGTTGTCTCGGTCGAGTCCCAGGGCTTCGAGGGTAGCAACCACGAACCTGCCAGTTTCATCAGCAGAGCCGCAAGCGGCTTCCGGCACCCGAGCCCTTCGATCAACCGCCTCCACGCCGGGAGCCACCGCCCGCTCAGCTGGCCCAGCCGAGCCGGACGCCCCAGCGTCAAGGGTTCTCGCCCTCTTGGCCGGAGTTTCACCATGGCCGCCTCGGCGGTCACCGGCCGCTTCTGCCGTTTCTCTCTCCCGCGAGGTCCGAACGGCCATCGGTCGCGCCACTGGTCCTGGACCAGGAGGTCTCACAGACCGCCCTTCCCGAATACGTAGCGGGGAGGTATTCCCACCGCTCGGAAGCCTTCCATAGTAAGAATCCGGAAACACAAGCGGCACTGCCTTATCATGTTCCCCGCGTCTCTTGCTAGCCGTATCAATAACGGTCTTCGCGGCCACCTCCCCCGTCTCCGCCAGTCTCGAGACTACAAGCTCCTCATCCGGTTCGATAGTCTCCTCAACTTTAAGCGCGAGCCGGGGAGGGTTAGCTGCAACCGATAAGTCCAGCAGTCAAAACACAAGCAGCAACGCAAAAGGATGAAATTATGCAAGGCACCTTACCAGGTTTTCTCCCCATCTCGCATATCTCCAGCACGTTCCATCGGATGAAATTGTAGGAGCTCCGACTCAGATGGTCCCAGCCATGGAACAGCCGGTATATCCGTTGCTTCTCCAACTCCCCCAGCCAGTACGACTGATCCCCGATCGGCTGATAGGCCCCGGGCACCTGATGGCCCCTCCAGTTACGCTGCCACTTGCCGCCGGCCAGCACCACCGACTTCCTCCACGTATCTGAAACCGATGACGGCAGGTGCGTGATAGCAGCAGCATGCTCCCGCGTGGCAAAGTTCACACAGCCGCTGCATTGGGCCTTTCGGCAGTAAGAAATCTTGTACAGCGCCCGAAACTCATTAACCGTGGGCCGGTTCATGTGGCTCAGGCTGAATAGGCACCCAAGCCCAAGCAACTGCCTCCACTGATTGCTCGGAAGCTGGGCCGGGGAAAGATTTAGCGAGCTCAGCATATACTGAACAAATTCCGGTAGCGGCAGCGATAGTCCATGTCGGAACTGATCGTCGAAAACAGCAACCCAGCTCGGTTCCGGGTTACAGGCCAGCTCTCCGGGACGCAGCCCTCGAAGTTTAACAGAAGGATCGATGTCCCACTTCGCTCGAAACTCCCTGATCTCTCCCTCATCCATGCTCCTAATTGGTTCGTCACAAAGAATCGTCTTGTCGTCATTCAGCAGCTCGTGCCTTCTGGGCCCACGGCCGTCGCCGCCGTGATGCGCTGGTCTCCCAGACACCATAATCCTAACACAAAATAAGTCAGATCTGCAGCAAGGCGGACGAGGAGAGTAGAAGACAAAGGGTCTAGGCAAACTGTGGAAGGGGGCGAGCAGAATGAACAATAAATAGGGCAACAAGAAAGGCAACAAAACCCCAGCCGTGGATTCCCTCCATCTCAGACCGTTCCCTGTCGACACGTGTCCCAGCATGGATAAGAGATCCCATCTAGCATAACTGATGGGACTGATGGGTTTTCCCCTTTATCGCATGTCCGCCACCTGTTCCACTTATCAGCAGCATTTAGGGAGAAGGAGCGAATAACGGGGAGTCCATTCCCCTCGTTTCCCCAGAAAGTCAACTCCGGCTCAATCTGACACCAGGGCGGTTCACGAGTATGGTCATTCAACCGGCTGCATGGTCTTTTTTTCCTTGTATATCTTCAAGGCCTCTCACCGCTTGTGATTTTTTTCCAACGACTTCGAGAGCATTTGCCCAGGTATGCACCCCCCCCCCCCCCCCCTTTTTTTTAAACGCCATCTTTGTTGCATATCACTGGGGGACTCGTCTCGATATGGCATGTCGCCCGGTCGAGATCCACCCAGCACTATGACACTCCACCGGCTCTGGAACATTTAACCCACTCCACGGCATTCTACCGGTTGTCACTTTCCTTCGCCTATGGCCAGAACGAGCCAACAATAAAGGCTTCTAAACGCATGGGCTTCATAAACCCGGGCGAGCTTACATCTAACCCATGTACTCTTGTCCAGCAGGATAAAAACCCTGCATCACACTGAACTGTGATACATTTGGGGATACATGACGAGACTCGTTATCTCAACACCACTCCACTGGGCAGATTGTTTCTCTAACACAGAACAAGTCTCCCCGCAGGCTAACAAACCTGCACGTTACCTCAACGCTTAACCAACAAAAGCTGAGAAGAACTAGCAAGTGTTAACCAGCGCCTCAGTACGGCCGTAACACTCTCCGGGATGCCTGTTGGCCTAGTCCACGCACCAACAGGCCCTCCCGTAGGCTAGCGTTTCCGGGACTCGTCTCGATATGGCAGAACGCCCGGTCGAGCTCCCGAGAACCAAAGGAACTTTAAAGCATTCTAACTGGGGGACTCGCCGAAATGGCATTGCATCCGGGCATCCGCGACCAGTTCTACCGATATTACAAACATACTTATGTTACTTACCATCAACGACGCTACTCACCTCGGTCACGCCCAATCTTTAACGCGGACTTGGGGGACTGGGCACCGGTAGGTTGGTAACCCTGCGGGTCTGCAGGGCAAGAGTAAGACAGTTAAGTCCCCATTCAAGATTGCACTTGACCGGGAACTTGGGGGACTTGTTGACAGTAGCCGCAGAGAGGCTACAACAGGCCCGCAGACCCGCAGCAAGCGCACCAGGGCCCGGCCCAAGGGTCGGGACCAGATCACCAGCACCCGGCCTCGGGGCCTAGCACTCTATCTGCCTCCAGGAGTCCAGGGGCCGGGGGCGCCAGCCTGCCTAAGAGGGCTTCAGAAAGTATAAGCAGAAGGGAACCAGTCCCACATCGAAGAGTAAGGCCAGTCCTTACCCCCAACCACCTATATATGGGCCCCAACTACCTTCTTTATGAGGTAACTCGTCTCTCTCCCCACTTACATACGTGTCTTGGTTATATATATTCCAACTATACTAACTTAGGCATCGGAGAGGAGAAGACCGGCCCGCCCGGTATTCTCCTTAGTGAGCAGGATTGCAGGAGATAGAGGTGGATTCATCAAGTATCTACTAGACCCCCGGGTTTAGGCAGAAACAAATCATATCATATAAATTCTTTTTAGTTGAAATAACTTAAATTCTCAATTTCATTTTATTTTGTTCATACATATGGTCTTAAGTTAGGTTTCGCCAACACACACACAGAGTCAAGTCCATTAGATCTACCACGACTCAATAATCAGTCTCCACATCCAACGGCCCAAAACAACCCATCCTTACCTACATAAACGCCACACGCTGATAAAAACCCTAAACCCTAACCCCTCCTCTCTAAATTCACCGCCGATTCCAAACCGAGGCCTTTACCGCCGCACCTTCCCAGTTCTCGATGGCAACCTACCTGCTCTATGAAGCAGCTTCAGGTTACTCCCTGTTCCTAGCTCACGGCCTCGACCAGATCGGCCAGAGCACCGAGGCCGTTCGGAGCTCCGTTTCCGACTTGAACCGGTTCGGCAAGGTGGTCCAGCTCGCCGCTTTCCACCCATTTGAGCAGGCACTCGATGCCCTCAACCAGTGCAACTCTGTCTCCGAAGGTAAAGACTATAGACTAAAGAACCAAGCTTGGTTTAGGTTTTAGTTTTATGGCTTTGTTCATGGTGCATGTGTATATTGATTGGTTAATTTGATATGTGTAGATTGTCATCTGTATATGAAGATTTTGGTTTTAGTGTTCCTGCATTTGATTGCTTACTGTTTTTCTATTTCGATAAGTAAGCAGAACCAATCAACTCAGGCAGCCTTAAACTTGGGGTTTAGAGCTCTATATTGGCACAAAGGGAAAACATACTAGTGGTAAAGTGTTTGAAGATTAGAGTTTTCAAATCCTGCTTATAAGCTGTTATGAAGTTCTGCTACCCAAGGCCGAAATTTAATTTGATGTTGTAAATTCTACATGCTTCACGGTTTTTATTTCAGTTACTGTGGTTCTGTTTTCTCATTTCCTTCAGAATGTATAATTTGGCTTTAAGGTGAAATGAGTTAATCTAATTGATGATAAACACTTGGTGTGTTTCTTTTGCAAATTAATGTTTGTAAATTTGGTTTGGTGAGTCTACGTCAGGATGGAGGGTCTGTGCTTATCAGTTGTGGTTGATTTGCAGGGATTATGACTGATGAGTTGAGGAATTTTTTGGAACTAAATCTCCCCAAAGTAAAGGAAGGCAAGAAGCCAAAGTTCAGTTTGGGAGTATATGAGCCCAAGCTCGGGTCTCACATATTTGAAGTGACTAAAATCCCTTGCCAAAGTAATGAGTTTGTTCATGAGCTACTTCGTGGAGTTCGGGCTCATTTTGATAGGTTTATCAAGGACCTAAAGGTATAATAAAGTCTTTGTCTTTTTATTGGTATTTTTCTATTGGTATCTAGGACCGCCTCTTTTTTTCATTCTTAAATCTTTCTCTTTGTTTTCTGTTCTATCTCAGCCCGGGGACTTAGAGAAAGCCCAGCTTGGTCTCAGCCACAGTTACAGCAGGTCCAAGGTCAAGTTTAATGTTAACCGTGTTGACAATATGGTTATTCAGGCAATCTTCCTTCTAGATACCCTCGACAAGGATGTAAATTCGTTCTCAATGAGAGTCAGGTATGTCCTGTCATTCATGCTCATATCTTATAACTATTAACCCACTGCATTTTTATCCTTCTGTAAAAGCGTCTCAACTGTATTTAAGGTTTTGTTTTGTAAAAGCTAGAAAATAATGTTTCTCCTTATTGTTTTTCATTTCTGTGCAGAGAATGGTACTCATGGCATTTTCCTGAATTGGTGAAGATTGTCAATGACAATTATCTCTATGCTAAACTTGCAAAAACTATAAGAGATAAGTCAACTTTGTGTGACGACCAACTTGAAGAATTAACTGAGATTGTCGGTGATGAAGATACGGCAAAGGAGATCATTGAAGCTGCCAAAGCATCCATGGGTAAGATCTAATAGTACACTACTTTCCATTTGTATGTTTGTTTATCAAATATGCATCCTAATCCTTGTTTTTGGATTAATTTTTCAGGTCAGGATTTGTCTGATGTTGATTTGCTTAATGTTCAACAATTTGCACAAAAAGTGATGAACCTATCTGAGTATAGGAAAAAGCTCTATGACTATTTGGTCACCAAGATGAATGATATTGCACCCAATTTGGCTTCCTTAATCGGGGAAGTAGTTGGAGCTCGTTTAATTTCTCATGCGGGCAGTCTTACAAACTTGGCTAAATGCCCTTCTTCTACCCTTCAGATTCTTGGTGCCGAGAAGGCACTCTTCAGGTGCTTTTACTTGGCCTTTCATTCAATTGTTTTGTAGATACCACATGAAAATTAGTTGTCTGACAAAAGGAAATATAAGTTCTCTTGATTCGTTTTGAGGTCCTAGGTTGATTCTTTTGTTTTCCACAGGGCCTTGAAAACCAAGGGAAACACACCCAAGTATGGACTGATATTCCATTCATCTTTCATTGGTCGTGCTTCTGCCCGGAACAAGGGTCGAATGGCTCGTTATCTTGCAAATAAGTGTTCTATTGCTTCTCGCATCGACTGCTTTGCAGGTGAATTAGCCTTGAAAATATAGTTATCTGGGTTACGTTATTTTCTTATGCATTGTGTGTATAATTTTGCAACATCTGGCGTGCAGATACTAGCACTACTGCTTTTGGGGTGAAACTCCGCGAACAAGTTGAGGAGCGTCTTGACTTTTATGACAAGGGTGTTGCCCCTCGCAAAAATATTGATGTCATGAAATCTGCAATGGAGAGTAATCAAAGCAAAGGTGAGGAAGCAAAACCAATTTGGTGCCAGTGTTTTCCGTTTGACATAAATCCAAACATCCAATTTTGACAGTGTCTAAAATATTCAAAATCTGTCAATAATATGTGATTACTTAATCAGACAAAAAATTTGACTTAAAATAGGAACTTAGGTGGCATTCCTTCTATGTTGTAATTTTGCATTCTACTTGTCATGCAACTTGGACAGATACAGAGATGGAAACAGAAGAAGTGATTGTCGAAGCTTCAGAAAAGAAAAGCAAGAAGAAATCAAAGAGTGCAGCTACAGAGAACGGTGATGCTATGACTGTGGATGAACCAGCTACAAATGGAGATGCTACTGAGGGTAAATCTGAAAAGAAAAAGAAGAAGGACAAGAGGAAATCGGAAGACGAAGAGATGGAAGATGCAAACAATGAACATGCCGAGGAGGAAGGAGCAAGCAAGAAGAAGAAGAAGAAAAGTAAACACGGAGAGGCTGATGGAGCCGATTTGGCCAGTGATGTGAAGAAGAAGAAAAAGAAGAAATCCAAGAGTGAAGACTCCGATTAGATCTACTTTGTGGGTGCTCAAGTCTTGTGGATATTAATCTGGCGGATTCCTCTATCCGGTTTTGATGTCAAGTGTCTCGTAGCTGTAGAAATGGCTCCTTGCTTTGTTATGTTATCAATCTAGCATTGTTGAATACACTTGGTAGGGACTTCTCAAGTCGCTGCCTTATGTTAGTTTTTGAAATTGTGATGAACACAGTCGGTATCTTGCAGATTTTGGTTATGGTTATGATACTAGGATCATATTTATAACGTTTTTGTAGCCAAATACATATTGCAGTTGTGTGCAACTCCTTTGACTCCAAACTCATGAATGCTGGTACTCATAGTTGTCATCACGTTATTCTTTTCGTGCTCGACATAAAGCATTCCAAACTTAAAAGTATGAAGCAGATGATGCTCTGCTTGTGCCTTTGGTTTTGACCTTTTACCCTTTCTCTTTTCGGATTCTATTCTCAAATTGGATTTTGGCCTTATTTATAATACGCATTTGGTAAGAAAATAAATAAATCACAATTTGACCCTGTTTTTGACGCCCTTTATTATCCATTCAAGGTCCGAACTCCAAAGAGGTATTTAGGGGTAAAGAAGGGAATTCACATAACCGATCTGGTTGGGTGAAAACGGCTGCTGCTGCTGGTGCTTGAGTTTGAAGCATTGAAAGGTTCGAAGTCTGAACTAGTACACACCAACCTCTCTCAATCTTATCGATCTCAGAGCCAAATTCTAACCCCCCAGCAACAGTGATGGCCAACTTGGAAGATGTGCCCTCCGCCGATCTTTTCAGCGAGGTGCTTCGTCGTATGAAGTGCTCCACCAAGCCTGACAAGCGCCTCATTCTTGTTGGTGAGTTTTTCTATTGTAATTTTGTACCTTCACAATCGTAAAGGTTTGATTTTTATTTTTGTTAACGCCAATTTTGGGTTCAAAGTTTTGATTTTTAAGAACCGCCCAGATCCGGGAATTTGTTGCTCTTGTGATTCGAAGTTTTTGATGCTTTGTGAATTGTGAATGACATGTCTGTATGACCATGCTCATGATTTTTGTACGGCTGAGCTTGTGAGGTAGGAAAATTTGAATCAAGGTTGCTGAAGTTTGCTTGGTAGTTCAATTTTACTGTTTTAGTGGGTGTGTAGAATTATTTGGAGCTTTTACACTTGGTACTTATAAACCAGAATTATGGATGTTTGATTGTCAATTGTCTAGTCATCACTGTCTTTCTATATTGCTAGTATCTTCTCTAGTATGCAGTACAATGCTGAGTCATGACGTCATGCTGAGGAATTCCGCCGTGACCAAATTCGACCGGTTAGTGCATTAGTGCATTGTATACAAATTGTAGGTATCTGTGTTTTGTACAAGTTGAGATCTTAAACCTTCTGCAAGCTGAGAAGGAGAAAAGGAGAAACTTTTGAGGTTTCGAGGTGTATTCCCTGTGTTTCGTCTTACAGAGATGACTTGTGATACTCAAGTGCAAATTTTGTTGAGTGTTTATGTATGGTTGTCTCACGCTATGCTTAGTTTCTATGGCTATGAGCTCTTCTTGCGTTTCTTTACTGATGTTTTTTTCGAGTTTCTAAGTAAGAATGGTAACCTGATTATGGTTGCAAATTGTCCTGCAGGTCCACCTGGGTCTGGAAAAGGTACCCAATCACCTATTATTAAGGATGAGTACTGCTTGTGCCATTTGGCTACTGGTGATATGTTGAGAGCCGCAGTTGCTGCTAAGACTCCTCTTGGCATTAAAGCTAAGGAGGCTATGGAGAAGGTGAAACTTCTCTTGTTGTGCTTTTATTTTTTGTATCTCACATTTTTTGTTGTGGAGAAGGTGAAGCTAATTGGATAGTACTACTATATTTCAGGGAGAGCTTGTTTCTGATGACCTGGTTGTGGCCATCATTGATGATGCATTGAAAAAGCCTTCTTGCCAGAAGGGTTTCATTCTTGATGGATTTCCAAGAACTGTTGTCCAAGCACAGAAGGTTTGGAACGAGTACTGCTTAGTAACTTATACTCAAAAGTGCACCTATTTATGTCCAAGTGCACTAATAGTAGGGTTATATTCTTTATTGCAGCTGGATGAGATGCTCCAAAATCGTGGAACTAAGGTTGATAAGGTGCTCAACTTTGCAATTGATGACTCAATCTTGGAAGAGAGGATTACAGGTCGCTGGATTCACCCAGCCAGTGGTAGAAGCTATCACACAAAATTTGCACCACCCAAGGTTCCTGGTGTTGATGATGTAAGAATGCGACAACCTTTTTCTGTTGTTCAGTTGGCATCGAGTCATTCACATATCTAAGACTTATGCAAGAAACATCTACTGTTAGAAAATAACAGCAGCATACTATATTCAAGCCTATTGGGCATGATTGTTGTAATACTGTCCTTGAGCTTTAAATTCCATCTAATATCATGATTTCTTGCTTTGTGGCAGGCAACTGGAGAACCCCTTATTCAACGTAAGGATGATACTGCTGCTGTTCTCAAGTCAAGGCTGGAAGCATTCCACAAGCAAACTGAACCAGTATGGCTTCTTCTTTCCATATAATTTATTTTTTTATGAGGAAGAAAACTGGATTATATCAATTGCGCATGATTTATCCTTGTTGGTCTAGTTCTATCCATGATTCACAGTGCACAATTGAAGTTTCTATCCATGATTCAAACTGGAGTAAATCACCTTCTCCACTCATGAGAAGTTTACCTAAACCTTCTTCAGTTTTCTGTTAGCGTGAAAGATATTTAGTGGGTTTCCTTATGTGTATGCTTAAGTTTATTGACTTTATTCTTCTAATGAAAATCACTAGATGATGATGATGCGTCTTTCATAAAAGCTATATATATATATATATATATTATATTTTAGTTTGGAACTATAGTGAGTTACAACCAGATATTAGGAGGCAATAATCTGGATTAGTCACTTGTGGAGAAATCTTAGTCACAGTTAATCTCTAGATTTCACTTACTTTTTATATTCATCATCTGGGTAATAGTTGCATTTTTTTGCTCTTGCCTTTTCTGTTGGATATGCATCTCAAAGTTCTCATCTGTTATACGCATTCACAAAATCCATGTAAACTATGGTGCTGTTAATCAGTTTCTCTAATGGGAATCATTATCTGGAATTGCAGGTCATTGATTATTATTCCAAGAAAGGAGTTGTTGCCAATCTCCCGGCTGAGAAACCTCCGAAAGAGGTCACTGTTGAGGTTCAGAAAGTGCTCTCGTCGTAAAACATGGTTGTCCTGCCATATGGGATGATTCATCCAAAAGCCCAAGTTTTTTCAGTCACCTGTATTCTGATATACAATTGAGTCAGCTGATTTTCTGCTAACGTGTTGAATTTCAAACTGAAAGCACCGGCTGCTGTCAACTCTTAAAGAGTTTAATTAGAGAAATAACCTGTCAAATAAATTTTTATTGAACCTTTGAACCTGTTGATGTTGGTTGAGTTCTGATCATGATCTTATGAGCTACTTTGATGCACATGTTATCTGTTCGAATGCTTGGGCACTTCAATATCCTGTTTATACAAAGATACCCAACGACTAGAAGCAGGTTTTACAGAAACGCTAACAGCAGTCTAATGGTGCAAAAAATGTCAAAATTTTACATGCTAAAGTAAGCAATTGGATATAACCCCATCAAAAAGCATCCATAACTGAAATTGTAAACGGTGGACCAAATCTGTGGTTGTGATGAGTATAAACTAAAATTGTCAATCTCAGCTTTAAAAGAAACTAAATGGGTTCCTCAAGTCTTTCTCAAAAAAAAAAAAAAAAAAAAAAAAAGTTCCTCAAGTAAAGGTACGAGTACAGCCAAAACTATCCTACTTGATCGATCGTACATTCACTTCAATCTTCGCCAATCAATTTAGCATTGCAATTTCACCCATTTATGGAGAGCTTATTTTAAAGCCAATTAGGCAATTACTGTGTTTCCACTGACAGTCTCGAGAGCAAAGATCTAAGAGCAATAGACTCCAATTGAACTTCTGGGGAACATGAGGATCAGAGACCTACACATCTACTTTAATCTTTGCATCCAGATCAGTGAACTCTTGGTAATATGCTTTGAAATGCTCATATGAATGCTTCACATCATCAACGGCACACATTTCTCTTATGCTGTGCATTGACAACTGCGGTGCACCTACGTCAACTGTACGTATCCCCACTCCACTAGCAAGAATAGGGCCAATGGTTGAACCACAGGCCATGTCATTACGAACCACAAAATCCTGTGAACAGATAGATTTACAATTATCAAGAAAAAACTGCAAAAGGCCTTCGATTATATATTCAGTTTCCTACTTTTATAACCTTTAGCATTACATTTCACTATCAAGTTTCCTATTGAGAACAGGGATAAGCTGACCTGGACAGGAAGGCTGTGATTCCTTGCTATCTCTCTGAATATTAAGGAAGTGACAGCATTGGTTGCATAACGTTGATTTGCATTGTGTTTGATCACAAGTCCCCCATGCAGCTTAGGCTGATGATTGTCCTCGTGTTTATCCTGAGAAATATCCGTATATCAGAGCAAATTATCAGCATGGTTAACATAACTAAATGAAACAACCTACCATATAATTAGGATGCAAGGCATGGGCCATGTCAGCAGATACAAGAAAGCTTCTCTGTATTGCTTTCTCAAGCAGCTGTTGAAAGAAAAGAAAAGACAAGAAAAAAAGGCAATACAGCGTAAGCAAACAAGCTTTCCAAAGGAAAAGATGATTTTTGTATGCATGGTGTTAAATTAAATCTAGTAGAATGTCATGGCACTGGACAAATTACTAGAGTTGTCTCTATCAGTTGTGCATCTACAAAAAATTGCAGTAACTAGTGATCTTCTATTGAAACAAACCCAATACAATGGCATTAATAGGACATCAAAGAGTTAGTACCTTAGAATCTGTGGTAAATGAATGTGTAATTCGTGAAAGAGTATTCAACATGGCTGGAGACCCAGCCCCTTGGGCAGAGTCAGATCCAACCTCTTCGTGATCAAACAAAGCCACCATTCTAACACCAGCCTCATCCTCAAGGTTGCTTTCAGTAGCTGTTGCGTCTATCAATGCCTTGAAGTAAACGATAAAGTTAGGAAAAAAAAAACAGCTGCTTCAGATGGAAACCACAAATAACCAATACTAGTTGTATTAAACGCCACTGCTAACCTAATTAATCTTGACAGAAAAAGGAATGAAAATGTTCTTACCTTTAGGGAACAAAATGACATGCAGAGATTATCAAGCCTTCCTGAGAAAACAAATTCTTTTGCTGCACCGGCTACTAGACTTGGTTGAGTATCACACGCTTGCAATTCAAAATCACTTATATGGTCTGGTTCACATCCAAGCTTATCTGCAAGCAGCTGAAAGAGAGAAAGCAGATGAATAAATTCATCCACCAGACCCATGTATGATTCTAAAGGAGTGCTAATCTTCATACTATCCCACCAAAAAAATCAATTGACCCTCCAACATAAAAAAAGAAAGTCGAAGTTCCAGATTTTACAGAAGACCTTTAGCAGAAGCGGGTGATGCTTTGAGTTGATTGAGGTCCCCTCATTAGATTGGCCACTTTTCGCAACTACTTTATTGACCTCTGCCTGTTAAAAAAAATAAAAAATCATTAGGCAACATAAAGCTACAATAAATTGGGAGGGAAGTTTATTGACTGTATTCCTCAGATAGAGAAATGAGAAAAACCGCGACTTACTGAGCTTTAAGTAATTATATACCATTCTCATAAATAACTATTGGACAGAACTGTTTTACTTTCTAACTAACACATGGCTTAAGATCTTATATCATGTTTCAAAAAAAAAAAACAAAAAAAAAGATCTTATATAGACTTGCATGAAAAATCAAATGCAACATCCCATCTAACCTAAATAAGATTTATACAAGGGCCAAATAAGTGAAAATAAAAAAACATAAAAGTTAGCCATTTAGTCATATAAATAAGCAGAGATACCATAGCACGTGCCATGGAAGATGCAACTGGTTTGAATGTCTGGCACTAAGATTCTCTACAGAGTCATTCTTAACGTTTTTATATAAAATTTGAGTTGCAGCCACTAGAATGTCATGTTATAGCAGTAAGTATTGCAAGTACATAGATGCAACTCATGCAAGTAATCGTATCGGCTTCTCACTGACTCAACTATTTAACATATGAACCCAAGTATTCAAATACAAACTTTGTCTGTTTCATCAATAGGAATTATGTCATTTAAGACTAATGAGTCTTAACTATTAAACTATGAGTAAATCAATAAACTAGAAATCCTTAAAAGGGATGGTGGATGCTAAGGAACATTAAATACATTACAACATTACCTTGACCGCTGTTGCCAAGACCGGAAGAAGGTGACTCTGTGCATTCACCTTAAACGCCTCCCTAACATCCCTGTCAAGAGCGAGCCAACGAATGCAAACAAATGCATATATCAGTCCAAATCTCAAACCACTCAACAACCAAACACGTAAATAACAAATTGCAGAGCAAGATCACCTGTCCAAGTGAATTGCCAGAGTAGGAATCCGCATGATGGGCTCCTCAATCCGGACAAGTCTATGTGAATAACAAACAGAACCATCTTTCTCCTCTCTTACTATCACCCTTCCTGCTATCGTCAAGTCACGATCGAACCAGGTATGCCACAGGCCACCCCCGTATGTTTGGACTCCCACTTCCAAGAACCCTACTTTAGTTACCTGCACAAGCAAACCAAGTTCAAAGCTCGCACACACTCATCATCTCATTTTTTTTTAAATTCAATTCAGTTACAAATTACAATACATCACCTTGGAAACTGGCTTCAATTTGAGACAAGGACTATCAGTGTGAGCTCCAATTACATGGAATCCGTTTCCGGCAACAAATCTAAAGCACAATACAACCACTACATGAGCACAAAAGCCAATACAAAATACAAAATTTACCTTGTCAACTATTTAATCAGTAAAATTTTACAGTCAAAAACCAAAGAAGAAGCTCAAATTGAAGAAAAGACGGTACTTACTTTTTACCGATTGCGAAAGCCACAATGGTGGAGTAGTTCCTGGTGAAGAAGTACTTTTTACCAGCCTCCAATTTCCAATCCTCTCTCTCCAGAACCTGCTCGTACCCCGCGGTTTGCAGACGCTTCTTCGCCTCATCTGAATCACCAAAACCAAAGCAGAAATCAAAATCAGAAATCAAACTAATAACAGCTATCAAGAAATTGAAAAGTGCGATTAAGATCTCTTCGGAGAGAGAGAGAGTTGGAATTTACCGACGGCGTGAAAAGCAGTGGGAGAAGCGTTGAGGAAGTTGATGAGGTCAGAGACGACTGAGCTTGATTCTTCCTTTGACATTTTCGCTCTCTCTCTTTTCCCCAAAGTATGCTTCTTTGTATCTCTCACTCCTCTCTGTAGCTTTATTTGGGCCGACGGGCTTTGCGTGAGCTTTACTTACTGAATCGGAATATCTCTTTTGGGCTGTACGGGCCCGTACCCGGAATGGCCCATCCATCAAGCCTCCAACTTGAGCAACCAAGGTATGCTACATTTTGCATTTCCTCACCAAAAATGAGTCGGTGGGAATTCACTCTTTAACTTTCATATTAATAGGGTGAAATATACACGTACTATTGTTACTTTGAGATGAGATGGGGCATTTGGACAAAAGAAAGAAACATTTTTTCTTTAACTTTCCCTCAGCCTGTCTCTTTGGCAAGATATTTTCGACTTCGTTATATCCTCATTGTCTAATCAGGTTTCACTGAGTTGAAAAATTTTTGCAAATCATTCATCACTTGTTGAGGAGTAATAATATATTTAGATATGAGAAAGCATATAGAAACTAATCATCGAAGTTCATTTTAAGACATCAAGTCGCTACTTACATTTTAACGATATATCTAAAACAGATATTTTTAGTTAATTTTAAAGACTTGAACTTTAAATTATTTAAGACTGAAAATTACAGCTCTTTGCGCTATAATGTGTGCTATATGTTTCTAACATGTATGTAAAGCATCCAATCGTGCTAGGGACTCATCAAACTTTCTTTCCTTTTTTCACTAAGCACAATTAATAGTCAATAGAAATTCAAGTAAAATTAATTACACTCAGCAGCAGATACTAGATAGTAGTTAAGCTCTCGCTAACTAATTCGTGCCACTCTTTAATTTCCCGGGAAAATCATAACAGAAAAAGCCCAATATGACCAAAACGCCCTTCCCTTGACGAAAATCCCATGGGCAAATAAGCCTTTTCGCACCAGACTGATTTCATGAAAACCTCCTTCCACAACAAGCTTCACTTTCTCCCACAACTCTCCCCTTAATCTTCTCCAAGAATCCCAAAACCCCTCACCATTTTCAGACCCCAAATCCCAATTCCACATAAGAAGAAGAAGAAGAAGAAGACGACCCAGAACAACCGCCATTGATTCACCTCCAAGCTTTTCCCCATGGCGAAACCAAGAACCAGCCCAACACGAAACCCATCACCACCACCACCAAAACCGCCGCCGTTTCTCCTCTACCACTTACTCACCACCCTCCTCTTCACTCCCAAAACGCACCGTTTCAGACTCCCAAAACCCTCATCATCATCTCTCTTCTTCTCTCTCCTCTTCTCCCTCACATTCTTGCTCATCTCACTCCTCAACCTCCTCCCCTGCTCCCACTCTGCACACTCCACTCCCCTCATTTCTCCGAAAGCCTCATCGGGCCCTATCGAAGACCGGGCCCTTCTCTCGGCTAGCATGATGGTGCCTCTGCCGGCGCACGGTGCACTGGGGGCTAATCTTTCCTCGGCGGAGAGGGAATTCTGGGAGCAGCCCAATGGGGAAGGGTTTAGGCCCTGCTTGGACTTCGGCCTCGGGTATCGAAAAGCGAGTGCCGTGATTGTCAAGGAAAGGAGGAGGTTCTTGGTGGTGGTGGCCTCAGGGGGACTCAACCAGCAGAGGAATCAGATTGTGGATGCTGTTGTCATTGCCAGGGTTCTTGAGGCTGCTTTGGTTGTGCCTGTTTTGCAGGTCAATTTGATTTGGGGTGATGACAGGTTTGTGATCATCTTTTGGTCTTGAGTTTTTGTCATTTCTACGTTTTTCTTGTCGAATTAGGATGTAATGTGGGTTTTGGACCATTTTCTTGACTAATGTTTTGGTTATGGTTGATGCTTGTTTCACAAGAAAGCCATTCTTTTTTTGTGTTCTCATCCAAGAAGCATAAAGTAACTGAAGTTTATCCCATTTTTGTTCGATTTGAGGTTATTTTGGTTATGATTCATGCGTGTTTCACAAGAAAAGCCTTGTATTTTTTTCCTCATTGAAGAAGCATAAAGTAAATGGAGCTTTTCCTTTTTGTGTGTTGATTTCTTTGGCTTTTACTGGACTTGCAGTGAGTTTTCGGATATTTTCGATGTGGAACACTTCAAGAGGACTTTACAAGCTGATGTTCGAGTGGTGTCGAATCTGCCCTCTACACATTTGATGTCAAGACAGACAATTATGAACAAGATCCCTCATGATGTTACTCCGCAGTGGTTACATGCCAGGTTCTATAATCAAGTGAGCATTGTTTTCTGGTTGATTTATTGGACTGAGAGATTGACATTCCATATTCTCTTTAAAATCTTACTTGTGTGGTTATGCAGCTGAATCGAGATGGCCTTCTTGTGCTAAAAGGGTTGGATTCTAAGCTCTCCAAGAATCTCCCCCCTGATCTTCAGAAGCTTCGGTGTAAGGTATAGTTAAAGGTCAATCACAACTAGTATTCAGCTATGTTGCTACTGGTATGTTCATGTGGTAACTGTTCGTATATTGTTTGATTTTCAGGTTGCTTTCCACGCATTGAGATTCGCAGCACCAATTCAGGCACTAGGGAGTCAATTAGCAAAGAGAATGTGGATTGAAGGGCCTTACATTGCGCTCCATCTCCGGCTAGAGAAGGATGTGTGGGTTAGAACAGGATGTCTCACCGGTTTAGGCCCTGAATATGATGACATTATCACAAAGGTTCGGGAGTCTCAACCCGAATATCTTACAGGAAGATTAAACATGAGCTACACACAAAGGCGGCTTGCTGGTCTGTGCCCCCTGAATGCATTAGAAATAGCAAGGTTTGTAGTACTATAGTAGAAATGCAGGCATGCTTTTAAGTAGCTTATGCTTGAAGTTACATTGATAAGTTTGGGGTCCCAATGCAGGCTTCTGAAGGGTCTAGGAGCGCCAAAAAGTGCACGCATATACAGTGCAGGAGGTGAAGCATTTGGGGAAAGCAGGGCTCTGCAGCCACTGGAGGAAGAATTCCCGAATTTGGTGACAAAGGAGAAGTTGGCTAAAGAAGGAGAGCTCTCTCCATACATGAACAAGCCTTCAGCTCTGGCTGCCATTGACTACATCGTCTCTCTAAGTAGTGATGTCTTTGTGCCATCTCATGGCGGAAACATGGGCCGAGCAATGCAGGCAAGAATTTGATACTATGCTTATCTCTAGATTAACACTAATATCAGTTCATTTGATACTAGCTAGGCAAGATACTGTTACTCATATCTGATTTGTGCTTTTGACTTGACAGGGTCACCGTGCTTATGTGGGACATAGAAAGTTCATAAAGCCGAACAAGAGGGCGATGTTGCCACTGTTGGAAGATACATCCATTAGTGATGATGAGTTCGGAAGCATCATGAGGGAGCTGCATAAGTCTCGGGGGCAGCCTGAACCAAGAGGTTACATGAGAAACAGAGACGTGATTTCACACCCTGTGCCTGAGTGCATGTGTACACACAAAACAGGCTTTTTCTAGTGCCATTTTTTAAGAAACAATGTATCTGTTGTATCTGGTTTCAACAATTTTATAAAGCATCAAGCTCAATTCTTTGTCACATCTTCATTGTTTGTCAAACCAGTTGTTCTGATATGCAAAGAGAATACTACTAATATGCATGTACATTTTCTCTCTTCTTTTTTCTTTCTTTCTAGCTTCTAGCTGGAATATAACACGCACACTTTATCTACCTATACACAAATTACATGATACGATTACATGCATGTCAAGAAGTTGGTACAATCATTGTAACCATGCTCGTACTAACTAGCTGCTAGCTCGAGTCCCATAATCACTTTGCAGAAAAGCTTTAAACCACTCAGCAGACTGCTTGGGAATGCGCCTGTTATTGTGATCCAAATCAATATAGTATAGCCCATATTTATGCATAAACCCCATTCCCCATTCAAAATCATCGAAGAGAGACCAGTAGAAGTATCCTTTCACGTTTACTCCATTCTTGATTGCCTTGTTGAGACGATACAAATGACGAACAAGAAATGAAATTCGTTCTGGGTCCTTTAGTTGATCAGCAAGTGCAAGTTCATCGTTCCTTGTTGTAAAAAGTCCTACATATCAAGGTAGTTTTCAGTATGAGGATCGGATATGCGTGTAGTATAAACATATGCGATGATTGAAGAAGCATAAGAGCTATACCATTTTCGGAGATGTAGATTTTTGGATTTTGATATTTTTCCATTATATACTCTATCAATCTCTGCAGCCCTTCCGGCCAGTGCCCTTCACTGTCCTGCATTAATGTAACTAAGCAGTCTAAGCTTGTGTATTACAAATCAGCTGACGGTTAAATCTTTGACAATAGTGTTTCAGAAGTGATTTAGGTTTTCTTACCATGCCTAGAAAATCTCCACCCTTCATACCTGCGATAATCAAAGCATCAAACGACAAAATAAAATGTCTATTCGTTTACACAAGTGTGGAATAAGGATCCGGAATAACATTTACCTGTTTCTTCGGCTGATACATCCAAAGAGTAGCGAAACTCTTCCAATATTGGTGGAGGTGTCTTATGTGTAGCATAAGATGATGTGTAGTAATTGATTCCAACAAAATCCAGACATCCCTTGATCATATTTTTCTCTTGGGCAGAAAAACTTGGTAGTCTTTCCTTGACCAACTCTTTCATACTCTTTGGATAATCTCCATACACAAATGGATCCATAAACCACCCTAGGTTGAAGTCGAAAAGCCGTTCCGCTGCTAGTTTATCTTCCGGTGAATCAGAAAGAGGCACATAGTACTTTGAAGCAAGGACGATTCCAATCTCACCCTTTTGTTGTGCTTGGTATTTTTCTTTGAAGAGCTTAGCCACGGTGGCATGAGCAAGAATTTGGTTGTGGGCTACAATGTAAGGTTCTGTGCTGGAATTACCACCAAAGTTGCATGGACCTGCTGGGACTACACAGTTCTCCGGAGTCCCAAACACACATACTCCTTCCTTGAGTGAACACTTCCCCGGCGGGGCGATCCCAAGTTCATACCCGTAAACTGCAGAAACTGTTGGCTCATTAATTGTGAACCAATTTTTAACCCTATCTCCAAATGATTTGAAGCAAATTTCACTATAGTCTTTAAAATCATTCCTGAAAGACATAACACACCACATATGTATGAAACTAGTGTACCGATAGTTGAAGACCGGAATAAATGTAGAATGTACGAAAGTATTCTACCTACAGTATAGTATTTCATAGGTACAAAGAGAAAGATGTAGAACAACTAATTTAGAGAAAGTGCTTAGAAAACTTACACAAATGAATGGCTCAAGTAACCGCCATACTTCTCTTCCAGAGCTTGGGGAAAGTCAGAGTGTAAAATCGTCACGAAAGGTTTGATGCCTGCATTATAATTAGGAGGCAGAAAATTGTCCATTAGTTTATGCAGCAAACAAATTATAGTAAAACATTTTTGGAAGATAAACTTGTATGTATCTTCTGACCATTTCTGATCAAATCGTCAATGAAATTGTTATAGTGATCAATACCCTCTTGATTAATTCCCCCACTTAAGCTTCCCTCTGCATAAAACATCAACACTACTGCATAAACTTCCTTAATTGGTATGAAAGATTAAAACACTTGAGTTTTCTCTGATCAAATCTGCAAGTGGACAATCGATGAATAAAAAGGGGAAGTACTTAATCTGAGCCAATTAGCTTAATTACTTGGTAATATCCTACTCCAGGAGATGGAGAATCGGTAAGCATTTACTCCGAGGTCCTTGATAATCTTAATATCTTCCTGAAAAGTGAAAAATATTCCAGTAAATATATGAGGAACTGAAAATTTAGAAAGGATAAATGGGGCATTAGAGAGGTTTAGACATAGGTATGAGCCTGTGAGATCTACCAATTACCTTGTATCGTCTATATGAATCAATTGCTGTAGAAAACTTGTCGCTGTTTATAATTGCATCTGCAATTGTGATTGTCTTTAAGTTAGCTAATAATCATAGAATAATAGTGTGCATATATGAAGATTTAGGTAATCAATTAAACATATGACCTAATTAACCTGGCAGTATATCAACGCGATGATCCCATATACTTGGTCCTCTCCCTCCTTCTCTGGCTGACCCTTCAGTCTACGTACAATATTGCACCCGATTCATATTTATGCATGCCTATTCTAATTAGTAATAATCATATTCAAGATGTTTTACTTACCTGTCCGGCAGAGGTAGCAACTCCAAAAGTAAAATCATCTGGGAAGTCTGATCTTGAAACATCCAATTCTTGGGAAACTGCACTACTGTATAATTTCAATCCTCCTGGTGTCAAATTCGCTCCCACACAATCGAAATCTGGAATAGTAGCCCGGGCATAGCAGCAGGCAATCGAAGCCATGATGGCACAGACCGCGGCAAGAACATAGAATAACTTGGTTGATGAAGCCATAGATGGATGAGCTAGCCTCGATCACGAGCAAGGATCGAGTAGTCTTTCTCAGAAATACTTGATCAGCTTCAATTTTAGCATTGGTGTAACACAAAGGTTAATTGGCACCACCTTTATCAATATTGGCAGTGCATATATGCTTGCTAGAAACTAATCAACCATCACCAGTTCATGATATGCAATGACAAGAAAGCACAAATTTTGGATTCATGGTGAAATTAGTTCATGAAGAGTTGCCTGCGGACCATAATTAAGCTCATGATCTACTTGAAATTAGCAGCTGTTATTCTAGAATGAGATAGAAATTCATGAAATAGAAATATGAGCAAATCCACAGGTTGAAAGCGGCAAATCCGCTCCCTCATCCACCTTACAATCCTCCACAGCCCGCGCCTCAAGGCTTGGATTTCGATGGCTCCGAGAAGCAAGTGTCACATTAATTCTGAAGCTGAGGAAATATCGACACCAGGTTTGACGTACGCCAATTACCCACCGCCTTGAAACCAGTTGATCATAGAATTTAATGAGCTCAGCTAGTGGCCACTACGTAATCTTTAGAGGTTTTCTTATGAACAATTTGCAACTTACATTGTGTTGTACGTTCGATCGGGTAGCTCCTCCACTCGCCGCCGCAGTGTCATCTGCCAAGGCCAGAGCCGAAGCGAGTCTGTGGTAGAAATGAGGGCAAATGCACGAAAGCTCTGAAAATTAAGGAATGGAGGCGCCTGACCTAGCTAGTTAATTATAGTATGTACAAACCCGGCTTCTAATATTGGCTTCATTAGTTAGAAAGATTAAGATCAGTTGTAATGAAAGCTTATAAACTGAAGTACTTTGACGAGCAACCGATCCAGCGCCTTTAATCACATTCAAAAAGTTGTTTCTTTGTTACAACACAACAATTAATATACATGAATTATTTGGAAGAGCGACGTACTCGATTCTAATACATACACACGTAGATAATACAATATCAAAGTATTTACGTACGTAGTTAGCTAGCTCGGGTCACATTGCTCTGAAGGAAAGCCTTTGAACCACTTAGCAGAATGCTTGTTATTGTGAATGAAATCATGATTGCATGCCTTGCTGAGACGATTGCGATACAGATGACGAACAATGTATGAAATTCGTTCTGGAACCTTCAGTCGATCAGCAAATGTAAATGCATCAATATTTCCACTAGTACTGAGTCATGTAAAAAGATAGTTTTACGATCTATTAGGATATGCACATATCTAATTTTATAGATTAACATATCTAATTTTATAGATTAACAATTTTGAGATGATGTAGGCTGAAGATGCTTAATTAAAGCATGAATTTTAGACTCTTATTGGGGAAGTTCACATTCATACTTAAAAAGTATGAGTTCCTCTTCATCAATATTCAATACTTTTAGAATTGAAACTTTGATAATCATAGGAATTTTAATATGTTTTGGGTAGGAATCTTAATATTCTAAATAAACGTGCCACAATGGTCAGAAGTTCAAAATTTGGGGGCTGACTATAAATTTAAAATATATTAGAGACTGCTGAAAAAGAAAGCTGGATTCCCATGGGTGCAACCCTATGTTTAGAAATTAGACTCTCCTACACTACTGGACGTAAGACAGTGTCTCACTGACACGCGTATGGAAGTGATTGGTCAATGTGCGCCGCCTTTATATATTGAATCGTCGTCTTGGCTCAACTGTGAGCTGAACAACCCCAAATCTCTCTCTCCCTGACTCTTCTCTGTAACCAATCGCCGGTCGTCCCCAATTGTTTCGCCTATTTATCCGATTTGGTAAGTTTTCATTTCTATATGCTTAACTTACACAGTCATCATCATCGTAATTCTGGGAGTTCTGAGTTTAAGTTAAGATTTTGGTAAAGGTCTGAACTTTGATCGGATTGGTTAGCTCAAGTTTGAATTTTTATCAAAACCCTAATCTTTTAGTAGCCACATATCACTATAATCTGATTCTGAAATGCACACTGAACCTTTTCTTTTTTTCTTAGCAATTTGATTTAGATTTTGGGTTTTTCTTATTTGATCTGAATTGGTTTTTATTTCCTTCATATTCATATAGTAAGTAATTGAAAATTGGGTAGTTGGATATCAATGCCTGTTGTGAATGAGTATAAATTGTACTAGTATCATCAGTTGCTTCTGTTGAATCTTACTCAGAATGCAAATTAAGGCAGAGCATATTGTTCTTCGAATTTTCACACATCACTGTAATGTTAGTAATCGTGAAAGTTTGAGATGTAGTAGAGAAGCATGGTTTGACTGACCTTTTAGTAGCAGGGTTGATCTATTAGAATGATTTCTCAAGAACTATTGAGAACCGGAACAAAATAAGAGCATTGAATCGTAGAAATGGGTTTTGGGTGGATAGTTCTTTGTTGCCGACTGGAGGTTTCTGAGAAGTCGGTTTGGGGGTTGGCTGATTTACATCTAAGAGGAGACTTGTTTTTGGTATTGATGGATATATGGAAGTATGGAACATTTCAATGCTGAATTGTCTTAATTTCTTCTTCTTCTTTTCTTATGATATAGCAGTCATCACATATGGCTTCTTTCAGAGCATTCTTGAATAGTCCAGTTGGTCCCAAAACCACTCACTTTTGGGGACCTGTTGCAAATTGGGGGTTTGTTGCCGCTGTATGTTTCACCTCCCTGATCTCCAGTATATGAGAATAAATTTGAATATAAATTGGTTTTCAAACTTTTCATGCTTTTTTACTAATGATTTCCATAATGATTGATTAACAGGGACTGGCAGATATGAGTAAACCCCCAGAAAAGATTTCTGGAAATATGACAGCAGGTTGATAATTACTGATTTTGAAAGATGTAAATTGTCTATACAGCTTATTATATAGAAATATTATAATCTTCCTTTCAATTTGGCTCTGCAGCAATGTGCGTTTATTCAGCACTATTTATGAGGTTTGCGTGGATGGTACAGCCTCGTAACTACTTACTTTTGGCATGCCATGTCTCGAATGAATCTGTCCAACTCTATCAACTCTCCCGCTGGGCGAAGGGTCAGGGGTAAGTAAATGCTCTTAGCCCAGAATTTTTTTCTCATTGAAATGTCAAAACTGATAACATTAGAATACAGTGCATTGGCTAAACATAAAAATACACTAAAGGGTGCAACACTGCCATATTATCACGAATCTATGAGTGTAAACATTGATTGCCTTAATATACAGTACATCGACCAAACCAATTTCGCAAATTAATTCCATTTTCTTGCTTCTGCTATAGGTACTTGACCAAGAAGAAGGAAGAAGCTGCCACTCAATAACTTGCTGTTTCTTCTATCATCTCATTGTTATATCTTTGTTTCCGTTGTGATTTTTGATGTAACCATTGGTCATCATGTTAAGACTTTCGTATATTGCTATTTGCCTTCTAGATAAATTACTGAGCAGATGAAACTTGTTCTTTAATTTGTTCTGTTTATGTCATGCTTTTAGTTCGTTTCAAATATACGTATATTGCTATATTCCTTCTAGATAAATTACTGAGCAGATGAAACTTGGTTCTTTAATCTGTTCTGTTTATGTCATGCTTTTATTTCGTTTCAAATATATGTTTTTTTCAGTCGTGGCTCTAAGCAATGAATAGCACAGGATGTCATATGAATTTCGTTTTTATCTTTTTGTTTTTTGTTTTTTTGTTTTTTGTTTATGATTGAAGAAGACTTTTATTGAATCAACAAGATACATCAATATTAAGAGCAAATGCACCCGTTGGGGAAGGACAATTGCTTATTCGCCAATTGAATTGCCCCTGCTAATTTACTATTCATCTAAAATTGGCAATTGCCTTCCTTTTGTCAATGCACCCATTGAAGGCAATTGGACTGCTAATTCACTATTTCATATTTCAATTTAAATAATATACTAATTAAAAATGTAAAATTTATAAGTGTTTTAATTAAAAATCAAGTTAGTCTTAATATATTAATTATATATTTAATTGATAATCAAATATTGTTTTTGGAAAATCAAAAAATTATCTACAAGTAGATATTCGTCCAATATATATTTGACACGTGTTAAATTTAAATACGGGTTTATTTTTATGTCGATAAATATTGTTATCTTTTGAAGATATATATCAGATTTCTATAGATTTTCGTAGATATTCGTCCAATAAATATTTGACACGTGTTGTTATCCAAAACATTTTATCACCAAAATTGTTCATAAATAAGCTTCAGACTTCAATCTCTACTCACCAATTCTCTCTCATTCTATACCTTCATCTCTCTCCAAATCTCATCACTCATCTCATTTCTGCTCTCTTCAATGGAAGAATTTAATAGGTGGTTGCTAGATCAGGAGCGTGAGAATACCGAAGAGCTCGAGCGGATTCAAGCAACAAACGCTCAAGCAGTTGCTATGGTGGCACAATATCAACAATCGGTGACACCAAGAGGGCGTGGTTCACGACCTGGCCGTGCTCCAAATCTAGAGAGATATAGAGAAGCTCGAGGACATTTTCTCCTGCAAGATTACTTTGTTGAACGGCCGGTGTATGAAGAAGCAAGTTTTCGAAGGCGGTACCGAATGCAAAAACATGTCTTCCAAAAAATAATGGAGGATCTTTGCAACTACGATAGTTTTTGGAGGCAAAAAGCAGATGCTACTGGAAAAATGGGATTGCTTCCTGAACAAAAGATGACAGGTGTCTTACGAATGCTCGCGTACGGTTCAGCTGCTGATCAATGTGATGAAATCACTCGGATGGGAGTTTCTACCGCACTGAAATGTCTGAAAAAATTTTGCAGACAGATCGAGATTATCTATGGTAAGTGGTTTCTTCGTCCTCCCAATTCCGCTGATTTATATAGGCTTCTCAATAGAGCACATCGCCGGGGGTTCCCAGGCATGATCGGGAGCATCGATTGCATGCATTGGGAGTGGAAAAACTGTCCAACCGGGTGGGCTGGAGCATACTCGGGTCGTAAGGGAAGACCAACTATAATTCTGGAAGCAGTGGCGTCTTACGACACACACATATGGCATGCTTTCTTCGGAACTCCTGGAGCACAAAATGACCTCAACGTACTTGGTGCATCTGATGTCTTCGAGCGTGTCATAGGTGGAACTGCTCCTGAAGTTCGATTTGAGGTCAACAACAAAAGGTACACCAATGGTTACTACCTTGCTGATGGAATTTACCCTAGGTGGTCTACTTTTGTGAAAACAATATCAAACCCCAGAACTGAACAAGAGAAGCACTTTTGTAAAAAACAAGAGGCTTACCGCAAAGATGTGGAGCGGTGTTTTGGTATCCTCCAGTCTCGATGGGCAATATTGCGCCATGGTGCGAGGTTGTTTAAACTTGAAGATCTTAGAGCCATCATGATAAGTTGCATAATTCTTCATAACATGATTGTGGCGGATGAATTTGTCGAGGAAGAGTTCGAAGAGCCTCAAGAGGATAATTTAATGAACCCATCGATGGCATCTGTCTACGATCGGCCTGTGAATCCAGATACTGGAGAACCTATTCAGTTCGAACCAGTGGGGCGAGATGGACGAAATCTTCCTGCATTCTTGGATCGTGAACTTCAAGTAGAGTCTGCATACCTCCACAAATGTCTACAAGATGATTTGGTGATGCATAATTGGAACATGGATGGCAACCGAGTTTAATTAATGTACTCTTTATTTGTGTAATTTTTCTTATGATCTATATGGGTTTATTTATATTATTTCTTATCGTTTAACTATGTTTAAGAATTATGTTTAATTAATGTACTCTTTATTAAATGAATAAACTTTTATTTCATGAATAAACTATTACATAAGCCGAATTTAAATTACAAAATATTGTAAACAACATTATACTATTCTAAAAAAATAATTAATCAAATTGAGGTGTATACCAATCACTGCTACCATCATTAAATAAGGTTTTTGCCATAACACTTCTCTTTTTTGCTTTCCACCAACGTTTTTCATCCGGAGACATATTACTAGTATCCATGCTCATAATTCTTACATCCTCTTTTTCCTCTTCAAATTGTATAACTCTCTTAGAGTGAGCAGCAATTTCCAAGTTTCTTTGCCTCACTAACTCAACAGAAGCTTGCGTTGACTCGGCCATAGATTTAATAGAAAGAGCCATACTTTCAGCAACATCTTTATCTTTTTTTCCTTTCCTCATTGCTTCTTTGGCTCTCTTTTGCCCCATTGGCCTCGGCATAGAGGTAATTGGTGTCTCCAAAACAACATCATCATCCAAATCAATTGGAGACTCATTTTCGGTGTCCGTTGACGGTGGCGGTGGTTGAGAATTTTTTGGTATATCGACAAAGGTAGGGTGATGCTTAACTTTTTCCCAACAAGCCCATTTTTCAAATTTCTTGGGATGGTTTTTCATGTATAAAGTTTGAGCTTGATTCATCTAAACAAGTAGAATAAAAGTAATTAAAATCTACTATATAATTCAAATATTAGATAGAGATATATTTGACTTAAATTCATAATTAAAATAATGTTATAATAATTAATATTGGCAAAAAAAAATTACCTCATCCATCAAGTTGGTGCCACTTGCAATATTATCTCTTGCTTTAACTTGTGCATTATGCCAATCTTTGAGCTCTTTTTTCAACCCCCGAAATTGAGAAGCACAACCTTGAGCAGTTCGGCTTGTCGGCGGGCCTTGCCAATTTTCAACATAATCGGCAAGAATCTTTTCCCATAACCTTGAAGAAGTTATACTTTTTCCGGTGATTGGACAAACGGTTACACGCGCCCATGAATCGCACAATTGAATTTTCTCATCATCTTGCCAATTGGTGTTTGATTCTCCCATGGTTGGATGAGATAGGAAGAAATGAGGAAATTGATAGAGGAAGAAGATAAGAAGGGGGTAGATGCTATGAAAATATATGTGAAGTGATTAAGGTACACTATTTGTAGAAATTGGAGGATAAATTGAAGAGGTAGAAGATGAGGAGGTAAAACTATCAAAAACTTTTGTGTGTGAAGTTATAGGAAGAAGATGGGTATTTATAGAATTTGGTGGAGTTTTTATTTTTATTTTTTTATTTACAAAATTTATTTTTGTTATTTAATCACAGCCGTAGGATTTTAATCTAATGGCTACAATTGAATAGCCGTTGAAATCAATCCGTTGTGTAAAAGAGCCGTTGCTTTTAAACATTGTGGGGCCCAGACAAATCGGTCGGGCGAGCGGTCGGGCGAAAACTGCCCATCAAATTGCCTAAGCAATTATAAACTTGTGGGACCTACCAAATTGGTAAGGCAATTTGTAAGCGGTGCATTGTTTTTTTTCCTGAGTGTGTGGGCTCCACGTGAATTGGTCACTCAATTGACGTACCGGTGCATTTGCTCTAAGGGAATTCTCAACCGAGAGTCCCAGTACTAGTTTCTTTTACTACTATCTAAAACCTCATGGAGCCAGGGAGGTCCAAGTTCTTGACAAAAGATAGCGTGTACCATCTTCAATGCTCTTCTTGCAATAGTATGAGCAACCTGGTTGTGTCGATTCCGTACATGTTTCTATGACACTTTCAAATTCTAACTTCAAATGACGGATTGCTTCCATAATACTCCCGATATCACTTAAATGAAGGTCACTTCTTCTAACAACATTAACAGCATCACCTACTAACCAACATCACCAACTTGGTCACACCTATCTGCTTACAAAGTTTCAAACCATGCCAAAGAGCCAAGGCTTCAATTGCATGTGGCTTTAGCTAATGCACCCATCTTAGCTAATGCACCCATCAACTCACTATTCCCATTCATCACCACTGCTCTTAACCCTACCACACCAGCAACAGCGTCACACGCCCCATCATAAAAGAATGTGACCCCTTTACCCTCATTCACCACATGTATCTGAAACCCACTCTCTGCTACTGCCACAGGATTCCCAGGTATTTTTAAGCTTCAGCTTACAATATATAATGGTCCTAAATAATTTTCCCAAGTTTTTACTCACCTCCAGCACCCAGGTAAGGAACGACTGAAAACTGGGACTGATCAAGATATGGATATAGATAATCTTATGACTCCAAACAGTACTAATATACCGTATTCCCATTCAAAATTTAGCTGCAATAAACACTAATCTGATTAAATAACAAATATCATTCTTTTAAAACAGAAGGCCAATGTACAACATTGCTAGCACATGCCTTCGTCCCTGTTTGTAGTTAAAACGAGTATACAGTCACATCTTGATTATAATTCGTCATCAAAATTTTCCCGTCTTAATCTTTTGGTGCTTTTCTTGGATTTCAACTTCTTGCCTCCATTTTCTTCAGAAGCTTCCTCGTTTCCACTCTCTGCTTCTGCTTCCTTCTTGCTCCTTTTCTTTTCTTTAGATTTTTTCTTTTTCACAGGTAGTGTTTCACCATCCTCTTCATTGGGAGACCCAACTTCCTCGTTTCCATTCTCAGCTTCTGCTTCCTTTTTGCTCCTTTTCTTTTCTTTAGATTTTTTCTTTTTCACAGGTAGTGTTTCACCGTCCTCTTCATCAGGAGTCCCAGGTGCAATACGCTGTTCCTCATGCAACCGATCCACTGCAGGGGCGGTAACTTTGGTTTCTACAAAATAACACAGGAAAATTTGCCATGTTTAGGTAAAGTTGTAGATGATATTTTAACTAGTAGGCCTAATCCACCAATAAAATTACTTGTCTAGGGGGGCAAAAGGCATGACCAAACAAAAATAACAACACCAACCTTCATCAGCAAAATTTGAATCAATAAGAACTTTTGTCAGATGCTGCTTCAGGAAAACCTGTACGAGTGGAAGAGAACAATTAGTCTAAAACAATTCCAAAGCAGCAGCGTACATCAATCGTTACTCTACTGACCACATTTCAAAATCAGTCGCTACTTGAGCTATGAAAAAAGAAATATTATCACCATGTAACTATGCAGGAGTGCATGAATTGAGCCACATAACTTTATTTATAATAAGTTATAAGGGTGGTAAAATAGCCAACTCATGTCTAAGAATTCTTGAGCTTTGAGTTGGGAGATCAAACCTAGCCACTATTAACTAAAGTTTATGCCTTCAACATAGAAAGTGGTAGTCACTTGACAATATACACAAATTGAAGTCTACCAATGAAAGTCTCACACGACAATTACAAATTCCACAGACATGATTCCATTAATAAGAATTAGGAAATAGTAAAATTCAACAAAAGCAGACATTGTTAAGACATAAGGACGACTCAACAGACAGCAACAACTTTTACTATCCCTCGGGAAAATTATCACATAAAAACAATAAAAGCCAAACACGTACCGCAGAGAGTAGTTCCCGCGTCTTTACATTCCAAACGCGTAGATAACTATCCAATCCTAGAAGAAACAAAGCACCTAACATCAGTGATATATGTAATAAATTGTTTCTTAGAAGGAAAGCATAAACTGCACTAATAAAATTTTATTGCCATTATGTCTTTGAGAAGAGATAACAATTCTAATTTTTGTGCTTGCACATGAATGCGCACACGTGGACGCACATACAGAGATAATGCATGATGAGCCCGCAAAGGAGGGTAAAAGAACTACTTTTGAGATAGAAACTACAGCCGTGAACTCACCACATGATGCTATGACTGGAAATTCTGGGTGCCTGGCTATGGATCTTATACTACCAGAGCATTTTCCCAAAAAGCATCCTAGCAATTTCCCTGTAAGACAACAATACATTAACATAAAGCAAAAGCAATACGAACAGTAGGAACTGATCATGTACGAAATAATAGAAACTTCAATGCATCCTAACAATTTTCCTCCATGCACCTGTACGGATATCTACCGAAGCAAGATCACCAGATCCATTCCCTATATAGATTGTATAGCCATCCAAATCTTCTGCTACAGCTTTGATAGGGGTCTCCCGGAAATTAACTGATATGACAGGTCTCCGCTGAGCAGAAATGTCATAGAGACGCACCTGCAGATTAAGACCAAATGTACTAAGAAAAGGTGTCTACAGAATCCTCCAACAGGCAGCTACTGGGGATTGGTAAGCAAATTATCAAACCTCATGGCTGTTGGTGCCTGCCACAAATTTGCGATGATCATCTTTACTCAAATACGTGGCAGATGTGAACCAAGTAGGGGTAAATATACCGAGGCTGTTTTTAGGAGGCTGCAGAGTAAAAATCAATGTATGTCATACTGATCGCTAAGGAGCACATAAATTTCATGAGATGTAATGGGGAAAGAAATAAGTGCTCACAGATTTTGCTGTCCAAATCTTGGCACAATTTTCAAGATCCCATACATTCATTTCAACACGCTTCCTGAATTTGAAAAATCATCACTCAGACAATTGGATAGTTATAATATGTTTGTTTAATCAGCTGAAATTGATTTCAAAGCTTCACTAGTAAGTTAACCGACATGAGACTCACCCTCCAAACAAAGAATAGCTTTCACTTGCGTCTACTTTAGAGCATAAGATATCACCACCAGCACATACATTCCATTTTCTTGAAGATCCGGTTGGGATGACATCTGCAGCTGATTTAGTCACTTCATACGATCTTATGTTTGCATTTCCTTTCGTTGTACATGTGAGCAGAGTGCATGACCTAGTAGGACCGAAAAAAATGTGAAAAAGTTTAGAAACTGTGGTCACTAAAAGAACTTCTCAAAGAGTTTAAGCTTGAGATAACTTGGTTATATGGGATACATGTCTACCTTCATGTGAATAAACAATGAAACTTATACAGAACATCAAGATGTTACATGCGCTATGTATTGCATGTTTGGTTTGCATTCCACATAGCAACAGAGAGTAGATTTTATAAAACTTGGGTAGGCACACAGATATACTGAAGAACAGCAGAGATAAACATTCATATACAGTAAACCCAAAATTTGATCACTCCAACCACACCTTAACATTTATCCCAAAAAAAAAAATGACACCTTAACCAATGTAACATGTGATGATGAGGTCTAACTTTTATCAGAATATGTAGAAAATAAACTATGTACAGATTAAAATAGAAATTGTATCACTGTGTTCTATATCAATAAAAAGAATTAAACGAGAGCACTCGAGGCATATTACCTAGAAGCTAGTTCCAAGTTTTGTTTAGCAAATAAATGCAGCCCAGAAACAGCATCCTGTCCATCCTGGACACCACTTTCACCGACATTGGAGACCGAAAAACGGAGTTCACCATTGAGAGGATTAAGAACCTCAATCTGTAACACATAGAATACACACGAAAATTATCAGCTGGCAAACACACACCAAATAGACAACAACTTGCTTCTTCATAACCCAAAAGAAGTACTCACCACGCCATTCTTTCTCGCAACAGCTAGTAACTGCAACATTGAATAAAAACTGTCAAACATTTTAATAACCCAGAATTCGAGGGGGGGTACCCAATTTATAACCAAATCACACATAAAACGGGTCAACATTGAACACATACCGGGTCGAACTTCCGGTCGTCCATGGAGGCGGCGAGCACGCATTTGGAGGCATCAGGGTCACCCCATCTCTCAACCATCTTGGGAACTCCACCTTGCTTACTCCGAGCTTCAGTAACTATTAAACCCACAAAAGAATTAGTCTTTTAGATTTTGAATCACAAGAATTAGCAGGTCATTGAATTTGAGGATTGGTTAAACCAATTTATTACCTTTGATGAGACCAAGCTCGTCGAAGGTCAAGGCACGAAGAGGAGGGCAACCTGGGCACTCAAGTGTGGTGGTGCGAGGCATCGTGACGACTCTGGTTTGGCTCAGACGCGATTGAACAAGGGAAGCCAAAAACCCAGAGAAGGAGTAGAGGGGAGGCTTAAACCCTAGTGCTTTACTTTACAAGAAAATGCAATTGGTACCCCCTTAACTTCTAATAATTCTATTTGTGTCCTGTGTTTTGGTTATTTTGATATATATGCTTTGTACAGTGTAGTTGGGTACTTGGGCCAGTCTTACTTAGCCCACTTATTTTCTTACCAGTGTCATCCGCCAAAGTAAAAACCTTCACTTTTACATGGAAGAGAATTTTACCCCATTGTCTTTTCTAATCGACATGTCCTGGTAGCAAATTTACTTATAGTTTGTGAGTGTATATTTCTAGTACGGAGTCTTGTGTGGTCTTGATCTGTCCTTGCTAATTAAAGAGAGCAAAATTTGAGACTGATATGAAGTCCATGATACATAAAAATGCAGAAAAAACTGAATCAAAAACAGGAGAAGTTACTAAGAAAAAGCAGCCTCAAATGGTATGGATATAATGAATTTACTGCTGATGGAGGGTCAGCCCCTTCTAAAGTTTCGGGTGTGCCTCTACCGTCATGGCAAGACATTAGAGATGTCAGTGATGGTGATCTTTCAGCAATGATAAGGCAAAGAAACGAGACTACTGCTTATGCGTAGGCGCCGCCGCGATGTTCAAAGGTTGTGTTGCCCAATGGGCGCACCATCTATCGCTTATGATGGGTTGCGGGGTCTGACTGCAATTTGCAGAAAGGCCCCATACATAAAGGTGTCATGGAGAATATATGTGCTAGTGCAAAAGAAGGGACGCCCATGACACCTGATTCTTGTCCCCTTTAAGAGGCCTTACAAGCCCCAAAGTGTATGCAAGATGGATCCACCATAGTAGCTGAGGAAATGGAATATGTAAACCTCAGTGATGACCCTGCAACAGAAAAAGCTCTTCTCATCAGCAAGAGCTTGTCACCCCAAGAAAGAGAGGAACTTGTAGCATTACTCAAAGAATTCAAGGATGTTTTTGCATGGAGCTATGATGAGATGCCTGGTTTAGATCCAAACCTTGTGTGCCACACGCTGAATGTAGAGCCGGGAACCAAGCCAATTGTACAAGCAAGGAGGGGTTATCATCCTGAGGTTGAAGCGCAAATCAAGCAAGAAATTGAGAAGCTCCTAGCTTGTGGCTTCATCAAACCTATCAAGCATCCTACATGGCTAGCAAACATCGTTCCTGTAAGAAAGAAAAATGGCCAAGTCAGAATCTGTGTTGATTACAGGGATTTGAATAAGGCGTGTCCGAAGGACGAGTTTCCGTTGCCGAATATGGACATGCTTATCGACTCAACTTCAGGCCAAGGCATGCTTTCCTTCATGGACGGTTTCAGCGGTTACAACCAGATAAAGATGGCTGCAAGGGATGCTGAAAAGACTGCGTTTCGCACCCCTTATGAGAATTTTTATTATACAGTAATGTCATTCGGTCTGAAAAATGCCGGTGCAACCTATCAACGAGCAATGACTGCTGCCCTCCATGACATGATGGGAAACGAAGTTGAAGATTATGTTGATGATCTTGTAGTGAAGTCCAAAACAAGGGCAGAACATTGGCGTGTGCTGAGAAAAGTCTTGAGGAGATGCAGACTATACAAAATAAAGATGAATCCTAAAAAGTGTTCCTTTGGAGTATCAGTAGGGAAGTTTCTTGGATTCATGGTGCATAGCAGGGGAATAGATGTTGATCTAGACAAAACAAAAGCCACAACCTCCACAGCACCTCCATCAAACCAGAAGGAGTTGAAGAGCTTCTTGGCCAGACTATCATACATCAGCATTTCGTTCCAGGCCTAGCTGCGGTGATAAAGGCCTTCGCTCCTTTCCTCAAGAAAGGTACAAAGTTCGTGTGGAATGAAGATTGCAAAAAGGCCTATAAGAAAGTGCAAGAGCTTGTTACCAAGCTACCAACCATGAAAGCACCGATCCCTGGCATACCCCTCAAGTTGTATCTTGCTGCAACTGATGCCGCGGTAGGAGCTCTTCTCGCGCAAGATGATAAAGACTGTAATGAATGCCCTGTATATTACGTTAGCCGCTTGTTAGGAGAAGCAGAAGCACGCTATCCTAACTCTGAAAGGCTTTGCCTGGCACTCATATATGCAGCCCATAGGTTGCGCCACTACTTCCTAGCTCACAAAATTCATCTCATGGTAAAAACAGATCATGTCAGGTACCTGCTCACAAAACCAGTCTTATATAGGCGACTCGCCAGATGGTTGTTGCAGTTGGCAGAATTCGATATTGAATGTGTAACTCCCCACGTCATTAAAGGACAAGCTGTGATTGATATGCTTGCTCTATTTTCTGGTAATGAAGAAGTCTCTCTCATGCAAGATATTCCTGGAGAACTGTCTGATATGGTGGGGATGGTTACTGTTGAGGGGTCAGAAGACCGGGAGTTTTGGACCCTTCACTTCGATGGATCGGCCACAAGCAATGGAGGTGGAGCTGGGGTTGTGTTAGTGGACCCTGAAGGCAACACCAAAGCTTTGTCATTCAAACTGAACTTCCCCTGCACTAACAATGCAGCAGAGTATGAAGCTTTCATCACAAGCATGTCTACTGCAGTGAAAATAGGAGTTCAGAAGATCAAAATTACCGGAGACTCAAACTTGGTCATCAGCCAAGTTAAGGGTGATTTTGCAGTTAAAGAAGCAGGCCTTGCACCATACAGGACCCTGGCAGAAAAGTAATGAAGATGTTTGATAAAGTAACTCTGGAGCACATACTTGGGTCCACCAACAGATATGCAGACGCCTTGGCTACTCTTGGGTCTAAGTTGTCATTCACAAGGGTGCAGCCGGATATCACAGTTATTCAAAAGCATGAACCATCCACGGAGACACTCAGGATTGCAGAATCACCTAAGGAGCATGACTGGCGAAAACCCATTAAAGGTGCCTTGATGGCTCGGGGCACTGAGTACAATTTGAAGGAGATAAAAGGCTATGTGCTCCTCAAGGGTGAATTGTACAAACGTCTCCCGGGCAATATGCTAGCTAGATGCATATGTGAGAATGAAGCCAAGCAAAAGTTAAGCGAAGTGTATGAAGTTACTTGTGGGCTGGAACAAGTGATTAGCTTGTATAGACGGTTGTTGCAGAGAGGGTATTACTGGCCAAAAATGAAAACACAAGCTTTTGAGGTGCAGGCTACATGCTCCAAATGTTCCAGGTTGCCCTCAGAAGATGAAGTCTTGGCAATCACAGCAGTAAATGATTGGAGGACCCCGTACCTGGAGTTCCTAATTGACAAAATACTTCCAGCATATGCAAACTACAGGTACAAGTTGAAGAAAACAGCTGGGAGGTACTTTGTTGATGGGGATATCTTGTACAGGAAAGGTTTCAACGGGAAACCACTATGGTGCTTAGGGATTGCTGAGTCACAGCAAGTATTAGAAGAAGCACACGCAGGAGAATGTGGTGAACATCAAGGCAAGAGAAAGCTTCACCAACAGCTGTTGAGCCTCGACTATTATTGGCCGACGATGCTAAAAGATTCTCACACGAAAGTGAAGACATGCCATACATGCCAAGCACATGCCAATCAGATTCGCAAGCTGTCAACCGTCCTTCAAGATATGCTTACACCATGGCCCTTTCACACTTGGGGGCTAGACTTTGTTGGAAAGATCAATCCACCCTCTGAAGGTTGTGTCTGGATCATCACAACAATAGAGCTCTCAACAAAATGGGTGGAAGCCATCCCTCTTCGCAAAGCGACAGGAGATGCAGTGTGCAATTTCATCAGGGAATACATTGTCTGCAGGTATGGAATCCCTTACAAGATTGTCACGGACAATGGAACTCCTTTTGTGAACAAAGAAGTCAGCGATATGCTCAAGGGATATGGAATCAAGCACCGAAAATCTATACCATACTATCCTCAGGGAAATGGTCAGGCTGAAGCTACAAATAAGACTCTGCTGAAAATTTTAAGCAAGATGGTGTTCGAGTATGAGAAGGGCTGGAGCACTCACATTTCGGATGCATTATGGGCCTATCGCACCTCGCAAAGGACAGCCACAGGTTTCTCCCCTTACTCATTGGTGTATGGCTCAGAAGCAATATCTCCGGTGGAGCTGGCAGTCCCAACGGCTAGGGTGCTGACTATGAACGACTTGGAATGGGACGCGGGGTCCTGCTTTGATTGGCAACTCATGGACCTGGAAGCTGCAGATGAACGGAGGCAACAAGCTGCAGATAATGTTGTGGCATACCACAAGCGTGTCACTCAAGCATACAACAAGACAGTCAAAGAGAGAAATTTCAAGGAAGAAGACCTTGTGCTTAAAGCTGCCGACTGGGTGAGGAAGCAAATTTCAGAACCCTCAAAGTTTGCACCACAATGGGAGGGACCATTCATTATCAAAGAATCCCATAGCAGTGGTTATTATGTGCTTGCCTCCATCACCAATGGAACCGTCACAAACCCCATCAATGGAAAATGACTCAAGCATTATTACTCTTAGTTATGCAGTTTCATCTTTTATTTCCAATAACATGTTTCTTCAAGTACTTCTCGCAGAAATTTTGTACGAGGGCACCATTATGGTGATGTTGTAAACATGTAATCTTTCTAGCGAAGTAAATGAAGAAACACATTTCCAGTATGAACATTTTTATGATTTACCTTTCCTGTAAAAATAATAATAATAAATAAAAATAATAATAAAATAAAAAGTGCAAGAGCTATTAAAAAAAAAAGAAGAAAGAGATAGTTCCCAATTCAAGTCAATCATCCTTCCATACAGAAAAAGGGGATAGTTCCAAAATCCAAGTCAATTCTGTGAAGCCCAAGGAGGAAAGATGAAAGTTGCTACACCGAAAGAAAAAAAAAACTAAAACATATGGTAAAGCAAGAAACTAATACAAGTTGCGAATCGCGCAACTCTGAGGTGTCCAAGAGGATTCTTGAAGGGAAGCCACGCTATCAAGATTAGCAGAATCACCAAACTTGGCATGGAAACGCCCCCGCACCCTTTCTAGTTGTCCCTCGAGATTTGAAAGCTCAATCTTTAACCGGACAACAGAATCTTCCAAGCAGCGGATCTCCCTGCGGTATTCATCCAGGCCAGCTGACTTGAATATGTATCCGAAGAAATCTCTCGCAGCTACTTTTAGATGGTCAAGCATGAAATCAACTTTAAGTCCCCACTCCGTAACTGCCCGACATGCATCTCTCCAAACCAAAAAGATTTCTTCATTCTTCACCTCCTCCACTTCCATGCTATACAACACAGAACCAAACTCTATAACCAATACATGCCTCTGATAAGCACTCTTTCCCTCTGCAAACAAGCTGAAAAAACTGCCCCCACCATGCTTTTGAGCAAATTTGGTAAGAGAGTTCACGTACTCTATAGGGATTTCCTCACCTTCAAAGAGAGATTGCTTGCCGCTGAGAGGTTGCGAAAAACTTGCAATAGTGATGCTCAAGCGCTCTTCAGAGTCAAAACGAGCAATAAAACTCTTGAACCTTGTCTCCAAAGCAATTAACGAACTCTCCCCTGCTTCGTTTGAGATATGGGCGGAAGAATGACTCGGAATGACGCAGAACTGAGTCTTTTCACCGGCCAAACCTGCAGTAGCAATGTCGTCACCTCCAGGAGCTGCTTTAGGAAAACAAGGTTCATGCCCTGCACCTCCAGCTTCTGACAAGAGTAGCCTATCCTTAAAAAAAGAAGGGGGGATTGCATCTGTGAGTATAGCGAGCAAAGAGTCCCAAAAAGCTTATGTATGTTTGGTCAAGTGCATCATCAATCTAAGACCTCACCTGTTCATTATCATGACCAACATCTACAATAAAGTCCTTCGCTGGAGAGTTAATTTCGGCACCTTGATGAGCCTCATGCAAAGGAGAATGCTAAATAAAAAGAAGAAATGCGATAAGTCACAGCAACCCAACTTTTGATTATGTAAATCACTCTTCTCCAGTAACCCTGGGGGCTTAACATGCTTCACATAATCATGGGGGCTAAGTAAGCAATGCATCTAAAGAAAGAAAACATGATGTATACCTGCTCTTTATTGTTATCCTCACAAGAATTAGCACTCGCAGCAGGTCCCTCCATTAAAGTATCAGTGATAACACCCTAGAAAGGTTGCATGAAGAATAAGAAAGTTAAGCAAACGGAAGAAATGCAGTAAGGCACCTAAAAAAAAAACATGCTGAGATAAACATGTTGTGACATACCCCGCCCGCACTATGTGCATATTCATCTGTCCAGTTAGCGGAATGATCACTCTGCGAAACACCCTCTCACACATCATCATCCTGCAAAGCAATAAGTCACCATGCAAAAACTAAAACACATGCTAAGACTCACGCATTCATAGGTAACAAAAGCAAATGCTCAAGTAAAAAAAAATTGCTTCAATACATGCCAAAGCTCACCTGATCGTCATCGCTCGCGTGACCCTCGCCTTCGACAAACCCCGACTGCAAAGAATAGAAGACAATAAGGAAATCACGCACTAAGAAAAGAAAACTAGCAACAATGAGTAAGAGGAAGGAAGAAATACAATTACACATGTACCTGACTGTCGTCATCACAAGTATCGTTCTCATCACCACCTTCATGTGAATCACTAGGGTTGCCGCTCTCACTGCCATCACTTGACGTTTCCCCAATATCAACATAAATAGGAGGCTTACGGACAGATGGAGTCGCGTTTGCAACCCGTCTGCTCCGCCTAAGGCCGACTCTTGAGTTGTTCAGTATTATTCTCTTCTTAACAATACGCTCAGATTTCAAGCTAGATGTGACTTTCCTCTTCATCCCCTTTCCAGAGCCTGAACTCGAGGGTAATATAAACTTGACATTGTAAGCATTCGTCACCTGTCAAGGAGGACTGCGGTCCCTTGCCACCCTGGGTTTGAAACGGCGAGCTGCAGTGAGCTTCTTCTTTTTCGCTGCGGAGGTTCCCTTATCTGCTGCTTGTCTAATTCCATCAACAGCTGCTACCTCCGGTTTATGATAAATCGCATCCATGCGACTATCAAGATGGCCAACTTCACACTGTACACCATGCGGGTACACCTCAATATAAGGAGTGTTGAGCCTGGACATGATACCCCTGACAGTGTTACTGCGGATCAACCTCTTATTCTCATTATTCGCCTTCGGACACAGCCTAGTACCGCCAGCCTTTATAAACTCCCTGAATTCGCGTCACTGTAACTCCCAAAATCTAGAGAAAAATGATGTGAGAAAACCGACATGGTTGTCCCTGCCAAGATTGCCAGAGAGCATGCCCTCACAGTTATTCCTCTCAGCAGGACATAACTTCATAACACAATCTATGGGGCTCTCGTCGCAAGATGGACGCGATGGCAAGTCTTGATCAATACCGAACTGCCTTTTAACTCTGTAAGGAGAGTATAGCTCCATTGCAGGGCCAAATGAATCACTGAATGCAGGGATAGCTCGCGCAATAGTGGCCAGGAGTAATTCAGTGGACCCTAGAAATGGTGATGCGCCAGTCTCAGCAAGGAAATAAGGAAGCACATGAAACCGGTGATTGTTGGAGTAGGGCCTAAAGTTGAACTACTCAATGTTATCCAAGATGGACGGCTTGAATGATCTCTTCTCAGTGTTCCTCCTTCTGAACCATCTGAAAGGCAATGGGAGACCGGCAAAGTTGAAAACACTTTGACCTTTGTCAAAATGTGGGGGCTTATCTAGAGGCTTCACTGCTAAATCTTTAAACCTCTCCCAAATGAACACTTGAAGAAAGAAGACAGGCACTAAGGAATCAATGCCATACTGCCCTGCACCTTCTTTGTCGTCCCCCGCGATGTGATCAAGTTTTCTGTACAGGTGACTGAGGAAAAGAGGAGCCAGCGGAAAGCAAACTCCAGTAGCCAGTTTGATGGCCAATGGAAAGAGCCGCTCCTGCACCTGTTCATAGGGGAAATCTGCAAAGATGAACCCACTCAATCAGTAAGCGAGCATAGCTTCCACTCGACAACCAGAATCGAAGTCGTCACCTTTTGTGAACTCGCCCTCCTCAGTGGAACCCCAAAAATACCTCACCCAATGGCAAAAGCGATACGGATATTTAAAGCAACAAGCACCCTTCTTCAGAATGTGTAACTTCTCTAGTTGCACCTCATTCAACATTATCGTAAAGGGGTTATTAAATGAAACAACCGGAAGCCTCATAATGTTACGAACATCCTCCAAGGTGGGGGCAAATTCCCCCCAAGAGCAGACAAATGTGTGAGTCGCAGGGCTCCATCTGCGCACGACATGGCGAAGACATATATCATCCTTATAGATCTCACAACTGCCTTTGCAGGATGCCTGAAACATATAGGTACCGCAAGGTACTCTCCGCGTTCGATGAGGAGCCTGGATATAGATTTTAGGGGAATGAAATGCTCTGAAATGTCATGAGGTACCTCCTCCAGGCCACTGTTATCGTTCTCTGAGATAGGAGGAGTTGTGAGATGATCCCCCAGTGAAAAATGAGGGTCGCGGAGTTTGATGGGCTGAGAATTCTTACTCTTTGAGGCCATGACAAGTGAAGTAATCCTAAAAAAAAAAACATAAGGTAGCGTTCGTAAGAATACATTAGTTATCCTTCATCATGCGATTAGTCATGCCTTATGACACTAAACAAATTCCCAAGCTTATGCAAAAAAAAAATATTAAAAAATTAAAAAAAAAAAAAAACCATGCAACACCAGGCCAAAGCATGTCGTGAGTATATTACTTTTTACGACACACTCAACATCGGTCCACTGCCTACAAATAAAAGCACAACAACCAAGAAAACATAGCCTTGCACACCGATGCGCGCAGCAATTCTAATGAGAACAAGCAACCATGCGAAGCCATAAGCAGTTCTGTTATAATGCAAAATACATACATAGCGCACACGCAATTCACAAGCCCAGCCAAATTAAAAATACGACATGCTTACCACCTTGCTCAAACAAGACAGATTGACGCATGCCACACAAAAAAACATGCATGTACATATATGCGGCAAATAAAAAAAACAGAATGCAGGAATACAGAAAAGCACGTCCAAGCCAGTGAATCTTCTACGGGTCCACTGCCTATTTTCTTTTAGGCGTCCAAAGACTCAAACACAAGAATACCGAATCTTAGAATAGTGAAGAGACATGGCATTACCAGTTGAGGGAATACGTTGGAAGACCAACCCCGTTGGTAATCGACTCCCCGCAGTAAGAGGAAAAGTAACGAAGCTCAAGCCTGAGTCGCACCTCAGGGTCACAACTAGGGCTGGGCGTTTGGGCCCGAAGAACCAAAAGCCCGGCCGAAAACCAGAAAAAAGACAGACACGGGCTGAGCCTGAAATTTTTTAGGACCTGTCCGAAAAGGGTAATGTCGGTCCGAGCTTGGGCCCTAAATATTTTGGGACCGAAAGCTCGGCCCGGCCCGACTTAATAATATATATATATATATATATATATATATATATGTATGACTGTAAAATGTAAATCAGTCTAAATCCCTAAATGCTGATTCTGCTCAGTAGCCCGAGCCTGACCAGCCTCTTGCCTCCAGCCCTCCACAAATCACCCATCACCGACGCCGGACGCCCGACCAGCCTCCACAGATCAGCCGTCCTAGTGTCCCACAATCCCACTAGGCTCTTCAGTCTTCACACTTCGTCTCTTCACTTCAGTCTCCTCGTCTCCTCTTCTCCGTCTCTGTCTTCACCACCGGCCCTACAGATGTTGAGGAGCGTGGCGGCGACGTCGTCTTCGAAGTCGGGGGAGGAGCGGAAGAGAGTCTCGGCGAGGTAGGGAATGCCGCCGGCGTTGGCGTCGTGCTTGGTGATGAGGCGGAGCTCCTATAGGGCTTCGGATCGGGTCTGTTCGGAGACTCCCAATCACCGATCAAACCCTACCCTTTTAATTCCTCTTAGCCTTTCTCTTAATATCAATCTTTGGAGCGATCTAGGGTTCGTAGTTTCACTTTTTGTTTTCAATTTCAATGGTTTTGGTTTGAATTGAGGTTTTTGGTTGTGTTTGGACTTTGGAGGCGTGTATGAATGCTGGAGAGTGGAGAGGTTTGGGGAGGTTCTGGAAGCGGGCGAGCCAGTTGCGGTGAGGTGGCGGAGGGAGGAGACGACGGAGAAGGAGCGGAGGAGGGCTCGTACTTGTTTGGGGTCTGCAGAGCTTCAAGAGGTTGAGGAGGAAGGAGTTGTTGGGGTTGGAGTTAGGGGGAGGGAGGGAGTGGTGGTGGTGGAGAGGAGGCAGAGAGGGAGGAGTGTGAGGAGTAATGGTGGTGGTTCCATTGGGGCTTTGGAGTTTGGACAGAGCAATGGGGAAGTGTGAACTGTGAAGCAGTGAAGCCTGTGAAGGTATTGAGTTTGTCACTATTTTGGGCCCGAAAAGCCTGAAAGCCCGACTCGGCCCAACTTAGTCGGGCTATGGCCGGTTCTCATCTTGAAAAAAGCCCGGCTCGGCTCCGACCGAGGGTGTCAGGCTTTGGGTCGGGCTTTGAGAATTTTGGGCTCGGCCTGGCCCGGCCCGCGCCCAGCCTTAGTCACAACAATTCAAAAACTTTATGTTCTGGAAGACGCCAAGCAATTCCTTACAAAACAAGAATACCAAATCTTAGAATAATTTGAGATTGCCTGAGAAGAGGCATAGCACTACCAATTGAAGGAATACGCTGGAAAATCAACCCTACTGGTAATCGGCTTCCCTGCAGCAAGAGAAAAAGAGCAACGAGGCTCAAGCCCAGGTCGTACTTCAAGGCTGCAGTGCTCCAAAAACCGCCGTTAAAAAGATGCCAAGTGATTCCCCTGCATAAAGGAGGAGGAGCGACGCCAGTTATAAGCCAAAAGAAAAAGAGGAAGACGAACAATCATGATGCAGAAGGATAACAATACCTGGAGCCCAAAGAAATTTAAGGCTTGACGCGGGTTTTGAGTCCCTGTAATCAATATTTGAAGGAATGGAAATTGAAGGTTGAGAGAGTTGAGGAGAGACTCGTAAGCAGGAAGGATGCAGGGCTGCTCCTGTGTGATTCTGAGAGAAGAAGAGCATGACCGGTGGACTCCTCAAGGGAGAAGAGGTGAACTAAAAGTCTTAAATGATAATTTGGATTGGGCTGACTTTTTCCTCCATACGGACTTTGATTATGTGGCCCACTCCATGCCTCAAACAGCCCACATAATCATGGGAGCTAATGTTGATACCTGAAAAATCGCGCGTTTTATTTTATATGTTCACGCAAACTTTATGATTATTTCTATACTCGATTTAACTCGCATGCGGCGTCTTGGGGCTTGCATAGTGGGTATGGTGTGGAAGGTTACGGAAAAACACACAACGCTCGTCGTCAATTTAGCGTTATTGATGATTTCGGTCTTGAACCCGAAATCCATGTCCAATGACATGAATTGATGACGAAAATAATGAAGGTAAAGAACTTGGGTTGTTTCCCTCTAAACCCAAAATTGAAGCAAAAGCTCAAATGCCACTTTTAGGAAAAGAGGCCCAACTCTTCCTCTGCCTCCCCTTTTTGTGCCGAACCCCATCTCCTTTGTTTCTGCCTAAACCCGGGGGTCTAGTAGATACTTGATGAATCCAACTCGATCTCCTGCAATCCTGCTTACTAAGGGGAATACCGGGCGGGCCGACCTTCACCTCTCCGATGCCTAAGTTAGTATAGATGGAATATATATAACCAATGCACGTATGTAAGCAGGGAGAGAGACAAGTTACCTCATAAATAGGGTAGTTGGGGCCCATATATAGGTGGTTGGGAGTAAGGGCTGGCCTTACTCTTCAATGTGGGACTAGTTCCCTTCTGTTTATACCTTCTGGTGCCCTCTTAGGCAGGCTGGCGCCCCCGGCCCCTGGGTTCCTGGAGGCAGGATAGAGTGCCAGGCCCCGAGGCCGGGTGCTGGTGATCCGGTCCCGACCCTTGGGCCGGGCCCTGGTGCGCTTGCTGCGGGTCTGTGGGCCTGTTGTAGCCTCTCTGCGGCTACTGTCAACAAGTCCCCCAAGTTCCCGGTCAAGTGCAATCTTGAATGGGGACTTAAATCTGTCTTGCTCTTGTCCCGCAGACCCGCAGGACTACCAACCTACCGGTGCCCAGTCCCCAAGTCCGCGTTAAAGATTGGGCGTGACCGAGGTGAGTACCTGTTACCGATGGGAAGCAATAGTTTATAAGCACACTTTGAAATATAAGCAGCCACATGCGTAAGTGTTGCGGTGTTATGAGCATAGAGCCGGGTGGAACCCGGTGAGTGTATGAGATGATGCCATGATGTTATGATGTCATGCAATAGATGTGTGCATGGAATGATAATGAGGCGTTGAAATCCGCCATGCAGGAGTTTTTGCGCATGGAATGATAATGAGGCGTTGAAATCCGCCATGCAAGAAATGTGCACGGAATTTCGGCCAGGCACTTTGCCCTATCGGTACGAAGCGGAGCTTCACTGGGCTTCAACTGGGCGATCTGCCGAATCGAAGCGGAGCGGAGTTCACTGAGCCTCTACCGGGCGATCTGCCGAAAACGGGATTCACTGAGCCTCTACCGGGCGAACTGTTGAAACGGACGGGGTGAAGTTCATGGGACCTCAACCGGGCGTTCTGCCATATCGAGACGGGTCCCAGGTGAACTTCAGTACTGGACCTCGACCGGGCGTTCTGCCATATCGAGACGAGTCCAGGAGTATGGAAACTCGACCGGGCGTCCTGCCATATCGAGACGAGTTTCCCATTGCTAGGCTGCAGGGAGATTACCCTGGTGTTGCGGCCTGTTTGAAGCACCAGCGAACACTTGCTAGTTCTTCTCAGCTTGTGTTGAATAAGCGTTGAGGTAAAGGGGTGGCATTGAGGTGACAAAGCTCGCCGTGCAGCCCCATGTTTGATCGCCTTTCAATGCGATGCAGGGTTTTTATCTTGCTGGACAAGCGTGCATGGGTTAAATGCAAACTCACCCGGGGTTATAAGCCCGGTGTCAGCCATGGTGCTGGGCGGAACTCGACCAGGCGTCCTGCCATATCGAAACGAGTCCCGACCCTTGAAATGCCATGGGGCCAGGTGCATTATGGTCCTGGTAGGGGGGTGGCGTTGAGGTGACAAAGCTCGCCGTGCAGCCCCCTTTTGCCGCAGCTAGTGCGATGCAGGGTTTTTATCCTGCTGGACAAGCGTACATGGGTTAGATGTAAACTCACCCGGGTGTATAAAGCCCAAACCGGTCGAATGTTCTCATGACCGGGGTCAGCCATGGTACTGGGCGGTACTCGACCGGGCGTTCTGCCATATCGAGACGAGTCCCCCAGTGAAGTGCCATGGGGCCGGGTGGATCCTATTCCCGGAATATGCTCTCGAGCCGGTTGGATGGGTCGTAACCGGTGGGCGGAACTCGACCGGGCGACATGCCATATCGAGACGAGTCCCCCAAGAGAGATGCGACTGGACGGACCTCGACCGGGCGACATGCCATATCGAGACGAGGCCTCCGGTGTTGTGCCACGGAGAAGCCATGCCTGCCATGGTGCCGGGCGGACCTCGACCGGGCGTCCAGCCATATCGAGACGAGGCCTCATACCCGGATGGGTGCTCTCCAAGCGGTTGGACGATCATAACCGCGAGAGAGGTCTTCGAGATATGCAGCGAAGAAGCCATGCAGCCGGTTGAATGATCATAACCGCGAACTGCCATGGTGCCGGGCGGACCTCGACCGGGCGTCCAGCCATATCGAGACGAGGCCTCATACCCGGATGGGTGCTCTCCAAGCGGTTGGACGATCATAACCGCGAGAGAGGTCTTCGAGATATGCAGCGAAGATTGTCATGCAAGCGTGGAATCTGGGGAAGTGGGAGGGCCTGACTCCTTGATTCCCGCTCCTACCTTCCTGTCGCCAGCGTGTGGGACAAGTGGCTGACATGCATTTAAGGAGGAAGTCCATCAGTCCCGTCAGTTATGATGGCATGGGGAGGTTACCAACGCTGGGACACGTGCCAGCACGGGGCGGTCTTGAAATGTAGGGCGTGGATTCGCAGGCGTTTGAGTTGCTCTGATTACTTGTTTTGGAGGGATTTTGATTGCCTAGGGCATTGGTCCCTTCTATAAAAAGGCCTATTCTGCTCTTCTTTCTGTTGTTGCTTGTTGCTTTGGAGAAACTAAGAGAAAGAGAGAAATCCGGCGACCACCCTGAGCCCTTCTTGCCCTGCGAGATCTGTTTTCCTGAACGCTCCCTACCATTGCGCGCTGCTTTCCCAGGGCCGATTGTTCTCGGTTGAGCATACTAATCGGTAAGTTTGTTTGATTTCTTTGCCCCGGTGTTGTTCTTGTTTTTGGCCTTGTTGTTTTGCGGCGGGGGGGAGAGGGATCTCTGCCGCTGACGGAATTGCTTTGCGGCGAACTTGGGGAGAGGCCGTAGAAGGCGTTGTTGTAGCCTGTTGCTGACGAGCGCTAGGGTTTTGTGTTCTTCCCTTAGGTTAAGATGTCGTCCTCAGGCTCTGACCGGGCTTCCGAATTAGCTGCCAGAGGTCCCCTCGTGGACGATGCGCAGAGGCTGGACGACTGGCTGAGTTCGGAATCTCCGGAGACCGAAGTTGCTGACTGCTCCGGGAGCAGGGTTTCGACTCCGTCCTCTTTTTCGTCTTCCGGGGCTGAATCCTCGGAGACTGAAATACCGCACGGGGTGCGTCTTGCAGATGCTCCGGTTGCGAGCTACACCATCGGCAGCGGGAAGCACACTGTGGTGTGTGATGAACCGGAGGAGAGAATGACCCCTGAAGAGATTGAGGCGCTGCGGGAAGCGTGGGGTATCCCGGATAACGTTCTGCTACGGCCCTTGAATCCTGGAGAGTCAGCCTGCAACCCGGAAGAAGGTTGGGTTGCTGCGCATCAGGATCAGTTCCGGCATGGACTCTCGTTCCCGCTGCCACATTTCGTGCAGTACATGCTCAGCGCGCTGCAAGTGTCGCCCGCGCAGCTTCCTGGGCTCCAGTGGAGACGACAACTGAGCCTCGGCTGCTTGTACGAGTTCTCTGGGATGAATATACCCACGGTAAACGAGTTCCGGGCCTTGTACAGGTTGTCGTACTCCAGGAAGCAGGGGTCCCATGGTTGCCTGTCTTTCAATACCCGGAAGCCTCCACTGATCGTCACCAATATGCCTTCATGGGTAGACAACAGCTAGAGGAAGAAAGTGGTGATGGTGGGCGGGAAGTGGCAGGCGAGGAATAGAATGTACTGTGTTCCTGGCGCCTTCCAACCCATTGGCGACCAGTCGTACGAGCTGTCCGATCTGGAGTGTGAGAGGATCTCAACCATAACCGGATGTTGGGACGATCTGGAACGGAGTTCTTACAACTTCATCCGACGAGAAGTGCTGGAATACTGCCAGCTTGGGCGGGGTCTCGGTGCGTAGGGAGCCCTTGAGCGGTGATACTTTGTGCTAGTCTTCTGCAAAATACTAACTGTTTGCTTTCCTTGCAGGTGCATCTTCCCGGGCGACTATCAAGCCCGAAACCACTCTCTCCATGGACGGGGAAGATCTCCTCAACCAGCTGAAGGAGAAGGCCGAGATCGTCTCGCGGACGTCGGTGGACGACGGGTCTGGCCGGCTTACGACTCATGCGGAGCCGAGGGCTATGGACGTCGATGAGGACGCCTATGTCCTGAAGCGGGTGAAGACCCATCATGCCGCAGGCCTCCTGGCGCCTGGAAAGGGCAAGAGCACCGGGGGGGCGGTGAGGATTCCTGGTGGGATGAACAGGGTTCCCAACCGGCCAGTGACTGTGCCGCACGTGGCCCGCGTCGCCCCCGTAAGCGCACGATCTTCTTCTCCGGAAGGCCGGGGAGAGAAACGGAAGGTCGGGGACGTTCCTTCCGCCGCACTGGTGACGCTTACCGGCGGGTCGGCACGGGAGAACCTGGCCAAACGGTTCAGGATAACCAGCGGTGCGCAAACCAACGCTGCTGGGGAGAATGCTGCTGCTGCTGCTCGGCAGAGTAGTCCAGCGCCTGCGGATGCATCAAGGGGAAGCCCGGATGGTGCAATCGCCCGGCAAGTGGCGGCGGACTTGGCCGGCCTTGGTCTGGACAGACCCGGGGTTGCTGGAGCCCTGGCGGGTGGAAATCGTCCAAAATGCAAGGAATCCGTCCTCTTGGTAAATACCGCACGGTACCACTGTACTGCTTGTAACTTGTTTTTCTTTTGCTGCTTGACTAACTCTTTGGTGTTGCGCAGTTGCTGTACAGTCTGTACGAACCGGACGCGAGCGAGGGGCTGTCGGAGCTGCAGAGACAGATAACTGCTTTATCCGAGATCCGGCAGCGCCTGGAGGTGGAGAAGTCTCGCTCGGACCGGGAGAAGGCCAGATCGGAGGAGAGGGCCAAGAAGCTGGAGGAGCAGAACCGGACCCTGGAGAAGGAGAGGGCCGAACTGGCGGAGCAAAACCGGCTCCTGGAGAAGGAGAGGGCCGAACTGGAGTCCAAGGTGGACGAGTTCCAAGTGGGAGCTGCTGCTCTACACGCCGCCTCTGCTGCTCCGGCCGGGGAAGATGACCCGGAACTCTGCGAGCGGGTCGTTCTCAAATACCGCGAGAGCGATCAGTTCCTGGAGTTTCTGGTGAAGGCCAGGGAAGAGGGCATCTCGGATGCGTACACGGAATGGGCGGGGAAGGGATGGTTAGACACTTCCCTGATGTCGACTGCTGCTGAAGGAGATATCCATGAGCAGTCGGACATCCATCAGGAGGCGGTGGAGGAGCAGCCGGGTGAAGCGATTCGCTCGGACTTGGATTCTTCTACCAACGGTGCCGAGTCTGCCCGAATCGGAGTCAACACCGGAACTAACATCAATGACGAGGGTACCGCAGGAGAGGCTGGCGGACTGCCTGCCGAAGGCGGAATCGTAGCTCCTTAGGATTTTCTTGCCCTTTTCCTTGTAATCTTTCCGGATCGGTTACTGCTTGTATACTTGCCTGATTATGAATATACTGGAACTGGCAGAGCCGGTGAAATTTTCTCAAAAGTAGTTTGCATATATATTTATTTTTACAGCGGTTGAACCGCGAACTATGCCAAACTAACCGCTCGGACTAGCGGGTTTTACCAGGACTGGTCATGTTCCCAGTCGGGGTCTGTTCCTCTTTTCCCCACGTACCGCTGGAGCTGGCCGTTATCAATCAAAACCTGCACCGCTGCCTTGAGAGCGTAGCACTTGTTCGTTCGATGAGTAGCCTCATCATGGTAAGAGCAGTACTTGCCCGTCTGCGCCGTTGTAAGTTTCCCCTTCGGGAACCTTCTCGGGGGCGGTGGGGGAATGACACTCCCGTTCTCAAGTAGGATATCCTCGTAGGAAGTGGTGAGAGCGGTGAAGACTTCTTGATTGGCCGGTGGTGGTGCTGGCATGATTGCTAGGGGGCGCTCTTGGCGGAACGGCGCCGGCTTGTGCTCGTTCTGAGGCTTATCAGAATAGGACCTCTGCTGCCGCTGCGGCCAGTTTCTATTGTTGGCGTTCCGGCTGGGCCGAGCTGTGCGGTTATCGGTCCGCTGATTGGGCTTGGCTTCCTGGGCGGGCGGGGGGTTCTCTTCCCGGGGATGGTCTTCCTGCTGCTCATCCCTCTTCCTCTTCTGCAGGTGGTGCCCATAGGTCTCATGATCGGCCTGAGCATGCCGGATGGCCATAGCCATCAACTCGTCGTACCCGTGCGGGAGTTCTACCCGGACGGCGTAGGAAAACTTGCCCGCTCGGAGCCCTTGCTTAAACGCCATCTCGGCGATGCCCTTGTCCAGGTTCCGAACTCCGGCCGTAGCCGTCTGCCAGCGGTTGACAAAGGTTCTCAGCTCCTCTCCGGGGGCTTGTCTGCAATTAAAGAGGATGGTCGACGTCCGGGCTCCCTCGACTCGGAGGATGAAGCGACCCACGAACCGGTCGGCTAACTGCTCGAACGCCTCGATCGAGTTTGCCGGAAGCTCGTAGAACCAGCTGAGTGCTTCTCCGGACAAAGTCTCCTGGAAGATGTTGCAGCAAACTGCGTCGGAGTATCCCTTGGCGCAGGTTTGGGACCGGAAGCTGTCCAGATGCTGGTACGGGCAGCCGGACCCTGAGTAGGTGAGCTTGAGGGACTTCTGGTTGCCAGATCTTCCCGACTCCATCACCCGGTGCGAAAAGGGACCCATGCGCTCATTAAACCGGGCGCCCTCCATCGGCCGCGCGGATCTTCTCTTATTAGCCTCCATTTGGGCCTTTAAGTTCGACACGGTGTCGGCCAGCATCTGCAGCGCTCGCGCGGTTGGTGTCTCAGCTCCATCCACTGATGAAGTGTCGAGCTGGCGGGAGGTCGTCGCGCTCTTTGGCGGGCCTGCGCCTGGTGGCGACTTCTGCCGTACGGGGTCACCGGGCCGACCGCCCGAAGATTGCCCTCCATCGGCGTGTTGAGGTTGGGTCGGCAGGAGTGTCGCCTGTGCCTCGGCCATGGCGTCACTGCGCTGCTGTCCCCTCTCCAGGGCGGCCACCAGGGCAGTATTCACCGCCTCCATTTCTTCGTACCGAGCGTTGGACTTAGCTCGGTCCCTGTCGCTCTCCTCTTTCAGACGACTGACCTTTGCGGCCATCGCCCGTAATTCTCCCGCCATACTGCTATGGCCGGGGCTGTACGTGGGGTCCCGGTCCGGGCTCTCAGATCGATCACTTGAATCATCTGAGAACGTCAAGGCGAAGCCCCGTCGCTCCGGACTGCCTTCCTCCTCTGCCGGGCCTTTTCCTCGCGAGCTGTCGCTGTGGGGATCCGGCATGCCGGATGGTCCCCCATAACTTTCTCTGTCCTGACCATTGTCCCGGTCGCCGCGCGGCTCCCGCGTGACGGCTGGGGTGGAGGTGAGCGTCTGCACTACTGCAAGGCGTCCCTCCCCGGCGGTACCTTTCTCCTGACTCATCTCCGAACTTTTCCCAACGGTGTTGCTCACACGGCTTTTTGTATCTCTTCCCACAGACGGCGCCAATTGTTTCTGCCTAAACCCGGGGGTCTAGTAGATACTTGATGAATCCAACTCGATCTCCTGCAATCCTGCTTACTAAGGGGAATACCGGGCGGGCCGGCCTTCACTTGTTTCTGCCTAAACCCGGGGGTCTAGTAGATACTTGATGAATCCAACTCGATCTCCTGCAATCCTGCTTACTAAGGGGAATACCGGGCGGGCCGGCCTTCACCTCTCCGATGCCTAAGTTAGTATAGATGGAATATATATAACCAAGGCACGTATGTAAGCAGGGAGAGAGACAAGTTACCTCATAAATAGGGTAGTTGGGGCCCATATATAGGTGGTTGGGGGTAAGGGCTGGCCTTACTCTTCGATGTGGGACTGGTTCCCTTCTGTTTATACCTTCTGGTGCCCTCTTAGGCAGGCTGGCGCCCCAGGCCCCTGGGTTCCTGGAGGCAGGATAGAGTGCCATGCCCCGAGGCCGGGTGCTGGTGATCCGGTCCCGACCCTTGGGCCGGGCCCTGGTGCGCTTGTTGCGGGTCTGTGGGCCTGCTGTAGCCTCTCTGCGGCTACTGTCAACATCCTTCTTCTCTGATCGATGACACCAGCCAAATGTCCAGGAACTTCTCCCTCTGCACCAGCTCAGGAACCGCAGCTCCCTCTGTTTACCACCTCACCTCCACTGAAGCCAGATCTTAAACTAATCAATAAATACCCCCTTCATTCTCGAAATCGTGAATTCACCATTCCAAATCTCTCCCCTGCTCCTCCTTCCATATTTTACGAGCATTGGGTTTTCTGCCATGGAAATTGGTAGAAAACCACTCTGACACCAGGGTCTGTCCTGCACATTATCACAAAATGAATGCCGCTATGATAAAGGGCATTTTCGACATTAGGCTTCACTGCTAATTTCCAATACTATGCACGTGGAACTAACTAGCTTTGTCTCCAATCACTGCACACTAGTATTCAATCCCCCTCGTGGTTCTACCCCACGTCTCCATCTGTCCCTTCTTCTTCTTCTTTCCTCTTAAATAACAAATGGACCATCTGACTCCTCTCCACCATTACCTAATTTCCTCCTCTCAAGTCTCAACTCTCAACTCTCAACTCTCAACCATGACCGATCCCAACTCCGGCTTCTGCCCCTTAACCAAGACATACCACTCCCTCCGCCCCACAGTCCCTCTCCCGCCACGTGTCCTACTCCGAATTCCTCTCCCAGTTCCACTCCCTCACTCTCTCCAAATCCCAAGTCGCTTACATCATCTCCCCTCCACCTCCCCGTCCTCTACTTCTCCCTCCTCGCCCTCGGCGTCGTCATTTCCCCTGCCAACCCGATCGGGTCGGGCCCCGAGATCCACTACCAACTCCACCTCACCCGACCCGCCATCGCTTTCGCAACGTCATCCACCGCCCACAACCTCCCTAACGGCCTCAACACCATCCTACTAGACTCCCCCGAGTTTCTCGCCATGCTCCAACTGCCGAACCGACCCGAACAAAAACGAAACCATCCAGCCTCGGTGGAAGTACACCAGAACGACCCGGCGGCCATACTGTACTCGTCCGGCACGACTGGACGGGTGAAGGGGGTGGTGCTGACTCACCGGAATTTTATAGCCCTGATCGCCGGAATGCACGCGGTCCGGATTGAACCCAACCCGGCAACCCGGACGAGGCGCCGGTGCAGGCGGTGTCGATGTTCACGCTGCCGCTGTTCCACGTGTTCGGGTTCTTCATGCTGGTTCGGGCCGTGTCCATGGCCGAGACTATGGTGTTGATGGAGCGGTTTGATTTTGAAGGGATGTTGAAGGCGGTGGAGAGCTTTAAGGTAACGTACATGCCGGTGTCACCGCCGCTGATTGTGGCGCTGGCTAAGTCGGAGCTGGCGATGAAGTATGATCTCAGCTCGCTCAGGCTTCTCGGCTGCGGCGGCGCTCCGTTAGGGAAAGAAACAGCTGAGAGGCTCATTCAGAGGTTTCCCAATGTGGAAATTGTGCAGGTTAGAAAAAGCAAGTTACCCAATTGTTTTTTCATGATCATGATTAGTTAAAGTTGCAGTTTTTTTTTTTTACTTATTTCGATTATTGTTACAAAATATTTGTTAATGAATAAGTATATTATTGGTAGTGTGGATAGTGATTCAAGCTTGAAAGTTTTTAAGGAACATAAAAGGGACAGGCTTTCTGCATTGCTTGCTAAAGTAAGAAGAATTTTTGATGTTTGAGTAGCTAAGGTTTGGACTTTTCAATTTTATATGGGGTATTGAGTAAATAATATACTGATAGCATTAGAGATGTTACTTTAAGCATCAGATGAAGTTACACATCAAGACTTTTCATTATTTTAGAGTGACTTTTCGCTTTTGATTCTTTGACATTGTGGGCTGCTTTTGCGGTATGAAACATGTTAATTGGATTCTGGTTCCTGATCAGCTGAGGTTAGTTGTCTTGGTGATTAAGAATGTCAACTACATGTGATAAGTTGATGACTTTTCATTTTCAAATTCAGCAATGTAAATAACCAATTAACACCATGTGGGCTGCTTTAGTGGTATGAAACATGTAGAGTAGATTGAGAATATTTATAATCAGTCATAACCAAGGAAAGCATAGAATCATAAAACCTCTGTTTAAGGTATTTAGTCAGTAACCAGACACTAATATTTAAGACCTTAGTCACCTTACACTCTTGAGTAAGAATCCAGTAATTAGGCAATCCCCAATTAAGACACTGTGGGCTACTTCTGTGGTATGAAACATCTCAATAGATTCCTTAACAATTATGACTTCCATATATACACGTAATCCTAGACCCCTTGCTTTTAATATATGTTTTGTTGATGACTTCTTCCTACTTCTAGATTTCTGATTTTAATCTTGGTAGGGACATAGTGACTGACAAGTTTAGGCATGAACAGTTATGAGATGACAACTCTTTCTAATTGTCAAATTCCTTGAATAATGTTGCTGTTTAGGGATATGGTTTGACTGAAACTGGAGGAGGGGCAACTAGGATGGCAGACGCTGAAGAGGCAAAGCAGTATGCTTCTGTAGGCCGCTTGGCTGAAAATATGGAAGCAAAGATTGTTGACCCGGAAACTGGAGAGGCCTTGCCCCCTGGCCAGAGGGGAGAGCTGTGGTTGCGAGGTCCAACAATAATGAAAGGCAAGAACCATTGCCCTTTGTTAGTGTCACCAAGACTGCATTTTGTCATCTAATTTTTGTGTAAAAGCTTTCTATGATTCTGATTTTTGTCAGTCATGAATAGTTTGAGCGTTCTAAAACAATGATGATGTCTGCAGGTTATGTCGAAGATGATAAGGCAACTGCTGAGACCTTGGATAAAGATGGGTGGTTAAAGACTGGTGATCTTTGTTATTTTGACAACAAGGGGTTCATGTACATTGTGGACAGGTTAAAGGAATTGATAAAGTACAAAGCTTATCAGGTGATTGAAAGTTTGTCCGCCTTAACTGTTAACTCCTTACAAACATGGTTGTAAATGTCATTTTGTCAGTCCGTTCAAGTAATATTGTACATCTTGAACAAATTTCAGGTACCCCCAGCGGAGTTGGAACATGTACTTCATTCACATCCTGACATTGCTGATGCTGCTGTGATTCCGTATGTATCTAGAACTACGATGACTGCATTATTTGCTCGTGGAAATTTGCTAGTTTCTTTTCGTGCTTTATAGCATTAGACTAGCAATTGCTTACTGGCATCTCTTGCTACCTCTGAAATGTTGTTTCAGAGTATTTGTCTGTAGAAAAGTGCATAGAGAAAAACTTCAAGAAACTTATCAACTCCTAAATAAGAAAACAAAGATGGGAATCATTTAGTGGATATTTGCTGATATGCGTCTATGGGAGTCGTGAATAGCTACTAGCATAGCCAAACAACCGACTGTCTGAAAGAGTTTACAAGATATTTCATTATATCTATTGCTTTTCAAGTTCTTCAGTCCTTATTTCTGCCTATTGTCTTCTGACACAGGTACCCTGATGAAGACGCAGGGCAGATTCCCATGGCCTTTGTTGTTAGAAAACCAGGAAGTAATATCACTGAAGCTAATGTAATGGATTTTATTGCAAAACAAGTATGCTCGTGAACACAGAAACATCTCATACTGATTTTCTGTTCAACAATCAGTATCAAATTTCTCTCTTGCCCTTCCATGCTCAGTTTGGTTTATTTCTTGCAGGTTGCACCATACAAGAAGATTCGGCACGTATCATTCATCAACTCTATTCCGAAATCTCCAGCAGGAAAAATCTTGAGAAGGGAACTAGTTACCATTGCGCTATCTAGTGGCTCATCTAAACTATGATTCTATTATTCAAACAAAGAAGATAGCCTGCTGAGCATTTCGTTCAATTTGGCAGATTATCTTGTTCATATTCTTTAGGGTGTAAATCACAGTTGGTGAGTTTTTGATCAGACTCACACCTAAACCAAAGCAAGCCTACTGTAAATTTTTCACATTTTTTGGGGTTAACAACCCCATCTGAACATCATGTGTATGAGAGTTTGAAATTCATAATGAAAGAATGAGAGTTTGAAATTCATAATGAAAGACCCTTTTTGTGGCTATTCTGCTTCTATTCTTTGCTTGCAAATGCAGCTAAAGACTTGATGCGAAATCTCCCCAGCAGACCGTTAGGTTGGTTATTTCTGTAGTCACTCCAACTAGTCAACCAGCCGCTGAAAGTTATTCTGAAATCTGAACCGTTGAAAGAGAATGAGGCACATAATTTGCAGCCCAAGGGTAAGATTTTTGTTGCTCTTTTTTGTGGAAATGAGGCCATTTCTTTATTTGATCCTCAAATACTGGAATTTGACTGTAAGGTTTCTGTCAATTTGTGGTCTCAGTGTATGATGCATTTACAAGTACCTAGATAGTCAGTTTCCTATTGGCCTTCTTCGCAAGCTTTTCTAGCTAGAGTTTTTTTTTTTCTTTAAAAATAATAAAATAATCGGAGATTATAAAGCTGTAAAATTCAAGACAAAAGAATGTCAGAGAAACAGACCCTTTGGTTGGGCTGGTGGAGCTCCTAGACTCCTGGAGATTTCATTGGTGTACTAGAAAGTAAATTTAGAAACCAAGTCTGAAAATTTTTCAAATATAAATAAATAAATAGAGATCTATTTTCAATCTCCATGAAAGTGGTCTATGAATTTTCGGTCTCTGCTTTAGCATCTTGGACTATCAACATCACTGTTTCCCTGCAAGATCAGACATGCCTGGGTTTGCCTTGTGTATTAGTACACTGACAGTGTGACTGGCAGTTGCAAAAGGCAATATGAACACTCGTAAACATTGCATACAAACTTCCATCTGAATCAAAGAACAAAACAACTTGGGGATTCGGTTTCTTTTTTTATCTTCCTCATAGATCAATGCCATTAAAAGGGCAGTGACACACGCTCATACAATCATCCCAATAACCAGAGGCTGTTTGTTATTTGATTTCCTTATCCTTATGGCAGTCCCAGAATCACAAGAAACCATAATCCCACTGATAGACACATCAGAAACAGAAACAAAAACAGAAACAGATGATACCCTTCTTGATTACACTCTCTACCGCTTTGAGACCTTTCTCAGGCTCTTTGGCTTCTGCCAGTATTCCTTTTGGAGCTTCAGTCTCTCATGGCTTACTTTTCTTTCTGTAGGAGTTGCACTGCCAGTGCTACTTATTGAGATCTTTCATTGTGCCAATTGTGACAAGTATCAGATCAAAAGCTTCGGGCTTGAGATTCTGGTTTGCGAGTCTCTTGTGGCTGCAGTTTCTCTGCTTTGTACTTCTCACAACCTCCGCAAGTATGGAGTAAGAAGGTTCTTGTTTGTGGATAGGTATCATGGCCATATGACACAGTTCCATGATGAATATATACAAAAGATCAATGTGAGTCTGTCATACGAAACATCTCCCTTATGGCTTTGTAGTTATGATTCTGATGATTTTGTTGCTATATCAGTAATTGTATAGTTAGTGGTAGATGCTAATATAAATATCAAATTCTCTCTTGAAGGAGGTTGGTTTGGGAAAAAGTTTGTGCTGAGTTGCATAGAAAATTTGTAAACAGTAACCTAAAAGCAGATTAGCGGTCTTTCATACAAATATACAAGATTGACTGCCATTTTTTTCCCGATGATTTAGCTCTCAAAGCATTTTAGAGCTACGCTTGTTACTGTTAATGTTTCCATTATGAGATATATCTGTGCTTCTTCAGGGTTTCTTTCACTTGCTGCTAGTGTGGATACTACCTTGTTTCCTTTTGAAAACTGCTCGTGAAATCACCCGAGTAGCATATGTTCCCCAAGATACATGGTGGAAATCTGTAGCTGTTTTGCTTGCTTACCTTGTGCCGTGGATGTATTCAAACATAATATTCCTATCAGGCAGTTGCTTGTTCAATTTGGTATGCAATCTGCAAGTCATACACTTTGATAACTATGGGAAGCTCTTAGAAAGGGATATAGATATTTCTGCATACATTGAGGAACATATTCGTCTAACGCATCATCTATCCAAGATTAGCCACAGATTCCGAATCTATCTTCTTCTTCAACTCATACTAGTGACAGCTACCCAGTTCGTTGTTCTACTGGAGACAACTGAAAACAGCAAAATCATCAATCTCATCAATGGAGGAAACTTTATAGTAAGTCTAGAACAACATGCTTTATACACAACATGCATCACATAAAACACAGCTAGATACTTATATTGTTTGGTTTCTAACAATGGCAGGTCTCCTCAATCGTTGAGCTCGTTGGGGTAATCATATGCCTGCAAGCAGCTGCAAAGATTTCACATAGGGCTCAAGGGCTTGCATCAGTAACAAGCAGATGGCACGCTTTGGTCACGTGCATCTCCGGTGATCCTTCTCAATCTGGACTTGATAACAATACAGAAAACGTCGAGACTTCTTATGCAGCTGGTTCACTGCCCATAAACGACTCAGATACTGATCTGGAGTCTATCGATTATGTGCCAATGCCCACAAATACCCAACTAGCCTCATACATGTCCTTGTACCACAAACGAGAAGCTTTTGGTATGCCCACTAAATACTACTACTGCTTTACTGCAAATCCACCTGAATTTTTCTTAACTAGTTCCGGAGTCTAACTGAGACGTTTCTTTCTTGCTTCAGTTGCTTATATGCAGTCCAACCCCGGCGGGGCTACTATATATGGATGGAGGGTTGATCGGGCACTGATTAATACCATCTTCTTTGTTGAGCTCTCGCTCGTTCTTTTTGTGCTTGGGAAGACGATAACCTTCGCCACTCTATGATTTATGAACAGAGTTTAGTAATAGTCTAGTTCTGCTGTTTTGTGACAAATTTTGTATTCTCATCAGTTCAGTTTTCAGTTGTATTAAACGGGAACACGCAGTACCTACAATATTGAACTTAAAAACATTTCCAGGCGTAAAAGTGTTCTACACTTCTAAATGGAGTTGACTCCAGACGGGGGTACCCATTCATGATAACACGGCTCTTGAAAAATGGGATTCACAGCAAATTTCCAGTACAAAAAAACGACTAAATAACAAGAGTTTTTCTTTTTAATTTTTTTCCTACTATACAATGTACACAATACCTCGCATAATAATGACTTGCTGAGACATTCCCTAACTGCTCTTGCAATATCCATATCTGATACCTAAATTCCTGTAATACCCCGTGATAAGCAGACCAGAATCCCCACTTACAAAACAACAGTATATATTTGTAAAGCACTTACCGGACAAGTGGTGCAGGCAAGCAAAACTCTTATCTCACTGTAGGTCATTCCTAAATAAAAAATGAACACCCGACACAAATTGGTAGAAGTCAAAAGCTAAAACTAACAAATGGGAGAAGCAGAAAGGACACTGAACATAAGAAAAAAATCAACCAATAGAAGAACTACAACCAGGCCAGAACACTGATGTATGCAATTATGCATTGTACAAGTACTGCATAAGAGTAAAAAACGGGCGAAATTGAATTTCATAGTGGGTGAACTTATAACAAGTAAATTCTTTAGGTTTGCCTCCCATCAAGACCAAGACTTACAAGAATTTCTTCCTCAATTTCTAAAAATGTGTGAAACACTTTGAATTATATACTGTATGAACTGATAATGTGGAAGATCGGCACCACCTCAAGCAAACAATTACATGTCATGGCCTCATCGGTAATAAAATAACTTACATTTGCTAAACCAAGTCTGAAATGCAGTATTGCATCCTCGCCTGTGTTTTAGGCCCAGAATCACTTGTAAACAAAGTATAAACAGAAATAAAGAGTAAACAAAGGGTTCAATATAAAACGCATAAAGATATGGGAGAAAAACAATGCATCCAATTATGTACTCCAAATTTAAGGTAAAGTATACACTGGTTGAAAACGGAATAGAATTTTTGAGTCTGTTTTTCTCAACATTACTCCCCACCTTTATATAGGCAGACAGTGAAACCTTGCAACTCCCGTGTAGCTTCTAGAGGATCCAGCCCGCTTCAGCTGCTGAAATTAACGCTTTCGCTTTCCCCGACGAGCTCTTTCCAGATGCTCTTTTTCCTGACGCTGCCTGAGGAGCACGTACCTGTCATGCACAGTAGGAGAAGGCTTGAAAGGTCTGGGCTCAGGATAGTCTTTAAACCAGTCATGGCTAAGAGCGTCATCCACTGTTATCCGCTTCGCTGGGTCATATGTTAGTAGTTTTGTCAACAAATCCAACCCTGAAGCAGAGAGCATTGGGGATCCTGTGAAACATGTCCCAGAAAATTTCTTCCGCAAAAGGTTCTCCCGTTGCTTGACCTGAATAGATTTGAAACCAGGCAATTTGGATACCCCAGGCCAATCTGTCTCATTTGGTGTGCCAAGAGTTCTGAAAACCTTGTCGAGCTGATCAACTTCAGTTTTCCCCTGGAATAGTGCCTCCTTGGCCAACAGTTCAGCCATTATACATCCAACTGACCACATATCAATTGCTGTAGAGTACTGCTTTTGACCTAGAAGAAGTTCAGGGGCCCTGTACCACAAAGTGACCACTAGAGAAGTATATGGCTTCAGGGGACTCCCATACTGACGTGATAACCCAAAGTCACATATTTTCAATTCACCCTCCTTGTTTAAAAGAATATTTGAAGTTTTCAGATCTCTGTGAAGTATCCAATTGTCATGAAGATACTTCACACCCTCCAACAGACTTTTCACCAAGTATTTCACTTCACCAATACTAAATGGCTGTTTCGTCGCCTCCGTCAGAAGCTTGAGCTCATACTCCATACACTCCATAACCATAAAAATATCATCACCGTTGTGAACAACTTCCTTCACACCCACAATGGATGGGTGATGACAAGACAAAAGAATGTTTATTTCTCTCAACGATGTAATAGGGAAACCTTCATTGGACTTGTCCATCTTAACCTTCTTAATGGCAACAATTTCCCCAGTTTCTTTATCTCTCGCTCTGTAAACAACACCATAAGTGCCTTCACCCAGCATGCCATCTAGTTTAGTAAACTCAGCCACACTTCTGCATCCCTGAAGCATGTTTGTATGTCTTCCTCTCGGCACTGGAGACTCTTCAACCTGAGGAAGACCTTCATCATCCTCTGAATCGGAATAAAGATAGCCACCACTTGCATCCCCATCAATGCCACCAGTCTGTTCTTCCCTAACAGAGTTGCTTTCTTCATCAGAGCTAGAAGTTCTGCTCCTAGGTCCAACTGAGTCTTCTCTTTGGATTTCACCACTTTCTGGACTTGAGTTACAGCTGCCATCAACCATCGGAGAATCAGTGTCAGATGCCCATCTTGACAATGAGATCCTAGTCTGGTCTTTCTCATGCAAGTAACGCTGTGCCTCGGATTTGCACAATGGAGTGTGCAAATCAGCCGGAGCTTCCAATTGAGAAAACTCCACCAACTCATCAGCAACAGATGCTTCAGCTACAGCTTCTGAGACCTCCACTCTCTGAGACTGAACCTCTGAAGCAGGAGACTTTGAAACAACCCCAATGGTCTGAGCAGGATGAGTAGCTCTAGGAGAAATGACCGGAGCAACTTTTACAACTCTATTCTTCGACGCGATCCTCACTTTCTTCTCTTCCCTGTCAATTGTAACAGGAGACTTCCACTTCTCAGAAAGCAATGGAACCGCAGCTTCAGGCTTGAATTCAGAAACCTCGTCTCTGCGAGACCGAATATCTGAAGCAGGATCAGCGACAACTCCATTCCTTGTCAATGTCCTGGCTTTCTTCTCTTCTTTATCCCAAATAATGGGAGAAAACTTCCTCTTCTTCTCCGGAAGCAACTCAGTCGCCCCTTCCCTGTGTGGAACTCTTCCATTCTCAACCGGCCTTCTCGAATTGCCAACTTCATCCCTACATCTAACACCACCATCTCCACCACGGCTCAGCTCAACACCAGAGAAGCCATTTCTATAGTACTCAGATTCTCTTTTGGAGTACTTAGGAGAATCCCTTCTTCTAAAAACGTCAACTCTCCCTGTCGCCATATGATTAACAACCACAGCTCTTCTTAGTTCAAAGATCAAACACAACAAAACAACAAATCCCCAATATATCCCCAACAGTTTTCAACCCCCAATTTCAAACCCTAGAATCAAACAATTCAATTTTTTTTTTTGGTTTATTTCCTTCCAAACCTAGACCAATCAGCAGAGAACACAAATAACACACAGTAAAATATATCCGATTAGAAAAACAAAGGCAGATCTCGGAACACCAATCGGGAAAAGTTAAAAATTGAAATTGCAGCGATTGAGAGGCCGAGAAAACCCTAGACCGAGCCGTGAGAAATTCACAGGTATCGGAAGGTCTTACCGGAATCGAGATCGCCGGCGAGGATCGGATTCGAACGCCTTGAAAGGTTTGGTCTTTGAGGTCAAATAGAGAGAGAGAGAAAGAGAAGGCGGTTGTGATGGTTTTAGGGGTTGTGGGCGGCGCAGAAGGAGTATGAATGGTGTCGGTATTGGATGTTGCGTGGTGCGTGTTACTTTATCTCACGCGGTTTGGGCCTATTTAAAGCCCAACTACAATAACAGTATCTCAAGCCTGTGTGAAATTCTCACCTTCATTCAAACATTTCACTTGTTTGATATATAGTTCAAATCCAAGGGTGGAGTAGTAGTCTCGTTTTCTCTCAGAATTTTGTATAAAACTCCATTACTGAGTTGAATGCATTCTTATAGCCAACAAACAGTAGAGAATTTTAGTGCGAGGGGGAGACTTTGTGTCGAAACCTTACGTTCGTTCTTTGATTTTGTGACTTGTTTCTGAAATTATGCCTCAAGATTGTTAAGGATGAAGACTCTTGTTTTTAGTCTCTCTAAAAAAAAGGGGCCGACCCGAGAACGACCCATATTAAAACGGGTCTGGTGGGCAAATTCGAATCCAAAGATCAGAGCAGAGCGGTGCGACAGAATACAAACAAACGTCGGGGTATAACCGTCTTTTCGTAGACCCCAACTGTTTATATACCTGTCTTTCGCTAAAGAAAAAATAAATTATCGATAGGATACAGCTGGCCAGAGAGAATTCTCCCGTGTAAGTATTGCTTGCTGCCTGAATTCTCCCGTTGGTTGTAATCGTCTTTACTTTGTACTTGTGTGTTTGTCAGCAGCTTTTAATCTTACTTGGAATACATGTTTGTGAATCCTAGTTAGAATCTAGGAAATTAGAATACGATTCATTGTACTCGATGGTTTTGTGCTCTAAGAGCAAGTCCAACAGATTCCCTATAATAGAGATTTTACTTAAATTTGGGGATTTTGGGCTCTAAATCTCTTCCAACAGATTCTCCATCTCATTCTCTAAAATGGGGATTTGGATGAGAGAGAATATATGCATCCCTATATTTGTAGAGAGAGAAAGAAAAATTTGCAGAATGAAAAATTAATGATCAAATCAATTTGACACAGAAAACTAAAAAATAATCATTAATTATAGAATTTTATATAGATTTTTATTTAAAATAAATAAATTTATTATTATAGAATAACTTAAAAGTAATCATTAATTACAATTTGCAATAAATGTATTAGATATAGAGTATTTATTGCATGTTTGAAAATAAATAAATAAAAGAATATTATATTGTTGAAATAAATATGAATGTAGTTGTAATAAATGTGAAAATCTCCAAAATGGGAAAGCTCTTGGAGTTGGAGCATAATTTTTTTAGAGATTCTGACTTTTGCTTCCCTATTTTACAAAAAAAAATAAGGAAGGGCATCTCCAACAGCTTCCCTATAATAGGGATTTTACTTAAATTTGGAGATTTTGGGCTCTAAATCTCCTCCAACAGATTCTCTATCTCATTCCCTAAAATGGGGATTTGGATGAGAGAGAATATATGCATCCCTATATTTATAGAGAGAGAAAGGAAAATTTGCAGAATGAAAAATTAATGATCAAATCAATTTGACACAGAAAACTAAAAAGTAATCATTAATTTAGAATTTTATATAGAATTTTATTTAAAATAAATAAATTTATTATTATAGTATTTATTGCATGTTTGAAAATAAATAAATAAAAGAATATTATATTGTTGAAATAAATATGAATGTAGTTGTAATAAATGTGAAAATCTCTAAAATGGGGAAGCTGTTGGAGTTGGAGCATAATTTTTTTAGAGATTCTGACTTTTGTTTTCCTATTTTACAAAAAAAATAGGGAAGCTGTTGGAGATGCCCTTAATCCTCTATAAGGAACAGTAATAACTTCTCTTTTCTCTTCTCTTGACACCACAGACACATTCACTACTTTTTCCTGATCTCCAGTACAATCCCTAAATTCTAGGCGACGCTGGTTAGATATTACCAAGAATAGATCCTTGTGTGCATGTTTGGTACAAGGGACTAGCTGGTATTGCATTAAATAAGAGGTACAAAGTAGTGTGAGTTATGTTTGGTGTGGGGGAGTATTAAAATAAATGGTACTAGTTAAGGCCTGTTTTTTCTCTCAACCTCCTTAGGTAGTGTTATTGTGGGTACTCATTTTTGAGACCCCAAGTTAACACCACCTCTCTCTACCTTTCTCTCTTTCTCTCTCTCTCCTCCTTATGTAGTACTACCTCACCAAACATGGTACAAATTAGTATTGGGTAAGCCTACTCAAGTGAGGGTAGGCCAAGTATTAATAATAGAGTGAGTCACAATAATCCCGAGTACCAAACGTGCACTGTAAGTATTGCTTGCCGCCTTACTGGCTTAATTTACTTGTGAGTTTTTTTTTTTTCTTTCTTTTTTTTTAATCTAATTGCGTATGGGGTATTAGGGTGGAGATTATAAGAATAAAAAAAACTGCTAGATAATTTTGACGGCTAAATCAAAAATGTGGTTTTTCAAGTTATTCTAGTGCTTTTAGGATTCTTGGAATTTTTTTCCCGGCTTAGGATTACCTTCTTTGATTTTGAATCCTATTGTAAGTCTGACTAATTGTGGTCCTATAAATAGGACTTTAGAGGCATAGTTTTGGTTTATGTAACATTGTTTTACACATTCAACTTATATTTTTGCAACTACTACAAGTTATTAATGCTCCCAATTTATTGATACCAGTTCTTCAACCATGTCCACTAAGATTCTAAATTTTTTTGATACTCGTGCAATTCAAAGAAGAGAAGTTGATAATCCCTCTGAACTCCCAAGCAACGCGCTTATAATCAGATTACTGTTCTACAAGATGACTGGAAGCCGTCCTTGTGATTCTCCTGGAGGCTATAACTCTTGATTCTTCGGATTATGCTTCTTTGGTTGTTGCGGACGAAGCATTTCAGATTGAACTACCTGATTTCTTGGAATCATCTGCAAGGCAAAAGCATAGAGAGATATTGGCTGAGCTTCTTACCAACATGGAGATCCCAGAAGTTGAGCATCCGACTATTATCGATAAAGTATTCCTAGCGATCGAGGTGGCCGACGTCCCCGGGCCCGCCTCTTCATTGTTTCGTGGCGGATGTGACTCTCAGGTTGATACCCAAGATCAATTCAGAATGTCTGGGGAAAGTGAGACTTGATAGTTTGGAAGATGCTTTTCGACGAGAAATGTGTGTTATTTGTAGAGAGGGCCTTGATCACTTTGAGGGTGCAGAAGAAGAAGGTAGTGAGCATGAGCTGATGATTACTCGCATGCCCCGCCGGCATCTCTTTCATGAAAATTGCATTTTCAAATGGTTTGAGATTAATCACTTGTGTCCCTTATGCAACTACCCAATGCCATTAATAGAAGAGGAGGAGGAGGAGGAGGCTCAAGCTGGTGAGCAATCAAAACAACCAGGGTGGAGGCTGAATTGGCCTGTGATTCTCGCCGTCTCCACTGGTGGTATATTATCTGCTATGCTGGTTTGCAGATTGTGGAAGCAAAGTAGATAGAGACACAATTAACTTATCATTATTTGTTTTGTATGGAGACTGGACCACCGTGGCTCCAGGAGTTACTTGATGTTAGTTAAGTAGTAGTTGATGAGAATTGATGATCCCCTGTTTGATGCATTCTTTTGAGTTTTACAATAGCTTTTTGTTTGACCTTGATGATGAACTGATGAAGGCATAGAGTATAAATGTTGTTACTCGATATATATATATATATGCCTTTTCTATTTAAAAACCAGACCAGAGGATGTTCATTGAATTTAAAATAAGGGTCGCATTGTTGTCCTAATGTAAGGATTACCTCTCTTTTGTTATTGTCTGATGTTGTACATCTCTTTATATTCGTTATTTGTGATTTTCTTAGATTCTTTATTATTTTAATTGTCTATTCTGTGATTTGTATCTAGTTCTACTTTTAGATTGTTTGATTTGGATCTTGATTTTTGAAACCCTATATTTTTTATTTTCATTCTTTGTTTGTGATCTGTATCTCTATGATTCTAATTTCTATATTTTGATTTGGATATGTGTTCTGATGTTAGATATACACTTTTTTTCTTTGTTGTTGTTTAATCCTTTATTGTTGTTGGATTTTGTGTTATGATATGAATCTTTTTCTTAGTTCTAAAAGAGGAAAGAGGACGGAGTCAATGATGATCTTCTATGAATTAGTAGACCTTCCTTATAATTGCTGATCTTTAACATTCATCTCCATTTTAGTACTAACGAAGCAACAAGTGCAGCCTAACCGAAACTCCCCCATGTCACAAATCACTATTGTTGTTCTCACGAGTCACAAGTGATTGTAACTTAAGAGGCTTGAGAAAATTTGCTTTTATTGGAAGTGAACCCTAATTTGAGGAGCACATACATCGAATTAAATTGATGAGCGAGAACAAGTATTTGAATGGCTCGATCTATTAGTACTATATTGTCACACTTTTTTTTGTGGCGTATATTAAGGTAAAGTACCTCATTAACGATAGCGTAATTGTGAGTTGGAATTTCCATATGATATGAGACGAATTAGGAGCAAATTAAATTGTGCGCTTCTCAAACTCCACGCGTTAATAGGAAGAAAAAGTCGTTTTTGACACGTTGAATAACGATTTTATTGAAACCACCCAACCACGAGTATCGAATCCGACGGCCGAAAATAGACAAACAATATTGAAATCCGACGGTTGAGAATAGACAGACAACTTTAGGTGGAAAGGGTATTTTCGTAATTGAGTAAACCCTAGTATTTGGAGTGCATATAAATGTAAGGGAGCCAGCAATCCGCCTCATCTCTCCAACTCTCTCAAACATGCTCTCTCCAAAAAAAAACATGTTAGCTCTTCCATCGGAGAGAATCGGAAGAACATCAGAAGAAGATGTGAAAAGGAAGAAAAATTTCACATCTTCTTCCGATAGTAGGCTTTCGCGAAGCATCGACGGTGTCTCTTTGCAGTTGTTCTAGATGCTCAACAGATATCAGTCCTCAATCGCGATGCTGCAGAACTCCGCTACTCGCAACTCGTTTCTTAAACAGTACCATATTTTCTTCTTTACTTTTTTTTTTTTTCCTTACATACGGCCGAGGTCAGAACAACACTGGGAAGACCCATATCTGGCCACTACTATATAAACATAAAACTTACCTGCTCGTACCCTAAACGCTGAAAAAAAAACGAGCGAAAAATTGAACCTACAAAAAAAAACAAAAAAAAAACAGACAATTAAAGAGAGCTAGAACTCTATCGATTTCAAAGTCAATAATGTAAGTGAGCAGTCGATCTAACATGTGCAACAACTAAATGTATGAACTCGCACCAAATTAATATAAACAAGAACTAAAAAAAAGATCAGGATCATAACACAAAAATCCAAAAGCAATAAAGGATTAAACAGCAACAAAGAAAAAAAAGTGTATATCTAACATCAGAGCACAGATCCGAATCAAATCTCTGTAGAAATTAGAATCAGATACAGATCACAAACAAAGAATCAATTTCTACAAAAATCTCTGTAGAAATTAAAATCAGATACAGATCATCAAAAATCAAAATCAAAATCAAGATCAATTTCCCTACCACCAATTCTACATCAGGTGCCATTGTCTTTTTTAATGTGCTTCGTTTTGTCAAAGACCTGTGCGAGATGGTGATGAAGTGGATTCTGGCTCAGAAAGTGAAGGAAGTATACTCACAGTTGCCCCTGGTTTTGTTTCCAGTTGTGGCTATCCGAATACTGTATGAGGTGCGCCAGGGGAGGCTGAAGGAACACCGGCGTAGGGCTGAGATTTGGGCTAACCTCGGAGCTCCGAACCAGCACATTCGACACCTTCAGGGGCATCCTCGTGGGGTGGGTGTGGGTCTTCTAGCTGCATTGGATTTGGCTTAGGGTCAGGGGCGGATCCAGGATTTCAAAACCTGGGGGGCTGTAACTGTGCAGCGTACAATTTTTTTTTTTTAGGTTTGAAGCCTAGTGTGGGAGGCTCATCCTCACGCCTTCATTATTATAATATAAGAAAACATACATCGAGGGGGGGACATAAAACCAAACCCCAATAATAGAAATTCTACATAGTAAACTAACTAAACTTCACCCTCCGAGGTCCGCTAACTTCAAACTCCGCAACAACTGAACTATTATCAATGCTTTCGGCATACTCTCTTTCATTATAAAGAACCATTGAATCATCAAGGAACTCCTCACCCATCTTATTTCGAAGAGTATTTTTCAAGATCTTCATTGATGAAAATGCTCTCTCAGTTGTTGCAGTAGACACAGGAAGAGTCAACACAAGACATATCAATCTATAAATCATCGGGAAGAATGCTGACTTTCTTGTTTCAATCATCAGTCGACACAAGTCAGATAGTGATGGTGTCATGTTGAATCTTATATCCATTTGAATATCAGCAAGAAAATAAGCACACTCCATCTCAAGAGAGCTTGAAAATTATCACGAGGATTAAGTGTTGCACTAAGAATAAGAAGCTCCAGTGAAGTTTCTGTGAATCTGTTTTCTAACTCTGCCAACTGCAAGTCAATTACAGCATTTAGAATATTAACTTGATAAAAATGCTCATTTGTAATAAAGTTTCTTTGCTGGCACGTTCTTGGTGTTGCACCTTCCATATAAGGAGCACACATATCCGGCATAACTACATCATGCTCCTCACAAAATGATATCACTTTTGCAATAAATGTGTCCCAACCATCTTCTCTCATAGCCTGAAGTTTTGATTTTGTTACTGTCAGAAATCTCAAACCATTCAAAATGTCTATAGCCTTCTTTTGCAATGCTTGACAAAGAAACTCAGTAATCTTCATGACATCATCCATCAACAGCAAACAAAACACAAAATCAAAATCCTTCATAATCTTACAAACACTGCTTGCTTGTCCTCTCACCTTTGCTTGCCCATTTGCTTTCAAATCCGCAAGAGTCAATCGGGTGGCTCTATATAACTTGATCAAACTTGAAATGAAACGATGATGTGAACCCCAACGAGTAGCTCCTGCTCGTTGCAAACCGCTGGTCTGATTAGCTCCTCTACCTGTCTCAAGTCTACCAGCAGCTACTAATTCTTCAATCTCTTCCTCTCGGATAGTCTTTAACAAAAAATGTCTTTTTGCAGAAGAATCCACAAAAGTAACAAGCAAATTGAGTTTTGAGAAAAAAATCCCAAACTTCATCCACTCCCATAGCAACAGCATTTAATGTTAATTGCAAACGATGAGCAAAACAATGCACATAATAAGCATATGGACACTCTTCCAAAAACAATGCCTGAAGTCCATGAAACTCACCCCTCATGTTGCTAGCGCCATCATAACCTTGACCACGCATATTTTCCACTGGAATATCATATTGAGCAAGCACTTTGGTAATCTCATTTTTAAGTGTTAGAGAACAAGTATCTGAAAGACAAACAATTTTAAAGAACCGTTCTCTAATCAATCCATGACAGTCAACAAATCGAAGAATAATAACCATTTGTTTCCTCTTGGATGTATCAACAGACTCATCAACAAGAATACAAAATTTTGCATCCCCTAATTCTTCACGGATTTTTCTTCTCACTTTGTTGCCAAGAATATTCAAGATTTGTTTTTGAATAGTTGGAGAGATATACTAAGCATTCCCGGGAGCATTTTTTAAGGTAACATTGTGAACTTCAATATACATTCTTCCAAACGAATGTAGAACTGCATTAACATTACCAGCATTAGCAGAGTCAGCTGATTCATCATGACCTCTATATGCACATCCTTGATTTGATAGCAATCTCACTGCCTCTATGGTAGAAATAAGCCGAAGTCGGTTATTTGCAGTCTCCTGTGATGACTGTGAGTTGATCATTCTATCAATATGTGCTGCTGGATTTTTCAGATTTTCCCATTTGACCATGGCAGTATTATGCACAGAATTGATGTCCTCACCAACATGACGAAGAATCACAGATTTCTTAGTATTAATATTCTTCCAACTTTGAACTCCTTTCACAGTAAATGCGGGATGATGAGATGGATGAGAATCAAATAAGAAACAAGGAAAATAAAATGCTCTGTCGAGGAAATCAGAATAATCAAGCCAAGGCCACTGTTTAAACCATTTGAAATTAAACCTTCGACCTTGACCTCCCTCAATGGAAACTTTATACTCACATAGTTCAGGTTGAAATGGTCCTAATACCACATAAGCTCTTCTAACATTTTCACGATCATTCAAAGGGTATGAATAAATGGGCCTCCTCTTTCTTGGATCACGTTCAAGACAACTTAAATCGAAATTTTCTTCCACCTCAATATTTTCAGTTTGAAACTGTTCTTGAGGAATTGATGGCAACGGATCAACATGAACATCATCAACTGAATCTTCAGTCATATTTATACTCCCACTAGCACTAGCATTCCTCTCACTTGATGGATTATCATTTGTAAAAAATGAAAAAAGATTTTTGAATCGTTTAGGTTTACGTTGATCCCCCATTATATTCAATGTATAAAACCTATATAAGATTGTATAAAGTTGATTAGGACATAAAACTACTTACTCAAACACTATATATGACATCTCACAGCCACAAACAAGACATAAATAAAAATTGAGCAAGAGGTTAAACTCACAGGAACTAGCTAGTCTGCTACTACTGTAATGTAATCAAAGCTCAACCTCTTGGGTCTTGACGCTTGCTTCTATCTTCCTTCACTGATTTCAATTTCAAGAATGAACACACAAAAAAAAACACAAAATCAGTTATCATATAGCACAATCCACAATTACATAGAAATAGAAATAGAGCACTAAACTATAAATCTTTGATTTTTCCATCAAACCCATTACCTATTATCTCATTAATCATAATCAATTTCAAGAATCTATATCATAATTTACAAATTACAACTTCAAATTTCATTAAGAATATAGTCTGCAACTTCGTGATATCCAATTATCCAAATCTTACAATCCATTAACCCATATATTCAAGAGAATAGAAATACCTGAAAGAAAAGGGCAAGAGATTGATGAGCTTGTTGACTGAGAAGTGAGAAGTGAAGCAGTTAGCACAATAGCACTTAGCAGTGGAGTTGTGGAGGTCGACTGGAGTTGGAACTTGGAGGAGGTAAACGGCGACTGAATAAGGGTGGGCTAATGAATTCATGGGTTTGTATGTGGTCACGTGACTAGCATAAGGTTTTTTGCATACCTCTATTTTTTTTTTTTTAATGGGCTGAAAATCATGTCGGGCTACAGCCGGTGTAGCCCACCATCTGGGTCCGCCCCTGCTTAGGGTTTAGGGATTTACATGTTTTGTTCTGCCCCTTGGATAATTTCTTTGGACCATGAGGTTGGAATATATTTGTAATCCTGGTTATTTTTTCCTTTTTCTGAACTCCATTGTTTAATGCAAATCTACAAAATTTGCTGATGTGGCAGCCTCAGGTTAAAAGCCAAACCTGAATATTACGAACTAAAAAAAAAAAACAGAAGCTCTTGGATTCTGGTCTTATATATGTATCACCAGCCAAGTAAGCTGCAGGCAAGCAAAACCTCTCTGTGATCACCAAAGGAAGGTAATATTGTTGAGTTAGGAATGCCAAACCTCTCTTGGATTCTGGTCTTATATATGTATCACCAGCCAAGTAAGCTGCAGGCAAGCAAAACCTCTCTGTGATCACCAAAGGAAGGTAATATTGTTGAGTTAGGAATGACATTGGTTGATAGAAGTCAAAAGAACTGCATATTGTTAGGGATTATTGGGTGAATTCAAAAGAAGTGAAACCCAAACAGAAGCTTTTATGGTGATTCAATACATTGGTTACTCCCTGGCAATAGGTGTGGATTGTGTGCCTCCCATCTAGAGCAGGACCTAATGGAATTACTGTTATATTTCTTGTCAAGTATATGCACCATATCTGAAGCAGATTGAACATCATGAAGATATCGGTACGGGAACTGATCAGTCATGACTTACATGCTATGAAATAACTTACCATTACAATCCTTCCGTCCCAAGTCTGAAATGCCAGTATTGCATTCTTCCTTTCTTCTCGGGTTTTTCAGGACCCGAATCCCTTGCAGAAAAATTAGAATAAACATGAACAACGCAATCAAACAGTTCAAACAGTTCAAACAGTAGTGAGTTTAAGGAAGAAAATGTACCCAATTTAACACAAAAGATATACATTATACACACCGGCTGAAACATGGAAAGACTAAATAATTTTTTTTCTGTTCTTCTCAACATTACCATCCATAATATACGCAGCAACCTAACCTTGCATGTTGCAACACATCTTCTGTACTTTCTGCAATTGATCCTCCTTTTTCTGTTCCTGCTTGAGGATGTATCTGTCATGAACAGTAGGAGAAGGTTTATAAGGTCTGGGTTCAGGGTGGTCCTTAAACCAGTCATGGTTAAGTGCATCATCCGCCGATATCCGCTTCTCAGGATCATAAGTTAGAAGTTTTGTCAATAAATCCAACCCTGAAGCAGTAAGCATTGCTGATCCTGTGAAACACATCCCACAAAATTTCTTGCGCAAAGTGTTCTGCCCTTGTTTAATCTTAATAGCATTAAACACTGGCAATTTGGATACTCCAGGCCAATCTCTCTCGTTTGGTGCACCGAGAGTTTCAAAGATTACATCAAGCTGATGAATTTCAGTTGGCTTTTTCGGATTGAATAAGGGTTCCTTGGTCAAAAGTTCTGCCATTATACATCCAACTGACCACGTATCAACTGCTGTAGAGTACTGCTTCTGACCTAATAGAAGCTCAGGTGCCCTGTACAACAAAGTGACTACATTGGTAGTATAAGGCTTCAGGGGACTCCCATACTGGCGTGACAACCCAAGGTCACATATTTTCAGTTCACCCTGCTTGTTCAAAAGCATGTTTGAGGTTTTCAGATCTCTGTGAAGAATCCAATTGTCATGAAGATACTTTACACCTTCCAACAGGCGTTTCACCAGGTATTTAACTTCGCCTATACTAAATCGCTGCTCCATTGATTCCATTAGAAACATGAGCTCATAGTCCATATACTCCATAACCATATATATATCATCAGGCTTGTCCTTCTCATGCTCTTCAACAACAACTTCCTTCACACCCACAATTGACGGATGATGACAAGATAACAGAATGTTTATTTCTCTTAATACTGTAATAGGGAACCCTTCATTGCACTTATCCATCTTCACCTTCTTTAAGGCTACAATTTCCCCGGTTCGTCTATCTCTCGCTTTGGAGACAACACCATATGTACCTTCACCCAGCGCCTCTTGACTAGTATACTCCTCAAATTTCCTGCAACTCTGAAGCATGTTTGTACCTCTCCTGGGCACTGCAGGCTCTTCAATCCGAGGAACACTTTCTTCATCTGAATCAGGATACAACTGATCAACTCCAGCATTGCCAAAATGTCCACTAGACTCTTCTCCACCGTCTCCGCTGACAGAGCTAGAATTACTTCTGCTCCTATCCCCAGCTGAGCCTCCTCTTCGGATATCACTTTCAGGAGTCGAGCTGCAACTATCATCCTTTGGAGAGTCAATGTCAGATGCCCATCTGGACAATGAGGTTCTAGCCCGGTCTTTGTTATCCACATTATTTTGTGCCACGGGATGCTGTCTAGTATGAAAATCAGCAAGGGATTCCAATTGAGAATTCTCCACCAACTCATCTGCCACAGAAGATTTATCTTCAAAACCCTCCACTTCATGTGACCTGGTCTCAAAAGTAGGAGACTTTGAAACAACACTAGATGGAGGAAGAATAACCGGGACAACTCTGTTCTTTGATGATATCCTCACTCTCTTCTCTTCCCTGTCACTTACTGTAACCAGCGACTTCCTCTTCTTCTCAGGAGGCAATTGAACATTATTGACACCATGAACATCACAAGATGATGATCTTGGTGATCTCTTTACAGGAGATGACCGAGAAACACCGGATACTGGAATAACTTCATTGTCTGATGACACCCTCACTTTCTTGTCTTCTCTGTCCCATCTAATAGGAGAAATCTTCCTCTTCTTCTCCTCCTTCTCCGGGGCTCTTCTGGTCTCCACCAATTATTCTGAGGTCTTTGATTGACCTCTCCATCTCCGCGAATCACGTACTTCATCGCCAAATTTGACAGCATCATAGCAGCCATGGCTCGGCTTAACACCAGACAACCCATTCCTATAATACCCAAAATCTCTCCTGGAGTATTTAGGAGAATCTCTTCTTCTCAAAACATCAACTCGCCCTGTCGCCATATTATTAACAACCACAGTTCTTCTTAGTCAGTGATAAAGTTGAAACAAATACAATACACACCACCACCTTCAATATCAAAACTATCTTTAACAAAAGGAAAAATTCATTTTTTTTTTTTAACCAATCAATCAAGACTAGATAAGAAAAACCCTAGAACTTGATTTTTCAGGGAGCCGTGAGAAATTCACAGGTATCGGAAGGCCTTACCGGAGTGAATATATGAGACGCCGATGAGAAAAGCTCAGGATCGTGACGAACACTTTGTGATGGTTTTTAAGGGGATGGCGAGTGAGTATATATAGGTTTTGGTTTCGGTTTGGAATCTACGTCTATTTACTTTTCTTATCCGTCTAGAAATAGGATTTTCTGTTTGGGCCAATTTGTGATGTCATCGATCTTAATATGAATCCTAATTCATGCTAGTCTTCTGACAATTTTCTGTATCATTATTATTGGAGCATCTGAAAGCGTCCTTGAGCACCACTATTGTCGAATCGTGTCTCAGAAAAACTCAAACATGATGCACAAATCGGTTCGGGGTATCTTTTCGTATTATCCATGCTTGAGCACAAGAGGTATGCCATTCCTGCACTCTTACTCCTTTTTTTGTCCGCAATTACATGGCCTCAAACTCAAACCCAGCCAAATCTTCTGAAACCCAAACTGGACGAGTCAAAGACCCACCCGAAATGCATAACGTGATCGGTGTGAGTGCGTTAATACTATGCTTGACATGCGTCCTCTGCCTTCTGTTGGCTACTTCACCTTCACCTAGGCTCGAAATGCCAAAATGGGTCATTATGAGATAGTCGTTCATCTGTTTAACAAAAAGGGTCTAGGGTTTAGAATATTATCTTCTGTTGCTACTATTTGTTTGAACCTAGACGAGTTAGGTTTTCCTGTCTTGGAACAGTTCTATAAACGGGGCATCAACTAGATATGCAAACCATGACCTGCTTTGCAAGGCAATAGCAATCAAAAGGTTTAATGAATCTAGTGTAGGTGCTCCCTGGTGGAATATTGCCTTCCTAAGTTGGGTTTTCAAAGACGAAAGCGAAAGCACCTAACTCTTCGGATTGATTGTTCAAGATTGCGTGGCGACCTAAATTATAATCGTTTTACTACTCACTAGATAGTAATTGAGCTCCTTTTGTTTCTCTTATGAACTTGAGACTGTTGTCTAGTCTAGTTGATAAATAGACACTGAACAAACTTGGGTCATGACGTTAGATTGGTTTCTGTAACCAGTTTTGTTCTCGTTGTTAAGAGGTTCATTATAAAGTTAATTTGGGGATTGTAAACAATAGTGGATAAAATTTAAGCATTTCGTTTACTAATTGAACTGGGATAGAGTGTAACGAATTCTGTTACAGATGATCTTCAATCACATCCTCTGTTGAAAGGGGAAGAGTTTTGTTAAGAGGGTAACAAAACTTGCAAATCTAAAGCTTTAGACTCTCATCTGTTTTATAAATGAAACTCAAACATCTCATATTGTCTGTTGCTTTGCTTTTAACATTTTTGGTACTCTTCCATCGTTTCGCACTTGGTGTTCACAGAGGATTTGAGGTTATAACCATCCATTCTGAGTTTTCAAACTATCTTTCTATTCGAGTTGTCTCCTAATACAATTATACATCAAGATTAATGTAAGGTTCTACCTCTCAATATATTTCCGATCTCTATCCAGAACTAACCGTTTAATATGTATTTCGATTAAAAGCACTGCTTCATCACATTTGCATGAAAAGTATTGTTATCCAGTGAAGCAAGTGCGACACATTATCAATAGCATCAAAGTTTGCTACTGCGCCAAAACAAGAATACACCAATCCTCTATATCCATATCTCATCTCCGCCCCCTAGGCAGGCACATATTTCAAAGCACGACCCTTATCTCCTCCTCCATGATTAATCACTTGCGTTACAACCCTCGATCATCACCTTACGCACATACCGCCATGCACCGTCTCCATTGTACGTGCCCATGTCGACAGCACTCTTCGCATCTATCCACTGCTTCACATACCCTTCTCTATATATCAAGACCATACCATTCATCATTTCCCCTGGCTATTCCACAACAAGCATAGCATAGTTTCTTAGAGAAAGGAAAACATGATGGGAGTTGGCTCGTACGGGTACCACGCACCAGCGGCGAACATGAACGCTGGTGCAGGAGGGGGTTACGATGCCCCCGAAGGAGTTGAGATTCGGGGTCGGTATGATCCGGAGTATGCGAAGATTCTGAGCAAGGAGGCTTTGCAGTTCGTGGTGGAGTTGCAGAGGGAGTTCAGGAACAGGATCAAGTATGCATTGGAGTGTAGGAAGGAAGCTAAGAGGAGGTACAATGAGGGTGGTCTTCCCGGGTTCGACCCCGCCACCAAGTTCATAAGGGAAGGGGATTGGGTTTGTGCACCGGTCCCGAAAGCGGTGGCTGATCGGAGAGTGGAGATTACAGGACCTGTGGAGAGGAAGATGGTCATCAATGCTCTCAATTCTGGAGCTAAAGTTTTCATGGTGAGCAGTTCATTAAGTGAATATCTCTCTATAGGTGTCACACGTTGCATGCTAGCTAGATGTACGTGTTAATACTATAATCTCTAGAGGTGTCACACCCAAAAGTGAATGGCATGCATAGTGAAACTTCTATACAAGACACAAATAATCATAAACTGTAAGTTAATTAGTACTAGCTGAAGCGACTTTTTATCTGGGCAGGCTGATTTTGAAGATGCACTTTCACCAACCTGGGAGAACCTTATAAGAGGCCAAGTGAACCTGAAAGATGCTGTGGATGGGAGCATAACTTTCCACGATAAGGCCAGGAATAGAGTCTACAAGCTCAATGATCGCAACGTAGCTAAGCTTTTTGTGCGTCCAAGAGGTTGGCACTTGCCTGAGGCTCATATTCTCATTGATGGTGAGCCTGCAACTGGTTGCCTTGTGGACTTTGGTCTCTACTTCTATCACAACTATGCAGCTTTCCGCCGAACCCAAGGTGAAGGGTTCGGACCTTTCTTCTACCTCCCTAAAATGGAGCATTCAAGGTAAGGACTATTCATTTACCTATACTTGTTTGTTCACTCTTCAAGCATAGTTCTATCAATTGATGATGGAGAGTAACACAATTAGCTTAACAATTTTGGCTGCAGGGAAGCGAAAATATGGAATTGTGTGTTCGAGAAGGCAGAGAAGATGGCAGGGATAGAGAGAGGAAGCATCAGAGCCACTGTTCTGATCGAAACACTTCCAGCTGTGTTTCAAATGGATGAAATCCTCTATGAGCTTAGGGATCACTCTGTTGGTTTGAACTGTGGAAGATGGGATTACATTTTCAGCTATGTCAAGACCTTCCAGGCTCACCCTGACCGCCTATTGCCTGACAGGGTTCTGGTTGGCATGAATCAACATTTCATGAGGAGTTACTCTGATATCCTCATCAGGACCTGCCATAGGCGCGGCGTTCACGCCATGGGCGGCATGGTATGTGATTCTTGATTTCCATTAATTGTGTATGCCTTGCTATAATCATTTCTGTTACAGTTATATAGCATCATTATAAAGTCGTGGATACACAGGCTTTGTGCATTTCATACCACTCATAATGGCCTAAAATTCTTTAGTCCCTAACTAATAAAATGATAGTTGAATTACAAACCCAATGTTCTCTCGCATATCAACGTATAATGTTATGCTGTTGGACTATGGATCGAGAGAAGAACCATATAAAAGCTTTATGCATCTCTCATTTACTATACACACATATGGGACTAGCTATTTCATGAATGCTCTATAAATTTTCGTTGTTTGAAATGTAAACTCTTGGAGTACGTATCGATGAAGTTTAATTGTATTGATGAGCAGGCAGCTCAGATTCCAATTAGAGATGATCCAGTAGCAAACGAAGCGGCATTGGATTTGGTGAGGAAGGACAAGCTAAGAGAAGTGAAAGCAGGACATGATGGAACTTGGGCAGCACATCCGGGACTAATCCCAGCATGCATGGAAATCTTCACAAACAACATGGGTCACAGCACCCCCAACCAAATACATACCATGAGGCGAGAAGATGCATCCTCAATAACCGAAGAAGACCTCCTGCAGAGGCCCAGAGGGGTTCGAACCCTGGAGGGTCTCCGGTTGAACACCAGGGTGGGAATCCAGTACCTGGCAGCATGGCTAACCGGAACTGGTTCGGTGCCTCTTTACAATCTCATGGAAGATGCTGCAACAGCTGAGATAAGCAGGGTTCAGAACTGGCAGTGGATCAAGTATGGAGTGGAGTTGGACGGAGATGGACTTGGAGTGAGAGTGGGGATGGAGCTGTTTGGGAGAGTGGTGGAAGAGGAAATGGAGAGGGTTGAGAGAGAGGTTGGGAAGGACAAGTTCAAGAAGGGTATGTACAAAGAGGCTTGCAAGATGTTCACAAGGCAATGCACAGCGCAAACTCTAGACGATTTTCTGACTCTCGATGCTTATAATCACATCGTCTTACATCACCCAAAGGCATCATCCAGGCTCTAAATATTGCACCTCTCAACGTCGTCACCGTCTAGGCTTGCCTTTGTTGTTGTCATCGAAATAATAATGTACTCCTCCAATAACTGGATCGACTCAGTTATACATAATGAAGGACGATCATATATATTGGACACCTATGAATTCCTGTTGTTTTTGGGTTATATGTTAAACATAACACAAATGATCAGTGATATTTTCATATCTATGATCTATGAATGGTTATATTTACTTGAGAAGAATCTCGTCCTGATCGAACTAGAGTAATTTGTTTGACGATATTCCTAAAAGGAATCGTCATGGGTAAACATAATATCAGATGTAAGCATGGAGTAGATAGGGGTAACAAGCATATTACATGCATGAGCTGTAAGCATGTATTTCGAATGATCTCTTCCTCTTGTTTATCCATTTCTGTCGAATGAGGGCTGAGGAATAGTTTGTTTAATTTATTGGCTTCGGAACAATGGAATCGATACTCTATACACCTATTTCGGAAGCTTGTAAGGGCATTTTCCCTCGACAGATCATGATTTCTGGAATGAAAGAGAGAATAGTTTTAAGGCATAATAGCCAAAATGCACCCTAAATTTGGCTCAAATTGTCAATTTACACCCCGGACTTGTAATTGCGAAATTTTGCCTCCTCAACTTGTCAAAAACTGCCTATTTGCACCCCTCTGTTAAATTTAACGGTTTCCATCTAATTAAGAGTCACATGCCTTGCACATGAGGAGTATTTTCTTTATTTTATATTTATTTCATTTTATTAATAAAAATACACAAGAAATTTATTTTTGTACAATATTTTCTACAATTATATCATTGTATTTGTGACTTAAAAGACTACTTTTATTGAGATATTTGAGTTCTTTAGTCTTAGACAAATTATATCATGTTTTTTATTAATTAAAATAGTGGTTCGACAATTCAAATTTAGTTATCCACATAATTTTTCTTATTGACAAATTATATCACGTAAGGTATGCGTTATTTTGAAAAAAAAAAAAAAATATTATGAGTAAGTAGACATAATTGTACAAAAAATAAATTCATTGTGTAATTTATTTAAAAAACTAAATAAATATAAAATAACGAAAATACCCCTCATGTGCTAGGCATGTGACTCTTAATTGGATGTAAACTGTTAGATTTGACGGAGGGGTGCAAATCGGCAGTTTTCTACAAGTTGAGGAGGTAAAATTTCGAAATTACAAGTTCATGGTGCAAATTGACAATTTAAGCCAAGTTCAGGGTGCATTTTGGCTATTATGCCTAGTTTTAATTAAGCTAAAAAATGATTGCCTATTTTGAATGTAATCCGGACAAACTTCTTTAGTGACTAGACATCAACATCAGCTTACTAACCTCTTTAATACAAGAGGTTTGGTTTTTAACTAGAAACTCTCAGTTAAGCTAAGAAAATCTAACTAAGTGAGAATATCTAATACGAAAGAAAAAACAAAGTGAAGGTCTTTTGGCTAGAAAGTTTTGTTTCATGTATTTACTCTTCTGCTCTGAATATTTTGAGAAAATTCCATGGTGGATGGAAAGGATAATTCGATAACACTAAACAGACTTACTTATTTTCACTGAGAAGTTCATCCTCCCCAAAACTTACGTTTTCAAATCGGATTTTCAGAAAGAGCACTGTGAAAAGGAGCTAACTATCTAAGGAATATAAGGCTAAGGTATACGCAGAGGTTAAACGTGGTTCAATAAAGAAAGAGACCATTGAAGATGGATATGCAGACACTTTCACCGACAGAAAAGAGATAGCTCGACCATTGCTTTGAATGCCTGCACAAAAAATATATCCAGCTCTAATCATCCAGCTGTCCCAACATCCCTCATGCATTCTCTTATTCTCTTATGATTCCAACCCCATCAAAATTTAAGCATATGCAGCTTTTTCATAATTCCTAGCTTAGCTAAACCAGTTAATCCGATTCAATATCAATCAAACACGTGTATTCTCTAAATCCTTGGCCTTTAGTTTTTCTGTGCATAAACAGTCGTATCTAGATCGCTGGAAAAGAATAAAATTCTCTGTGTTAGTGTGCCCGAAATTCTATCCCAGTATATAAACTATATAATAGCTCCTACGGTGTCGTATCAGTGAAGAAGAACAACACAACATGAAATCTAACATCGAAATCAGCTTATCATCACCATCGCTGCAAGTTTATAGATATAAACAAAAACTTAAGAAACCCAGAGAGATAAACAAAGCAGAATCACTGTGGAAGCTTGCGCAGTATCAAACACATATTCACAAATAATCAAAAAGGGAACTACTATAAAAAAGCAAGTTACTCTCATACTCTGGTCAGTTCAAGAGAGGAAGAACGTTTCATACGGCTTTTGGGTGCTGCTACGTACTCTACAGCCGGCCCAGGCACAGCGCAGCTTTCACATCCAACCGCCACGCAAAGCCGCCTCCCTCCATTCTCCACACGTCACACGGCAGTGTCAGGGATCCACACGTGTACTGCACTCTCACTCTGCACGTAAACGCCGGGTAAGCCAAGGCCGCCGCCGCCACAGACGCCATCTCCTTCACCACCAAACACACCGTCACCTCATCCGTCTCGTTCTCTTGACCCACCATGCTTCTGTACGCTCCGTTCATCCATACCACCCTACCATAACCGTCTGATAAGAACCCCGGACACGTGTCCCTCTCCAGACTCATCCTCCTCTCCTCGTCCGTAAACCCCAGTCCTCCTCCTTCCACCCACGTATCAGTAACGCAGTCCACCGTCACAGACGACCCCACCACTCTCACCGGCCGAGCAGCCGGCATGTTCACCATCTTGTACTCCCGACCAGTATTTGGAAAGCTCTCGAAGTTCAGCCACGTGGCTGAGCTCCGCTCTTCCGGAGAGTCCCTAGGTTCCGGACTCTCCGGCAAGAGCGACAGAGTAGTAACAGCACCGGCAACACCACCTTTCTTCTCCTCCGGCGGAGAACAACCCTTTCTCTTTTTGTTATTGCACCGCTTGTCTCTCACGTACCTTCTCTTCCCTCTTCTACACTTCTCACTTATCTCCTGCGTAGATCCGCCGGAGACCGACCCTCCGACCGGCTTCGGAGCGATCGGGCGGAACCTCAGCATTATTCTATCCACCTTCGACGTGTCATAAACGTCACCACCTCCGCCGTACCTCGCTATACAGCAACCGCCTCTCCTGTCCATCTCTCTTTTTCTCTCAGTGTGGTTTGAGTCTTTGAGATCGTCACCAGTGAAGATAGAAGAGCAGAGCTGGACCGGGGGTTACATTTATACGGAGGAGCTCCCCGACACGTGTGGGAGCAGACACGTGTGGGCACTACTGTTACAGCAACAGCGCAAAGACGGGATTGGTTGAGAACCGAGACGTGGAGATGGGACCCATATGAACGGTGTGTGAGGGACTTGATTGGGCCCCAAAAAGCGACCAATGAGAGCGCGCTAGGTGTATGGGCACATTTAAAGAGTGGGGAGAGTCTCTGGTATGCATGGGGTTTTGGGTGACTGAAATATCTCAAAGCGTCTTCTCGAAGGTGGACACGATGCGTTAGCCCTTTGAAACGTTTTCCATATAATTGGCAGGAGAGTAAGACTGAGCCATATGGACGGTTTAGATGAGGGCTTGGAGGTGAGAGTGAGGGTGAGCCGTCGGATTTGGTTAATTCTGGTGTGTACTATGTGCTTGGAGAAAGGAGAAAGGAGAAACGTTTAGATATAAGTGGCTGTTAGTTAGTTTGACGGTGTTGCCCTTGTGTTAGATCTTGTCCCGCTGAGTATGGAAAGGGACATCGATTTGTTTGGAGTTGCGTTACTTATTGTTTACTCCTTATAGTATGGCTACAGCCTATGAGATAAAAAAAAAAAAAAAAAAAAAAAGGGCAACAAGTTAAAAGAGTAAGCGTGAGTCATGAGAATCCATGACCTATGACTATGCTTCTGTTGTTTTCGGGAGAAAGATGGGTAAATGGGTTTTTTCGTATTGTTAAAGATCACTTTTGAGTGATTTCCATCAAAATTATATAGTGAAGTTAAAATTGGAATTAATTTTCTTATTTTCCTCACAATTATGGCAGTGCATACAAGGACTTATTTAAATTCAAAAAAAAAAAACATTTTATTCATACCTCTTAAATTGACACTTCGACCTCTTTATTTTTTCAAATTTTAGTTGACTTTGTCAACTCATGTGTAATTACCAATAAAACCACATAAGAGTAAAAGGGAAAAGAAAAAAAATATCTTATTCTGAAATGCCTTAAATACTTCAAAATATTTCTAAAAATAATTACGATACATGGTATAACTTGGCTTAATTCATGTTGCTCTCTTTATTCAAAAATTTAACTTCAATGTACATTAGCTAGCATATTATTATCAAAGGGCAAGTGCATTATTATTTATTCTGCAACAACTTATGTAAAACATGTAATGAGGGTTTAATTACCAGATCCTAAATTCATGGTTCCAACCTTCCAACATATATTGTTACCATCAAACACCAGATTTTCATACTTGATATACATCACACATCAACGTATTAAGTAAATAGTCATTCATAAAACTTACAATGTGAACTAAAAATATCTAGATGATAGATAAGTAAAACTATATATATAGAAGAAGGAAAATATGTTGTATGCAACAAGTCACTTACTTGCATACAGAATTTGGCTACGGCTCTCCCAAATCTCTTCTCACAGATCCACGACTCAAATTGGATGTTTTGTTTTATTCTTCAAACATTGAAAGTAAAATATGATTGTGAATTATTAAAAAATTGAAGGACGTGAATAGAATATTTGAAAAGAAATATTATTGATTTTATTAGTTAATGGGTTTTTTTGAAAAATTAAGGAGGTGAAAATAGCAATTCAGTATTTTGTAAAGGTAAATTGGAGATTTATCGAGTAAAGAGGTCTAAATGCCATATTTGAATGTACAAGAACAACTTTAATAATGCTAGCCATTTTTTTGTCAAATTTTAACCAAAATAGCTAAAATGTCATTTTGGCTAGCTAGTTTAGAAATATGTCTGTATCAGTTCTCTCTATTTTAACTACTTTGAACTTATATTACTAATTAATTTTTTTTTTTAAATACTTTAAATGCAATTATATATTACATAAAATTATTTGAAAGGAATATATTAAATTATAGAAAGCCTCATCTCGCTCTCTATATTTAGGAGTGAGATAGCTAAGAGTTAAAATGGCTAGCCACTTAGGAGTGTCACTACAAGAAAAAAGGGCTTTGCCGACGAAAAAAAAAAAAACGGCCGACGAAACACTTTTTTCGTCGGCTATTCCCAAGAATGGCCGACGAAAATTTTTGTCGTCGCAAAAAAAAAAATTTCGTCGACTATTCCCATAGAATGGCCGTCGATTTTTTATTTCGTCGCTAAAAATTAAAAATCGTCGGCTATTCTACAAGAATGGCCGACGATTTTTTCTTTCGTCCCTAAAAAATATTTTTCGTCGGCTATACCCCTATAATGGCCGACGATTTAAAGTTTTCGTCGGCTATACAAATTTAAGAAGAATGGCCGACGAAGTTGACAATTTCGTCGGCTATAAGTCTTTATATTTTCAGATCTGGACAGAAGCTGCCCATTTAAAAAAAAACGGAAAAAAACGGGAGAAAGAGTGAAAAATCTGTGGGTATTGTTGAAATTCGTCCTCTCTTACATTGTGGAGCTATATATAGGTACGTATATGTGTATATATGTTGATTTTGAGTTTTAGTTGAGTTGATTTTGAGTTTTAGTGATTTTGATATAGTAAGTGATTTTTTGTTTTGTTGTTGTTTTAGTGTTAGAATGTATGTATATATGTTGATTTTGAGTTGTAGTTGAGTTGATTTTCAGTTAGAGTATAATTATGTGTTTTAATTTAATAATGTTATTTTAATTAGTGTTAAAATATATATAAATATGTTAATTAATGGTTGTTGATAGTGTAATGAACTTAAATAATGGTTGTTAATTAATGGTATATATATATATGAGTTGATGTTGATAATAATATATATTGTAATATATATATGTGTTAATTAATTTATTATTAATTAAAGTTATACATATATATTATTATCAGGCTATATATAGATCGAGATAAGAGTTGGATTTCGCTTCCAAGGCATGACCGACGATACACTACAGGAGTTGTGGATTTTTTGCAGTTCGTCCAGGAAAATGCAAACGGGGATTACCATTATTGCCCGTGCAAGAAATGTAAGTGTCGCAGTGATATGTGTCGATTTCCGATTAGGACAGTATATGAGCACCTAAAGAGTAATGGGTTTTGGCCGAAGTACACACGTTGGATATATCACAGTGAGCCATCATTAGATGGATCGCATGATCATGGGCAGTATTTTGAGGCGGGCAGTAGTAGTACATCCAACGATCCAACAATGGCATTCGTCAACGACGTGTTTCCTTTTGAAAGCGGTGTACGTGGGGAACAATATATGCAGGACCCGGTGCAGCCGTTCCCACAAGTTGTCAACACTGCTGCCTTTGACAAGTACAACAAACTGATTGCATTGCAATAGACCCTTGTGTCTTCAAGTTCTGAGAAGACAGTTCTTCAAAGTGTGATGGAGGTAATGAGGATTAAAGTCAAGACAAAAGGGAGCATCAGGCAAGTGGATGAATATCTACAGTACACTTCTTCGTTGTTGGAGGAGGGTCATCGTAATCCTACCAATCACCGTCAGGTCCGAAGTATCCTCAAAGATCTAGGGTTTTCCTACATTAAGATCCATGCATGCGCATTTGACTGCGTTCTCTTCTGGGGTAAAGATGCAGAAGGGAATGACCTTGCTAGCCTTGACGCATGCCCGATATGTCAGTCTGACCGATATAAGTTGACGGGAGCAGGCAATAGGAAACCTGTGAAAGTACTTCGGTATTTTCCGTTGAGAGATAGGCTTGAGCGGTTGTACATGTCAGAAACCACCGCAAAAGCTATGAGGTGGCATGGTGAGCGGGACGCGAGAGACGCAGATATCATGACACACATCTCTGACGGAGCGGCTTGGAAGCATATAAACAATGAGTTTCCTCATTTTGCATCAGATGTCAGAAACGTCAGGCTCGGGCTCTCAACCGACGGGTTCAACCCTTTCGGCACCATGAGTCTTTCATACAGTATATGGCCGGTGGTTTTGGTACCTTACAACCTTCCTCCGTGGATGTGCATGAAGAAGGAATATAATATGTTGACGTTGTTGATTCCGGGGCCTGGTTACCCAGGGAAATGTCTCGATGTGTATATGAGACCATTGATTGAAGAGCTTAAGGTATTGTGGGACGTTGGTCATCCCACTTTTGACAAGTACAAGCAGGAGACGTTCCAGATGCATGCCATGGTTATTGGTACTGTTGACAGTAGCCGCAGAGGGGCTACAGCAAGCCCACAGACCCGCGGCAAGTACACCAGGGCCCGGCCCAGGACTCAGGATCGGAGCACCAGCACCAGGCCTCGGGGCCCAGCGGTCTATCCTGCCTCCAAGGGTCCTGGGACCAGGGGCGCCTGCCTGCCAAAGAGGGCACCAGAATATCCAAACAGAAGGGAACCAGTCCCACATCGAAGGGCAAGGCCAGCCCTCACCCTCAACCACCTATATATGGGCCTCGACTACCACCATAAATAGGTAACTTGTCTCCCTCCCTGCTTACATACGTGCCCAGGTTATATATATTCCAACTATACTAACTTAGGCATCGGAGAGGTGAAGGCCGGCCCGCCCGGTATTCCCCTTAGTAAGCAGGATTGCAGGAGATCGAGTTGGATTCATCAAGTATCTACCAAGACCCCCGGGTTTAGGCAGAAACAATTGGCGCCGTCTGTGGGAACTCTGAACAAGAAGCCGTGCAAGCAACACCGCTGGCTGAGATTGTGGGAATGAGTCGAGAGAAAGGGACTACTGAGGAAGGGCGTATTGCAGCTGTGCAAACGCTCGCCTCCACCCCTGTCGTCACACGGGAGATGCGTGGCGAGCAGGGCAGCGATTTGGGAAGGAGCCGTGGAGGGCCCTCCGGTGATCCAGAGCCCCGCCACGAGAGCTCGCACGGGAAAGACCCGATAGAGGACGAAGGCAGCCCAGTGCTTCGTGGCCTATCCCTGACGTTCTCGGATGATCCGAGTGATCAGTCTGAGAGCCAGGATCAAGACCCCACGTACAGCCCCGACCATGACGGCTTGGCGGGAAAGGTACGAGCAATGGCCGCGGAAGTTAGTCGTCTCAGAGAGGAGAACGACCGGGACCGAGCCAAGTCCCAGGCCCGATATGAAGAGATAGAGGCGGTAAACGCCGCCCTGGTAGCCGCCCTAGAGAGGGGGCAGCAGCGCAGTGCTGCCATGGCCGAGGCACAAGCCGCACCCCTGCTATTCCAACCCCGGCGGCTAGAGGCTGGACAATCTTCGGGCGCCCGATCCAGCGAGCCTATGCGGGAGAAGTCACGAGCCGGCGAGGACCTGCCGAAGAGCACGCCCGCCTCCCACCAGCCGCACACTTCGTCCGTGGGTGAAGTGGATACTCCAACCGCCCGGGCGCTGCAACTGCTAGCCAGCACCGTGTCGGATCTGAAGGCCCAGATGGAGGCAAACGAGAGGAGAGCGGCCCGGCCATTGGAAGGCGCCCGGTTCAACGAGCGCATGGGCCCCTTTTCACACCGAGTCATAGAGTCGGGGAGATCTGGCAACCAGAAGTCCCTCAAGCTCACCTATTCCGGGTCCGGTTGCCCGTATCAGCATCTGGACAGCTTCCGATCCCAGACCTGCGCCAAGGGTTACTCCGATGCAATCTGTTGCAACATCTTCCAGGAGACCCTGTCCGGAGAAGCGCTCAGTTGGTTCTACGAGCTTCCTGCGAATTCAATCGAGGCATTCGAACAGCTGGCTGACCGGTTCGTAGGCCGCTTCATCCTCCGAGTCGAGGGAGCGCGGACATCCACCGTCCTCTTCAACTGCATCCAAGCCCCCGGGGAAGAGTTGAGAACCTTTGTCAACCGGTGGCAGACGGCCACGGCCGGAGTTCGGAACTTGGACAAAGGCATCGCCGAGATGGCATTCAAGCAGGGGCTTCGGGCAGGGAAGTTTTCCTACGCCGTCAGGGTAGAACTCCCTCAGGGCTACGACGAGTTGATGGCTATGGCCATCCGGCATGCCCAGGCTGATCATGAGACCTACGGGAACCACCTGCTGAAGAGGAAGCGGGATGAGCAGTCTTTTGGACCATCCTCGGGTAGAGGATCCCCCGCGCAGTCACGAGAGCAAACCCGGCCAGCGAGCCGAGCACGGGAGTCGCCGACCCGGCCGGAACAACAACAACAACGGCAAGACCTGGCCGCAGCGACAGCAGAGACCCTTCTCTGACAGGCCCCAGCCTCGGACCGAGAACAAACCTGCACCGTACCACCAAGAGCGCCCCCTGGCAATTATGCCAGCACCCCCGGCTAATCAAGAAGTCTTCTCCACTCTCACCGCATCATATGAGGACATCCTGCTGGAGAATGCGGACGTCATTGCCCCACCGCCCCAGAGAAGGTACCCCAAGGGGAAGCTCACGACGGCACAGACAGGCAAGTACTGCTCGTACCACGATGAGGCAACTCATCGGACGAACCAGTGCTTCGCCCTCAAGACTGCAGTGCAGGGCTTGATTGACAGCGGCCAGCTCCAGAGATATGTAGGGGAGAGAGGAGCAGGCCCCGACCGGGAGGGTAACCCGGCCTGGTAAACCCGCTGGGTCCAGGCGGTTAGTTTGGCATATCGCCGGTTCAACCGACTGTAAAGATCAAATATATGCAAACTACTTTTGAAAATCCTGGCCCCGCAAGCTCAGACATATATATTCATAGTTAAAGTATCCAAAAAGTAAACCGCTCCGGAGAGTTTCTTTTACAAGCAAAAGCGAGAAAAACATCCTATGGAGCCGCATCTCCAGCGGTGGCTTCGTCGTCGACCTCAGCTCCGGCAGGTTCGGCACTGTTGGTAAAAGAATCCAAGTGCGAGCGATGTTCTGCTCCTGACTGTTTCTCCACCGCCAGCTGCTGGATGACCGGCTCCACAGGAGCATTTCCTTCGGCAGAAGTACCAGGCATCAGGGAAGTATTTAACCACCCCTTCGCCGCCCATTCCGTGTAGGCATCCGAGATGCCTTCCTCCCGGGCCTTCTCCAGGCAGTCCAGGAACCGATTGCTCTCCTCGTATTGAAGAACGAACCGGTCGAACTGTCCCGGATCATCTCCGCCAGCAGCAGCAGCGGCGGCACGCGCCTGGAGCTCGTCTATCTTGGCCTCCAGCTCGGCCCTCTCAGCGTCAGCCCGCTCCCGCTCCCTCTCCATGCTCCGGTTCTGCTCCTCCAGCTCCCGGGCCCTCTCCTCCATCTTCCTGGCCTTTTCCTCCATCTTCTTGGCTCTCTCCTCCGCCCTGGCCTTCTCCCGATCCGAGCGGGACTTCTCCACCTCCAGAAGCTTCTGAGACCTGGATAGCGCAGCTATCTGCCTCTTCAGCACCGGGAGCTCCTCACTTGCATCCGGCTGGTACAGGTGGTAGAGCAGCTGCAGGACAGTAAAGGCCGTCAAAGTGGCAAAGAAAGAAGGCGGGATATAAGCAATGCGGTGGTATCATGCGGTACTTACCCGGAGGATGGATTCCTTGCATTTTGGCCGGTTGCCACCCGCCAGCACGCCATCAACCCCGGGCCTGTCCAGGCCGAAGTTAGCCAGGTCCGCCATCATCTGCCGAACGAGAGTATTGTCCGGACTTCCCATACCCACCTCCGCAGGCGCAGGACTGCTCTGGCGGGCCGCTCCGGCTCCCTCCCCAGCATGGGATGTTACGCTGCTGGTTGTCCTGACCCGCTTCGCCAGGACCTCCCGGGATGATCCGCCAGTTAGCGTCACCAGCAAGGGGGACGGACCCTCCGGCCCTTTCCGCTTCTCTCCCCGCCCTTCAGGAGCGGCGGCACGTGCGCTTGCACGAGGAACAAAAGCAGCGATACCCAGGCTCGCCGCGCGGTTGGGGACTCTGTTTTCTCCCCCAGGAACCCGCACCGGTCCCCCGGTGCTCTTGCCCTTCCCTGGCACCGTTGCTGCCACAGTGTGATGGGTCTTCACTCGCTCCGGCACGTAGAACGATTCGTCCAGATCCCGGGCCTGGGGCTCCGCGTGCAACGTAACCCGCCCGTCCGCTTCCACCGAGGACCGGGCCACGCTCGCACCTTTCTCCGTAAGATGCTTCAGGAGATCTTCCCCGTCCATCGAAAGAGTGTTTTCGGGCTTGATCGCCGCCCGGGTTGACGCACCTGCAGGACAAAGAGAAACGTTAAATTGTTGAGCAAAACCTAGCACAAGTCCCACCGCTAGGGTTTGTTACCCACCGGGATCCCGCCCAAGCCCACAGTGTTCCAGCACTTCTCGCCGGATGAAGTTGTACGAACTTCGCTCCAGGTGGTCCCAGCAGCCGAGAATAGTCAAGACCCTCTCCTGCTCCAACTCGGACAACTGGAACGACTGGTCGCCTATGGGCTGGAAGGCACCAGGCACCCGGTACCTCCTCCTCTTCACCTGCCAAGCCCCGCCAGCCATCACCACCTTCTTTCTCCAGCTGTTGTCTACCCATGAAGGCATAGTGGTGATAACCGCTTGATTGTTGCGGGAGTTGAAGGATAAGCAGCCTTTGGACCCCGCCTTCCTCGAGTAGGACAACCTATACAGCGCCCGGAATTCATTGATCGTAGGCATGCTCATTCCGGACAGGTCGTATAGGCAGCCTAGACTTAGCAGCCGCCTCCACTGGAGACTGGGCAGTTGTGCGGGCGACGCTGGCAATGCACTCAGAATATACTGCACAAAGTCAGGCAGCGGTAGCGACATCCCGTGCCGGAACTGGTCCGGATGCACGGCAACCCAACCCTCCTCCGGGTTACAGGCCGACTCTCCAGGGTTCAGTGGACGCAAAAAGATATCGTCCGGGATACCCCACGTTTCCCGAAACACAGCGATCTCCGCGGGAGTCAGGCTCTCCTCCGGTTCGTCACACACCACAGCAGTTCTTCCCCTGCCAAGCATGTAGCTGTCAGCGTGCGCACCGGCCATTCGCACCCCGTGCGGTATCTCAGCTTCCGAGGAATCTGACCCGGAATCCGAGGACGTGGACGAGGCACCGCTCCCGGACCGGTCCGTGGCTTCTTGCTCCGGGGCTTCAGAATCGAGCCAGTCCTGCATCCTCTCCACATCATCCACCACAGGACCTCTTGCGGCAGATTCAGAAGCCTCCTCCGAACTCGAAGTGTACATCTTAATCTAGGGGCAGAAAGCAAAACCCTAACGCTCGTCAGCAACAGACTACAACACCACCTTCAACGGCCTCTCCCCAAAAGTTTGCCGCTGAGCAACCCAGTCAGCGACACAGATCCCTCCCCCCCGCCGCAAAACAACAAATCAAAAAGCAAGAAACACCGGGGCAAAGAACACAACTTACCGATTAGTATGCTCAGCCGAGGACAATCCGCCCTGCGAAAGCAACGAGCAATGGTAAAAGGAGGCTTGGGAGCGCTTCAAACAACGGATCTCTTGGGGCAAGGAACTTAGGGTTTTCTTCTCGCCGGACCACCTCCTTTTTTTCTCTCTCTCGGTCTCTTAAAAACGTACAAGAAGCAAAGGTAGAAAGAAGAGCAGAAGAGACCTATTTATAGAGGAGACCGGTGCCCTAGGCATTTAGGAATCCCTCCAAAAAACACAATCAGAACAAATCAAACGCCTGCGAATCCAGGCCCTCCATCACAAAACCGTCCCCTGACGGCACGTGTCCCAGCATTGGTAAAACTGCCCACGCCATCATAACTGACGGGACTGATGGACTCCCTCCTTAAATGCATGTCAGCCACCTGTCCCACACGCTGGCGACAGGAAGGTAGGAGCAGGAGCCAGGGAGTCACGCTCCCCTACGCTTCCCCAGATTCCATGGTTGCACGCCATCATCATTGCAATTCAAACCGCTTAGGAAGACCTCTCACCAGTTATGCTGACCCAACCGTTTCAAGAGCATCTATCCGGGTTAGAGCAGGACCTCGCACCGATATGGCATGTTACCCGAGCGAGTCCCGCCCGGTACCATGGCAGTCCGTGGATTATGATCATTCAACCGGCTCCATGGCATCTTCCCCCGCACTTACACCAACGACCTCGTTTCGATATGGCAGGACGCCCGATCGAGGTCCGGTCTGCAAGTTCACCCGGGACTCGTTCTAAATTGGCAGAACGCCCGTCGAGCCCCCATGAACTCCACCTCGCACCGATATGGCAGAACGCCCGGGCGAGGCCCACCTCATCGATTCCACCATGTCCCACCAGGTTGAGAGTACTTTCCGGAAACATAAACATCCGGACCCATGGCTTTTTCACAGGGGGACTCGTTTCGATAGGCATGTCACCCATCGAGTCCGCCCGCCTCCATGGCAAACGCATGGGCTTTACAAACCGGGCGAGTCTACATCTAACACATGTACCCTTGTCCAGCAGGATAAAAACCCTGCGTCGCATTGAACCGCGATACTGTCCAGCAGGATAAAAACCCTGCATCGCACTGAACTGCGATACCTTTGGGAACACATGGGGGAGACTCGTTATCTCTACACCATCCCACCGGGCAGATTGTATCTCTAACACAGAACAAGTCTCCCCGCAGGCTAACAAACCTGCACATCTACCTCATCGCTTATTCAAACACAAAGCTGAGAAGAACTAGCAAATGTTTGCACCGCTCCGTTCTAGTTTGGCAGAACAACCGGTTCTGGCCCAGTATGCACCGCTCCGTTCTGGTTTGGCAGAACAACCGGTTCTGACCCAGTATGCACCGCTCCGTTCTGGTTTGGCAGAACGACCGGTTCTGGCCCAGTTTGCACCGCTCCGTTCTGATTTGGCAGGATGCCCAGTTCGGGACCAGTGAGCTTCGAAGGGCAGCAGACCCAATCAGAATTCCGTGCATTAATCTCTTGCATGGCGGATTTCAACGCCTCATCACCATCATTCCATGCATTAATCTCTCGCATGGCGGATTTCAACGCCTCATCATCATCATTCCATGCACCATCTATCGCATGGCATCATCTCATACACTCTTCGGGTTTCCACCCCGTTCCATGCTCTAACACTCGAGCACAATCCTGTTTTACATTACCCAACATGCTTATAAATTATTTCTTGCCATCAGTAACAGGTACTCACCTCGGTCACGCCCAATCTTTAACGCGGACTTGGGGGACTGGGGACCTGTAGGTTGGTAACCCCGCGGGTCTGCGGGACAAGAGCAAGACAGATAAGTCCCCATTCAAGATTGCACTTGACCGGGAACTTGGGGGACTTGTTGACAGTAGCCGCAGAGGGGCTACAGCAAGCCCACAGACCCGCGGCAAGTACACCAGGGCCCGGCCCAGGACTCAGGATCGGAGCACCAGCACCAGGCCTCGGGGCCCAGCGGTCTATCCTGCCTCCAAGGGTCCTGGGACCAGGGGCGCCTGCCTGCCAAAGAGGGCACCAGAATATCCAAACAGAAGGGAACCAGTCCCACATCGAAGGGCAAGGCCAGCCCTCACCCTCAACCACCTATATATGGGCCTCGACTACCACCATAAATAGGTAACTTGTCTCCCTCCCTGCTTACATACGTGCCCAGGTTATATATATTCCAACTATACTAACTTAGGCATCGGAGAGGTGAAGGCCGGCCCGCCCGGTATTCCCCTTAGTAAGCAGGATTGCAGGAGATCGAGTTGGATTCATCAAGTATCTACCAAGACCCCCGGGTTTAGGCAGAAACAGGTACCATAAGTGATTTTCCTGCTTATGGGATGTTGTCGGGCAGCGTTGTTAGGGGATACAAGGCTTGTCCAGAGTGCCTCAGCGATTATGGGAGCACCCCTCATTGCAACAAGATATGCCGAATGGGTCATCGTGTGTTCCTTCCGGCGGATCACCACTGGCGTTACGACTCCGCCGCATTTGATGGAACCGAAGAACACGGCCGTCCTCCCAGAAGATGGACAGGAAGAGAAATTTTAGCAAGACTTAATGAGTACGATTTTGGGTCCCTCAGCAATCATCCCGATATTGTAGCGGAAATACCTGAAAGGCCTGAGGAGTACAAATTCTGGACACATAGGAGCATATTGTGGGAACTCCCGTACTGGTGTGAGTTGCTGATCCGTCACTTCCTAGACGTTATGCACATAGAAAAAAATGTTTCTGAAAGTGTGGTGGGCACAACGCTGAACATGGAGGGGAAGACGAAAGACGGTCCTAAGGCTCGCACTGATCTGCAAAACATGAATATCAGAAAACCACTATGGTTGAAACAAGGAAAGAGAAAAATGCCTCAAGCTCCTTACACCGTCAAGCCTGAGCATAAATCAGAAATTTTCCATTGGATAAGTCGGGCCAAGTAACCTTCAGGCTTTGCTGGAAATATAGCCAAGTGTGTCAATAGACAATTCAACAATCTGTACGGGTTGAAAAGTCATGACAATCATATCCTGCTACAACGTCTCTTCCCTGTTTTCATTCGACCGTTCCTTCCCCGTCACGTTGTGGAGCCGTTAGTAGCGTTGGCAAGATTTTTCCAGAAGGTATGCACACGGGAAGTGAGAAAATCTGACCTCCGGGAAATGCAACAAGACATCGTTCATATCATGTGTAAATTTGAGATGATATTTCCTCCAAATTTTTTCGACATCATGCCTCACCTCATGATCCATCTTCCTCGGCAGTTGTTGCTTACCGGTCATGTGCACTTCACTTGGATGGATTCGATGGAAAGGTACGTATTTTACACCTTATGTTAATTTCCTCATCAATATATGTGATATAGTGTTAATGTATTATCATAACACTTTAAAAACTTGATTTATAGGCAACTTGGACAATACGGTGGTTTTGTCCAAAACAGATCCGCACCTGAAGGATGTATAGCTGAAACATATATTGCGCACGAGTGCGTCACCTACATGAAGCTGTATTTTGGAGCGTTACAGGAAAGCATACCGGAAGATGTACCGTCACAGTTCAATCTTTCCATACTCTCCGACGATGTTGTACTCGGTGGAAACATGCCAGTTTCCTACAAGTTGAAAGATTATGAGGTAGCCATTGCACATTGGTGGGTACTAATCAACTGTCCAGAAGTTCAGTTTTGGAAGGACATACATCTATGCTGTGAAGGAGTAGCAAGTGATCTCGATTACCACAACCAGACATTCGCAGAGTATTTCGGCCGCTGGGTACGTACCTTTAACACTATTCTATACGTGTTCATATATTATTGTGTATATTTATTCATATTTATAGTTGATTCTGATGGTTGCAGATGGACCTTATTGAAAATGATAATCACCCAAATTGGTCGCACGAACTCAGACTTTTAGCGAGGAGGCCGGTCTATTCAAAAGTTTATGCGACGTGCAAGGTGAATGGTGTGTTATTTCGATGTGAATTCAGAGACCTCAGACTGAAAACACAAAATTCAGGGGTTATGGCACATGGTGGGGATGGTGGAGTTGACTATTACGGTGTTCTCCATTCAGTTATGGAACTGCATTACGGGGAAGGCATGAAAGTGCACCTTTTCAAGTGTAGATGGTTTGACACACGGCCGCAGAGCATGAAAACCGATCAATACGGCATAAGTTCTGTGAACACTAGTACATCATGGTATGAGGACGACCCGTTCGTTTTAGCCACATGGGTGAAACAAGTGTTTTATCTTGATGATCTCGCCAAGGGTGACCCGTGGAAAGTAGTCAACACTATCCACCATCGCAACATTTACCGGGCATCTACACTTGGAGTGGCTGAAGAGAACGAGGAAGGGAGCACCGCGTATCAAGAGCCCAACTCAAACGGTATTCCTGACTCCTCTTTTATTCGCCTAGACACGACGGTGCGAATTCGACGTGAAGAGCCACTGCTTGTTGATGTTGATCCAAATGAAGAAACTAACGAGGACTCTAGTGGTGAGGAAAGACATAGATTACCCCTATCGAGCAATTCAGAAACCGAAGAAGACTCATCCGATGATTCCGATTACAATCCGACAGATTAAGTAATTTAAATGATGTAATCCTTTCATTTGTAATCAACTCATTTCTAATGAACGGGCGTGGGGATGAGCCTCCCAGCTAGGCTGGGTTCCAAACCCCTTAAAAAAAAATTTGAAATATGTTGACTGTTGGGTTTCTGGTTTTTTATGTTCAATTTTAGTTATATGTGAACATGACATCGGAATAGGAGAGGTGTAAAACAACTGATGTTTTTGGTTTTTTTTTTCCAGAGAATAGCCGACGAAAAATGCATTAGTTCGTCGGCCATTACAATAATGGCCGACGAACTAATGCATTTTTCGTCGGCTATTCTCACAAGGCCGACGAAAAATTCATTATTTCGTCGGCCATAATTTTTAAAAAAAATAAATATTTTATTTTTGACCGAAAACGACAAAAGAATAGCCGACGAATACTAGGTTTTATTTTGTCGGCTATGATTAAAAAAAAAAAAGAGCAGCTTCCATTTTCTATCATTGTCGACAAACCATTACTTCATCCTTCAAATGCAAATGTGTCGTGAAATAAGATATGACCGAAATATTGAAAAACGTCAACGATTGAAAAATGAGAAGATTCCGACAAAATCTGTGTGCCGAATATTGCGGTTAACTGTTTTTTACTGCCGTTTTCCTATGGGTAGCCTGACGGTCGGTAAATATTTTGAGGAAAATTTTTATACGATTAGTTGCGTCTCATCGATCTGAAACTATTCTCTGTTGAAGATCAGGCCAAAAAACGTCATTTAGACGGGCCAATTTCCGTTTTAAAGCGTTTAGAGGTTTGACTTTGCAGTTTGATCGTCCCGATCGAGCCTTTAACGTTGTCAGATGTAGTTGGATTTTTTTTCATACATGTATTTAATCTTAACGGTGATATCTGACGGTTGGAATAGATTTTCCCAACTTTTAGATTCAAAATCGGAACATATGCACTAATGTTCCTTAACTTGTTTACTAAGTGTTTAAGTGAATGTATAGTTTCAAATAGTTACTATATGCAGACTCTTCAAATGCAAATGTGTCGTGAAATTAGATATGACCGAAATATTGAAATACGTCTACGGTTGAAAAATGAGCAGATTCCGACAAAATCTGTGTGCCGAATGTTGCGGTTAGCTGTTTTTTACTTCCGTTTTCCTATGGGTAGCCTGACGGTCGGTAAATATTTTGATGAAAATTTTTATACGATTAGTTGCGTCTCATCGATCTGAAACTATTCTATGTTGAAGGTCAGGCCAAAAAACGTCATTTAGACGGGCCAAATTCCGTTTTAAAGCGTTTAGAAGTTTGACTTTGCAGTTTGACCGTACCGATTGAGCCTTTAACGTTGTCAGATGTAGTTGGATTTTTTTTCATACATGTTTTTAATCTTAACGGTGATATTTGACGGTTGGAATAGATTTCTCAAACTTTTAGATTCAAAATCGGAACATATGCACTAATGTTCCTTAACTTGTTTACTAAGTGTTTAAGTGAATGTATAGTTTCAAATAGTTACTATATGTAGACTCTTCAAATGCAAATATGTCGTCAAATAAGATCTGACCGAAATATTGAAATACGTATACGGTTGAAAAATGAGCAGATTCCGACAAAATCTGTGTGCCGAATGTTGCGGTTAACTGTTTTTTACTCCCGTTTTCCTATGGGTAGCCTGACGGTCGGTAAATATTTTGAGGAAATTTTTTATCCGATTAGTCGCGTCTCATCGATTTGAAACTATTCTCTGTTGAAGATAAGGCCAGAAAACGTCATTTAGACAGGCCAATTTCCGTTTTAATTTATAGGGTTTAGAGGTTTGACTTCGTAGTTTGACCAAACGTTTAGCCGACGAAATATTTGATTTCGTCGGCTATTTCCAAAGTATAGCCGACGAAATATTTAATTTCGTCGGTTAAACTCTAGTGATCCGCGTCTTTTCATTGTCCGCCGTTGGATGGGGGAGATCGGACGGCTGCTGAGCGCCTAAACTATAGCCGACGATATTCAAAGAATAGCCGACGAGTTCATATATTTCGTCGGCTATTCTTAAGTATAGCCGACGAATTAAAGCATTTCGTCGGCTATTCTTAAGTATAGCCGACGAAATCTTTTTAATTCGTCGGCTATACTATCGGGTATAAGTTTGTTGCAGCCGAACCCTAGCCTCCATTTGCTGCATATTTCCAAATCCTCCGCCGCTCGCCTCCAACCGATCCTCCGCCGCTCGCGTCGTCGTCCTCCTCCCTCTTCCTCCTCCAATCCGGCCGGCCCTCCCTCTTCCTCCTCCAATCCGGCCCTCCCTCAGCCTCCTCAAATCCGGCCGGCCTCCTCCTCCCTTCCATTTTCGGCAGTAAGTTTTTTTTTTTTTTTCATTTATGTTATTTAATGTTATTTAGGTATTTAGGTTAATTTAGGTATAATTTAGGTATTTATGTTAATTTATGTATAATTTAGGTATTTATGTTAATTTAGGTATAATTTACGTATTTATGTTAATTTAGGTAAATTTTAGGTATTTATGTTAATTTAGATAAATTTTAGGTATTTATGTTAAATTAGGTAATTGTTTTCAAATTTATTTTAATTGTATAATTTAGGTGTAATTGTATAATTTATACGTATAAATTGGTTTTTTAATTATATAAATTGATAACTTAATTGTATAATTTAGCTTAATTATATATATAGCTTAATTATATTTAATTAGAATTTATTATTTAATATAATATAATTTAATATGTTAGTATATAAATTGTTATATTAAAATATGTTAGTATTATTGGTTATTATATTAATTAGAATTTGTTATTTAATATAATATAATTTAATATCAATTAATGTATTAATGCCTCGGGCTTTAGATGGCACTACCAGAAAAGGCGTCATAGCCGACGACGCCATCTCGTCGGCCGTTTCCATTAATTCGTCGGCTATAGTCATAGCCGACGAAGTATCGTCGGCTATTATCTCGTCGGGATTGCTCCGTCGGCTATAGTATAGCCGACGACACACGGGGTAAGTCGTCGGCTTATAAAACACTAGGTATAGCCGACGACAAAAGACTCGTCGGCTATACTTCGAACATTGCCGACGACAAGATCGTCGGCTTCAACAATTACGTAATTGCCCCTAACCCGAAGTATAGCCGACGACACTGTCGTCGGCTATCCGTCCGTTATAGCCGACGACACTATCGTCGGCCATACCAATCGCCGGTACCAGGAACGGCTTTTTTTGCCGGAAGCCGGGAGGGTATAGCCGACGACATATGTCATCTTCGTCGGCTATAACGGTTATAGCCGACGAAATTTGGTAAAAATCGTCGGCTATAGCACTTATAGCCGACGACATATGTCATCTTCGTCGGCTATAACGGTTATAGCCGACGAAATTTGGTAAAAATCGTCGGCTATAGCACTTATAGCCGACGAAATAATGCCAATATCGTCGGCTATAACCCCTAAATATTTAAAAAAATTAAAAAATTTAACTCGGGCCCAATTTCTCTTCGTCTTCGGGGGCTGCAGAAAATGCACAAACAAACATCCAAATATCCAACAAATATCCACATCAATCCATCCCTAATATCCTACATACTGTACAAATTAACCCACTATATCTACTCATCATCACCCCCTAAACGCGTAGCGTCGTCGACCGGATCGTTCGAGTTCCGGTGGCTATGGCTGTCCTGATCAGCTGGCGTACTCCGATGCGGGGGGGGAGTGGGGACGACGAACTGGGGCATCTGTGGCGGAGGCGGGGGCTGGAGTCCAGCCTGCTGGGCCTCCCAAGACTGCTGCATCCATCGGTACATCTCCGCCACAGATGCGTCTCTGGCCTGCTGCGCCGAAGCCTCCGCGGCCCTCGCCAACTCCGCCTGCTGGAGCGCCTCCACCGCCCTCGCCAACTCCGCCTGAGTCCTCTGCAGCTGCGTCTGCAAGTCTCCTCTCGTCGAAGCCGCACGCTGCGTGCTGGGATTGGCCGGCGTGAACTTGAGAACCCCATCTCCCGCCGCGCCTAGGCCTCTCTGGTAGAAGTAGTTGTTCCCCGTCCCTACCGCCGCGTGCATGATCTGAGAGGCCAAGCGCGGCTCAAGGGTGTCGATCGTGGAGGCAAACTCCGCGATCGCCTCGTCGGACGCCCCGTCTCCCAGAGTGTCTCGCGCGATCCCGAAGGTGATCGCGTCGGTCTCCGCATCTATTTCCGCCTAATTGACAAGAAAATATAATAAACGAATTAAAAAATATATATATAAATTAATTTCATGAAACACTTTTATTGAAGATGGACGAATACTTACCACTTGGTCGGGACGCCCCGGATACATCTGCGCATGAATCCACGACAACGGCCTCAGCGGTCGGTCCCTCCTCGCCATCTCTGCCCACTGCCTCCAGGAGCGGGCGCCGCCGTGGTGGGGGTGCTCGTTCCTCCTGCGGTTGTCGCTGTTCGTCCGCGAGATTTTCTGTATTATAACAACAAACATATAAACGCAAATATAAATTAGTAACTAAATTAAAATATTAGGAACTAACCAAAATAAAATTAATAACTAATTTAGTTACTAACTAATTTAATTTAATTAGTAACTACTTAACTAACTAATTTAATTAGTAACTACTTAACTAACTAATTTAATTTAGTAACTAACTAACTTACTAACTACCTAATTTTATTTAATTTAATTTAATTTAATTTAGTAACGAACTAACTAACTATGTAACTAACCAACTGACTTAATTTAATAACTAATAACTAACTAACTAACTAATTAATTGAATTAAGTAACTACATAATTTAATTATTAAATAACATTAAAAAGTTATATACTACCAGGCTAAATTTTCTTACCGAGACCCTGTCGCTCCCGAAGTAGGCTACCAGCCATAGCCACTCGTACTCCCTGTACCGGAACTCGTGGGGGGTTGCAGCTCGCCCCAAGCGCTGCTCCACATGGTACGTCCTGTAGTGCGTGGACAGCTCGTTCTTCCACTCGGAGTACCTATATTAACAGAACACAACTGTTAGATATATTCGTACACTGCCAATAAATATATTTATACAAAAAAAAGCAAAACACATAACCTGTTCTTCAGCTGCTCGTCTCTCCACCAGTCCAAGGTAGGATGGACTCTAAACCATTGCTGCAACATTATAAATTAATTAGAAAATATTTTTAAATAGTTATAAGGACTGAATTCATAATTGTTTATTTTCTATAATAAAAATCATATTTAACTCACCGACAGTGCATTGTACACTCGCGCCTTGATCTCATCGGGCACAGAGCCCCAGTCGGGCCACAACAGTGGGACCCTGTCCCGCACGAGCATGCCCGTCGCGTTGATGTATTTGGTGGTGGTGTCTCTCCGCTCAATCGGGCGTCCATCCTCACCGGGACCGGGCAGGATCTCTCTGATCCCACCGGCCAGCTCCCTCTCCAGGGTCGACATGTTCGCTGGCCCTCTGGTCCGTCTCGTCCCCGCGGGTTTATTGACGAGGACGCCTGTTAAAATGAACACATAGTTAAATAATTATTTAAACTAACTAATTAAATAATTAATTAAACAATCTAAATAATTAATTAAACTAACCAATTACCTGCGTCGTTGTACTGCTTGTCCTTCTCACGAACGGCCCACAGGCCGCGGCAGTCCTCTGAGTCGAAAGGACTGTAGAAGTAGGCCTCCTCCCAGGGAATCTCGTGGGGCCGGTCGTGCCTCCAAATCTGCCTCCCCCTAGCGTCGTACTCAGGGATGGCAGGGAGGAACTGGACCATGTACATCCCCGATGGCGGAGACATACGGGGCGTGGACCCTGAGGGGCCTGCTCCCCCTGACGGTGGGCCCCGTAGCTGTGGACGCTGTCGCTGTGGGGGGACAGGGAGCATCTCTGGAGGGTCCAGATCGGCGCGCGGTGGGGTCGGCTGCCGATCCTGGAACAGTGCTGAAGTGCACTGGGGTCTGGTGGCTCTGCGTCCTCCTCCGACACTCGAGTCAGGGCCCGCTCCCGTCGACTCATACGAGGAGCCCCCACGTGGATCGCTCGGGGTCAATCCCATCAACGTCTCCTCTCGTCGACTCAAAGGCCGGCCTAGGCCCCGACGACCGCTGGATCCGCTCCCCCCACGGCTGGATCCTGCCTGAGCGTCGGGGTCGCTCTCGGTCCGTCTGCCAAGCCATCGGTCTACAAAGCGCCGGTTTCCTGCACAATTAGTATATAAATTCCATAAATTGCACAAAAATTCCACAGAACAAAATTAAAAACATCATTCAATGTATATGTACCTAATTATATATATACGTACCTAAATATATTTATACCTAATTATATATATATATTCCGAAATATAACACAAAATTCCTTAAATTTCACAAAAAAATAAAAAACTTTTTTAAATATATATACACCTAATTATATATATACATAACTATATTTATACCTAATTATATATATATATATATTCCGAAAAATATATATATATATATATCGTCATAAAAATGAAAAAAAATATTTATACCTAATTATATATAAATTAGTATATAAATTAGTATACTAGTATATAAATTCAACAAAATTCCACAATTAGTATATAAAAACCGTAAATTTAACAAAAAATCCACAAAATTAGTATATAAATTCCACAAAATTAACAAATTTAACAAAAAATCCACACAATTCCATAAATTTCACAAAAACCCTAAATTCCACAAAAAATTCACAAAAACCCTAAAATTCACAAAATTCGACAAAATTAATAAAAACCCTAAATGAGGCTCGATCGGGACTACCTGACATGGTGGTGCAGTCTGGACGAGGACCGGTGGTGCGGTGCGGCGGCGACGGCGACGGCGGCAGGGGCGGTTGCGGCAGGGGCAGCTGCGGCTACGGGCGGCTGCAGCAGGGGCGGCAGGGGCGGGCAGGGGCGGCTGCGGCAGGGGCGGGTAGGGGAGGCTGCGGCAGGGCGGCTAGGGCGGCTCGGGCGGCTCCGGCAGGGGCTTTCGGGTCGGGGAGGGCTCGGGAAGGAGGGGGCCGGGGCGGGGAGGAATCGGGTGGGGCCGGGGAGGGTCGATCGGCGTCGGGGAGGCTCCGTCGTGGTCGGTCGGCGTCGGGGAGGGGTGGGGAACGATTGGGCAATTTTGGTTCTAAGCAGAAAATGAGGGAGAGGCGCCTAGGGCTCGGTTTAAATCGATGGATTATAGCCGACGATTTAATTTTAATTCGTCGGCTATAGTCATAGCCGACGAAATTCGTCGGCTATACTCTTACGGGCCGGGCCAAAATCCGGGCCGGGCCGGAGTTGGGCTTTGCGGGCCGATTATAGCCGACGAAGTTACGTGTCTCGTCGGCTATAATATGAATGTCGTCGGCTATACGATGAATCTCGTCGGCTATAATATGAATCTCGTCGGCTATACTATAAGCTCTCACCAGCCGTCAGATCTCGCCCATCCAACGGCGGACAATGAAACGGCGCGGATCGCAAGAGTTTAGCCCATCCACACCCTTTTTCTTGAAGCTTCCGTATGGTACAACAGAGTTGGCGACGATAGATAGGTTGAACTCGGGGTCATCTCGACTTGGATGTTGTGGGGGGTCCTCCATCGCTCCCAAGTACAACTTGGCGTACGTTACACACTCATGCGCAATGTAAGCTTCAGCAATACACCCCTCAGGCGCAGATTTATTGTGCACATATTTCTTGTAGTCTCCAAGTTGTCTGCAAGGTTAACAAGTGCGTGTTAAGAGCATGCAACTTTTATTTAAAAACATGTATAAATCAAATTTATGAATAACATGTACCTTTCGATGGGATACATCCAAGTGTAGTGTACGGGACCGGTAAGCAACAATTGTTGGGGAAGATGGATCATCAGGTGAGGCATGATGTCAAAGAAGTTTGGGGGAAATATCCTCTCGAACTTGCACAAGATAAAAACGATTTCCTCATGCATTCTCATGAGGTCTGATTTTCTAACTTCTCTAGCGCATAACTTCTGGAAGAATCTTGACAACGCCACCAACGGCTCAACCACTTCATCCTCCAAGTACGCTCGAATGAAAATAGGGAAGAGGCGTTGAAGCAGTACATGGCAGTCGTGACTCTTCAATCCGTACATCTTGTTGTCTCGGTAGTTAACACACTTGCTTATGTTACCCGCATAGCCATAAGGATACCTGCATAGCCATTAACAACAATTAGATTTCATGCATATATAGTCGTCCAACAACAGATGGATTCTTTAGGGAATACATGCCTAATTAATAAAAAGTTACCTGACATTACTCAGCCATCCAAAGATTTCATGTTTCTGGTCCCTGGTGACGGTGTAAGGAGCTTGGGGCATTTTGCTCCTGCCCTCTCTCAACCACAAATGGTCCCGCAGTCCCATATTTCTCAGATCAACGCGTGCCTTGGGGGTGTCTTTTGTTTTCTTCTCCCAATTCAAAACTGTGCCAACCACGGCTTCACCCACGTTCTTCTCTATATGCATGACATCCAGGTAGTATCTGGTAGCCAACCTGGCCCAATAAGGAAGTTCCCATAAGATGCTCTTGTGTGACCAGAACCTATACCGATCCGGCCTCTCTGGAATCGTGCGCAACACATCGGGATGATTGCTAAGCGAACCAAAGTCATACTCATTCAACACTGCCAATATTTCCTCCCCTGTCCATTGCTCCGGTGCCCAGCCCCTTTCTTCAGTCCCATCAAAAGCCTGTGCATCGTCCCTAAATGGATGGTCATGCGGAAGCCAACGACGGTGACGCATCTGGACAATCTTGCTGCAATGAGGACTGGAGCAATCAACAGTCATGCACTCTGAACAAGCCCTGTAACCCCTGGTGACGCTGCCCGACAACATACCCCTCCCAGGAAAGTCACTGATCGTGCCAACAAGCATGGCATGCATCCGGAACATCTCATTTTTGAACCGGTCGTAGACCAGGTGGCCGTTCAGACTCAAGTACCGAAGCTCCTCAATTACGGGTCTCAAATACACATCGAGACACTTTCCCGGATAACCTGGGCCTGGAATCAACAATGTGAGCATGTTATATTCCTTCTTCATGCACATCCACGGTGGAAAGTTGTACGGAATCAAAATAACTGGCCACACACTGTACTGAAGCTCTTTCTTGCCAAAAGGGTTGAAACCGTCGGATGATAGCCCTAGCCAAACATTTCGAACCTCTGATGCAAATTCGGGAAACTCCAGCACGTTCTTCTTCCAAGCCTCTCCGTCGGCGGGATGTCTAAGGGTGTCATCGTCAGGCACATTCCTCTCAGCCCACCATCTCATAGCTTCGGCCGTGAAAGCACACATGAACAACCGCTCAAGCCTATCAATCAGCGGGAAGTACCGAAGTATCTTCACAGCTTTCTTGTTCCCTTTAGGAGTGAACTTATACCGCTCTGTATTGCATAATGGGCAGTATTCAAGATCTGCAAGTCCTTTCCCGTAAAACAGAACGCAATCGTATCTGCATGCATGAATCTTGATGTAGGAAAGGCCGAGATCTTTAAGGATATGTCGCACCTTATGATGACTGGTAGGAAGCCGATGTCCGGGGGGCATCGCCCCACCCCATAGCCGAAGCCAATCATCAACCGATTTGACAGTGCCTTTGTTCTCCGTTTTGATCTTCATCACTCCCATGACAGATTCAAGGACAGTCTTACTGCATCCGGGGTACAACGGAGTTTGTTGCAATACGATCAGGTTGTTGTACTTTTCCATACCACTTGTGTTGACCGGAGATCGGGGTAATGGCTCGAGTGGCTCAATATCAGGGAAACACTCCATCTCCGGAGGTGGGAGTTGCACATCTGGTGCTTCCTCAAAGACACCGCTCTCACGAGGAAACATATCGTTGATCCAGTTCGTTGTCGGATCATTGGAGGAACTCCCTCTCTCCGCAAATTGTCCATGATCATGAGGACCCGCAAACTCTGGTTCACCGTGATAAATCCAATTAGTGTATAGGACCCAAAATCCATATCTAGCCAGGTGTTGCTCCACTGTCTCTATGGAAAACCGGTGTCGTGGGGTGGCACACTTGCACTTTTTACACGGACAATAATGAAGTGTAGTGTCTCCACAGTTAGCCATCACAAAATCCAGGAAACTCCTAACTCCATCATGATACGCCTCATCCCATCTTCCAAGGGTAATCCAACTCTTGTCCATCCTGTAAATTCAAGAAATAAATATAGCTATATATAGATATGTATATATGCACGTACTACGTACGTACGCACGTACTAATTAATTAAAAAATTCATCATTACACACACACACATATATATATATATATACACATGCATCCCTAAATTAATTAAAACATCGTCAATCTCCCTAATTAATTAAACACAATGTATTTTTTATATATACCAACAATATATTTTTAATTACAATTAAATTAATTAATATATATATACATTTTTTCATCAAATTCATCTAAAATCACCTATAAATCAACAATCAATCACTAATCTTCAACAAAACTTCAATTCTATCTAACCAATACAACATATATATCAACCCATTAATAATCTCATCTCAACACATATATATATATATATATATATATCAAATTAATCACACATTTATTCTAATTAAACTCTAAATTAACACACCTCTGCATATAACCAACTAAATCAACACACACAGCAATATACGTACCTTTCAAGCTTATGGCCTAGGTTTTGGACGATTTCAGAGCGTTTTGGACGATTTCATCGACGAATGAGCTCCCTGATGCAGAAGGTCGATCTGATATAAGAGTTATAGCCGACGAATACCCTCCTCGTCGGCTATAACCAAAAACTTTTCGTCGGCTATAACTCTTATAGCCGACGAATACCATCCTCGTCGGCTATAACATAAAACGTTTCGTCGGCTATAGTTATAGCCGACGAGTTGTCGGCAGTCGTCGGCTATAATATTATAGCCGACGATGTGGCCGACGAAATAGTAGTTCGTCGGCTATAAGGGGTTATAGCCGACGAAGTACTATTTCGTCGGCCGTTTTTTTCCATATCGTCGGCTATAACCCCTTTTCTGGTAGTGTGGCCGATGCATTACGAAACCTATTCGGAGGCCGTCGTGGCAGCAGATCTAGAGGTTCTAGAAATTCCGCCGGTTCCGCAGACTCCGAGAGGACCGCTAGCCAGCCTGAGAGGACCACCAGCCAGCCGCGGAGGAGTGTAGATTCATCCCAGCCGCAGAGGACTGTGGATGCAGCCCAGCCGCGACGGAGTGTGAGTTATCTACACCAGGCCCTTCTCCAGGCGGGGCGGCCGTCGAGCACTTCACTTACGCATGCCGGTCCCTCTGTGGCTCCGAGGTTTAGTCGGCAGCTATTTCACGAGGACATAGCTGCCGACGTTCCTCAGGTTCGGATGCCTGACGTTCATCGGGAGCCGATGCCGAGTCCGACTCAGTCTGCTGCTGACTCGACTGAGGCTCCTACTCTCCCAAACCAGCTCTTCCTCCCGTACAACATTCCGGCGATACCGGAGGTCGACTATCAGGGTGTGCCCATATGGCATGATATGCCTCAGTACGTGAGTGCTGCGGAGGCATACCAGCAGCAGCCATTTGAGAACCCTGACCACCTTATTTCGGCGAGGAGAAAAGGAAAGTCGACAGACGAGTCATCCACTTCAGGTAACATTTGATTTTATTAATTAAATGTTTTATTAAAATTAACGCACAAATATTTAATTTTATTAACCAATCGTCGTTTTTGTGATAGGGACAGCCGCTAACAGTTCACGGAGGAATACGAGAGGTGTCATATGTTTTGACACGCTCAGGAGAACTGTTGAGCGCAGCGGCAGGATTCAGATCAACGAACCTCCTAATCAGGAGGTTCCGGGGAAGAAAAAACGCGACTACTCGGGTTGCGTGGGGTCACTGATTAGGGACAGAGTCCCTATGTTGTGGACCCGGTGGGCTGATGTGCCCCAAGAGATCAAGAGGGAGGTGAACAACGCCGCGTCGGTGAGTAATTTAAAAAATTTAATTTATTTATCGTAATATTTAATAATTTTCGGTATTATTACAATTGTAAAACTAATAAAATATTATTTTTCAGACATTCTTCGAGATTGCCGAACACAGGCGGGATTGGGCGGACACCGAGCAGAACTCGAGGTACGTTTGTTTTTATGATATTATAATTATCTTATAATTATTAATATTTTATGATATTAATAATATTTCTAATGCACTTTTGTTTTTTTCGTAAGTTCAAAGAGTGGAAGAACGAGCTGCGTTTCCACTATAACGAATACGACAACCTTGGTCGTATGGGTACTCCCAGGGAGTTCATGTTCCGGGAGTACGAGTGGCGTTGGTTGAAGACAGTAGACTTCAACAACCCAGTTATGCAGGTAAATACTAAACTTCAGTAAAAATGTTTATTTTGTTAAAATTTTAATTATTAGTTTAATTATTTTATAATTATTACACTAATATTTTTTTATGCATTTTTCTAACATTTTATTATTTGTTTGAAGCAACGTTCTCGGATAAACTCTGAGAACCGCCGCCGGAACACAACCCCCCATCAAGCTGGTTCATGGCCGTTTGCACAATATCAGGAGGAGACGCTCAGAGATCATCCTGATAACAACCCGTACGTGGAGACATTCAAGATCGCTTATCCACAAGCGACAGAACAGCTCGTAAGTCGTTCATTACAATTTAAAAATTTTAATTATTAATTTTACTTAATTATATATTTGTTATAATATTAATTTTTTTTTTTCCCGTCCACTTAGGAGAGGGTCAACCGGGCCGAAGAAGAGGTGTTCCAGCAAGTAGTTCGGGAGACACAACCGAACATTTCAGAGGCAGATCTGGAAGAAGCCATGCGCCATGTCGACCGGTCCAGTGTCCAAACGGCAGCGAGGATGTTCGACGCAGCCTTCCCAAATCGGTCAAACAACTACTACTGCCGGGGTTTGGGAAGTTCTGGACTAGGGCTTCTGAAGACCACTAAGGGAGGTCAAAAGAAGGGAGGCGGGGAGAGCCAACATATGAGGGGGGAAGTGCAGCGATTGGCCGCAGAATTGGCGACCTCGTCCCAGACAGTACAGGAGCTGCGCCGCAGCACACAGCAGTATCAGTTGGAGATGCGCCGCAGAACACAGCAGTATCATTTGGATATGGCCGGTTGACATGCCGAATGCGAAAGAATTCGGCAACAAAACTACGACAACCAACAAGCCTGGTGGTATGAGATGTTCGAGGCACAAAACCAAGGCCTTCCACCCCCGGCCCCGTTTCAGCGGTTAGCGGAACCTCCAATGCCTCAACCTCCCAAGTTCGGTCAGCAGGATGACGAGCCTGATGGAGAGCAGGATGCTGGGGATGACCTGCTGGACTTCAGTAGTTTATGTGATGATTATGGTTTAGGGTTTATGTATGTTAGAACGAATTTAATAAAAAGGGTATTTAGACGTGTTTCTTGTTGGTGCAAATGCATGGACTGTTTTTGTGATTTGCAGGTTGCTTGGAATGGTAATTTAGAAAATAATTTAATTTTTTTTTCCCCAAATGTAAGAAAAGCCGACGATTTTGGCATTATTTCGTCGGCTATAATAACTATAGCCGACGAATTTTACAAATTTTCGTCGGCTATAAGTTCTATAGCCGACGAAAATGACATTATTTCGTCGGCTATAACTAATTAATGTCTATTAAATATTAATATATTTCGAGGAAATAGCCGACGAAAATTTATAAAATCGTCGGCTATTGTTAACAACCAATAGCCGACGAAAATTTATGAATTCGTCGGCTATACTTAATGAATTTCGTCGGCCATACTCGAAAATACCCGACACAATTCGTCGGCAATTTCTCCCAGATTTGGCCGACGAAAAATATTTTCGTCGGTAAGGTCGTCGGCCATACTCTACTATAGCCGACGAATTCGTTTTTTTCGTCGGCCATTAGTATAGCCGACGGGGTTGTTCCGACGACGTATAGCCGACGAAAATTTCGTCGGCAGATGGTATAGCCGACGAAAAATAGCCATAGCCGACGAAATTTTTTTCGTCGGCTATTCATTCGGATCTGGTAGTGTGTGGTAGAGCTCCTAATTTTGATAAAAAACTAAACCGACTCCCTAAAATAGCTAAAAAGTCAAAATAGAGAGTTTACTAAACATGCTCTAAATAGAAGCTCCCTTAAAAAATTATAAATTTATAGCAAGAAAAGATATATTCTAGATATACCATTAAATGTTAATATCGAGTCCATAAATTTCACCTAAATTGACCTTTAATTCGGTCCACAATCTTAATGCTTCGGACAAACAATGCTGCCCTTTGGATCAACATTGGTGGCATATATTTTTACATATATGTGCATCAATAACAATCCTTTCTGATTGGGACAAATGTTAGAGGAGCAGTGATCTACCACACTATCAGAGCACTTAAAAGAGTTAAGGGGTACCAATCGATCCCTCGACTCATATATAGGCACTTAAGAAGAACTTTCACAATCCAAAACAAAAAATCGACCCACGGTCTCCCATTTATAAAACAAAAAAACTTGTATCCTCCAAATATATAATTAAAAAAAAATCTTTTAGAAAATAAAGGTTCATCAAAACAAGAAATTTTATCCGTGAAATTAAAAAAAATGGACAAATTACTGATCACTCCTCATTCTTGTAGCGTCTCGACAGTTTAGTTATTGTGTTTTCAATTTCAACTGATCACTCCTTGTGGTCTCAATTTTCTACCAATTGGTTCATTTCATCCAAAATAATTGTTTACCATTTTTCAACTTCCTCAAATGTCACTTAGGTTATTTTTCTTATTTTTTTACTTTCTCTTCTTCAAAACCAAAACCGAGAGAAGCTCCAGAATATTTGAGTTTATGATTGTCGATCTTCAATCCAAGAATTTGGCAATTGCAAACTAATTGCAATCGGAAAAAAAAAATGCAAATTGATTTGATACATGCATATTGCTAACAAAATCAAATAACATCACCATAATCACGATGAAATAAAATTCTATCAAATCTCCATCATATCAATTTAAACCAAAATGAGATTAAAATAAATTTTCATCATCATCTTTAGCATTAACAACACTTTTTAAGCTCGCAGGAATGAAACTATATAAATAACTACGATTTCATATAATTAAGCTTACAAACAACACTACTACACTAGGTTTAATTTTTTTTTTTTTGCCAATAATGTTCAAACTTAATTGGGTTACATAGTCTTTCATGGTGGGTTGTGTATTCTTCGGTTTTGGTTTTGAAAAAAAAAAATTAAATAAAGAAGAAGAAAAATAATAAAAGAACACCTAAGGACATTTGAGGAATTTAGAAAATAGTTAACAACAATTTTGGACTGATTGGACCAATTGGTCGAAAATTCATACTACGAGCATTGGCTAGTTGAAATTGAAAGCACGAAAATTAAACTGTCGAGACTCTAAAAGTATAAAGAGTGACCAGTATTTTGTCCAAAAAAGATCGAATCATTTTATTCGCACTACTCCATTTTGTACATACACTTCCCCAGTTTGGTCTGAAACTGTTTTTCCCTCAACATTTCATCGCTATTCTACCCTTTCTCTTCCTCTCCCAAGTCCTAACCTCCCTCTCACACTGTCCTCTCTCTATCCCATCATCCCACGAGCGTTTGGCACTTCAAAGTTGGGAGGAATCAACAACCAACCATCCCCAATATTATTAGGAGAAAACTTACGTCTGATTAGTTGGCGTCGTGATCATATAATATATATGCTACGTGTTGAGAGAAATGTGAGACACTTGGCTGATATGTTATATACCGGGGACTGAAACGCATACCTTCCCTCTGCGAATCTGACCTGAAGTCTTTCCAGCTTGAAATTAAGAGCCCAGAGCCAGTCCGAAACGTTCAACATTTCCGGCACTTCATATTGGTCAATCTTACATCATTCGCACATTTGCACCAGAAAACTCAATTCTGTTTGTTAGGTCGAGATGTTTAATTTGCTGTCGTCTAGCTTTATACTTGCGTGCATGCGTTGCCCGTTAGATCGAGTCATTAGGGTTTTCTTTTCTGCAGTTTTCGAATCAACTAAACCCGCACCGGATGGTTTTATAGATAGTTTACGTACGTACGTACAGCCTGCAGATTATATATGCCATTGCAGATGATGAAGACCATGTGTCGAGTGTGCTGAATTATATATAGTTCATTGTGCTGATCGAGTGTGGTCCATAGTTTCTCTAGTATACAGTTTATACTTTATACAAATACCATGAATATGAACCCCGAATCATATGTTGAAATACAATGGTCCGATAAAAATATAGAGAAGACCATCACGTATATATGATCGGATCCGGTTCCTCTAAAGTAAACGGAACTCTATAAATCATACTTGAAACCAATGTATCAGTTATCAACAATTCTACATTTAACTCGGTTCTCAAATTCTCCATCATATATATCATTCATCCGAACGCATTTCTTCCGATGTGTAATGGAACTAGATCAATAACTGAAGTGAAAATTCAGACAATTTGATTGGCTATAGCTAGATTTTTGATATGAAGTTAATTGCTATTTATGCTGATAGGTTCAACCCTATCTTCTATTACTGCAGTAAATACTCTGTAGGAGTTATCACGTGAGCACGTGCAATTGTACTGGGAGCCAGGACAACAGTCCAGTGCTATTTAATCTGTATTCCTTTTCCGTTTTGAGCATGAATGCAATATCAACAAGCTTAGCATTATTTTCCTTCTGCCTTGTTTTCCATTCCCTTGTTATTTCCTTTCAGTATAACTTCATTGTTGCTCTCTTTCATTTCAACTCTAGTCTTGTCTTATCAATTTGGTAATCAGAGCCTATGGTGAGGGGATTACAGATGACCCACCCATCCCAACCTCTACCAGATTCAACCATACCTCCGCTGCCCAACACATCTGCTGCATCCTCTTCACTGTCGCCAGACCCACCACCACCACCACCACCACCACCACGCCTATCCTTAGAGCTCCTGCAAACTCAACATGAAGATCTGATATAGGCACAATCTGATTTCCAGAACCACATGAAAGCCAATTTTGAGGCCCTAAAAAACACAATGATCCAGTGTTTAGCCCAACGCCCACCTACTTCCACTGCATACTCCACTGTGCCGTTCATCAACCCAGAACTCACCTCCACACCAACTGTTGGGCACTCCACCGTCACACCCGGAATTTCAGTACACCAATCAACATCACCTATACCACCAGGATTTTCACCCCTTCCGTCATCCTCAACAACCCCACCCTCCACAGTCTACAACCATTCCTCTCTACCAAACACATCCACTCCACAACTGGGACATCTCACAAACCAATGTTCCAATCCGTATACATGCTTCACTACAGGACCTGCCTACTCCACCCACACCACCACCTCCGCCCAATCCGAACCCATTTTTGGTGCTTATGCTTACCCAAACCACTACTCATTTATCCGGACTCCGCAACTCGCACCACCTCCCCAACCAGAACATTACCGACCACCCAAAATCGACCTCCCGCGATTTAATGGGGAAGATGCTATCGGCTGGCTTGCCATGGCAGAGAGGTACATAAGAGCCCAACGAATTCCTCTCCATGACCGAATCGCCGCCATTGGGTCCAACTTTGGCCCAGATGCATCCATCTGGATGAATTCATTTGAAACCCGAAACCCATCAGCCACATGGGAGCGATTTGTGTCCGCCTTCCTTGAGCATTTCGGCGCCGGCAGCACAATTGACACCAAAGCAACTCTGTCTCACCTGCAACAGAAAGGCAGTGTTGATGAATTCATCACTGAATTCACAAAGTTGTCTTGTCGAGCACCGGATTGGCCGGATAGCCAACTATTACCCATGTTTATCGGCGGTCTTCAACCGGAGATCCGATTTGATGTTGAAGCGATGGAACCAACCACGTTATCTATTGCCCAACGCCTCGCTCGGCGGTTCGAAGCCAAGGTACTCAACCAACGCGCAACGCGTCAAGCCAAACCCACCTCCTGGTCCCAACACTCTCGCTCCTACAATGGTCCCAGCTCAGCTAACCACCACACATCCAGCCAAACGAACCACTCCCAAATTCAAACTTCAAATACACCCACCCCGACAAACCCTGCACCACGCCCCCAATTCAGACACCCGTTCCGTAACTGGTCCCCAACAGAGCAACGAGAACGTCGTGCCAAAAACCTTTGTTTCCATTGCGATGAGCCATACACTGACACCCACAAATGTAAAAAACCAATTATGGCCATCCTGGAATGCCCCACCCTTGTGGATTCGACCGATGACCCACAGCTTGAACCAACAAACCCGGACACCTATCCACTGAATGCAATCACCAAAACCAAATTAAGTGACATGATGCGATTCAGAGGTGCCGCCAATGGCCAGCCCATAACCATTTTTGTTGATTGCGGGTCTGCAACCAATGTTTTAAACCCATCGGTGGCACAAAAATTGAACCTCCCAATCGACTTCAACCCATCGGTGCAATTCAAGTCAGCTTCAGGCCACCGGATTGCTCCTTCCGGTCGAATCGATAACGTCACCATCGAAATCGATGACTACTCTTTCTCTGACTCCTTCTTGTTACTGCCAGTGGAAGGGTGTGACCTCTTGTTAGGAGTTCCTTGGCTAGATTCTCTAGGTTTCTTTGGAATGCACTTCTCTGATAAAATCATGATGTTTAATCATAAAGGCAGACTCCAGGTGCTACATGGCCTACACCCTCAGAATGCTACACCATCCTTATACCCACCACTGGACATTATGGGCCTCCTCTCAGTGGACCATTTGTACAACACCACCGAGCCCAAAGCCTTGCCACCCAAATCTAACAATGCAACTGTCCAGGCCTTGTTGGAGCAGTTTTCTGAGTTATTTGAGCCACCAACTGGCCTCCCCCCACAACGACCTATTGATCATCGTATTACACTCTTGGAAGGAACTGATCCCATTAACGTGCGACCATACCGCTATGCGCACTCACAAAAAACAGAGATTGAATCTCAAGTGCGTGAGATGCTGGCTCAAGGTATTATAAGGCCTAGCACTAGCCCATTCTCTTCTCCAGTGCTTCTCGTTCGGAAGAAAGAAGGCACGTGGCGTTTTTGTGTGGATTACCGAGAACTCAATGCGGTTACGGTTAAAGACCGCTACCCCATTCCACTTGTCGATGAGCTTTTGGATGAATTGTATGGCGCTAAGTTTTTCTCCAAATTGGATTTAAGGTCGGGTTATCACCAAGTACGCATGTACCCAGGGGATATACCAAAGACTGCATTTCGAACTCATGAGGGACATTACGAGTTCGTTGTCTTACCATTTGGCCTATCTAATGCGCCATCCACTTTTCAAGCTCTGATGAATGAGCTCTTGCGGCGATTACTTCGTAAAGGTGTATTGGTATTCTTTGACGATATTTTGATCTATAGTGTCAATTTGGATTCTCATATTCAACTCCTTCAAAGTGTTTTTGAGATATTGCAGGTTAACAGTTTGAAACTAAAGCTCTCAAAGTGTGAATTTGCACAGCAAACTATCTCTTATTTGGGGCACATTATTACTGAGCAAGGAGTCTCTATGGACCAATCCAAGGTTCAATGCATTTTAGATTGGCCCAAGCCAAAAACAATCAAGTCTCTCAGAGGATATCTCGGCCTAGCTAGCTACTACAGGCGCTTCATACCCCACTTTGCAATCATCACAAGACCTTTACATGATATGTTGAAGCAGGACAGTTTTAAATGGTCGCCTCAAGCTGAAGAAGCATTCCTTCACCTCAAACATGCCATGACTACTGCCCCTGTGTTGGCACTACCAGATTTCTCCATCCCTTTTACTATCGCTGCTGATGCAAGTGGTGTCGGTATTGGTGCTGTTTTGTCACAGCGACAACACCCCATAGCATTCCTCAGCAAAACTCTCTCCCCAAGGAATCAGGTGCTATCAGTATATGAGAAAGAGATGATTGCAATCCTATTTGCAGTAGAAAAATGGCGGGCATACATCTTAGGGCGACATTTCAAGATACAAACAGACCATCAAACGTTGAAACACATGATGGACCAACGTATCACCACACCAGCTCAAGAGAAATGGGTAACAAAGCTTTTGGGCTATGATTTCTCCATTGAATACAAACCAGGGAAACTGAACATTGTACCTGACATATTGTCACGGTGTCATGAACTTTGCTCCATCCAATGCATCAGCGCTCCCATCTTTGATTGTCTCTCTCACATTGATGCAGCCTGCCAACGAGATAGTGAAGCACAAATCATAATCACAGCTCTAAAACAAGGCCTGGCAACAAAGAAAAATTTCAGTTGGTCTGATAACCGACTTTATTACAAGAACAGAGCCTATGTTCCAGCTTCGTCTGAATGGCGACACAAACTACTGACCGAATACCACTCTTCAGTAACAGCAGGTCATTCAGGATATCTAAAGACATACCGTCGCATTACAAGAAACTTCTCATGGCCGGGCATCAGAAAAGAAGTCAAAATATTTGTTGCCAACTGTGACCAATGCCAACGTCAAACATATGAAACCACCAAACTCCCTGGTCTCCTCAACCCATTACCAATTCCGGAGAATGTCTGGTTTGATATCTCCATGGACTTCATCGATGGCCTCCCCAACTCTAATGGCAAGAATTGCATCATGGTCGTGGTGGACAGACTAACCAAATACAGCCATTTCATCGGCATCACCCACCCCTACACGGCAATAACAATCGCCAACACCTTTAGCAAGGAAATCTTTCGTCTTCACGGCATGCCCAGGACCATAGTTTCTGACAGAGATCCTATTTTTATGAGCAATTTCTGGAAAGCTTTCTTCAAACTTCAAGGGACAAAGCTCTGTCACTCATCTGCCTACCACCCACAGTCTGACGGACAAACAGAAGTGGTGAATCGTTCCTTGGAACACTACCTCCGTTGTTTCGTGGCAGATAAACCAGAAACATGGAGTGAATTGCTGCATTGGGCAGAATGGTGGTTCAATACAACCCACCACTCAACAATTAACATGACCCCATATGAGGCACTATATGGCACAGCACCTCCCACAATCTCATCATACCTGCCGGGCTCTACAGCGGTACAAGCAGTAGATACCAAATTGCGCGATCGGGACGAGCTCCTCAAGCAATTGAAAAGTAACATGCAGCTGGCACAAAACAGAATGAAACAACATGCCGACTTACACCGATCGGAAAGAGAGTTCGAAATTGGCGATTGGGTATACCTGAAACTCCATCCATACCGACAGCAATCAGTGATCAAGAGGCCTTCACACAAGCTCGCTCCTCGCTATTATGGTCCATTCAAAATCATTGAACGAATTGGGAAAGTGGCTTACCGTCTGGACCTCCCTGCTCATTCCAAAATCCACCCAGTGTTCCATGTTTCTTTACTGAAGAAACATCTTGGAGATATGACAAATATTTCACAAACCCTGCCTCCATTCGATCGTGATGGTATGCTTCTGTGGACACCGGAGAGCGTGCTCGACATGCAGGTAATCCGAAACAAAAGGAAATCAGAAACACAATGGCTCATCAAATGGTCTGGACTTCCAATGGAAGATGCAACTTGGGAGTCTGCTCGATACATCTCTGCCACCTACCCAACCTTTTCCACCTGAGGACAGCTGTTTTTGAGGGGGGGGAGGATTGATAGGTTCAACCCTATCTTCTATTACTGCAGTAAATACTCTGTAGGAGTTATCACGTGAGCACGTGCAATTGTACTGGGAGCCAGGACAACAGTCCAGTGCTATTTAATCTGTATTCCTTTTCCGTTTTGAGCATGAATGCAATATCAACAAGCTTAACATTATTTTCCTTCTGCCTTGTTTTCCATTCCCTTGTTATTTCCTTTCAGTATAACTTCATTGTTGCTCTCTTTCATTTCAACTCTAGTCTTGTCTTATCATATGCTATGCTAGCTACCTTTGCCCGATCTCATCGATGTATCCTACGTACGCGTGGATACTGTTGGTATAGGGCTTACGAACGTTTACTACTTCATGTCATGGCATTATGTATAGGTCGGTTGGTAGAGCGGGAAGACTTTACATAGAAAAACTAGAGAGAATTGCACATATACATTGACTACATGATCTCATCTGTGACTGTAAAGGAGACAAGGAGGTCTCACAGACCGATTATATATACATGACAGTGATATATTTCCTAATTTAGCCAAATTAGGTATACACTATCGACGTACGTCATGACCTAATGTGCTGGCCTCTGAATATATACTTCTATTTTGATCCCAATCACTTTACTTATGGAAATATTAGACTGGATACTATATGTTTGTAACTATTCCAATTGAGGTATGGGTATGATTCATCAATTAGATAGATTCTTAGAGTGCCGAACCATCAACTTAATTTATGTGATTGCGACTCCCTTTATCTCTTTTCAACCCGACAATTGATTTCAACTCGTTGTGCGTCTATTCGATTTTAGAAAACGTACCAACAGAGAGTTAGGTCTGCTGAATCTAGAAACGAGATCTATATGACGCAACCCACAAATTATTGGCTGCTTTCAGACATATCTAGGCCTGATTTTAAGAGATCCTTTAAAAACCTACTTGGATAAGTTAATGGAACCTGAGTTATAGTCGGAATTGTTCATTTTTTAATTCATCTTTTCTGTCGTGATCATTTTCTATGAATACAACATGTACCGAATCAATGAAATCATCCGTCATGCATAGAGCCTGTAATTACGACACTGTTGGAGTAAGAACTCCCCAAGTGAGCGTATTATTTGTTGACTATTGTGCATATCTAGAGGAATTAATATTGTGCATATTTAGAGGAATTAGGATTCCTAATGTAAAGCTGTAATTGATTTATTCTTTATTCCTTTCCTATTAGGAAGATTTATTCTTTATTCCTTTCCTATTAGGAATCTTGTAATAGATGTTTAAATACCCACTTTGGGGATGAATGAAATCATACAATTGAAACCCTAAACACTTTTCTACTTGGTATCAGAGCCAACCCTGTAGACCTATCGACAAAACCCTATTTTTTGTCACCCACTACACCTTAAAATTCCGCTGCCATGACTAATGTTATTGAACGAGTTGAAGGGTCCGACTCTGCTGAGACCTCTTCTCCTCCACCTCCTCCACCTACATCTACCTCCATCCACTACCACCAAGAAACCTCCTCTTTTCCAATTGGAGTTCTCTTGGATGACTCAAACTACTCTACATGGGCTCCGACTATGCAGATGCGCATCGGAGGCCGGAACAAGCTTGGATTTATTACTGGTTCCAAGACTGCTCCGCCTTCTGGAACCCCTGAACATGAAACTTGGGCCACTGACAACGAGAAGGTGAAGAGTTGGCTGATCGACAACATGTCTCCTGGCATCGTTCGGCGCTATCTCCGTCTCAAGACTGCTGCTGAGATCTGGAAGGCCCTCCAGTTGACCTATTATGATGATCAGGATTTTACCCGGATCTATGAGTTACATCGTCTCTGCTTTACTGCTAAACAAGCGGGACGTCCCTTGTCTGTCTACTACAATGAGATGGTTGCTTGGCTTGAAGAATTGGATCAACGAGTGACGTCTCTCAACGACAACGTCGATGCCATTATTCTGGACACCAGTTATCAGAAGATGCTTCGGGTACATATGTTCTTGGGAGGTTTAGATCCTGAATTTGAACAAATACGGGGGGAGCTTCTTCGTCGAGAGGACTTATTGAGTCTCGACAAGACATATGCTTATGTCCGTCGTGCTCACACCGACAGACTTGCCCATTCTGCCGGCCCGAGTCAGCCTGCAGTCATGAATACCACCATCTCTCCACCACCGGCCTCGGTTTCGGCTCCTCAGGCTGCTGTGGCTCAGCGTCGGTCTAATTCCCGTTTTGAGCGTCCTCCCAACCCGTTTGCAAACTCGGTCTGCCTTTTGTGCAAGGATAAGGGTCACTCTCCAGACAACTGTTTTGCCAAGATTGGATACCCTGACTGGTGGGGCGATCGCCCGAAGAAGACATTGCCTAAACCTACGGGCAATGCCGCTCCCGCCACCTCTGCTTCTGCTCATCTCGTCCAATCAGGTATGTCTGGTAAGGTCTCTCTTGCTACATCTTGTGGGAATAATGCTTGGATAATTGATACCGGTGCATCTGACCATATGACTAATACCCCTAGTTTAGTGGAGTCCCTACACCCTCCTTCTTCACCTAGTGTATCTACCGCTAATGGTTCTCCTTCTTCTATTATTGGTGAAGGCTCTGTCACTCTCTCTCCCACCCTTACTATTGATTCGGTTTTAGTTGTCCCTGCTCTAGCCTATAACCTTTTGTCTGTTAGTCAAATTACTATGGCTCTCTCATGTTCTGTCACGTTTTATCCCAATTACTGTGTTTTTCAGGACATCCTAACACGGCAGATTCTTGGTTATGGTACTAGACGGGGGAAGCTGTACTATCTTGATTTGACGACCAGTGGGGAGCAGCAGTTGAGTCAAGCCAACAGTGTTACCAGCTTAGAGAGGGTCAAGGAGGACGTTTGGTTATGGCATCGTCGTTTAGGTCATCTTTCTTTTGGTTATCTTAAGAAGTTACAACCCCATCTGTTTACAGGTGTTGATGAGTCTGTTTTTAAGTGTGATGTTTGTGAACTGGCCAAGGGCCACCGTGTTTCCTATTCTCCCAGTTTGAATAAATGCTCAGTTCCGTTTATGAAAATTCATTCTGATGTTTGGGGTCCTGCTAGAGTTTCTACACCCACTGGGGCTCGTTACTTTGTTACCTTTATTGATGAGTGTACCCGGATGACTTGGGTATCCTTGATGACCTGCAAAAGTGAAGTCTTCTCTCGCTTCACTGACTTTCACAAGATGGTGATGACACAATTCCAGCAGCCTATCCGTGTCCTTCAATCTGACAACGGAGGTGAGTATGTTAGTAGCTCCATGTCGACATATCTGGCCTCTCATGGAATCCGTCATCAAACTTCTATTGCATACACTCCTCAACAGAATGGCTTAGCTGAACGTATGAACAGGACACTGCTTGAGGTTGTTCGTGCCTCTTTGTTTGGCATGAATGTCCCTCGCTCTTATTGGGGTGCTGCTGTTACTTCTGCCGCTTACCTGATCAACCGGACTCCTTCCCGGGTTATTGATTTCCAAAGTCCACTCCGAAAGTTACAAGACTTGCTGCAGGTCCCCTCTCTTCCTAATCTTGAGCCTCGGGTGTTTGGTTGCACAGTGTATGTCCATATTAACAAGCAGTTGCGTGGCAAGCTGGATCCCTGTGCCTTGAAATGCATCTTCATTGGTTATGCTGACTTTCAGAAAGGTTATCGTTGCTATGATCCTATTACCAAGAAGACTCATGTGTCATTAGATGTCTCTTTTCGTGAGTCTGAACCGTTTTACTCAGGGGGAGTTTCAGCGTCTTCCCTTCAGGGGGAGAGTGCTTGTGAAGGTAATACTCTTACTCTACCTGAATTTGATGACTTAGAACAGTTGGAGATGCGTTTTGGAGGTTCTGGCAAAACTGGTCCGGAGCAGAATGACAGCATCGACCGGTCGAGAGATGGTCTTCGACCGGTCGAACATGTTGCATCGGATGTACAGAACGAAGTCATCGACCGACCGAGTGATGGTCTTCGACCGGTCGAACATGTTGCATCGGATGGACAGAACGAAAACCCGGTAATGGACGGACAGAATGAAATCATCGACCGGTCGATGAATGTGGTTCGACCGGTCCAAAATGCTGCTGACAGAGAGGTTGTTTCAGTTTTCCAAAATCAAGATAGTACCACAGCTACCTTCCCCTCGTCTACATCACCAGCTGAGATCGCTGTTCAGGATGCTCCACTTGAGGTACGTAAATCTAACCGGGTAACTAAAGGAGTTCCTAAACAGCAATATGAACCTAGTATAGATGCAAAAGCCAAATACCCTATTGCTAACTATGTCTCCCACCATAGGTTGTCTGAGTCTCATGCACTTGTTGTTCATCAATTATCTTCAGTATCTATTCCTAGAAATGTACAGGATGCCTTAACAGATCCCAAGTGGAAGCAAGCCATGAATGAGGAACTCGAAGCCCTGCAGAAGAATGAGACTTGGGATATGATTCCTAGGCCTCCTGGTATGAAGACTGTTGGATGCCGCTGGGTATTTACCGTAAAGCTCAAGGCTGACGGAAGCATTGATCGCTATAAAGCTCGACTGGTTGCCAAGGGTTACACCCAGAAGTATGGAATTGATTACCAAGAGACTTTTGCACCTGTTGCCAAGATTAACACTATAAGAATTCTTATTGCTCTTGCAGCTCGTTATGATTGGCCCCTACGACAGTTTGACGTAAAGAATGCCTTCTTGAATGGTGACTTGGAAGAGGAAGTATACATGGATGCTCCACCAGGTGTCATCTGCAAACCAGGTGATGAAGGAAAAGTGTGCTACTTGAAGAAGTCCTTATATGGTCTGAAGCAGTCACCTAGAGCATGGTTTGGGCGCTTCTCCAAAGCAATGAAGAAGTTTGGATATCGCCAGTGTAATTCCGATCATACCTTGTTTGTGAAACGCAACAATGGTAAGACTACTGCCTTGATAGTGTATGTTGATGACATGGTGGTTACAGGAGATGATCCGTGTGAGATGGCAAGTCTCCAAAAGCAGCTGTCTCTGGAATTTGACATGAAAGATTTGGGAGACCTGAAGTATTTTCTGGGAATCGAAGTTGCAAGATCCAAGCATGGGATTACATTGTCCCAACGAAAGTATATCTTGGATCTTCTTGCTGAGACAGGTCTGTTGGACTGCAAGCCTGCTGTCACTCCTATTGAGCAGAATCACAAGTTGGAGCTTCTTCCAGATCAAACTCCAACGAATAAGGCCAGGTATCAGCGTTTAGTTGGGAGACTTATTTACTTATCACATACTAGACCTGATATTGCATATGCTGTCAGTGTGGTGAGTCAGTTTATGCATAACCCTGGAGTAGATCATATGAGTGCAGTACTCCGTATTCTCAGATATTTAAAAGGCACACCTGGTAAGGGGCTACTATTTGCAAGAGACAACGAGTTGTGTGTCTCTGAGGTGTGTGTTTCAGGTTATAGTGACGCTGATTGGGCTGGTGATCATACCAACAGGGCGTCTACTTCAGGTTATTTTACTTTCATTGGTGGAAGTTTAGTAACCTGGCGTAGTAAGAAGCAGAAGGTCATTGCTCGCTCTAGTGCAGAAGCCGAGTATCGAGGAATGGCAAATGGCGTGTGTGAATTGTTATGGATCAAGAATGTGCTTAAACAGCTAGGTTTCAAACTCCAGAAACCTATGGATTTACATTGTGATAATACAGCTGCTATTGAGATTGCTCATAACCCCGTACAGCATGACAGAACTAAACATGTGGAGGTGGATCGACATTTCTTAAGGGATAACCTTGACAAGAAGATTATCCGGTTTCCCTTTGTGTCATCTGAAGAACAGTTAGCTGATGTTCTTACTAAAGGTCTGTCACATGATGCCTTTAGTAAATGGATTATCAAGTTGGGCATGATTGACATCTACGCGCCAACTTGAGGGGGAGTGTTGACTATTGTGCATATCTAGAGGAATTAATATTGTGCATATTTAGAGGAATTAGGATTCCTAATGTAAAGCTGTAATTGATTTATTCTTTATTCCTTTCCTATTAGGAAGATTTATTCTTTATTCCTTTCCTATTAGGAATCTTGTAATAGATGTTTAAATACCCACTTTGGGGATGAATGAAATCATACAATTGAAACCCTAAACACTTTTCTACTTTATTATGGGGGAGACAGGCTAGCTGTTGGAATTAGCTTTTCCCTAATTAGGGGCATCCTTTTGAATTTTATGTAAACTTATTAAGCAAATTTTAGATCGCCAAAAGCATTTGTAACTGTACGTTTTTGTATAAATTCTCTATTATACAAGGAATATATATAATGAGATTTTTTGTTTTTCTGTTTTTCCATCTCTAGATGTATTTGTAAATTCATGAACGGTGCTCTTTCATGAATTAAATAACAGACCTAATCCATGCAGCAGATCTACCAGCTTAAGCTTATCAGGTTGAACGCCAATCATATATTTGATGCCTGACAGCTACACATGCATGAAAAAGCTTCACTTTCTCATTATAGATAACAATGGATAATGTGAAGTTTCTTAAATTTGCTGATGTGATAATATATGTTCATGGATTCCTAGTTTCATAGTCTTCTCGAAATCTCAGGTGCAGAAGAGCTGGATTTATAATATATTGCAAACAGGTCTCTTTCTTCGCGATCTGATATTGAATCCGATTCACTGCTTGATAGATATAAAACAAACGAAATGGGAATATTGTATACTACCAAAAGTTGCTTGCCATGTTTATAACTAGAAATGTTGCTTGCCATGTTTATAACCAGAAAAGTTGCTTGCCATGTTTAGATAGGACTGCTGACATCGATGTCCCAGAAAGCCAGAGCCCTCCCCCATTAGTTTAAAGGAAGAAAGACGCAAAACTACAAAAGCACAGTTCTCTTTGGTGATGATCTCTCTTCTGCTTTAGCTTAATCAGCTTGCCCTACTTTGAAGCAAGAATTGGCCACCACGGCCCGTCCATGATTTAAGCAGCAGGCTCCAATCTGCTCTTACCACATCGACGACTGCCTAGAACCTTCAGCACTTAAATAATATAAGCTGAAAGCTACTGTTTCTGGACCTAGCTATTCTCATGAGTGACCTAAATAATTTGGGGCACGGATATATAGATAGGGGGCTCGACGCTCGAGTTGGAAATAAGTGGCTTAGTTGTGCCACGTCCTGATGTGGTACCAACTACCAACTACCAACTACAAAGGTGCTGTTAGGGCTTCGGTGTTTGGGCACAGCACTGTAAAATATGCTCTTTTCCGGCAATGGGTACTTGATTTTACCTAAAAACCTAGAAAGAGCTACCACTTTGCACCTTTAGTGCGACAATAGAGACCAGTAGTAGTTATAATTGATATCCTATCAAAAATATTCGTTATATATTCATATATTAATTCAGTGTCTTAGTAACATGCAATCAAATACAGAATACACTTATTATCGATTAATAGTACATGAGTGGTCGTGAGTCGTGAATTATAAGTATATACCATAAAAGTTTATTATAACTAATGATTGAAAGTTTGCAGAGACGAAATATCTTATCTTGAGTTAGTATATTGATATTGGAGGTCGTTTACAGTACCTTAATGTATGTCATACCCTTAATTTACAACTAACTGAACAAAATTTACCATTTTTTACACTAAATTTACAACATTAACAACAAATTTACATATAATTAAACTAATTTACCACATTGACAACCATTTGTTCATAAAAATAAAAATATATCGTAGATGAAGTAATTACAACTAACAGAACTATAACTATCTAAACAATCACTCTATTTACTAATTATATCTAAAGTAAACATACATATTACTATAGTCTTGTTTGTCATCTTCATATTTAATTTTTGGATTCGAGAGTTGTGGACGACGAGGGAAAACATGGGTTAATTAGAATTATCAAGTTTGCAGAGGTTCGACTGTCTATAAAACTCAAATAATTCGTGTATATAGATTTGAAAGGCAAGATATCTAATCTTGAATTAGTATTTTGTTTGAGTGAATTGTATATAAAGCAAACACATACATATCACTGTAATATCCTGTTTGTCATCTTCAGATGTTTGGATTAAAGAGTTTGTCAACGAGGAGGGAAGAAATGGGTTGGAACTGTCATGGGTACAAATTTCATCCCTCCAAAACATAAAAATTGAAAAAATAAAATAAAAATACACCCACACACAAAAGCTAATACATCAATTTATGAACAACTTCGATTGGAAAGATTGGACCCTAGGCTCAAATTACTTTTTGAGACAACAAATCAGATGTCATAACAAGTATGCAGTGGTGCAGAATGACCATTAACTTGGTAATATATTGATTGATATATATATATATATATATATATATATATATATATATATATATATAATCCCACATTTACATGCAGTGACTGATTTATCCTCTTTCTCAATTGATGTGATCCCATATTTGAATTATGGCAGAACTTTGTGCGCCATAAATATGTTTCTGCCTGTTCTTCATTTTCAGAGTTTATGTAAGACATTGCTTCAATGCTTCAACATTTACTGCTTTATGTTCAAAACCTGTTCTTCATTGCGCATATAGTACAATATGCCTCCAGCATGCATGATGGCATGCCAATATTGCTGCATCTACAAAATGCGCATTTCACGTTTGGAGCGACATTCGCAATAGAAAGTCGACCAAATTTGAGCAGCGCTTGGAACATTCCCGCCCAGTAACGACTCTAAAGCTTTAAGCTTCTGTCGACTGCATCTTCCCATCCCTCCCCCACCCTCTTCTCTTCTATTCTCTTCTCTCTATAGTACCCTAGACTTTAAGTTTCTTGATCTTCTCGTAGTCATCTTATGAAAAAACAAGCTCTCTGAATGAATGTTAATACATTGTTGTCAAGGCTGGATTAAAAGTACATTATATGCATATATCATCCATTGCAGCCCAGCCAACTTTTAGAATATACGGGACTCATAGATACGTCATACATGTTGTCCAATTGGGACATGATGGATACCAAGTTCCACAGAAGCTAACCCACAAAGAAACTTGCCTCGCAAGTATAACGAGTCTGTTGTTCACATTTTCACTCATATCTTAATCTTCAAATTAGAGTTGTACACAGGGACGGAGCCAGGATTTCAAAATTATATGGGCTAAAAAAATTTCTGAAAAATAATATTTACGCAATCCAAAATTCTAAATCATATAATGAAATTAAACATACTCCATTACTCCATTACTCATTACTATATAATGAGAAATTTTTTTAGATATATGAAAAATAATACTTACGTACGCAATCCAAAATTCCAAATCATATAATGAAATTAAGCATACTCCATTACTACATATACAAAACAATGATTTAAATGTCAATCCGACTACCTAATCTTAAGTTCTACTCTACAAGTTTTTGTAGCAAATTCATCCATACTTGACTCATTGTCAAACACTATCAGCAAATTTTCTTTCAATATGAACCAACATGCAATCATCAAGAAACTCTGCTTCTATCTTGTTTCGGAGTCAATTCTTAATAATTCTCATAGATGAAAATGCTCATTATGTCGATGTTGTAGAGACGGGAAGAGTTAAAACCAAACAAAACAATCTATGAATCAAATGGTAGTCTTTTGCTAATCTTGTTTCAACCAATTTCACACATAATTCTGAAAGACTAGGAATATTCTGAAGCTTAGGACGATTATGAATATCTTCAGCATAAAATGTCAATTGCAAATCTAAAGCGTGCAACTCAGCAGAAGTAAAATCTTGAGGATAGAACTTTTCAGCAAGATTGTAAATAGCATCCTTCTTGAAAGACTTAAAATCATCACGGGGATCTAAAGCTGCACTAAGAGTGAGAAGTTCCTTTTATGGCTCTGGAAATCTATTATTTAACTCCCTCAACTGTTTGTCTATAATAGCATTAAAAACATCAAAATGATAGTGGTCCATATTTGTATAGATTATATATTTGACTTCCTTTCAAAAATTTTGTATGGCTATTATTGCATATTTACTTATTATATGCTATATATATAGCTACTCTATTTGTATTGGAAATAAAAAGTCTCTGGGCTATTGCCCAGAGAACTCACCACTATCATCCGTCCCTGGTTGTACAGACGCCGTTATGATCGATTGTAGACGATAACGATATCTCGGGACATAACTTGTACTCAAATACTAAATTCTCAAGAACCACATTTTCTTTGTGGAGATGGCAGAATAAAACTTGAGGATGGCTGAGACTCCTCACAGTCTTCAGTATAGAGTGAAGAATTTAATTTGGGAAAATAGCTTTCTTGATTGAGTAGACTTAACCCATTCTATGTGGTCCAAGATTGGTCTAAAGCCCAATAATCCCAGAAACGGTACCCGGGTGCCCGAGTAGTCCAGAAAAGCAGAAATTGCTGAGCTGGCAGCTTCAAATCTACCACGTGTGAAAGCAGTAGATCGCTTCCTACGTCATCTGGCGGTAAAAAGTCAAATCCAAACAAGTGGTCGACACTAGGGGTGGACACGGGTCACTTCGGTTTGGTTCGATTCGGTTTTTTAATTTTTGAGTCAGTGACCCATAACCTGACCCAACCCGCACGGTTCGGTTCGGTTCCGTTTTTTTTTTTTTTTTTTTTTCTTCTGTTTTACCCACTTTTCAAGTTCGAATAAAAAATATAAATTTCACAGTTTATAAGTCAAAAATTTCAAAGTACAAAGTTCAGCTTGAGCCCATACTCCATAATTCAATAATTTCAAATCTATCAAAATAAAGTCAAAGTCCAAAGTTTAATATTTAAACATAACTAAATAAGGAAGAGAAAAATAGAACAATATGAGAGTCCATGACATAATTGGCAATTTGGCATCATCACAATTCTCAACTCTCCCTCAAGTTCGCATGAATGAGTTTGATCTTGGAGGTAGCATAAAACTTGATCCACTCTCGGCACGATCGTCTCTAATGCCATGCTGCAAGCTCTTCACCAACTCATCTACATGCATAGTTGCATACAATTAGAAAAATAAAAATAAAATATAATCATGCATAACACAAAACCAAATCACATTAAGCAATTCAAATATTCAATAAGGAAAAAATAAAACTATTACCTATTTCCGCATCTTCACAGATCTCCATCTCCTCAATAGTAGGCACATGGTGCAAAACAATATGTTCACCCCTAAGCCAACTTTGAGTACATATCAATACTTCCACCATTTTAGGACTTAGAGAGCTACGATGTGGATTAATTACTCTCCCACTAGTGCTAAAACAAGACTCGGAAGATATAGTTGAAACCAGAATAGCTAGAATTCGGGTCAGTTTGGGTCAGTTCGGTTTGGCTCGGGTTTTGCCAGACTGAAACCGAAACCCAACCCGAACTACTTCAGTTACAGTTCGATTTCAGGCTCGGTTTTTGTCGGTTTTCGGGTCCGCGTGTCCACCCCTAGTCGACACCGCCAAGTCCCCTATTGAATCTTCCCAAACAGTTTCGTCTCCTCGCTACGTTATTACCCACACTCGCTCTCCAACACAATCCACACCTCCGCGTAAATGGTAAACCAACACGTGCTAAAACCGGAGAGCGAGTATGCAGTTTTCCCCACTCGCGAGAGTAGTATTATCTCGGAATCTCAATTATTGAATTAAATAACGAAAACCGTCTGATCTGAATCTCGTGCGTGCCAATATTTTAAATTCCGACCGTGGGATCTTCCAAGTTGCTCATGAACGGCCAGGATCCCATTTTTAGCGGCGGGCTTTAAGGCAACGCGGGCCTTTAAGTAGAGGGTGTGAGGGAGCCCATAGTCTCTCACATCGTAGGCTAAAGATCTCTAGCCTTTCTCTCTCCTCTTCTTCTTTCTCTCTCTATCTATCCCTCTTCTTCTATTCGACGAAAGCTTTCTAGGGTTTGAGGTCGCGCGCGCGCATCTTCAACGGCTCCGGCGACGAGATCCAGGTTTCAATTGGGCTCCTCCGCGCACTTTTAGGGTTTTGGTTTATCGAGCGCATTGGTATTGGTTGGGTCGCGCATTCGTTTTGAGCTTCCATTTTGGGCGTCGCGATCTAGGGTTTTCGACTTGGGGTTTATACGTAGAGAGAGAGGCCCAGTTTAGGTTTTGCTCTTGTAAGTTTTTGAATTCCTTTTTGATTTTTTTTTTCTTTTGCTTTGCGAATTTCTTGAGAGATTGATCAATTGGGAAAGTTTCTTTATTCGGGTTATAGGGGTTTTTTCTATGAGTGTCTGAAAGATTCGCATTGCTTGTATTGAGCTGGGGAATTAATCCCCAATTTAATTTGATTCCTTGTCTTTCTTTTTAAGTTGTTCATATTGCCCAGTTATGCAATTTTGAATTTTGAATTGAATTTGGGCTTCTGGAGATCAATAGGGCATTTCCTAGCTGAAAGATTTGAACTTTGTGTGACGAATTCCTTGAACCTTGGACAATTGGAGAGAATTAAATTGGGTTGGAACAAAAAGAGGAATTATTAACAATTGGGCTGAAATTTTGGGGGTTTCGGATTTTGTGAACTGAAGCGCTTCAATTTTGGGGATTTTGAATTATAAGGGACTAAAATTATTTGCCACAGTTGATATGTGCAGTAATTTGGAGTTTATCTTATGGCACCTACTGTCCCAATAGACTTCACTGGACAGAAACAATCAATAATGGGGAAGTCTCGTAAGTATTCCAAAGGGCAGCTATCTGGTTTTGTTCCGGATTATCGTCACGCTGTTGAGACCATGGGTGAATCAGAAGGGTTTGGAAGCTCTGGACGGGTGGATGCGGAAATGACAGCCTCTGAAGATTCGTGTGCGCCTTCTAAAAGGAAGTGTATTAGTTTGAATGTTGACAGTCATGATAGTTTTGGGTTGCCTATGCAAGTGCTTCAGCTGTCAAGAATGTCTCGGTCTGAAAGGAAGGATTTGGAAGTGAGGTTGAATTTTGAGCTGGAACAGGTCCGGGACCTTCAGAAGAAAATTGCAACTATGAGTTCAGCTATTATGTTATCCCCATCTAGTGATATTCGGAGTTGCAGTGATGGGAAAACCAGGCCTCTAGTCGAGGCTTTTCATAGACCGTCTGAACCAACTGGGCCGCAGGGTAAGAAACGAGCTCCTCATGGGCGTAATGGTTCCCGCAACAAAAAGAGCTTATCTGCGCATGTGGAGCCAGTGAAGCCAGTCGCCGCCTCAAATGCTCAGTTGATGAAGCAATGTGAGAATTTGCTAAATCAGTTGATGAGACATCAACATGCTTGGGTTTTCAAAGAACCTGTAGACGTGGTGAAGTTGAATATTCCGGATTATTTTACCGTCATTAAGCATCCAATGGATTTGGGCACTGTGAAGAGCAAGATGGCTTCTGGTGGATACACGTACCCGTTAAGTTTTGCTGCTGATGTGCGGCTTACATTCTCAAATGCTATGACTTACAATCCCCCTAAAAATGATGTGCATATTATGGCTGAGATTCTCAGTAAATATTTTGAACAGAGGTGGAAGGCAATAGAAAAGAAGCTTCCCATTGATGTGGATCCTTTGCCTTTTAGAGTGCCACTTCATATGGAAATCATAGAAACTGCTACACCTATGCCACCCTCGAAGAAGAAGAAAACTACATCAAATGATAATAGCTTCAAGCCAGTGAAGCCTGTCAAGCCAGAAATTGTCAAACACGTCATGACTGATGAGGAAAAGCATAAACTGACCATGGAGGTGGATTCTTTACTGGGAGAATTGCCTGACAGCATTGTTGATTTCTTAAAAGAGCATAGTGGTGATGGGCAAACCAGTGAGGATGAGATTGAGATTGACTTTGAGGTACTCAGTGACGACACTTTGTTTGCATTGCGGAAGCTTCTAGATGAATATCTGCTGGAGAAAGAGAAAAAGCTGGCAAAAGCTGAACCTTGTGAAATGGAGGTGTGCGCTCATTCTTCATCTTTTCTTGTTGTTGTTTATCCCTTCTATTATCCGTTTGATATCACTTTTCCAACCTAATATATACCTGCCTATCTTACTGTTGTACTGCTTTTATGCTGCAGATCCTTAACGAGCCGGGATTTAGCAACTCTTCACTGCATCCGTGTAAAGGTTTTCCTTTAATAACTCCACACTTATTGAACTGTGCAAAGTGTTATGTTTGGCACCTATTTCCATCAGCTGAGGTCTCACTACATTTAAAATTTCAGGCAATGACATGGTTGATGAGGACGTGGATATTGTTGGTGGAAACGATGCTCCTATATCAAGCTTCCCTCCTGTAGAGATTGAGAAAGACGCAGCTCATAGAAACAGTAAATGCAGTAGCTCTAGTAGCTCCAGTAGTGAATCAGGCTCTTCGTCCAGTGGTTCGTGTTTCTGCCTACTCTTCATATATGTGGTTGTTTCCTCTTATAAAACAAATGTGTGGATCAAATTTTATAGTTCTGGTGCTTAAATTTTGGAACTCTTGAGCCTACTTGAATCTTTTGCGCACTTTGTAAATTATAACTACTAAGTACTTAGTGTCCTTGCAAGCTATGGTTCTTTGTTCTGATCTTCGGTGGTGCAATTGTCTTACATTATTCTAGCTGTTGTTCTTCATCGAGAGGTTTGTTTGCATGATAATAGTGTTAAATTGAATATGGTCTTCTTAATGATTATAGCAGAAACAAGAAATTCATGTGTACTACGAATCCTGTAAAACCTAGCTCAGGTGGTTTGCGTTTATTGGTTTGTATATCTCAGGTTATAGTTACTTTAGAGTTTAGGGTTTAATACAATGTATTATTTGTGATCTTACTAGTACGAGGGCTGATACCCAATCTATTTGGTTTCTTACTAACCCGTAATTAAGATATTCTTGTGTGCATGAATGTTCCTGATCTTGTTGCAAATGGAACTTTTCCTCATTCCAAGAAAAATTTGTGGTGTTTTACTAAAATGACTTATACTTCTCAGATTCTGACTCTGCCAGTTCTTCAGAAAGTGAATCACGTGTTCCTAAAGCTTCACCTACCTTTGGTGGAGGAAAGGTATATTATAATAATACTACGATAGTTCTGCTTGTTTGTCAGCATCTGTTTGTGGGTTGCTCCCTCCCTCCTTCCTCCCTCTCTATCTCTCTCTTATACATCATTTCTGACCGTCTTTCATATTTTTCTTTTGGTAGGAAAAGCTTGGTTCTGGAGCAAATTTGGAACAAAAACGAATTGATCTTGGTGATTCTGTAATTGGCAATGGTGAGTTTTGAGGATGTATACTGCAGTTGTTCTCTTTGGTACTTGTTTTAGTTCTTCCCTGAAACTATCCTGTATCTTTTGTAGATCCAATCAATGGGGTTGTCCCGGTTGAACAGAAATCCCCGTCTAAACCAATATCTGTTGAGGAGGGTGAACGCCAAGAGGGTAAGCATGAAAAATCATCACAAAAATATTTCTGCTCTTAATTGTGGCGCATCATCTTACAACTTGTGCTGTAACATCGTAGAGGAGAGTGCTCCACCTGAGAGGCAGGTCTCCCCTGAAAAGCTTTACCGTGCAGCTGTATTGAGGAATCGGTTCGCAGACACAATATTTAAAGCCAAGGAGAAGGCACTTGAAAAGGTTTGTAATCCTTACCTGACTTGGCAACATTTATGCATCCAATGCTCTTCTTTATTGTCTTTTTGTTTTGTTATGTTTTTTGTTTTTGTTGTGTATCTTGCATTTCTGATTGGGTAATTAATCATATATATGGTCCAGGGTGATAAGTTGGATCCAGAAAAACTGCGAATTGAGAGGGAGGAACTTGAAAGGCGGCGTAAAGAAGGTTTGGCTTTCTATAGTTGTAGCTGTAGTTATATGATATGAGGATTCTGTTTCATGGTGAGGGGTTTTTAAATATTTAATATACTCTGTGTCATTAGAAAAAGCACGCTTGCAAGCTGAGGCCAGAGCTGCAGAAGAGGCTCGAAAAAAGGCTGAAGCAGAAGCTGCAGCTGAAGCTAGAAGGCAAAGGGAACTAGAGAGAGAAGCTGCACGCAAGGCATTGCAAATGGTAAGTATGGATAGATCATTCTGAATGAAGCATCTTAGATCCTTGATAAATCAGCTGACAAAAATCTCATTGTGCAGATCGAAAAAACTGTCGAGATTAACGAGAACAGTCGATTCATGGAAGATCTAGAAATGTTTAGGGCTGGTGACGATGATCATTTACCACATTTCATTGAAGAGACCAGCCCAGAGCATTCTCTTAATGAACTTGGTAGTTTCAAACTGCAGGGAAGCAGTAATCCGTTGGAGCAACTTGGTTTATTCATGAAGACGGATGATGATATAGAAATAGAGGAGGAAGAAAGTGATCATTCCAGGAATGTTGAAGAGGAACCTTCTCATAATGAGCTTGATAGTTTCAAAGTGCAAGAAAGCAGTAATCCCTTGGAGCAAGTTGGTTTATTCATGAAGGCAGATGATGATATAGAAATAGAGGAAGAAGAAATTGATCCTCCCAGGAGACCTTCAAATGATGTTGTAGAGAGACCCTCAAACTATGTTGAAGAAGGACCGTCCAATGATGTTGAAGAGGGACCGTCAAACGTTGTTAAAGAGGGATCAAACAATGTTGATGAGGGACCCTCAAACGATGTTGACATGAGACCCTCAAACGATGTTGAAGGGGGACCCTCAAAAGATGTTGAAATGAGACCCTCAGACGATGTTGAAGAGTCAAACAATGTTGAAATGGGACCCTTAAATGAGGTTGAAGAGAGACCCTCAAGTGATGTTGAAGAGGGACCTTTGAACGAGGTTGAACAGGGACCTCCAAACGAAGTTGATACTGAAGGACCTTCAAACGAAGTTGATGTTGAAGAGGGACCTCCGAACGAGGTTGAACAGGTACCTCCAAACGATGTTGATATTGAAGGACCTTCGAACAAAGTCGATGTTGAAGAGGGACCTTTGAACGAGGTTGAACAGGTACCTCCAAACGATGTTGATATTGAAGGACCTTCGAACGAAGTCGATGTTGAAGAGGGACCTTTGAACGAGGTTGAACAGGTACCTCCAAACGAAGTTGATATTGAAGGATGTTCAAACCAACATCAAGAGGGACCTGGGAATGATATTGCAGAGGGACCTCCAAACGAAGTTGATATGGAAGGACCTTCAAACGAAGTTGATGTTGAAGAGGGACCTGGGAATGATATTGCAGAGGGACCTCCAAACGAAGTTGATATGGAAGGACCTTTGAACCAAGTTGATGTTGAAGAGGGACCTTTGAACGAGGTTGAACCTCCAGTTGATGAAGGTCCTTCAAACCAAGTTAATGTTGAAGAGGGACTTGTGAATGATATTGTAGAGGTACCTCCAAACGAAGTTGATATTGAAGGACCCTCAAACCAAGTTGATGCTGAAGAGGAACCTGAGAATGATATTGCTGAGGGACCAGATATGGGAGAAGTACCTGGGAATGATATGGAAGAGGGACCTGCTAATGATGTTGAAGGACTTGCAAATGAGGTTTCTGCAAATGGCGGTGAAGAGGTTGAAGTGGGAACAGCAGATCATGTTGAAGAGAGAACAGCAGATCATGTTGAAGAAGGAACTGCAAATGAGGTTGGAGATGTCGAAGGAGAGGTTGATTAATTGATTTCTCACAAACTCTCATGTTCCTTTTCGTCAATCGAGGAGAAAAAATCGCAAATGATGATGAAGGCACTGGGCAAATGGCCTGGGATCCTTGCATGCAAGACAAGCTTAGAGCAGGAGAAGCAAAAATGAGTCGTGAGCAGGGTGTGAGCTTGTGTTCTATGAAATGATTTTATGATTTTGATTTGGGATATGGAGTTGGGACTTTGGTTGGTATGGTCATTCAATCATTTTGCCCATGGACAATAAACCCGTGGGTTTTTGATCAAAGAAAGATAGGTGTTTTAATCAGGAAATTCAATTTTTGTATGTAAAGAGTAAAGTTGCATAGATTTTAATCATTTGTGTTAATAATAGGCAGACGGTCGGCTTAGAATTGTAAAATATCAGTCAGACTATTGTGACATTTTATCCGTTTTTCGCAGGAGAGAAATGTCTTCCAAAGGTGTGTTACCCAATGGTAGTTTAAAAATTATTAATCCGCAAAGAAAATCCAAGTTTTGGGTTTTCAGTTTATTGGTTTCTGTTTTTACTCTACCTCATCATTTTCATATATTTATCTAAAAGATTGTCTCATCATTTTTCATTTGGAACTAAATCCAACACAAGGCTAGTACAATCAAGTTTATAATAAGTTGAATTGTTATCTATATTTAAGAATAACATGAATTACAATAGCAAATTATGTTGTTTATTCATGAATTCTTAAATTCTAGTTCATAATTTTTTACACTTCAATTCTAATTCCAGAGAAATTTTTAAATATGACTGGAGGACCACGTGACAATGCTTATTGGACCTCCCTCTCAATTAAATTTCAACACATGAAATTTTATCACATAAATTATAAATTTATGTATTTTAATTTTTGTAAAATGACTTCAATAAATCTTTTAGAGTGTAGGGTTTAGGGTTTTAGGATTTAGGGTTTAGGGTGTAGGGTTTAGAAAAACAATAATAAATCTAAAATGATATTTGACAAAATAACTGAAATAATTTTCTGTCACAAAATCTCACGTGTTAAAACTTCATTAGTAGGAAAGACCACTACACACTGCCACGTGCTCTCCCATCACACTGAAAATTTATCGTAATTCCAAGTATGTAAACGCATAATGAGTTTAGAATTAGACGGTTTACAAAAGCGGAATGTCGTTTGTTAATGAAAGCAGAGCTTCTAAAAACGGGACGTCGTATTTGTTCGTCGTCACACACAGTAAGTAGAGTCATTTACTTTACTCTCTCACTGAAACGCCAGACTGCGCAGTCACTCAGTTAGCCTCACTCGAATCTTCTGCTGGCGACCTTTCTCGGTTCTTCTTCTTCTTCTGCCTCATCCATTCTCAGGTTCTCAATGGCGGCCGCGATCGCCTTCAACGCCGTCGGAGCTCCGGCCCGCCTCTCCCGTCAATTCTCTCACCCCAGCCGCCGTCCCTATCCGCTTCTCGCCGGACTCTGTCTCCGTCTGGCCGTCCCGGCGCGTTACTCGAGCTCAGTATCTTCATCCTCCGGCTCAGGTAAGCAGATCGTATTTTCGATTTCCTGTAGATTACGAAGTTAGTGACGAACTGAGTGAAATTAGTGGAATCAAATTGCAGGAATTAGGGCTCAGTCTGTGGCGGTGGAGCCACTGAGCGAAGCGACAGCTCCGAAAGTGGAGGCGCCTGTGGTTATTGTCACCGGTGCTTCTAGAGGAATCGGCAAGGCGGTTGCGCTCGCTCTCGGGAAATCTGGTTGTAAGGTCTCTTCATCATTATCATTGTCTTCATCGATTTTTCGATTGAGTAGTCAGAAAACTTAATGCTACATTTCACTGTTTACAGGTGCTTGTGAACTATGCAAGGTCATCTAAGGAAGCAGAACAAGTTTCCAAGGAGGTACTTGTTTTACAATGTAATCATAGAATGCTGCAAAGTCCTTATGATTTGAATGTATGAACATATATAGAGGCTACTCCAGACTTGAAATCTTTAGTCGAATTTTGTGTGTTTTTATGTAATACTGCATAAATATGGGGATTGTGTGAGCTCCGGTCAAGTTCTTTGATTTATATGCAGCGTCTAATATCACGCAAACAAGTTGGCGGCGAGTCGTAGAGGAGATACTGTGTGGTGAATAATTTGAACTTTTGTATGCTGTAGATTGAGGAATCTGGCGGTCAAGCGCTGACGTTTGGGGGTGATGTTTCAAAGGAAGAAGATGTAGCAGCTATGATTAAAACTGTAAAAAAATGTGCTCTTTTTGCTCATTCTTTTGGTTGTTATTGCAATACAACATTACTTCATTTTAGTCAGATGATTACAGGCGGTTGATGCGTGGGGAACAGTTGATGTCTTGGTTAATAATGCAGGTTAGAATCAAATCTACTTCTTATATGGTGTCTAATTACGTTCTTCATTGCTATTTTTAACTGACTCTTATGTTATTCTTTTCAGGAATAACACGGGATGGCTTGTTGATGAGAATGAAAAAATCCCAATGGCAGGAGGTTATTGATTTGAATCTTACTGGTGTATTTTTATGCACACAGGTATTTATATTGGGGAATCTTTTTATTCAATAATTGTAGTTTGGTAGCTCAAGACAATTATTTGATTAGTGGTTCATGCTATTTTGCAGGCTGCTGCCAAAGTAATGATGAAACAAAGAAAGGTAACTACAGTTGTTTCCTGTCCGTTTGCTTTCCATGTGAACATTTTATTTTGCTTCTCCATTATCTTAGGATATTCATCATATTGCAGGGAAGAATTATCAATATAGCATCTGTTGTCGGTCTTGTTGGCAATGTTGGACAAGCCAACTACAGTGCTGCAAAAGCAGGGGTGATTGGCTTCACGAAGAGTGTTGCAAAGGAATATTCAAGCAGGAACATCAATGTATGTACATCTGATTCAAGTTTTCAAATTTTTGAACTCTTTTCTTTGGGATATTATCCTGGCCATATCTTAGAGCCTTGTGCACTGCTGTGGCAAGAGTAAGGAATGCAATTAACACTGCATCACTCTTGACAATTGTTATGCTGTTCCAGTTTCAAGACGTTATTAGTATGAAAATAGTTTTCCACTCATACAAGATGGGCTGAAGCAACTATATAACTATATTCTTTTTTAGGTCAATGCTGTAGCTCCTGGATTTATTGCATCTGATATGACTGCCAAGCTTGGAGAAGACATAGAAAAGAAAATCCTTGGGTCTATCCCCTTAGGTGAGATCAAGGAGAAATATCGGATATCGAGAAAAGATCGACGTTTCAAAATACAGATATTTCCGATAAAATATCGATCCATTAGAAATTTTGACAAAAACGACGGAAACTATAAGAAATACATGAAAATTTGTATTGAAACTTTCTAAGGTTGTTTTATGCTATGTTATCGATCATATGTGAGAAGAAAATATTAATAAACTCAAATAGATATGAATTTATTGAAATGTTATATGAATTACTACGTGAATAGAGCTGATATTTATTGAAATATAATTTAATATATATAATTTATGTTTGAAACCTAAAAAGAGGCTAGACCATCACACCCTTTAACATTATTTGTACATAATATTTCACAAAAACAACTACATGAAGTTTTTAAAACCATATAGAAGACCGATGAGGTTCGAAATTTTTGAAAGGTAGGTTATTAGTTTTGAAAGGTAGGTTAGAAATTTTGAAAGGTGTAGGTTATTAGTTTTGAAAGGTAAATTAAAATTAGGTGTTGAAAATTAGTTTTTGAAAGGTAGGTTAGAAATTTTGTGGAAATTTCGGAAATATCTGGAAATTTCGACGAAAAAAAGGCAGAACTAGTTGGTGGCGAGTTATGGAAGCATCATTATCAAACCTCGTATAGTTACCATGCATCATTAATAAAGTACATGTTTTTATTGGTCAAGTGTGAACTTGTTACTTCATAGATTTCAATCTGCACTGAAATGAGATAATATCTCTTTACATTTGCCCCATTCAATGTCAGCCAACCCTTTCACTCTGTTGGTTGGCTCACTAGAAAGTAATTACAGTATCTGGTGTTTCATGGATTGTACTTCTGTTGCAGTCTGCTCTAAGATGATTGAATACAGATTTAATCTACTTTATCTTTACTTGTTCGCCTCAACAGAAATATTTGAGTGAAGAATAAATCATAAATTAGAGACAATGCTTATCCGGTTTGCAATACTTTCAGGGCGTTATGGTCAACCTGAAGAAGTTGCCGGACTGGTGGAATTCTTGGCTCTTAATCCTGCTGCCGGTTATATTACTGGACAAGTAAATGACTTTGAATATATTGTGCCATCTTTGGATAAAAGAAGTTGCAACTCTTTGTTTGAGTTGGCATCTATATCAAGTTTTGTTGATCTTTTGTAGGTGTTGACCATTGATGGAGGAATGGTGATGTGAAAGCCGAGGCCGGCACCCACAGAACTGAATGAAGTTTTATATTATAGTGAGTTTAGAGATAGAAGAGCTATTGTTTAAATTCCATATTTTTGCCAGTAACTTGATACAAAGTAGAAATGTTACTTTAGTGTTTCTTTTGGTTTTGACAAGGGCTGTTAATATTTTTTCTCAGATTAATTACGAACAGCGCAATTGAACAGAATTTAATAGATGTTATTTTTGTGTGACTAATAGGTTTAAAATTATATATATGCTTATTTCATGCCACTTGATATGCTACTACTAGTCTACAAGAAGAGAAATTTATTATGGAAAAGATCATTGCACATTTGTACTTGCATTAACATAGACCTAACTCTGTGTTAAGTTATATTATTTTGTAATATTAACATTTACATGTTCCTTGCGATCAAAGAGAACAGTACCAAGATACAAAATGAGCTACCAGGTGGTCTTGATGGCTCATCAGCTTGAGCCTCCTCCTTTTCTATTAATGGGATTGGGTAGTTGCATAAGGGACACAAATGATTAATCTCAAACCATTTGGAAAATGCAATTTCCATGAAAGAGATGCCGGCAGGGCATGCGAGTAATCATCAGCTCGTGCTCACTATCTTTTTCTTCTGCATCCTCAAAGTGATCAAGGCCCTCTATACAAATAACACACATTTCTCATCGAAAAGCATCTTCCAAACTATCAAGTCTCAATTTCTCCAGACATTCTGAATTGATCTTGGGTATCAACCTGAGAGCCACATCCGCCACGATACACTGAAGAGGCGGCCCGGCCGGGGACGTCGGCCACCTCGATCGCTAGGAATATTTTATCGATAATAGTCGGATGCTCAACTTCTGGGATCTCCATGTTGGTCAGAACCTCAGCCAATATCTCTCTATGATTTTGCCGTGCATATGATTCCAAGAAATCAGGTAGTTCAATCTGAAATGCTTCGTCCGCTACGATCAAAGAAGCAGCATCCCAAGTATCCAAAGTAATAGCTCCAGGATTATCACAAGGACGGCTTCCAGTAATCTTGTAGAGCAGTAATCTGATTATAGGCGCGTTGCTGGGGAGTACATAGGGATTATCCTCATCTCTTCTTTGAATTGCACGAGTATCAAAAAATTGTTGAATCTATGTTTCCTACTTATAGGCTCACAATTAGTAACTTGTAGTAGTTGCAAAGATATAAGGGGAAGACAGTAATTGTGAAGAACAATGCAAAACATATGTGGCAATGTCACATGAATTAAAACTATGTTTCCTACTTATAGGCTCACAATTATTCAGACTTACAATAGGATTCAAATCAAAGAAGGTAATCATAAACCTTTGCAAAAAAAACTCCAGGAATCCTAAATACACTAGAAGCTTTGGGTAAAGCCTTCAGAAGTAAAGGATTCAAAGCAGACAAGGTAAATCTTATATGTATATGATACCACAAAGGAAAAGCCACATTTTTTTTTTGTATTTAGAACACATAATTTGGCCGTCAAAAATGTTCTAGCAGTTTCATTCATTTATCTTAAACACCATTCAACCCCATCCGACTCAGAGGCGAATTAAGCTAGCAAGCAATACTTACAAGGATCTATACTCTGTGATAACCGGGAGAATTGAGAAGCTTGAAGGTAGAGAGACATATCGTCTGGATAATTTAGTCCTATGACGTTGGTGGGAAAACTGAGTCCTACTTTTCAAATCTAAAATAAAAATTAGTCCTATGACATATTGACATTGGTGGGAAAGCCTGTATCAACCAAGTTACAACAAATTTATGCTTAGTATTTTTCATTGTATGGAAGGGGGTTTGGTTTTTTGTACCCTGCTGCTGTATGTTCTCGTCAGTACTCTAATTAGCGTAGACATGTTTCGGAACCTTGAAGAGATCATTGTAAAGTTCTGCTACTCATAACATTGCATTTCTTTAGTTTCCACTGTACATTACAAAAGCATCCTACAAATACTCGTAACAAGGTAGTTCAACCTGCTGGAATAAACCATCAGAAAACAGCATAGTAAAGATCAGCTGAACGATTGCCACAGCTAACTACCATGAATAAAATGAGACAATACTTGTCACCTCCCACGCAAACAACTTTGTCCACTGAGGAAAACGAACATTACAATACTGGAGCAGCTGTTGAAACACCAAGTTCCCATGTTGATCAAATCCGTAACCCGCTAAAGCTTAAGTGGTGTAGCAAATCATGAGTGATATTCCATTGCAGGTATTAAAAACAGAAACATGAGACTTGAACAACTTTTTGCCGTTAAAAAGGCATTTAAACGGGACACAAGGCACTCGCCTACTCCGCCGGCCAACAAAATCTGGTTGCCAAAAAAGCCAACAAGCCCTTAAGTTCCTCTACATCATTTATAGGAAGTAACACCTATTCCAGACTCTCAAAAGAAATGGATATCTATATGCTGTCTCCTACTCCTAGCAACAAAAATTGGATTTGCCCTCCGTAACTCTGCCTCCCTTTTACAGTTTTACTATACAGATACACGATACAATGTTTCATTTGAGCCTAGTACCAGTTGAGAGACTTAATCCTCAAACATGCCCTCATCTGAAATTCCAGGAGATTCTGTCCCATTAACATGGGGCTGGGAGGTCATATCAACGGTTTCATTCAAGAAGCTGAAATCAAAGTCATCATCGTCATCATCATCTTCACCTATGTTTGTATTTTCCTCTTCATATTCTCTTGGTTTTATCCCCTTGGCTTCTCTTTGCATTCGCTGTTCGATGCATTCATCATATGACATTTCGTACCAAATGTTACTCTTTCCAACTATAGCTTTGTTGTGAGCATCTGTCAGCCGTTCTTGCTTGCTCTTCTCTGAGTTCTTTGGTTCTCCCCAATAGTCATACCGGTATAGAGCATTTTCTGGGTCATATTGATCCTTCCCAAAGTAGCTGTCTTCCATATACCTCCCTGGCTCTTCCAGCGGTAGACCAAGGGATTTACGGCTGTAGGTTAAAACCGTAGTTTTAGCACGCAGGTCCAGTTTATAAATAGAAAAAAGAAAATATATTCAAGTTCAATAGAGGTCCAGTATGGATAACACTCATCTACAACGGGGACAGACAAGAACTGATAGACCTAAATAATGGTAGAACAATGGAAGTAAAACATAGAGAATAGTATATAGCAATAAAACATATATAGCTTCTTGCAATACCAGCTTATATCTCTGATCAAAGCTTCTCTTTCCTCCAATGATCGACGCCAGTGTAAAAAGTCATACTCGTCCATCTCAATATTGCGCCTCATTTTGGTAACTTTGTATTCCTCTCCTCTCTCTTCTGTTTCCCTTCTTAGTGTGTTACGTAGCTGCAGGAGAAAGGAAACAAAAGGGAAATATTGATATTGGAGCTAAAATTATTTTTATTCATCAGGCAGGTGACAATGTTACAATATTTTTATCAACTGCAACGTTACCAAAAAAAAGAAAAAACTCATCTAGTTTTCCATTTTAATATCATTGCCGGTAATGAGAAACTGAAGGATCTGTTTACTAACCAGACTGAAGTTTTCATATAGTCTTGGATCAAATGACAGCATATGAGCATATTGATAAAACATGTGTTTTAGGTAGAAAGAGGTGAAATATGAAGTGAAACTGCACGACAACAAGATGGATTAAGGCCAATATCATACTACCAGTTTGGATAATCCAGATAAAGTAAAGCTGATCTGTTTAACAATCAGAGTTTGCAGGTCAGACTCAGTTATCCGTACTCTTATGGAGTTTTTTTTTTGTTTTTTGTTTTTTATTTAATTAGACATTTGACACTGTCAAGTTTTAGCCTAGATCAATCAATTGAAATTTTGCTTGACCTAATTTTCTAACATGAATCATCAATAGAGATGCAATGTCCAATCTTGACATGAACCAACATAGAACAACAGTGCAAACAAAGACTGAAAACCACAAAAGTGATTAAAAGACGTATCGACTCTAGATATATTTAAGCAGCTGACCTGACGCTCAGCAAAGGCGGCCTCCAGGTCAAGTTCTTTAACGCTAGTTTTCTGCAGACAAATATGACAACAGAAAGTGAGTGCCACCTCATAGGTCTGCATACAATATCCAAAAGAGAAGTACTCACCAGAATCACTTTTGGTACCAAGGTTTTCTTATAATAAGCTTTTGTATATTCAATACTATTTTCTTCATTTAAATCTTCAGTATCAGTTAACTCTGATAGCTTTTTGTCTTTGTATTTCCCAGGATTAGCTTCCACATCATCCAAAATCATCTGTTCAGCAACATGTATCTGCCACAACTGCATAACAGAAACAAGGCAAGTCAGAATCACAGTGGTCACAGACAAGTGAAATTACAGTCATAACAGAAACCAACTATACTTCACAACACAACAATGTACCTTATCAACATATGGATGATCTGACAATAAAGGTTCCTCTACAGGTTTATCTTTTGGGTCCTTCCTGGGCACAGGAGGTCTTCCACAATCACGCTGAGAAGTGAAACAGGGAACATAAAAAAAAGAACTAGAAGACAGCAAATGCTAAATGCTTATGGTACGATATGTCAACTAAATTCTTAGATAGTAAGAGCCCCATTTATTTTAAAAGAGTACTAAAAGCTAAATGCTTTCACAGAGTACAAAACTGTAGAGAAATGACTGAAAGCTAGGAAACTAAATAAAGGTAAGAATTAACCTGAACTCTTTATACAGAACTACAACCAACTCACTCCAACCCCACCCGCTCCCAGTTTCAATAAAGAACTAATGATTGACATACCAGGGAAAAAGGTAGAAACAATGAAATATAAAAGATGGAGAAGCACATACCCGTAGTTCATCTGGATTAGTATCTTCATCATGATGAAATACTGGTGGAAAGTCAAATCTGTTAAAGCTGGAAGTGTGGAAGCAATTTGAAATTGACAAGAAACCAATTTAATCAGAATATTATCCCAGGAATTCCCTAAAACAGAAATGAATGGGTGGTAAGAAACTAGGAATACATACATAAGGTGGTCTATATTCGGATAGACAAAACGCAATTCAATTGGAAACCGAAAGCGATAAGGATCTCGTTTAGCCTGCACAAGAAAAATTTAGTAAGAGAATAGCGATAAGGATCAATAGTAAGTTACGATTCATAGGAATGCAAAGTGAATAAAGCAAAAGAGAGAAAGAAAGAAATTGGAGGGCAGCACTTACCAGAACTTCAACCATGACACGCATACCAACTTTTATGTGATGACGGATCCAGTACCAGTCATTATTTTTTATTGGAACCCACCTGAAAGCATTAATACTCATCAACCAATTTTGCAGTAAAAGAGGCCAGCTTTCAACTTCTGTACACTTAACAAGAAGTCCTTATCTTTTCAACTCTAGAATAGTTAAACCATGGAAGTACTAATATAGTAGTCTACTATCACAAATCAGTCCCTTGAGAAATAAAGATACAGCTTCCGGCAATGTATATAAATTTAACGTAACAAAAACTTCAGTAAAAGTAAATAAGACAAGCATAGCGTATGATTCTAACCCATCATAAACACCTCCAATGTCCACAAATGCTCCTTGATACAGATGTATAGATGTCACCTTTCCTTCACAAATCTGCATCACACATATTCCACTGTAACATCAGCTACTCCAATTCTTGCCTCGAGAACCACATCATTTACAGTTCTTAATTCACCATACAGCATAGTAATGCATTATGTCCTGAATAAAGCATAACTATACTCTATGGATACTAATTGACTGTCTAAGCAATCAGCATTCTTTATGTTCAAAATTCTACTTCCAGAAACACACTGAATAATTTAAAGTAGATAAACATTAAGACTTACTTGTCCGGGGTAATAAAACGGGAGTTCATACTGCAATAGAAAATGAAGACCAATGTCAACACACTTTTAAGGCATTCAAATCGCAAACACTACAAAAAAAAAAAAAAGAATCAGAATCCATCATACCATGCCCTCTTTGTAGTCCTTGCCTCTCTTCCTCCTCCCCGGATGGTAATCCTGGTCATACTACATTCACAACAACAACAAAAATGACATTACAAAACTCCACCTTAAATCCTTAAAACAAGTAAACAACAACAAGAAGACAATGTTCCTCATCACAAACCTTATAAGATTCCTCCTCCAACCGGTCCTTATTCGCCGCGGCCCACTCCCTATACTGCTTCAAAAACACCTTATACCTATCCAAACACACCTCATCTAACTCCACTCTATTCCCCAAACTCTCCAAATCTTCAAACTTGACTCTCACCGCCTGTAGCTTATGGCCCCCTCTTATATACTCCAGCTCCTCCCTATCCACCTCCCAATCCCTCGGCGGCCAATCCCTCGGCGCCACCTGTCTGACCACCAGCGGCCCGGCCCACTTCGTCTCCAGCTTCTCCGGAATATTCCCTTTTATCTCGAACTGCTTCTTGTAGTAGTCGTCCTCCGACAAACCCATCTCCTCCATCTTCTTTTTCCGGTAACTTGGCCGGAGCATTTTAAAGGCTTCGATGGCTTCCGGTGACTGGAGCGCGACTTCTTCGCCTTCGTTGAGAGATTTACGGGCGAAGTTGGCCTCGGGAGTGAGGATTTCCTCCCATGGGGCCCAGCCGCGTTCGACCCAGTTGCGCTTGCGTGCCTCGTCCTCGGTTTCTTTGTCTTTGGGGCCGAAGTTCTGGAGGAAGGTCTCGTCGACGGGGAACTCGTCGGAGCTGAAGGCCTTTGGTTTGAAGCGGGGAGTGGTGGTGGTGGGCCGTTTGGGTTGAGGAGGGTTTAGGGTTTTAGGGAAGGTGAAGAGGAACTGGTGAGGGGTTTGGAGGAGTTGCATAACTGTGAGACAGTGAGTGAGAGAGTGAAACTGTGGATAAACTAGTTGTTTCTGTTTTGTTTCTTAGGTTCGGATCTGCTGTGGTCGATAAGTAAAGCATTGACTCGGAATTGAACTGGAATTGATTTCAAAAATGTAAATCAACGGACGGATTTCAGGGTTTAAATTGTCAACAAGGCTAAACTAATAATAGAGTATCAACCCTACTACATATCTGCAGCAAACAAACTATCAACAGCTGACTAAACTAAGCAGAGAGTTGATTGGATTAAATTCCAAGTCTGATTGAAATCTCAAGAGTAGAATTTGAAATCCTTGGCTTCAAGTATGATATTCCTCAATGCACCAATAGGAGCTAAAACCATCAGCAACACTCCAACCATAATGCACAACTGTAACACAAGAAAAACAGAATAAATAATTACTATTTCTGGAGGAAACATAATAGACAAAAGTACATTTTATTTTCACTTCTTACCCAATTTGCAAACCAGGATAAGCTGAACTTCTTCGGTTTGTAGACGAGTAGCCACATGATGCAAGGAAGCTACAAGAAATTTTCAGGAAAATTAAGTTTTAGAAGAAAAGAAAAATATTAAAATCAATTGATGCAGGTGATCAGTTACTTACAAAGTATGTTGTAGGAGCAAAAGCAAATCCTCCAAAGAAACTGAGAAGCCCCCCGAAGAAAGGGAACGTGACCCCGATGAATAAGGTCAGTGCTGCATTCACCAAATACAATTATATGAATCAGATCATACCTAGTACATTCAGTTAACTAAAAAATTAAGATCTACCAAGTAGGAGAGATGGGGAAGAAAATGATTATTACCAACAAATATATTTCGTGATATAAAGCGAAGAGAAAAAGATGGTTTGAAATTCATCTGTTTCACTAGTGAGGCTTCTATTATGTCGAACACTGGCATTGCAAAGACCTACATAAGCAAGAAGATGAACAGCATGAATAGTTGAATACTTAATCAACTATCTATGCAGTAAATAAGTAGATATTGAGGTAGGACTTCACCTGATAACTTCCAATCACATGAATAACAACAAAGGCATTTGCAATGACAATAAGCCACTTAGGTTTCTCCAATGATATGAGGATGTTGTCCTGAACACTGTTTCCGAACACCCAATAGCCGATAAGAGCAACTGGGAAATAGCACAAAGCCACCACCAGATATGCAAACATGACACCTTTCCACATTGATTTTTTGGAGGGCTTGTCAGGTGTAGAAGGAATGGTTGCTTGAATCTCCAAAACCACATTGTGACCAGCAAAAGCAAAAGCTACATCTCCCAAAGCACTAAAGAAGTTGAACACATTTCCTGTGGTGGTTGAATCCCTGGGGCCATACTGAACTGCTGCTTGAACCCCTTTGTGAAGTGAAGCTGCCCAAGCAACTGTAGAGTAGCTGTGGAATAAAGGAACAAGTGATGTAAAACCATATATACTCCAGCAAATTAAAAAAGTTGGAACTGATATGAACTTCTGATATTCTACATCCGATTTGAAAGAAAACTCTGCTATATGTAAGTCATAGACTTATTCACAAGAGGTGCCAAGATTAACTAAAGGCTTTTTGTAGATTAACTAAAGGCTTTTTGCCAAGATTTTGCAACAAGCCGTTCAATTTCAAGGGTTCGCTTGACAATGTCACAACTCACAAGTACTACCTAAGTACCTTATAGATGAAAGTGTTTTTCACATTTATTGAAGCACTTGTATTTCTTGGAGAAGCAGCTAATGGTTAATTCCACTAGAAATCACTACCTATCATTATAGGAAGATATTTATGTATGTAATATGTGTTTGATCTGTTTTAGGAAGATGCATAAGAATTTGATTGTCGATAATTCTAACAAAATTTACTGAATGAAAAGGAAAATATACACCTTAAGGACATGACAGCTGCAGCAAGAGAAATTCCAGCAATGGAATTGAAGCTAGGGAGGTGAGAGATAACAAAGTGAACTGCAGCAAAGATCATGATGAAGTAGGTGGTTTTGATTGGTTTTCCAGGCGCCAAAGTATCATGGATCTTCTGCAGTGATTTACCACCAGTGATCATATAGACGATGCACACACCAAATTGCACCATTAGTTGTTGGGGTACCACAATCCAAAGCCCCAGCTTCTCTCCAAAGGCATGTTGACCCAACTCATGGTACCTATCAAACCTCTTCCCCGGTACCGACTCATGCATCTCTACCATCTGCCACAAGGTGTATAGGGTGATAATCCATGAAAGAACCATCACAGTGATTCCAGGTCCCCTAAAGCACAAAACACAATTCAGTTAATGGCTCCAAAATCATACTATCATCGTGTTGATGATGAAAAAAATGACATGGCATATTGATGAACATGCTCAAATTACATAGCTCAATGAATCTTAAGCTCTTAAACCACAATTATCACAGAAAAACAGTATCACCACATACTAAACTTAAACCCCAAGCATTGGAGGCATGCATAAATCTTTGTCGATTTTGATTTGATTATTTTTCTCATATAATACCAAAAGCAAAGTCTCTGGAAAAGGCCTTTGACACAATCTCAGTACAAGTACATACTAAATCTTAAAAGACTAATTAAGTATCATGTTCATGTAAAAAAACACAAAAACAAGCCACTATTTCGACCTTAAAAAACTCGAAAACTCTTAGTCCTACAACCAAAACAGAAAAGAAAAGCTGAAGACATGAAATTGAAGCCGGGCCTTACCATCCAAGGTGAGACATGGCAAAGGGAAGACCAAGCACACCAGCACCAACCATGGCGGTGACATTGTGGAAGGCAGAGTACCACCAGGTTGCATTCCTATTACTTGTGATGGGAAGCCAGTCATTCAGATCCTTTTCCTTCTGATCTCTACCTTTTGCTTCAATATCCTTTTCCATCTCTCCTTTCAGTCAGTAAAAAAATAAGAGTTTCTAGGCACATGACAAGTTCGTCTGTTTTGATTATATATAAGAACACAGACAGTGCTAGGTAAGTAGGAGAAGTACGTAGAACTCTATAGGACTATGAGTTTGTTTCCTTGTTGAACTGAAATCGTTACGCTTCTGAGGGTAGATTGAGTACATGAAATCGTAGTGAACTGAAAGTCTGCGGTATATGTGCAGGAACTAATTATTAGCCGTTTGATCTTTCAAAGTTTTTGACAGTTCTGATTTACCCTTTTTGGATAATATAACTCATAGAATCGTTGTAGGATTGAAATTTCTTACTAGAATCTATATCCAAAATGGATAAAAGATTCTTCTAATGAGGAATCAGATGGTTCACAACTGAACGCAATCCACCCTCAGAAGCCTATGATTTCAATTGAAGAAGGAAACCATAAATCAAAGTCTTTAACTTTTCACCTAACGCTTTTATGTTTTTACTTGAACCCCTTTTCAATAAAATAAAATAAAAATTACTTGAACTTATACAACACTACGTTGTTATTTTGGCAATGATCTTACTACGAGGCTCTAGCTCAAGAGAGAGGAGTGGATGCAATACTGAAGTTGGGGAAGAGATAACCTGTTTAGAAGAATGAGATATGCATGAGTTGAGTGCTTGTTGTGAAGTGTGACTCCAACGGAGTCCACAACTAGCCGTGAAACTTTGTTAATCACACAAGGTTTGCTTTGGCAGATCTCAAGCACTAGGTGCAAGTGTACAATGGAGAGATGTCTCTCAAGCACTTTATATCACACCTGTGTCTATGTCTCTCTAGAGCAAGAAAAAGAACACGCTGGATTAAAATTAGCACCTAAGCTAGTTATACCTGTTGAAACAATTGTCAATGGCTACGTACCTACAAAGTATAACAGATGCATCAACTATACAATGATTTCGATGCAGTTAACAATTGCATTCTTAGAAAGAAACTAACTAACTATAGCCTAGATCAACATTCTATTACAAAGGAGGAGGCCCCCAGAACCAATTCTGCGTTGTTGCTTCAGTGTTTCCAAGAGAAAATCTTCATTGTTTTTAAGCTCGAGATACTTTTCCATGTCAAAGTGTGAAGGATTTGACCCGCCCGGGTGTGATCTGCGTTTGTGATTACCAGATTCTCCAATTTTACTGGGTGCATTTTCCAAAATGTTAAATGGCAGGGAATCTATTATTCCGGGGCTCGAACTCCCACGGCTGCTAGCAGACTGACTATGGTCGCGTGCATTGGTCACTTCCTGTACATTGAATTTCAAAGAAATTTGAGGATGATATTACAAGATATAACAATGAAACAAGATCAAAATCCGTAATGGGGACGCTTAAGTTCCAAATCTTACCTGAGAAGCACTCCATGAAAAAGATTTTGGAGTCATCGGTGTTTCAGCCTTATTCCTGAACCCCATGGGAGTACCATCATTACTAGTCTCCCACTGCAACCAAGGCAGTGCAACGCCGTCCATGACAACAGGAGGAGGAGGAGTTGACAAGGCTGGACTCTGGAAAGTTTCACCCTTCATTATTCCTCCTAAGCTCGAACTTGTATCACTCCTTTCACCATCAAGTGATGATATATCTGTGTCTTCAAGACTTGAAATGAAGTCCTCAATATATCTTTCTGCTTCCTCAGTCAGTCGCTTAGACACCCTACCTTTGTCATTGCTCCTCTGCCAAGAGAAATACAAAGGTTACCATTCGAAGTGTTACAACTTTCATACCAATCCCTCAGATAGATGCATTTAAAAAATAATAACAATACTAAACAATGAAAAGCGAACTTAAAATGATAAATTTTGCAGATTATCAGATTGAACGCGTACCCTTCTAGTTCGCGATGGTCTGTCCGGACTGACAATTTTCTTTGGCTCAGGAAGCAATTCTTTTACGATCTTTGAGAGTTCCCTACTGTGTTGTTCCTCCAGCACTATTTCGGCTAATAAGTCATGTTTACGCTTTTCTGACTGTCAATATCAAAAAGAAGAATGATCTATTAGTAGCTAGAACTTCATTAAAATTGCACATCAGAATGCAAAGTAGTTGCACAGGACATCCAAACTAGAAATATGAAAGTAAACAAGCCACTCTCAGTTTACAGGCCTTTATGGCATAGTCACCAAATAACCTGACATCAAAGGCCACATACTCTATACTCAACAGAACTCGCGTTTACACATAGGCCAACTGGTGGACATTGTGTAACAGGCTGAAAAGCACTCAAACAGTCATAAGCTGACTACTGCTTGAGAAGAAGGACGTTTCAAAGGATGCATTCATTTCAGAACAATACAAAACATACACAATAAAAAATTGTAACCTGAGAATCTAATTATAAAATTTTGTACCTGTTCCAATTTGGAAGAATAATTCTTCCTGATCGAAGAAACAGCCTGAATTACATTTGAACCGTTAGAGTGCAAGGAATCACCAGGTGCTGGATCAGCTGATTTTAGTGTGCCATTTTCCTGAATAAGTTAAAAGGAAATGAGCATTAAAATAAAAATAAAGGACTATCGAAACCCTACAAGCGTATGACTGAGTACGTATTGGTTAAATTCCCAAATAACACTATGAGCAGACCTGTTTAAGTTCAGTCCTAATCTCTTCCACGACATGTCTAAGTTCTTTCCGCATTTCTTCATATAATCCACTTTTCATATCATTACCAGCAGGATGCACCGCCTGAAAGTTAACAAGATAACAATAAGAAAACTGAGATAAAGGAATTAAATAGGTGGTCCTAATTTCATTAAATGTTCTACAAAATCCGCACACCTTATTCTCTGAATATACAGCTCGTATAGTCTTCTCAGCCCCATTTTTATAGATATAAGCATCCTTCCCCTCATCATCAGTTAGGACAGAAGACTGGCTCTGGAAAACATACTTATAGTTAAGGTCTTTGAATTTTAAGAATAAAAGCCAACTCAACCGCCAGATATGGTCTGTCTAAAGAGAGCTTCTTTTCTACCAATTTTCAGCTAAATGCTGCCCCAATCAAAGGCAAATAGCAAAAATTCAAACAACGTAGACCAAATAAATAGAGAAACACTTACAGAGTAACCATCATGGCACTTCAAATCTTTCTGGCTAAGCGACCTTCTCAATCCTGGCCTATAATTTGAGTCCAGTGACTTACGGGACAATGGCGTCTGGTTGTTTCCACCAGTGAAGTTCCTCGACTTAGCAGTGCTACGATTATGAGTATGATATAGATCACTCTGTCATTTAAAACATAAGTGCAGCCACAAATAAATGAGTTCAAGAATGTTTACAAACAATCTAACATCTACATTCAGGATAGTAATAGTCTTCAGTCCCGATCCATAACATACACAATGTGACTAAATATTCTTTCTCTTACCCATGCAAATTCTCCTTCAAAAGTTTAAATGATTTTGTAATGCAAATTTGTTATCTAATTAAGCACAGAATGCAATAGTAAACTAACTACTCTCTAATGCTATCATACATTTCAAAATTCTAAACGAAATTAAACAAGAAAGCCACCTCATTCTCACCTCAGAATCGCTCATCTGATACCGAGAAACAGAAACCGATCGCCTTTGCCTCATATTTCCCTTACTTTCCGAAACTACCCTCCCTCCTAGTTCAGGTTTACCAGCACGGCCCCTCGTATCACCACCACCACCGCCGCCTCCGTCGCCCACTCTCGGACCGTGCCTTGACACCGACCTACCACGCCTCTGCGACGCGCCAGGGGTAGTTTCGGAACTCCGCAGCGCCGAGCGTCCTCCTCTCTCATCTGAGCCGGAATCAAACAGCTCAATCGCCAAGTCGTCAAGGCTAATCTCCGGGAAGCCGGAGCCTCTGACCGTGTTGACGAACTTCCTCCGAGGAGTCGGATTGACCTCCAACTCCTCCTCCCCCGGCGGCTCCGGCAGCCGGCGCGAGAAGCAGCTGAGGCTCCGCGAGCGGCGGTGAGAGCGGTTCGCCGAAGCCGAGTCCTCCGTCGGAGAAGCCGAGCTCCCGATCGGCGTACGCTTCGTCGTCGATTTGAACGCCGAGGTCGCCATTCGCGAATTTCAAGACTAACAGACTTTGACGAATGACGAACGAATCAAACCTAACAAATATAAAATAATGAGAGAGATGAAAGGCGAATTTGAGACGACGGTGAAAGCTAGGGTTTTGGGGGCCGGCGATTGGAGTAATCTGATCGGCCGGAGGTAGGTGAGAGAAGAGTGAGAGAGGTTTTAAGGGGAGAGATTTTGTTGGCGGATGAATCGAAAATTAAGGAAGAAATTTGAATGAGGGGAGCGAGCTGTTACTGTCTGTGTGTGTATTAAGTTATTGCCGGTTATGTGAGGCACGTGGATTTTGGGCCGGGTTTTCTTTGACCCGGTTTTTCGAAAAAGGAAATTTATTAATTTCTGTTATTTTAACGGATTTGTTGCCTCTTTTGGAACTTTGTGTGCCGCGTGAACTAGTCAAGTTTTGGAGAGGATCAAGCAAGTAAAATTGCAAGAAGAAAAAGGCAACAGGAACGTACAAATCACTTTGAGATTTAGGGTATGCCAAATGTTAGATACATTTCCGTGATTGTTTTTGGAGACTATATTTTGTCTTTTGATTGTTTTTGTGATTTTCGAACTTTGTATTTCTTGATCTCGACTCTCTTATCTAAACGGTTATCTAAATTGTGATTGATTATATCGTCCTTTTTTTTCAAACAGTCAAATCCGAAATTGAATGTCTTAGTAATTATATTTTAGACAACAGCATTAATTTTTACTATATAACTGATTCTAATAAATGGGTAAAATTAGGCCAGCTTATCATGAATTTCCTACAACCTCCAAAACGGAAAGGATTCACACAAATTTCTCATAAAATTAAGGTCATGACACTAGTCTAATTGTGTAGCAGGCCATACTTAAGCCAAGTGTTGCAACTGTACTACACATGACCAGTGTTAAGTTTTGCATTACATGAGTGATTCTTGTTTTCCAACTAAAATTACCTGCTTAAAGCTGTGAAGAAAACCAAGGTTACAGAGATGCCTCTCTGGCCAGAATACCTCTCGTTCTTTCCTTCTCCAATTTCAAGTAAACCTTCTTCTACACATTACCATAACGTAAACGGAAAGGCCACCAACTAATAAGAGCTCCTATATTTCATTGGATAAAACTGAAATTGTCAAAACTTGAATCTCCACACTTCTCTACTTCTGAAAATGTCCGACCTACCTCTCTAATACAAAAGTATTTAAGCAATTACCAGGATCATAAGCATATATATGCTTTTACGTACCTGTTGTCACGCTCAAAGTCAGTAGATACCACATCATCTTCAGTATAACCCAAGATTCCATTCTTGTTTCCCTCAGACTCTGATCTTCCCTATACACCATCACAAATTCAATAATACCACCAAATCAACATCTCTACCCTTACTTGATCGCAGCTTTTATTTCGTTATACGTAGCCGGCTTTTCTAGCCTCACCGTTAGGCCAGTCTACCACTGAAACATCAAGATCAGAAGGAACACGGAATGACATTCCAGTCAATCTACCATCTAGCTCAGGTAAAACTTTACCAACAGACTGCACAAGCCACAGTACATAGTTAGTTCGAGACATTACAAAACTAAGGTGACAAAACACATTATAAATCAAACTTGTGGTGGTGGGGGTGATGCACAGTGCTACGTACTGATGCGGTCAGTAATAAAGTTCATAATGCTTCACTGGTATAGTCCAAATCCTCGCTCATTTCCCCCCAACTTTGGCCGAAACAATCCCAAAACCAATACAAATCTTCAGGTGAAATGGGGAGAAAAGTGTGTATGAAAGCTACCAAGGGAAATTACTAGAAATTCTTTTGGCGATGGCAATGACATTGTGAATCAACCACAAACATGTTTTGTGATTTTCAGTCTAAGATCGATTTTCACATAATTCTAAAGGAGACCAGGATTTAAACCTTAGCTGCGTCGGTAGTAGTGGGAATGATGTTGATATAAGCAGCTCTTCCAATTCTCCAATATTTAACACATGGTACGGACATATTAGGTCTCCAATCATCAGGACAAGTTCCATCAACAGCTCTCTGGGTAGCTGCATCATGAAAAATTAAGACAGCAAACTGAACATAGGTAATGTGGCCGAAAAGGTAGAAAATGTGCCCAAAAAGATCTTCGAAAGCATTCGTCCCCTGCGGGTTTTCATTTCCTCTGGAACATTGAATTGTTCGATTTCCTCAAACCAAACAAGGCCTAAAAGAATTGAAAAACGAACAACAAAAAAGAACCCTACCAGTAATGTCATCATACCCTCGACGATACCAAATCTATCGTGAATGACCTGAAATTAAAAATCCTCATGAGTATTAGACTATTAGCAACAGACATCAAATTGTACTATGATCAAATGAGCAGAGAATTATGAACCTTTGCGAGAGGGGCAAGGCAGTTGGTGGTGCAACTAGCACCGGAAATAACATTGAACTCTGATCTGTATTCTTTCTCATTGACACCCACAACAAACGGAGGAGCACCTTCACAAACATCAGTGACAATAACCTTCTTCTAACTTTGGTAAGGCAATCATTTCATGACCGGAATCCCTGTCCATGCTTCCCCCGAAACAAAGAGAGTATAACGAAGCTAGCAAACTAATTTCTACCATACATCTTCTAACTTTAAAAAAGAAAAATAAGGCTCATCATAAAGGCCTAAGAAATTACACTAAACTAAATGCCTGCTAAACAGAACAAATTTTGGCACTGATATGAAATAAAGCAACCAAACTGCATCAAAACATGACAGTTTATTAAGCAGAGCAGCCAACCTTCAAATGGCCCTGAGCAAATGCGACTTCAAGCGTTACCGGAGGCATCCACTATGTATTCTGCCCCAGGGCCGCACCAAGGGATCTCTTCTTCTCGGCTAAAACGTTTTACAATCTTTTCATTTGAAAATGGAATATCACATTACAATGAGACTGTTATCATACCTGATAGCAAAAATGGTGACTTCCTTGTCACCAAAGTAACCGTGGTTTGCACTCTTAAGCTTCACTTCGCAATTCTTCCATTGGCCATGAACAGTGTCGTGCTTGAACATGTAGACCTGCTCCACAAGATAATCCGACTCCATAAACTTTCGATCAACTATATTTTCACGATTTCGGACCAAAATGACACTATATTTTCATGATCATTGACAAACGTAAATAATCGCAGATTGGTAGCTGCATTTGCTACCATTATCTTCTTCACTACCCCAAACTGGTTTAAGAGTTCGGTTGAAAAATGAAATATGAAGTACTATGAACCAACATACATAGAAAGAAAAATACCATGTAGTCCGCCGTGACGTAGGGATCATTGATGCAAACAAGTTCAATATCGTCTCTCTGCAACCAATCTTCCGATTCTTCCAAACCCTAAACACGGCTCCTTCATTTGAACATTTTAAAGGAAGAACTAACTACTTATACCATAAGAACTAGAAGAGAAACTCGTAGTTAATAAAATAGTACCGTAAATTCTGAGTTTGATTTTCCCTGAATCCCTGATAATTCAGTTTAAGATCAAATCAGGACTCGTGTACAACGAAATTCAAACAGGAAAACCAGCAAGAACATGATTAAATTTCAACATTACCCATGAAGATGCACAAGATTGAACAGAGTTTCAGAGCTTTGCAGTGTGAGTGCAGTACGTAGGCAAGTACAGAGATGCTATTGCTAAAAGGATGCATATAAGGGTTTGATGTGTGAAAGAGAGAGGGAGATCGAAATGGGAGGCCGGAAGGACCGGTGGCTGTGACATGAGCCATGGCCGAGAAACTTCGTGCTGCTCTGCGTGGATTTACCACGAGATCCGGTCATAGTGGGAAAATGGATCTGGTGCGAGGAAGATTTTTAGGTTTTGGGTTCCAAATAGGATGCATATAATTTGCCCAAAATGAGCTACGTGTTCAAGGAAGGTTAACTCCGTAACTTCCGTGGTGTGTCTTGTCCTAATAAGACTTGTAGTCTAGATACTCTATTAGATAGGGAATCCCTGTTCGCCAGGGATACTTGATGTAATGCCTATATAAAGGCCTCCTTATCAATGAATAAACACAGAGAGATTTATCAATCTATTTCTCCTACAACACGTTATCAGCACATTGCTCTAGCCTCCCGTCTAATAAGCCCTAGAAACCCTAATTCCGATTTTTTTTCGAAACCCTAACCTACCGTCGGCCGCCGATTCTTCCCTTCGGCACCGTCGGCCTCTTCTCAGCAGCATCTGCGCTGCTCGCCTGCCGCTTTGTACCTTCGCGTACTACTTCTCCTCTGCCTCTAGGAAGACAACCCGCTCGCCAGCAGCTCTCCCTTGCGTGCTACTTTTTGCACGCATCCACCAGAAGATCAAAATTGCTCGCAAGCCAAGCAAGCGATCCGCGAACCCTTATTCGTGGTTGAGAAGAAATCAAGAAAAATCGAAGAAAACAAGCTTCCCCAAGAGTCAAGTTTCGTTTGATCAAGCTTCTCTTGAAGAGGTAAATATTTTTATAAACGTTCCCGCTTATGAAAATTTCAATAGTTGGGTTTTGTTTTCTTCCGGGACCTTTCCGTGTCCCTGCTTCTTCATCCCGATTCTATCGCTTCTCGGGACGGCATACGGGGATTTAGTCACCCCGGTGCCAACGTTTATTAGGGGTAACTGTGATGTTACCGGCCACCGTTATGCTTGTGACTGTGATGTCACTGTGAACCATAACGTATTATTCTTTTTTGGAAAGAAAACAAAGGGAAGATATCGATTGTGACTTGAAGTCACGTTAAGCATCGATTTATGTGACCATGATATATCTTGGCACTGTTCTAAAAGAACAATCAAACTTGATTAGTATTCAAACATACTAACGTCTCCCTGTTTGTGTTCTGTAGATGGCTGACACTCAGCGTCCAGAATTTGACATCTTGGATGTCCAAGGCAAGGAATACAAGAGGTGGGTCTCAGATGTTGAGAACACTTTCATTGGTAAAAGATTTACTGCCACCATCAACCCTCCTGAGGATGAAAGCTTACACGCTTCTCCTGAACAGAAAGCACAAGCCCTGATGTTTCTCAGGCGCCATATCCATCCAACGCTCAAGAAGCAATACCTGAGGAAAACTGATCCCAAAGAGCTATGGGATATCCTCAAGGACCGCTTCGACAATGTGCATGACGCACAACTCCCAGACCTCATGTCTGATTGGGAGCAAATCCGCTTACTGGATTTTGATTCCGTCCAGGAATATCATCAGACTATGCTAAACTTGCAATCTGATTTGAGCTTTTGTGGGGTCGAAAAGACCGATGATGATATGATGGAGAAGACTTTCACAACGTTCCCAGAATCTGCGTCCATGTTGTCGCATCAGTACCGCGATCTCCGCGAGAAAGGCACTATCAAAACCTTCAGCGATTTGATGAATGTGCTTCAGAGAAAGGAGAGGTACCATGAGTTGATTCTTACCACCAATAAGAGGCCTCGAGGACCGAAATTCATTGCGGAATCTCATCAAGCCCGTGGTAAAGCTTTTAAGCAGAAGCATCAACCTCATGAACGTCAAGCACCGCCACCACGTACGCCAAGAGCAATACGTGGCGGACGAGGAGGGAGAAGAGGCGTCGGCCGTGGCCGACCGCTTTCTTGGACAAGGGATGATGGCAGAGCCGCCGCTCCCAGAGGGAGGAACAGTTTTGGTTCCGGTCCCAGGCGTGGTGGCCATCCGCCGAACAATGCTTCGGCTCCTTGCTTCAAATGTGGTTCTACGAATCATCTCCAACGCGATTGCATAGCAAGCAGAGATATTCAAGCCGCTTACAAGAAACACAAACAATACATAGAACAAGAAGCACACTATGTAGGAGACTTTGAGGAAGAAGTATACGATGAGGAAAATACGAACTTCGCCATCGATGACTTCCAACCTACCAAGAAACGTAGGACTCAGGAGTATGATACTCCAGACTATGAATAAGTATTTGACTTAGGTCATGAGATACGTGTTCAAGTTTGATTTTGATTGATATTTTGACAGAATAGTCAATAAATCACGACTTTGTTCGATAAGTCGTTCTATTTAGAACAACCTTGATGTATTTTTGAGTTGTCATCAATAAAATCTATCTTATTCTACGAATGATTTAAGATTTTTACATCCCTGAAAGCAAAATTGGTTCAATGCGTCCAATTCTCAATGGCATAATCATTTTGAGTTCACCAAAATTCTGGTGATGTTAACTCATATCCGAAAAATCACAAAAGACAACAGGAGAGATCCGCGATCCGCGATACGCCATCCGCGATCCGCGATACGCCATCCGCGAACCGCGATACACGATCCGCGATCCGAGATCCGCGATCCGTGATCCGCGATCCGCTATCCGCCAACTTGGCCGCGATCCGCCAGGCCTCGCTCGCCATGTCTATTCGCCAACTAATCCGCGATCCGCGATCAGCGATCCGCCAACTTGACTGCGATCCGCCAAACCTCGCTCGCCAAAGCCTAAGCGCTTGGCCGCGACTCGCTAGGCCTCACTCGCCATGGCCAATCGCCAGCTTGGCTCAGCACCGAATCCGGTTTTTGAAACCAACAATCGATAGCCTATCGAACAAATGCAACTTTTGCATCAATGGCTCGGCAACGAAGTGTCTTCGGACTCGTCATGCTTCGGATTTAGCTCAACCGTCGCATCGCATTGCCTCAATGCCTGACCGACTCTCACCACTCGCCTTGCTTCGGCTCGGCCTCTGGGTAGCTTTGGCCTTACCACAGCTTCGGCTTTGGCTTGGCCCCGGCCTTTGCCTTGGCCTCGGTCTTGGCTCGGCCACGCCACCTACGACGGTGTCCGGTCTCAATCTCAGACCTAGGCTATGATTATCAATGGTGATACTCGGTGATAAAAATGCGGCTTATCTCTTTCTCTCAAGTTTTGTCGTTGCCATGGCTATGTTATTGGCCTTAATGCACTTCATTTTGTGATGATATATTGTTTCAGTACACTTACTTTAAAGTGTTCGCCAAAGTCTAAAGTAGACTATTGATTCAATTTACATTGTTTTTGTAGATGTATCAAGGCGAGATTGAGTGTTTGTTGGATTGTGCAACAACTCACACGATTCTGAGAAATCGGCAATTGTTTTCGGATTTTACGCCAAGAGAATCGTCGTTATCTACGATGACAGGAACTGGACCCGTAATTAAGGGTCGCGGCACTGCTCAATTCTTACTGCCAAATGGCACTGAGATTCGGGTAGAGGACGCCCTATATGCGCCTAAGGCGCCAAGAACCTTGCTAGCTTTCAAGGATGTGCGTGACAATGACTATCACCTCAGCACTTATGTTGAAGATGGAACTGAATATCTGTTGATCACCTCCACTCAATCTATGCGCACTCGCATTGTGGAGAAGTGTAAGCGAGTTCGCAATGGCATGTATTTCACAACCATTCGAGCCAACGAATCTCATGTTGTTATATTATGTGATTCTGATGCTTATAAGCTTTGGCATGATAGACTCGGTCATCCGGGTCGTGATCTGATGATCCGTATTTTGAAATGCTCCCACGGTCATCCATTTTTCCGATCACAAAAGCACAGAGGGCGCCTCGGCCTCGGTTCGGCCGTGCCGTCGATAGCCGCCTCTCGGTTCCAAGGAGAGGTTCGGTCCCCTCCTGCTTCTCATGCTTCTGTAGCGATGTCTAATGCTCATCGTTCGTTTTGTAAAGCTTGTTCACTAGCAAAACTTCAAGCAAGACCATCTTTTGCTATTGATAATAAACAGAATATTCCGTTTCTACAACGAATACAAGGTGATATTTGTGGACCTATAACACCAGAATGCGGACCATTTCGATATTTCATGGTTCTGGTTGATGCATCAACGCGTTGGTCACACGTAGCGTTGTTGTCCACGAGGAATGCTGCATTCGCTAAACTCCTAGCTCAGATTATTAAGCTTCGGGCTCACCACCCGGACAATCCGATTAAGTCCATCAGACTGGATAATGCTGGAGAGTTTACCTCAAAGTGTTTTGATGACTATTGCATGTCAGTTGGGATTGAAGTTGAACATCCCGTACCCCACGTTCATTCTCAGAACGGTCTTGCAGAAGCCGCTATCAAGAGACTACAGCTTGTAGCTAGGTCTCTTGTCATGGCCACAAACTTGCCAGTTTCGGCATGGGGATATGCAATATTACATGCAGCTATGCTTATTCGTCTACGACCCACAGATAGCCAACCATTTAGTGCGTACCAGTTGGTAACTGGTTACGAGCCTGATATTTCGCATCTGCGTACTTTTGGTTGTGCCGTATATGTGCCTATCACGCCTCCACTGCGTACCAAGATGGGTCCACAACGACGATCAGCTATTTATGTTGGATATGAAGCACCAACTATTGTCCGCTATATAGAGCCTATGACAGGTGATCTGTTTACTGCAAGATTTGCAGATTGTCACTTTGATGAGACATCCTTCCCGCCGTTAGGGGGAGATGGGGCCGCATCCGTCCCAAATGAACGTCAGGAATTGACGTGGTTCTCTCCCACTATGTCTCATTATGATCCCCGTACGTCTCAGTGTGAGACTGAAATACAACGCATATTAGAACTACAAAAGGTGGCGGATACGATGCCCGACTCCTTTACTGATATTGCGAAAGTGACAAGATCAACCATACCTGCTGCGAATGTACCTGCAAGGCTTAACATTCCTCGCCATGCGCGAGCACGCGCCGCCGGTCTCGGACCCGCAGCCCTAGGTGCCATCGGCAGCCTAGGCTCGGCACCTCCAAGTGGAGAGCCGGCGTCGACTTCGGATCCTCCTAGAAAGAGGGGGAGACCAATCGGTTCCAAAGACAATGTACCTAGAAAGAGGGCATGTGTCCAGGCACAAAGCGATCCGTTCATCATCGATACTGTGACGCCGTCACACGAGATTGTCTCCGACTATACCTATGTCCAAGAATCAACTCTGAATCATCTGGGGGACGCCTCAGACTCACTGTTGATGTTGGAGAACAAGGAAATCTCACTAAACTACTTATGCATGCACAATCTGATGGAAAGAAATTCCATGTATATCGATGATGCATTCGCCTACGCCGTTGCTCAAGAAGTTATTGACGACGACGATATGGAACCCCGCACTGTTGATGAATGTCAACGTAGGGCGGATTGGCCGAAGTGGGAAGAAGCAATCCAGGCTGAACTAGACTCTCTAAAGAAAAGGCAAGTTTTCGGACCGGTTGTGCCTACACCGCCGAACGTGAAGCCTGTTGGACATAAATGGGTCTTTGTCAGAAAGCGCAATGAGAATGGCGAAGTCCAGCGATATAAAGCTCGACTCGTGGCGCAAGGTTTTTCTCAACGCCCTGGAATTGATTATGATGAGACGTATTCTCCTGTCATGGATACTATTACCTTCCGATACTTAATAAGTTTGGTAGTCTCAGAGAGACTCAATATGCAGCTTATGGATGTTGTAACTGCGTATCTTTATGGGGACCTAGATACGGAGATGTACATGAAAGTGCCAGAAGGACTTTCGTTACCCAAGTCAAGTGAGCAAAAACCACGAAGTTCATTTGCTATCAGGTTGAGACGATCTCTATATGGACTCCGACAATCTGGTAGGATGTGGTACACACGGTTAAGTGATTACTTGATTGGGAAAGGATACAAGAATGATGAGTTGTGCCCTTGTGTGTTCATAAAGAGAACAAGTTCAGGATTTGCCATTATAGCCGTCTATGTCGATGATATGAACATCATTGGAACTCTGAATGAGATCAATGAGACCGCTAGCTATTTGAAATCCGAATTCGAGATGAAAGATCTGGGAAGGACTCGGTTTTGCCTAGGCTTAGAACTAGAGCACCGAAGTGGTGGAATTTTTATACACCAGTCTGCATATGTCCGAAAGATGCTCAGGCGATTTAACATGGACAAAGTTATGCATCCTACAGGCACTCCCATGGTCGTTAGAAGTCTGGATATCAACAAAGATCCCTTTCGTCCGAAAGAAGATGACGAAGAGGTCTTGGGAGCTGAATATCCATATCTTAGTGCGATTGGAGCTTTGTTATACTTAGCTCAGTGTACTAGACCAGACATCGCTTTCTCTGTGAACTTGTTAGCTAGATTTAGCTCTGCGCCAACACAACGTCATTGGGTTGGAATCAAGAACATCTTCCGATACCTTAAAGGAACCCTTGACATGGGCTTGTACTATCGATACACTCATCAGGATTCGACACCTAGTCGATCTCTTGCATCTAACAGCACAAACCATGGCTCGGATTGCCATCCGCCAGCCATATCCGCCAAGACTGGCTTTGGTTCATCCATCCGCCATCTTGCAGACATATCCGCCAATTTATCCGGACCCGCGGATGCTAAGTCGTGGTCCCGATACGGCTTTGGCGATACCCCCTCCTACTCAGATACACCAAATGATGTGATGGTAGGATTTGCTGATGCTGGATATTTGTCAGATCCACACAAAGGACGTTCCCAAACAGGTTATGTTTTTACCATTGGGAATACGGCGATATCTTGGAGATCAACCAAGCAAACCCTTGTTGCTACCTCCTCGAACCATGCTGAGATTATTGCACTACATGAAGCAGTCAAAGAATGTATTTGGCTTCGCTCAGTTATATCTCACATTCGAGAGTCTAGTGGACTTGAGTCTACTACGATGGGACCAACTTGCATATTTGAAGATAATGCAGCATGCATTGAGCAGATGAAGTTGGGATACATTAAGGGTGACAATACTAAACACATTTCGCCTAAGTTCTTCTACAATCAGCAGCAGCAAGAGACTTTGAATATCCAGGTGAAGCAAGTCAGCTCAGAAGAAAATGCAGCGGATCTGTTCACCAAGTCTCTACCTAAATCTACATTTATGAAGCATGTAAAGCGCATTGGAATGTGTCGCTTATCCGAACTCAAAGACTGAATGACTATCAGGGGGAGTTCTCATCTAGACTTCAGGGGGAGCCTAGTTATGCATGTCTCGCATACTTGTAGTTGGTGCGTTGTACTCTTTTTCCTTAGACCATGCTTTTATTTTTGCCCAAGAGGTTTTTGTTTGCTGGCAAAGGTTTTAACGAGGCAACAGCTCATGCACCATTGAGGACGCGACACAAGGGGGAGTGTTCAAGGAAGGTTAACTCCGTAACTTCCGTGGTGTGTCTTGTCCTAATAAGACTTGTAGTCTAGATACTCTATTAGATAGGGAATCCCTGTTCGCCAGGGATACTTGATGTAATGCCTATATAAAGGCCTCCTTATCAATGAATAAACACAGAGAGATTTATCAATCTATTTCTCCTACAACACTACGTACCATTTATATTTTCAAAAATTCAGACAAACTTCTTGTACAACAATTTAGGGCATGGCCTCTTCGGCATTGATTCATTTGATAGTTAGATCGTCGTGAGATCATACTACGGTGCCAATCTCAATCGAATAGTTCGTGATCAGATGTTTATAAATAATATTTAGGACTAAAATTCACATAAATTTTGATTGTGCGAAATGACCCTCAAGAAAAGTTGAATTAGTTAACATCGGCTCATATTCGAGGTTTATTTTCCTGTAAGTTGTGGCACAAAAAAAAAAAAATATTAATTATGGAAGTTAAAAGAACAAAGTATAAGAAGAAAACAACCACAATGAGCAAACTTGATATTGGTTACAGAATTGAAGAGATTTTATTCAGTAGATTGATCCCTATTATTGTACATAAAAACCCTAATTAGTACCATGTAAAACACCCTTAAGTTTCTTAATCTGTGCAACGTCGAGTAAAGTTGTCTTGGCTATGATTTCGGTAGGAAAATCGCTTCCAAACAGTGCATTCTCCAGAACCGTACCTGAACGCCGGGGTTTTCACTACTAAAGCGAACAAATATTGTGGCCGGAGTTTTGCCCTGATTCCAAAAGAAATGATATAAACCTTGTGGAAAGACCATAGCGTCACCATTGTTCAAAGTCTTCATATAAACTTTGTTGCTCGACGCAATGAACCCTGCAACTATATTACTTCCCAGCGATAACGATTATTTCTGTAGCTCCGCGCGCGCGGTGGCTGTGAAGCGGACTAACTCCATCAACCTCCAGCACTGCTAGAGCCACTGAAACACCAAGGCCGTTGAGAGCAGGAAATAGTGGGGCAACGGCAGCGGTGAATCCAGATTTGTTAATGTTGGTGGTGTTGCTAGGGACTTTTAGGCCAGAATAGACGAAATCGTCCACCGTGACCTTTGCAAGCGGACCCTGCAAAGCTTTGAGGAGCTGTGTAGTCTGCAACACAGAAATCTTGGACGTGTGAAGCATAGGAAGAAGAGAGAATGAGAGAAAATACGAAGAAGATAGGGGAAATCATATTGTTCTAGCTATTTGTAGAACTCAGTAGAAAGTTTACTGGGAGGAATATCAGCTGTGTGTTTCTTTCTTACAGGGAGGCAGTTTATATATATATAGCTAGAGTGCAATACTATTTTAGGTAAGGAATGAATACAGACATAACTACAGCATCAATTACAGGATCGCGCTTAAAAGACATGCATGCATCATGCAAGTAAACAATATTGTAACTAAGGAAATGGCAAGAATTACTATAGAAAATTATATGATTTGATAAAGAGAGAAGTTTATGAAATATTTACACTCCCATTCATAAAGAAGGAGTGCCTGAGCTAGAGCTAAATTATCGACAAGTATATGAGATCCCCCCCCATTCATCACGTATTATGGCTAAATTAAAGATCCCCAGAATTCAAATTGTATCTATGTTTTAGGAAAGTGGGATAGTCAACATCGAAATTGGACATATAAAGTTAGAGCAACTTTAGCAGACTCTCTATTTTGACTTTTTAGCTATTTTAGAGAGTCTGTTTAGTTTTTTATCAAAATTAAGAGCTCCAGCAGACTCCTAAGTGGGTAGCCATTTTAACTCTTAGCTATCTCGCTCCTAAATATAGAGAGCGAGATGAGGCTCTCTATAATTTAATACTTTCCTTTTAGATGATTCTATGTAATGTATAATTGTATTTAAGGTAATTTTTTTAAAATTTAATTAATATACAAGTTCAAAATAGTTAAAATAGAGAGAACTGATACAGACATATTTTTAAACTGGCTAGCCAAAATGACATTTTAGCTATTTTGGCAAAAATTTAACTAAAAAATGGCTAGCATTGCTAAAGTTGCTCTTAGACATATTTCAGAAGTATCAAAATTGATATAAATGCTCTTGGGGTCGATATTCAAACTACCAACAATGAAGATTAGGAATTGAATTAGACATCGAGAATTGTTTGCCAAAATTGACGAAACATTGGTATATAAGGCGCACCATATATGGGATGTGAAACCGGCAAATTCAGATGGAAAATTATCATAAATGATCAATAAACTATCACTCGTATGAGACTTATCACTCACTTCTTATAAGATATCTTAGTCACTTAAGCTTAGCTAGGCTCCATCGATCTTACATGCACTTCCGTCATCTTGTCTATTTTCTCGTTAAAAAGTGTCGTAATTGGCCAATAATTGGTTTCTCTCTATAAAATTGATGAAATTGCCTTAATATAATGCATGTTGGCAATAACGTTATTCCTTAATAGCTTTATTCCAACTAGGTTAACCAAAGTGTAAGATTTGAGTAGTATGGAATTCAAAAGTGAGTGAGTGAAACATCGAATCGATCGGATGAAGGTTAAGTAGGCAATACAATGTGAATTACTTTCGTCATTTCAAAATTTCATGAAATATCTAGGATGAGTGTTCTTCTGTTTTTTTAGACAACCAATCACTTTAGTGCTCTATTAAGTTACAAGTCCATACACGCTACTAAACGCAGCATCTTGGATGAGTGTAAGAACTCACAATAATCGGTTCAAGTGAATCTAATCTAAACTTGGACGGGGTAACGACGTTAAAATCTTCAACGTTTCGTGAAATTAAATAACCCAAAATCCGAACCCCCTCCCCACAGATATATCCAAATGGATTATACAATATATAGCAGTATAGCACCAAATGTGAGACTCGAGTCAATAGTCAATACCAATCATAGAGCCAGCAGAACAGGGGGCAGCCTAGAATCTGGTTATACGTGGAACTGGCATGGATCGTTAGTCCTAGGTTATGAAGGAAAACAAATTAAGATCCACTCTGTAATTACCGATTGTTTTTAAAATCCATGCCCTTCAAGAACTAAATCAAGGATCAGACTGAGCACCTCGAAGGATGATATCTAGCTATAAACACTACTTGCTGTCATTGATGAAGAATTGAAGACCGAGCAATTCGAAATTTAAAATGGCCGGCCTGTTCTCAGAATAGCCAACATCCCATTTTCTGGAAAATATGGCCCTATATATATATATATATATGCTGCATGCTTCCAAGTATGGGTTCAATTCATGAAGCATGTAATTCCATCACTTGTCTGTTTCATTCAGAAACAAAAACATCCCCATCTACTTATCAACTTTGTTCACTCAGACCTATGGTATTGAATGAATTTAAATTCATGATATGGGTATGTTTGTAATGCTTGCCTGCAGTTTCTATATACTTGTCCCCTTTTTGTTTAAACATCTCTAGACAATATTCACATTTCTATATATCACGAATTGATCACCAGTTATGAAAAACGTTGAGGACAGTATTGTATAGTCAATGAGAAGAAAGGCATAGGGCCAATGATGCAACCCGATATGGAGGTAGAATAGTCTCAAGCTGAAAACCTATATATTTTTATAGGCAACATCTTTTATTAGTTGGTTGCATAATCAAATAGAAATACATAGCATCCCATGTTGCACTTATTGGGATGACTACATGACTACATCTAAATTTATTTCACTATATATATATATATATATAAAGATTATAATTAATTTGATGAGAGTAGACTAATCTACGTACAAGATCCTCGACGATGGAGAAGATCTTTGGTCACGGAAGCTCAACAGAAAATCATTAAGTTTAAGATTAGGGATTGAGAATGTATATGCGGGTCATGAAATTTAAGGCCTTATATTTATGCAGTTATTTCATGTTGTAGATAATTGATCGAAGACAAAACCTTTGGGGCCTATAGGGCTGCAAGAGGACGAAGAACAATAGAACATGAACACATGCTCACATGGCTCTTCCACATGATCGACCTCTACTACCTAATAGAGTGTGACAATGACCAAATTTAGTAGGGGCCGAACCGCCGGAGGTTGGCTATTAATATTATACACTTAATTTCTTTCTTATATTCTTCGATCATGTTTACATTAATTCGATCGTAAAGGTTTAGTTCCTCAGTAGAATACAAGGAAACTGAATTATGTAGATTCTAGCTTATACATATATATATATATATTGTCATTAAGGACCACGTACTTCTAGCTAAGCTGTAAACTTCTGTATATGTATAGTTTGTATACGTACAGCTATGGATTATTATCTAGGTAGATCATTATATTAGTTGCTATTAGCTTGCTTGCTAGCTATCGTTGAACATTGTCTGTAGCCGTATTGCCATATGCTAATTGTAGCTGTAAAATGTGACATGATTGTTCAGCATAATGATCATGAAGGCTAACTAGTATAAAGAATCGAAACAGTTTTGTTCCTTTTGTAAAATTATATGTTTTATGGACACAATATATTTGGTACTTATGCATGGTCACTGAATTTATAGATAATACATGATTGTTCTGCTATTCTTAACAAAAACATCAACTGATGCGACTTTTTTTTATGGATATACGTATTCTTCAATGTAAATCTTACTTTGGTGATTATTTACAGAGTGATCGATCGCGAGTAGTTAATTAACCGTTAAATTTTTGAGTTAATTTTTTGATCGATTCAATAGTTGATAACATTGCTAATGCTCTATGTGTATCTAACAAATAAAACTTTAGAACAACATTATGGAAAATCATGTACGTATGGTTGAAAGAATGATACACTCTTAAGATTCATTACATGAGCTTGGTCAACCAAATGATTAAAAACATCAAGAAAGTATATATATGGATCTTGTATATGTATACATCTTAATTATTTCTAGCTTTGTCCTTCCCTTCTACCAATCATATATAATTTGCAATCATTTATTTTTCACAGACATGGTAACAAATTAACTTGGAACATTATTAATTACTTGAATAAGAAGTACCATCTAGATGTTCTAATTAGGGTCTCTTCTTATCAATCTCCTCATGCATGTGGAGTTAAAGCATTTTCAGGCCAAGACGGATAGAAAACTTGGACACTTAATCACATTTGCAGTAATATACGATAACTAAGAGATGGGTGTTAGTCCCTTTAAAAAAAAAATATGAAAGAAATGGGAATTAGTTGTGATATTAAACTTGCCACGAGAAAATGAATAAGATCGAGTAGATATATATATATATATATATATATATATATATATATATATATATATATATATATATATATATATATATATACATGTATGATGCCCGGGCCGCCGGAGTCACCCCACATGGATAGAGCCATAGACCATATTAGCATTGTAACTGAAGTCGCTTCCAATTGTCATGATAGAAAAAGTTGCTTCAAATTTAAAAGCAGGCGATCGAATAAATTAGAACTAAGGGCACTTTGGTACTACCAAATCACAGAAGCAATGGCTAGCTGAAGTCTATAAATGGGCGAGGGCATGTTCCTGGAAGCAAACACACAAACTCCTCTCTCTCTCTCTCTCTCTCTCTCTCTCTGAGTAATCTTATCAAGTTTCCAAGAGCAGATAATCAGAAATGGTGTCCAAAATGGAAGAAGGAATGAAGAGAAGGCAAGAACAACAGCAGCAGCAGCAGAAGCAGATGCAGTACAACTGCAATATCAACAAAGCCAAAGTCTGCAAATTCAAGAGGAGCAGCTCCAACGTCGAAGAAGACGCCGCTTCCACCGCCATTCTCTTGCTGGCTTGCATTGTCTGCACTCCCTCCTCATATCCATAGTTCATCCAGCAAACCTTACAAACAGCTCTAGATATATACTTACTGATGTTAAAGCTAGCTAGCTCGCTAGATTGAATATATCCCTTAATTAATTAGTAGTATTTCATCGTCGCTTTTCAATTTTCTTCTTGTAATATGCTCAGTAATAAATTTCATTCAGTTAGCCTATTATTTCGTTCCATATGCATGTAATTGTATCTGTAACTCTTATTTTTCCTATTATTTAGTTTTTACATATACTCGACACTGAATAAAGCCGTCGACTAAATAATTCATTGAATTTGAGTCTGATGAAAAAGAGACCTTGTAGTGTTTCAATGATTGTTACTTGAGCTAGTCGCTAGGAATAGGGATTTCGTCAAATTATAACTCGAGCATTATATCGAGCTGCTTCCTCCTTAATCTCAAATAGTATAACAACATTGTTCGAACCCTAATGGCTTGTGAACTCAGGCACACAAATCTGAAGGACAACTTGAAGGGATTAAAGCCATATATTGTCGAATCGAGGCAATAAGAATAACTAATAGCTAGTATACTTAATTAGTATCACTCTACCCGTCAGTGCTTGATATTACTAGAGTATATATGAGACTATACTACAAGGACGTGCTTGATTTGACATTGGGTGTCCAAAGAGCTGCTACATGTGGGTCTGTTTGGCCACAGTCATAGTTTATATGCATGTACCCAGCTAGCTACCTGGCTTGCATGCACTTACATATATACAGGAAAATGGAAAAACAAATTAACGTATTGCATGATCGAGTTGACTGGTTGAACATATCATGGAGTCGACATGCAACAACGTGGTCACTGTTCTGTAACATGGATAACACATGGGGCATTCAGCTCCCTTCATCCTCTATATATCCTAATTCATATTCTGTGTCTTCTAACATCAAATATCGAATTGTATAGCTTGAGTACGTAGTTCGATTTGTCGAAAGATGTAAACTAGGTAGGTAGTTCAACTGTTCAACATGCATTGACGTCCCAGTAGTGCATGCAATGCACCTGCAGGCGTCCAGGCCAGTGCTTAAACTAGCTAGGTGACAAATTTGTAGCACATTACGCGACATGTATGTCCAATGCATGCTTACATGAAGTGCATCATATATATGCCTTAAGAGTTCGGAGGATGACGACGATATCCTTGAAGAGGGAATCGACGACATCCTTGTGAAATAAAAAACCTCGTCGATGACACTATGTCGTTGTCGTCGACAGAGGACAGTAACAAAAATGTAGTAGCAGTACTGAATTCCCAATTATCACTGTAATTAAGTTACTAAGTCCTAGCTAAAAGTCGAGCGACTATGAACTCGATTAACCTATAGTTTCGTGTCGGTTGTGGCTAGCTAGAACACCAACCTTTTACTAAGACACGATCGATCTATCCTTATTCTAAATCGCAATCACCGTATCCCACAGCTTATCAACTCTGATGGATCGAGTTCATGGTATCTTCATATATTATATACATTCTTACAATGTCGAGCTACGTACCTAGCTCTATCACAAGGAACCGAGTCGAGGTCACAAATGAATTTTAATTGATACTGTATGTATGTGTTTTATTTCCTGTTATACGTACATATATAGTGTTCAAGTTATATATTTTTGTTTTTAGAGTCGATACTATATATAGTGTGAATTATTGTACATAAATACAGATTTCTTGGTGCCTCACCAAAGCCAATTTATTTTTCTCAATGGCTTCTGGCATATATATGTATTATTCAGTTTCTAGCGTACGTACAATATATGTCACAACTCATCACAACTAAAATATATATACACTTTGATTTTCTTGCTTCATTTCATTGCTGCTCATCCAATGCTACTACATATTATAGTATGCACTACTGGAAATCAGGTATGAAGCGACGAAGATTGGAAAGGGAAAATCAAAGTTCGTCGCCTCAACACATTGAGGCGACCAATATTGAATTGGTCGCTTCAGAAAACGAGAGCGACGACTATTGATCAATAGTCGTCGCTCACATCTTATTGAAGCGACGAATATTGATTGTTGTCGCCTCCCAACAATGTTTTGTAAACTGTAGCGACGAAAATTCAATCTTCGTCGCCGACTCAAAATTCAAGCGACGAAGTTGATAACCTTCGTCAATATTCGTCGCTGAGATATGAAACGAAGCGACGAGTTTTGATCAATAGTCGTCGCTTCATGTAATCTGGTCAACAATATTTTCATAGTTTGGAGAGTTGTAGATTTGGCATTTGGTGTCCGATTGACGATTGTAATACATTTTCGGAAAGGAAACGACGCCACGAGTCAAACTCGTAGCTTTGCCACGACGTGTGGGCTTTTTCGGGCTTCTGAGTTCGTTTAGGCCCTCAAAACGGCAGTTTAATATGTTTTAAATAAGGTTGACCGCATCGATCAGGGCTCTAACTTTGTCGGATTTAAGTGATTTTTTTACCATAACCGTATTTCATCATAACGATCAAATGTTATTTCACAGTATTTTTCAAAATTTTACTTCTTTTATATAGTTGCTTCGAAAAGTTGTACACTTGAGTATAATCTTATAATCAAGTTATAACGTATTAGTGAGAATGTTGTCGTTATAATGGCTAAATTCACAAAATGAAAAATTTGACCGTCTGATGTGATCGTTATAGTTAAATATGAGTAGAGTATAAAAATCAGCTCGTTTCGTAAACGTTCCACGCTCGATCGAAACGGTCAATCATATTTTCATAAAACTTATCACACGAAAACCCTATTACGTACCTTTAGATGACCTTGTTTCGTCGACTCTTCCAAACATTAAATTCTCAAATAGATGAGACGTAATCAGCCATGTAAAAATTTGGTAACTTTTACCTCCCGATACTAGGGTTCCCCATAGAGAGAAATAAGTTTAAATAAGGTTGACCGCGTCGATCGGGGCTCTAACTTTTTCGGATTTAAGTGATTTTTTTAACATAACTGTATTTCATCATAACGATCAAATGTTATTTCACAGTGTTTTTCAAAATTTTACTTCTTTTATATAGTTGCTTCGAAAAGTTGTACACTTGCGTATAATCTCATAAAAATTTTATAATCTTTTAAATATTATTGAAGCGACGGATTTTGTATTATTTCGTCGCTTCAGTATAATCAATAAAAATTTTAAAATCTTTTAAATATTATTGAAGCGACGGAATTTGTACTACTTCGTCGCTTCAATTTTATATATTATTGAAGCGACGAATTTTGTCTTACTTCGTCGCTTCAGTGTTGAATCCGCGCCACATGCTGAGAACCAATTAAAACACATTGCGCGGATCACCCTATGAACCGTTAGATTTCCCAGATCTAACGGCCATAATTCAAAGTGATGATTATATATATTCTTCCCTCTCCTCCTTCTTCTTCACTCCGTCACTGCCTCCTCGCCGTCGCCGTCGCCTCCTCCACCCTCTCCTCCACTGCCTCCCTCCCTCTCCGGCCTCCTCCACTGCCTCCCTCTCTCTCCGGCCTCCTCCACTGCCTCCCTCTCCTCCCTCTCCTCCACTGCCGCTCCTCCTCGCCGTCGCCATCCTCCTCCCTCCCTCCCTCCCCCTCCTCCTCCACTGCCTCCCTCTCCTCCCTCCCTCTCCTCCACCGCCTACCTCCCTCTCCTCCTCCACCGCCTTCCTCCCTCCATCTCCTCCTCGCCTCCTCCACTGCCTCCCTCTCTCTCCTCCTCTTCCCCCTCTCCTCCCTCCCTCCTTCTCCTCCACGGCCTCCCTCCCTCTCCTCCTCGCCGTCGCCGTCGCCTCCTCCACCGCCTCCCTCCCTCCCTCTCCTCCTCCCCAACCCCGCAGCGCATATCGTTTTCCGACTTCGTCGCCTCCTCCACCGCCTCCTCTGTCACCTCCTCCGTCGCCTCCTCCGTCGCCTCCTCCGTCGCCTCCTCCGTCGCCTCCAAAAACTAGACAAAAAAACAAAATCGAACTCGAACGAAAAATACGAAATCGAACTCAAACGAAAAATGGCGGGAAATTTTTTTCAAACGAAAATGGAGACATGAAGCGACGAACATTGATATTCGTCGCACTAAAAATACACTCTAGCGACGACTTTTGAAGCAAACTTCGTCCCCTCAAATTGTAAGCGACTACCCAAACTTCGTCTCCTAGAATTGGAAGCGACGACCCAAAATTCGTCGCCTCGAATGCGAGGAGACGACTCAAAATTCGTCGCTCATAATTTGGCGACAAACTTTGAAGTCGTCGCTTGAAATGTCCAAGCGACGACTTTTGGAGCAAAAGTCGTCGCCTCGAAGCCGAAACGACGAAAACGAAGCGACGACCCCTAGCGACGACTTTCTGGTCTCTTCGTGTTCGAGGCGACGACTTTTGATCAAAAAAATCCGTCGCCTCGAATGGGTTTTCCAGTAGTGATGTAACAGGCGTAGTGACACGACTGAGCAAGTTAAGCATAAAAAATTCTTGTTCCAAAACTAGCTTGCTTGATAGCCTAATATAGAATATGCTATAAAGATGATAACAATGTACGTTGAACAATAAACCTTAATTGGTTAGCTAGAATAATAATGAGGAACCATGGATTATTGGTCAATAACTTAATGGAATTTTATACAGTATGATGCATTAGATTAGATTATTAAGAAGCGTAGGGAGCTAAATGACGACTCACGAGCACCGATTTTCACATCTACGTGTTTGTAGTTTCTCATTGTTCTCAGGCATGCCGGCAATTGAAACGTTCAAATACTATTGTCAGTCATTCTTTTTTAATTATGGGTTGGTCACCGAATTGCAGTAGTACATATTGATACGACCAAAATTTACAAACAGATAGTTAGTTTTGATAAAGCCTGTTTTCAGCATCGGCTGATATAGCAATGGAACTTTCATTAAAACTGCAAAGCAGCAAGAGAAACAGAACAACTAAGAACAGAGACCAAGAGATCGAAAGAAGAACAACAAACTAACAACATATACTAACTAAAGTTAAGAATACAGTATGCATGGTTCCCTATGATAGTCCATCATGTGTACGTTTGTGTTTGTGTTTATGTTTATGCTATCAAGAAAATGGCTTAATATTATTTATAACAAAAACGGCTTAAAAATTTATCTAACCTGATGTTTATAGGTGAGCGTAAAAATGAAAGTTGGTTTTTACAAGGGTTTGTTTGTGATGCAGTGTTACATAGTATACAACTATACATATAACTAAGAAGAGGAGTGAGTGATCACATGTACGTGCATATAGATGTGGGGTGTGATATTTGAAGAAAATGGCCTGGAAAGCTGGTGCTGCATGCAACACTGTATAGTAGAAGTTTCCAAAGAAGGAAGGCCTATATTAATCCATCTCCTCACATCAATCGATCTAAGTAAAAAGAAGCAGGCGTGATCCTAATGAGATTATTAGGACAATGCAGAAAATGACAGGGATCGAAAAGACTACATAATGTATGTATATGCAATTTTCAATTACAGCATAGGAGTAATAAAAATAAGTTACCACCTAGGAGCTCGAGGCCTCTCAAGAGAACAATAGATCCGCAGTTCTGGGAGGGTGACATAGGAACAAGGCTTTATTCTTAAATTTTAGCAGTGTTTCTTTCTAGTGTGACATCTCATTATCTCTGAGTCCAAATTCTTGTTTGTCTTGTTGTTTCTGCTTTGTATACACCGTCAAACAAGAAAACTGGTTAATTTTCCGGCTATAAAAGCCGTTCTTGCTTGGGATTAGGGTCTCTCAGAGCGTTATTGAATACCTTTTGTAGAAAGCAAAGTGGGAGAGTAGGATAGGTTGAGCAAGTTATGCCTCCTGACCGGAATTTCATGACGGAGCATGAGTGCACCAATCATGAAATTAGGACTAATGGAATGAGTGACCTTGAACTCCATGATCTTAATCATTCATCCTTGGCTTGCTATTCATATCCTTACATGCCATCACTCGATGAGGAGAGCAGTGCAAATGATCATTCTTCCTTGATCAACCCCTATTCGGATCATGAAAGTCGTGACCATAAGAGGCTGAAGAGGACTGTAAGTATCGATGACTCATTAATGTCGAGTATTACCAGTATTAACAGCAGCATGATCAGCCGCAGCAGCAGTACTAGTAGCTTGAACACCTTGCCAAGGCTTCATTTCCGGGATCATATATGGACTTACACGCAAAGGTACCTTGCAGCCGAAGCTGTTGAGGAAGCGGCTGCGGCTATGATCAATGCCGAGGAAAATGGAGCTGAACAAGAAGATGGAACTGCTGATTGCATGAGGCTTGTTCAGCTCCTCATTGCTTGTGCTGAAGCTGTTGCTTGCCGCGACAAGTCACACGCATCTGCTTTACTGTCTGAGCTTCGTGCCAATGCTTTGGTGTTTGGCTCTTCGTTCCAACGCGTTGCGTCTTGCTTTGTCCAAGGCCTAGCCAGCCGGCTAGCCTTGGTTCAACCGCTTGGGGCAGTTGGTTTTGTGCCATCGAAATTGAATGCGAGAGATTATGCTCTGATGGACAAGAAAGAAGAGGCATTGCGCCTTGTTTATGACATTTGCCCACATATACAATTTGGTCATTTTGTGGCCAACTCATCAATACTGGAAGCCTTTGAGGGAGAGAGTTTCGTTCATGTGGTAGACCTGGGGATGACCCTTGGTTTGCCTCATGGCGATCAGTGGCAAGGCCTGATCCAAAGCCTCGCCACACGTGCAGGCCAGCCACCAGTGTCGCGTCTTCGGGTAACTGGTGTTGGCCTGTGCGCCGACAGATTGAAAATTATTGGAGAAGAGCTTGAGGTTTACGCTGATAGATTGGGACTAAATCTGGAGTTTTCTTGTGTGGAAAGCAACTTGGAAAACCTAAAGCCTGAAGATATCAAACTTTTTGAGGGTGAAGTAGTAGTTGTCAATAGCATTCTTCAGTTGCATTGTGTGGTGAAAGAAAGCAGGGGAGCTCTCAATTCAGTTCTGCAGATGATTCATGAGCTCTCGCCAAAAGTCTTAATTCTTGTTGAGCAGGACTCAAGCCACAATGGCCCCTTTTTTCTTGGGAGGTTCATGGAAGCATTGCATTACTACTCTGCTATATTTGACTCACTAGATGCAATGCTGCCCAAATACGACACTAGGCGTGCAAAGATGGAACAATTCTACTTTGCTGAGGAGATCAAGAACATCATCAGCTGTGAGGGACCGGCACGAGTGGAGAGGCATGAGAGGGTTGATCAGTGGCGCAGGAGGATGAGCCGTGCCGGGTTTCAGGGTGCACCAATTAAGATGATGACTCAGGCAAAGCAGTGGCTTGGGAAGAACAAGGTTTGTGAGGGCTACACTGTTGTGGAAGAAAAGGGTTGCTTGGTTCTTGGTTGGAAATCAAGGCCTATTGTTGCTGCTTCTTGCTGGAAATGCTAATTGACTTTAAACCTTTTGCTTCCGAAATCTCCCAAGCAAACAGTTCAAATATAAAGCAAAAAAAACCAAAAACAAAGGGAAGAAATCCCCAACTCACATTTCAGCATTTGTTCCAATAACACAATCCAGGATTCTTGGAGTGCAGACTGGGTGACCTTGATTTCTATGTCAAATGGGCTGCAAAGAATAAGTGAGTTTGAGTTTCAATTTGAGCTGTTTGGGTGATTGCACAGTTGGAATAAAGAGGAAGCCTTGGTGGTGTGGTGTGGATATAATAAGCTGATCATTTTGTATTCTTTGTTTTTGCACATAGCTACCCTAAATTATTTTTGGTACAAAGGAGGATTGACTGGGTGAATATGGGAACAAGTGCTCTCTCACTGGAACTACAAGGCTCATAGACTGACTTCAGTTGTACATATTAACAGTTATTTGATTTTTGATTGTAATGACCAAGATTGAGAATTACAGTTCACTACTTTCTACCTCTTCTATCTCAAGCACATCTTCAGTATATAGTTTATAACTTTATATGCTTTAGAACAATCTCCATGCTTTGGTTTCCAATGTAAGTAGCTAGAAAGAAAAATGCTTTAGATTTACATCGTTATGGCTTCTTTTCCACTATCAGATTAGACTTGCTCTACTTCATACAATAGAGTCTAGCTCTATAATATCATTCACCCAGAAATTGTACCCCATAAGGTATAATAGTACACACTAAAAGGACGTCAACTATGTGGAAGAACGGCACACTTGTTTTTGGAGTTGAAATGATAGTACTTGACATGAATAACAAAGTTCTTCAACATTTTATGGTTTTGTAAATGTACAAAGTTCTAAGTAGTATAAGAAAAGTTTATAAGAACATATAGTTCTAGTGGTTAAGAACATTTATTTTTGTACCACAAAATGAAACTCAATCTCTCTCACCAACTACCGCTTGAAATTGAAGCGGAACTCAAAGTTTTGAACTCTGATTAAGAATCACAACCCTCACATGTAATTGGAGTAGTAAGTAGTACTTGAGTCGATAACGAAAGTTCTACATGGAGAAAACAAAAATCTTATGTACTTTTAGCGTATTTATAAATACGAGAGTTTGTAACTCTAGTGGTTTAGAGCATTTATCTTTGTCTTGTATAATGACATGTGGCTTAAAATCAAACCTCTATCTCTATTTGACTATTTGTCACATAAATTTTGCCATTATTTGATGGGTATATTCACAAGAAAAATCCCTTTTACAGAAAAAATAAAATAAAAATATTACATTTTTCTTCACAGAAACATATAAGGAAAAGAAAAATGAAGCAAACTATATAAACAACAGTTTTGGATAGAGAAAAGAGAGAGAGAGAGAGAATGGAGAGTGTGGCAGTGTTTGGCGGAGCAAGTCCGAGTTTTTCCTCATCCCTTCAACGCTCAACCCAGAAAACAAGCTTATCCTACGCCCAACCCAACTCTAACCTACGCACCTCTCACCAAAGGCTAGCAGCATTCCCTTCAAAGTCTCATCTTTTCTCCTATTTCCAATCCCGTCCTCATGCTAAAACCCCAGTCAAACCTCGCATCTTCCTCCCTCACTTGGTTGCTTCCCTGGTTTGTTTCATTGAAGCCCCTTTGATTTTGGTTTGATTTAAGAGAGACCCAGTTGGAATTTATTGACATTTTTTTTATCGGTTTGTGATTTCAGGAACAGGTTGAGGAGACATACATAATGGTGAAGCCTGATGGTGTTCAACGTGGCCTTGTAAGCCCTCTTCTCTGTTTTGTAAAATGAATCTGCGGATTTCAAAATACTTAAGCTTTGAATTTGATTGACTCTAAATGGTGGACTGGGTTTTAGAAAGACTTGAATTTCGTTAATGAAGTGAATGAAGGCTTTGTGTTAGTGTCCTTACTTGGTTTTTGTGTGTGGATTAAATTGGTTTAGGTTGGAGAGATAATTTCAAGGTTTGAAAAGAAGGGATTTAAACTGACTGGCTTGAAGCTCTTCCAGTGCCCCAGAGACTTGGCAGAGGTATGTCATTTTCAGAAAATCTAGTAATTCTGTGTGTTTTGCACTATTTCAATCACATAGTATAGTAAACAGCAGTTTTACTACTCTAAACCGAAGGAGAATAGATTTCGGTTAAAAAGATTAAAGCTTTGAATGTATTTTGAAGAGGTCATAATGGCTTATGAAAGTCTAGTTATGTGTTTAATTTGTACACATTTGATTGTGTCAGGAATTTGATATGGTGTGACTTTCTGACTGTTTCTGTACATTTTGTTGTTTCCAGGAGCATTATAAGGATCTCAAGTCAAAGTCATTCTTCCCTAAGTTGATAGAGTACATTGTGTCTGGCCCAGTTGTGTGCATGGTATTATTTGATTTTCCATTCTTTTTTGTTTTATGGAAATCAATGTGTAAGGTAGATTTGTGATATCACGTGTACAAGAATACTGATCATGATAATATGCTCTGAAGGCATGGGAGGGAGTTGGCGTTGTTGCATCAGCACGTAAGTTGATAGGGTCGACAGACCCTCTTCAAGCTGAACCTGGAACTATTAGAGGAGATCTTGCTGTTCAAACAGGAAGGTTGGGTCCTTCACCCTTTGAGATCTGCATTATTGATGTTTTGTTTCACTTGATGGCATTTAAGTTCTAATGAGACACTGTTATATGAAATACAATTTGCAGGAATGTGGTTCATGGGAGTGATAGCCCTGAAAATGGCAAGCGTGAGATAGGTATGCAAGCAATTCAGACAACTTTTGTTTTATACTGCCTTACTACTCATCCTCTCATGAGAGGTGGAAAGAGAATTTTGTCTTAGTATCCCAGTTTCAAACATTGTGCCTTCTCTGAAATGCATCTATATTTTGTACTTCTCTTTATTAGAAGCTGGACACTAAAGTTCAGTAGATTGTGATGATTGGCCAAGTCTCACTCATGTGACTTGGCAAATCAGGACAACTAATATTTATAAGTGGTACTGGGAATGAATGAGTTACTCTATTGAAGGTTCAGTTGTATATGAGATCATGATGCAGTAACTTTTAATTCACTGCTAGGTCTGAAATAATTTGGTGCAGTGACAAATATACAATGCGGTTCTTAAGTCTTAGTTTTGGAATTTTACTTTGATACTTCCACTTTTCGATGGATCAGGATGATTACCTTCTCTTATTTTGTGATGATCGTAGTTCAAATATATGTAGACGCATCTCTTTATTTATCAACACTTCTCCTCTTTGACTGTCCCACATGTCTCATGAATTCTTTGCACTCTGCAGCTCTCTGGTTCAAAGAAGGTGAAGTATGCCATTGGACATCAGCTCAAGCACCATGGTTGAGAGAGTGAATTTTACTGAATGCTCACTTCTATCAAGGGATGCAATTTTGAAAAGTTTTCTGAGCGCCTGTACCTTCACGTCGTTTATAAATGTAACTTTAAACGGTTCAATAACCCCTCTCGGATTATCATATTAAATCTATGATTTTTATGAGCCTCTCAAGAAATGTTTGTTCTTGTATCAATTCTTGATTACTGAGAACGACTCCTTATATTTGAACAAGCTTCTCCTGTGGATTTACCAATTTGGCACTTCATTTATATAAATGACAATGGTGAAGTGGTCTCTCTGAAGAAATTACTTCGACTTACTATACACTTAATGCTGTAAAGGGAAAAATTTGCACTACAAACTAAAGGAGTGCATTGTACTGGAATTACAACATATATGCCTCTATAGGCAAATGAAACAAGGGCCGACATGTTTCCCCATACGTGATGCATTCCCTCACAACCGGGGACCTGCGGTTATGATATTACAGCAGAAATTGCTCAAATATCACACTGATACACAATCATCTTGTTTTTGCTTGTAATTTTTCTGATGAACATACAGACTAGATTAATCCCAGTGGGCACATATGCACAACCATATTTTATTATCTCCATGTGATAAACTCAGTTGGAGCATATGTATCTTATCAGGTAAAGAGCTGATGCATTCCTGCTCCTATCGTTGTTCCGTGTTGTTTACAGATTGGGAACCACTAGAACTTGCAGAAACACCAACACTATCAATTGTCATTGCCTCATCTGACGACGAGCTGATTCCAGTGTGAGCTCTCTTAAATTTAGAGAAGAGGTAGAGAACTGAAACCTCTGTACTCCTTGGCTGTCTCAAGGTGCCCGCAGAATCACAATCACTTGAACTTATTGGGCTTCTTTCTTTAGAACAATCTGTGTCTAATGTCATAACCTCCTCCTGTGGGCAGGTTGCAACCGTATCAGGAGAACTTGAAGTTTCCGAGGAAGCACAGTTCACCTCTATGTTCATTGGCTCCAACTCAAGAGAACTTGAATTAGAACCGGCATCCATCTCCCCCATCTCATTAGAGCACGGACTTAGATTACGTTTTGAACCCAATTTAAGCTTCAAGAGTGTAGTCTCTGCATCACACAAAAAGAGAAGTTAACGACAATGGATCTGTTAATGATCTAGTAACTCCAAGTAACATTTTGTTCATTCTACGCCACAGATGTCCCTTTACCAATTACCAAGGTACATTTACAACATCAAGAACAACTGGAAACAGTGTCAATCGCACTGTTTTAAGTCCAAGCAAGCATTCATAGTACACACATATAAACCCAGTACACACTTGACCATGTGGTAGCAGCGCGAACCTAGAACAACACTAGTTTAAAAATCCTCTTAGAATCAATTGTTGTAAACATTTTAGAGGAAATGCCCAATTGCCCATTGAGGCAAATCATCAAACATGTGGTGGGCAAAGCTAATAATCTCAAAGAATGCTACTTTAAATAATCAAATCGTTCAAGATCAACAATATTCATTAAAAATGAAGCATACCCAGAACAGAAAATGAGGAAAGAGCAGCGTTGGGGTTGTTTACCGTAGATTGACAGAGAATCGTCTTTGAAAATCTTGGAAGGAGGTCTTTCCAAACTCTCTGCCGGAACAGACGAATGTCTTACTCTCCCAAACATAGCTTCCCAATCTGAATCTCTGTTTCGCTGTCGCACATAGATCTAAATCACCCAATCCTCAATTTGAGGGACAAAAAGAAACTAAAGGCGCGCCAAAGACTCTGAATTGAAGGCGGGAAACGTGTTTCAGTTTGGGCTTCCGTTTCAGCCCAATACAAGTTTTATATTTTCATTTTTTTCTTCTTCTCAATAAGTAAAAATAATTACAAAGAGAAATCCCTGATACTATCTAAATGAAGAGAATCAAATCGTAAGACAGAGATGGCTGCATGTAGCTTTCCTAAATGAACAGAGTTTATTAGTCAACAAATTTAACATTTCTCTCTTTGAGAAGCCAGTGCTGGTATATAGGAACACTTTTGCCTACTAACTCTTGGCAGCCAAATGTGCTATGTACATTTTACTTTTGTGTCATTTCGACTTTGCATCCAATGGGAGATTCCCCGCCCCACCCCCGTCGGGTAATGGGTTCCCCGCTCCCACCCCCGCAATTCATTAGCTCAAAAGCTCAGAAATTCAGCCCCACCCTATATAAGGAAATTCATCGTCCACAAGTCTACTATCTTGATGAAGCATGAGAACAAGTCCATGAGAACTGTGCCTTGGCTCAAAAGCTCAGAAAAAAAATGGGTAAAAACTCTGCCTTGAAATGGTAAAAACTTTTTTTTTTTTGTGTTAGTTTTTGTTTGAAAAAAGAAATACAAAAATACAAAAAAAAAAAATAATTCCAAAACGGGGTCCCCATCTGGGTAATGGGAGACCCGCACCCGCATCCCCACGGGGGAAATTAGCTGCGCCGCACCCACTCCCGCATTCTTGATGGGGAACCCACCCTTGCCCCCGCCTGAAAAATATGGGAAAAACCCGCGGGTTCCCCGCCCCCGCCCCCATATGCCCATCCTTAGTCTTGAGTTCGATTTAAAGGTGACAAGTTGTTGATAATAGAAATAATTTCTTCATGAGATGGAAGGACAAGAGTTGATAATAGAAATAATCTCATGTAATGCTAGATTTGTTTCTTTCCTCTCTTTTACATCTTAAAACAACTGTGCAAAGCAATTGAAGAGCTTGTGCCGAAAAATGATGTTCAATACATAATTTATGCACTGATTGAATTGATTTTTCAATCATTGTGAATAGTTTCAATCAGATATTAGAAAAATCTCAATCACTATATTAGCCAGCAAGCTACCTCTTCTCACTACACAATCAGTTTCTCCAGAGTAACCACTTTAATAAACCACCTCTACCACTTCTAGCCTTGATATCATTCCCTGATAAGTTAGATGTTCAACATAGAAGTACATTAGCTAAACATCATACTGAAATTGAAGAAATTTCGTGAACAGACACGCACGTCTCCCATTTTATATGGCTAGGAGTTTGAAAAGCTCACCTTTTAATCTCCCGGCTCGAAACAAAGCTTCTTCTGCAATGGGTCTCCATTGTTCAGCACATGAGTAGTTGATCCCCAGTCCAACACTAAGCCCTCTCAGCAGATGTACTGTTCGAAGTACAGAAAACAACTCCTCTGGAAAAGCCTATCAGAGCAAGGGAAAATAATGAAACAAGGTGTGGTCAATCATGACTCAATTTACTAGTTGATGATCACACTGGTCACACATACGTGAGGTGATGTGAAATTAAGTTGAGAAAACATTTGGAACTTAAGCATACCTGAACTGCAATCTTTTTAATAGAAGATTCCTCAGAAAAAGGCTGCAACATCGTTACTCCAGGGGGTAATTTCGTGTCAAACATTGTCTCTGCCAACTTCAGCATTTCTCTCTGTTCATTTTCACATGAGCTTAAGGTTTCAATGCCAAGCTCCCTGTACAAAGGAATAAAGTAGCAAGATATGCATACAATGGGTCAAGCAACTTGGACTCTCTCTTCCCATTTTGACAAGTTAACTGCCAATGCGTAACACATGTCACACCAACAATCGCAGAAATTTGTTTACCTATAGCTCTCCAAGGCTCTTACAGGGTCACCATCAGCTATCGCAAGAACAAGATTTGCATAACCAAGTCTCAACTGATCTGGGAGATCTTTCACTTGGCCATAGTCGAGCAAGGCAACCTAACTTGGAGGAATTACTCATGATAAGTCCGTTTAAATTCAATGGAAGGATAATACTGAAACAGCCTATGAACTCAGATGAAAATAGTCAACATCTTTCAGGCCAAATGAGAATATTGGAACAAAGCTGGAAAAGGTAAAAGAAAAGTAAATTAGTCATCACTTACCTCTGAACCTTTACAGATTAGGATGTTCCCTGGGTGCGGATCTGCATGGAAGAAACCATTCTTCAGAATCATTTGCCCATATGCTAGTGTCAAACTTTGGAGGATTTTCCTGCATTTTAGGAAGTTTCATAAATTTTCTTCTCACAGAAGAAGAAAAAAATGAGAATTTGGTACAAGCTAGATTAGATAACATTTTCTGGGAATCATCATGATAACCAAGCCATATCCAGCTTGGGAAGTTGAAGAAAGGGAAGGCCTAAAGATAGTGAACTCAGGAAATATACTCTCAACTAAAGTCGGTTGATTTCCCCTTTTTGCAACTGAATAGGAGAGATAAGACATGAACCAAATATAGGGGTAACAAAGGCGGAAAATACTGAAGTCACATAATTGATTTTTTTTTTTTTGGCTGATACAAAGAATCAAATCACTTTCCAGACAAAAATTGAATACGTAATTACATGGCTCCAGATTTTATGAAGAGGTGACCGAAACCAAAAATAAAGAAACACAACCTAAATGCAATTACTAAAAATCATGTTAGATAAAATGGAATGCATACTGTCTGTACAGACTAGAAGCTTACTGCTTTGCTGCGGCTGCAACCTTACCACCAGGATTTATACCCCTCTTCGCAATTTCATCACCCAGATTCAGGATCGGTGTTCCGTCAATATATTCCATAACTAAGACTCTCCTAACAAACAAAACAACACTTTGATCATTGAGTGCTCCATTTATGAACTTACAGCACTTGGCGAGTACTAATTACAATGAAGTAGAGAGGTAAACTGTTACACACCTAGTGACTAGGTCTCGTATCAGTCGAGGAACCACAACAGGAGTCCTTTTGTTATTCTCATACAAAAATTTTCGAATTTTTTCCATAGCAATAGCCTCCCTCGTGAAGTCAAATTCATATCCAATCTTGAATTGCAAAATACAGTTAGTTATTATCCGTATGCCAACAATTATATTTCAGACAGTAATCAAACATTGCATTATTTCGGTACATATTAGGAACAAGTAATCAGGATTAAGCAGATACAAACTGAACTAAAAGTGTCCAGCCACGAAAACACTCTTGAAAGTTAAAATAACCCTCTTGGGATCAGAAAAAGCACCATCTTAAACCAATAAGACGAGAATTAGCAATAATCCCTTAACTTTCTCAAGTTGCAGCCATTCTCAATTTTAGAAATCTAAGGAAAAAGCAAAGGTACCACTAGTAAGCAAGGAAAACTTATAAACAAAAATATGTGCACCTGTGTCTCCATTTCCTTGGTTACGGAGTACAGATCAAATTTGACATCTGTCTTTTGAATGTATAAAGCAAAGGCTTGCAAGTTACGGATATCTGTCATCATTAGATCCTGAACTCCAGGATGTTGCACCTATTATGAACCACAAGAAAATTAGAACTTTACAGAACATATAAAAGGCAGAAGTTTTTTAAAATTCTCTCACCTTGACAACAATATCACTCTTATCACCTCTCAATCTTGCTCGGTGTACCTAGTTAGAGCATAAAACACAGATCAGTTACAAAAGTATATGCTTATAAATGTATAAATCCCTTCCGCAGAGAAAATGTAAAGAGCTCTGAAGCATTATTCAGAAGTATTCTTAACTCTTCCATATGTTAATATTTTTCAACAAATTGTTAGATTGATAATGTTTGAGATAGTTACACACTTACAGAAAACAATAAATATCACCATTCTTAGCTTCAGTCATGCTTGATTTCTATAGTCTTTCTGTTAAATCTAGAAACTAAACTAGGTATGAATACTAAATATCATATTAAAGTTTTTCTATAGCGATTTGTACGGTATCTGTCAATTACATCAGCAAGCTGAAACTTCCCATGAATTGAAGAAATACCTGTGCAATAGAAGCAGAGCCGATAGGAACCACATCGAATCTTTCAAACACTTCACCAACACTTCGACCCAACTCAGTTTCCAGCATAAGTTGAACGGCATCAAATGGCGTTGCAGGAGCATGATCACACAATGTAACAAGCCTTTTCACCCAGGCAGCTGGGGCCAAGTCTGGCTTCCCAATAATTTGTGCAACCTAATGGAAATCCCATCCAAGCCAACTCAGCAATCAGCAAAAATATTGCAAAACCAGGAGATCACTAATAATGCAGTGAAGGTTCTATATGGATTCGCCAATATAAAATTCGGTGGAAAACACAAAAGAACACAACCATTGTTTTGATTAACTATTCCACATTGAACTCTCTAACCTCACAAACTACAAGATCCCAAGTTTTTGTAAGCTTTTGTTCTATCATGTATTCAATACGATAACACTAAATATCAACTAAATTCCCCAAATTCCATGTCAATTTTCCAACTTTCACCCCGTAAAATCAAAACCAGTGGCTCAATAAGTAAAACCAAACAGATAATTCATCAGGCACCAACCTTAAGGAAGAAACCGCCCATGTCTGAACACATAGCATATATCTTATCAGCCGCAACTTCATGTTGCCTCTCCCACATTTCCTCTTGTCTCTTGGCATCCTTCACAAAACTCACTCGCAGCTGAAACACCTGCCCGCACCCAACAAAACCCATCAACCCAAATCAACACACACTCCATTTACTCCATTGCATGCATTAATATAATGAATCGACATATAAACATTGAGAGAGAAAGAGGGGTACCTTGTAGCCGGTGTAGATATCAACGGCTCGAGCCCAGAACTGAAAAGAGCGTTGCCACGGCCTGAACTGGGTGGCCAGCTTCTGCTGCACATCATTGAGATCAATAGGAGGCAGAGGAAGCATAGTTGTTATCGTTGCTGGGTTCTTGGTTGATGGTTCTGTTTTCTTCTTCCCCTGTTTGTATTGGATTTTACATAGTAAACCTTACTTTTCAAGACGCATATAAATGAGTGTGCATTCACTTCATGGCTTCAAAATGGGAATCTGACATATCTTACAGTTTAAGAATTGTGGCTGGAGGAGCACAGCAAAAGTACGAGATGAGTCAGCAGATGACTGAAGTAGAAGGTTGTTAAGTACTTGGCTTCAGCCTCTCCCCCATAACCCCCTTGTTCATTTGTCTCTCATCTTTCATCTCTTTTTCCTTTTTCTTTTCAATAAAATCATCAAGCTAGAATCTTAGTTGAATGATTTAGGATGTATAATATCTTTTACCGACTAGTCTAATAATTGTGTGCCGTATTACATACGAAATTCCAATCATACATATTGCAACTTCGAACTATGCATTTTACCACAACATCCACTACAAAAATTGGTTTCTCTAAATATGTGTGTAGGTTATTTGGTGATTAACTAACTAGTTTGGTCTAGCTAACACTGTACCATCCCACAAACAAACAAGCTCATATATGCAGGCTGTGACTATGTCTAGGCATATGGTAGTTGATTAAGTGCCAAAAGCTGGTGTGCTATGAAGGCCCAAAATGGACCACCATGATCATATCTTGTTAGTTCAGTTGTGCTGCGTACAACAAAGTGGTATGTGCATATATCCCCCATCGATAACTGGGAATCACCACCTACTATGTGTTTATGTCGCAGCTATCAAATTACAGCACATAGAATCACATTTGACGCTAAACACACAAAAATAGACCGGATGTTTTTCAACTTTGTGAGAACTAATTAATTTCACAAGTTTTCTTCGTACTTGTTCAATCTATTCACTTGTGTATACATTGGTGTCATATAAATAAATGAATGATCAATTCGAATATCGCTTCACACCCTTATAGGGTAAATGTCTACATGAAAACTAGATGTAGATATAAAAATAATACTTAGAAAATGGCTTGAAAATAGTGATTTGGTCATCATGGTACTAATCATCCTAATTCAAAGTCTATAATATTTAGCAAAGTCTAATATTTGAGCAGTATATATATATATATATATATATATATAGGATCTAGCCAAGGGTGAATATATCGTTACAGAATGTAATCGATCACAATTATTATTGAAGTTTCAGCAATCAGATTGTCCAAATATTTTTCGAAAATGACGTTTTCGTTTGTGACCTTATTTCACACTATATATCTACCGTATTCGATCTGTACGTAGTTTTGTGCCATACGCCATAGAAATGTTTTCAAAAGCTAAGCATTCAATAAACCACACATAAATGTGTGGAGGCATGCTTCCCAAGTTATCGAACAGATAGTTAAGATTGGGACCTTACCATATGTATAATGCTTCTCCTTATTGGAGCACTCTATCTTTTTTCACCATGTACGTCTTGATATCAACCCAATAGGCATAATCACTTGCAGAGAAGAAGAAGATATATATATATATATATATATATATATATATATATATATAGAGCTTCTCGGTTACGGACGTCCGCACGCACTGTTCACGGTGCGGATGCGGCGTTTCCGGCCACCGGTGAGGCGGCGACGCCGTATCCGGCCGGTGGGCTTTGCTCGCCCCGGCCCGGCGACCCCGTCTGTGCCGGCCCGAGGTCCGTCGCCGGCCGGAATCTGCATTTTTCTGCAAAAATGCAGAATACTGTTCATTTTTCTGGAAAAAAGCAGATTCCGGCCGGCTGCCGGCCGGCACAGACGGGGTCGCCGGGCCGGGGCGAGCAAAGCCCACCGGCCGGATACGGCGTCGCCGCCTCGCCGGTGGCCGGAAACGGGACATCCGCACGGTGCGGACGTCCGCACCTGAAAAAAATCCTATATATATATATATATCCGAGTATACGCTAATGAATCTGCTGTTCAAAATGGTGGAGTTGATCAACAATGAAACCCTATCAATAGTACTTGTTGCCATTTTCTTCATTCTCCTATACAGGTGGTCTTTCCACTTTCAATCCTACTACAAAAGACTCACCACCTTCCCCACCAAAACTCCCCATCATCGGAAACCTTCACCAACTAGGCTCACCACCCTCTCCGTTACATCTCTCACTTCAAGCCTTGTCTCAAGTCCATGGCCCTCTCATGCTCCTCCACTTCGGAAGTGTCCCCGTCCTTGTCGCCTCGTCGGCTGAGGCTGCTAAAGCAATAATGAAAACACATGACCTCACATCATGCAGCAGGCCCAAGTCCACCGTCTTCGACAAGCTTCTCTACAACTCGAAAGATGTGGCCGCCGCGCCTTACTGCGACTACTGGAAGCAGGTGAAGAGCATATGCATGTTGAATCTGCTGAGCACCAAAAGGGTTCGGTCTTACCGCGACGTTAGGGAAGAGGAAACCAAAGCAATGATCAAACAGATAAGGGATTCAAAAGGAGTTGTGAATTTAAGGCAGATGCTTATGACACTTACGAACAATGTAGTCTCTAGAGTGGCTCTAGGGAAGAGTTACTACAGTGATGGGGGTTTGAACGAGCTTTCGACGACGGAGCATACGGAGTTACTTGGAAGTCTTTATATTGGGGACTATATTCCATGGCTTGGTTGGTTGATCAACCGTGTCACTGGTTTAGACGCCAAACTAGACAAAGTGGCTAAACGGTTTGATGATTTCTTGGAAATAGTGATTCAACAGCATATGGCGGATAGTACTGATCAGAAGAAGAAGAACGTAAAGGATTTTGTGGACGTTTTACTTGATCTTCAGCGGGAAAACTCGCTTGGTTTTTGTATTGACAGAAATGGCATAAAGGGTGTCATCTTGGTAACTCTCTCTCTCTCTCTCTCTCTCTCACACACACACACACACTTGCTACCTGTTCTTGTTCTTTGTTTTTTGTGTTTTTTTTTTGGCAAAGATACCTGTTTTTGTTTAGTAGTCTTTTAATTGTTAAATCTTTGAGAAGTACCAGGTGTTTTGAATATTGGCCGGAATTCAAAGAGCTTATATAAGTGCTTCTTGAATTGGTTAAATGATTTTAGCTAGCTATTTAGAACGAAGGTTGTGGATCCAGAGTACTCTTTGATTGTCTGTGGATCACTAATTGATAATGATGATAACTTGTAGGATATGTTCCTTGCCGGGACTGATACCACAGCGGTGGTTCTAGAGTGGGCAATGGCTGAGATTTTGAAGCATCCGAAGGTCATGATAAAATTGCAGAATGAAATAAGGGGTGTAAACAAAGCTGGAGAAGACGTATTGACAGAGGACGATTTGGTTGATATGCACTACTTGAAGGCGGTGATCAATGAGTCTCTTAATTCGCCTACACCCTCCACTTGCCCTACTATTTCCTAGAATGTTGACGCAAGATGTGAAAATCAACGGTTACAACATCAAAGCCAATACACAAGTCATAGTGAATGCATGACAGGTTGGGAGAGATCCCAAGTCTTACGATTACAAGCCAGACAAGTTCGAGCCAGAAAGGTTCTTGACTGTTAATAAAGGTATAAATTATATGGGGAATGACTTCCAGTTAATTCCGTTCGGAGCCGGTCGGAGGATCTGTCCCGGAATTCAGTTTGCTTCAGCTGTGAATGAGATCGCTCTAGCAAATTTACTGCACAAGTTTGATTGGATATTGCCTGATGGGGTAAGAAGCGAGAATTTAGACATGAGTGAATTAGCTGGTCTAACAACTCATAAGAAATACCGGCTTGAAGCGGTTGCAATTCCGCCACATTCATCATCTTAACCATTTCAGATGAACTACTTTCATTTTTTTTTTTTTTGAATAAGAACTACTCTAATTTGCTGTAAGAAGTTGCTGTGTTCTACCAATCCTAAATTAATAACGTTTCCTGCTTCGGTTACAATCGAACAGATCTCATGTGTGACTCAACTAGCTAGCTATACCTGCTAGTGTTTGTATGTGTATACTGAGTTTAAATAGTGTATCGATCTTCGAAACCTAGTATGATTTAGATTCTTTAATTTATAGAATTATAGGATAAACATGCACCATAAGCCTCTTCATGAAGCTCTTGCTAACTTATTTTGCTACAATGGCAGCTGTAAATTTACCTGTTAAACCCATATCGACCTCTTGTACTTTTCCATCCCGATGATCGACTCCAATAGATCGATCGTGTTTACAACTTGTTAAAGTGGATGTTGAAACCCCCATTTTGATCTATACTCCATAAGATTGAAAGAGTGCATCTCGAAAATGTGAGCGAATAGAGTTATTTGATTGATACAATTCTAAGATGTATGTTGAGGATAATTAGACATCAATTAATTAAGGAAAAATCTACGTACTTTCAGTTACAGTAAAATCCTTCTAAAGTGATAACCTCTCTAAACTGATAAATAGTCTCGGTCCAAAGTCGGGATCAGTGTTAAAATTTAATAACCCCTCTATCGTGATAATTAATATTTTTTTTCAGAAAATCGTAGTGCTAAATCCCGGTCCCAACTTTCTCATAAAGTGATATTTTCGAAGAACACCCATTTTTCTTTCATGAGATCACCATTGATGTTTATCTTAGTTTGGTAGGTGTGAACCCACTCTAGTAGCGTTGTTTCCATGAGCGGGAAGGTGACTGTTTTTTGGCGTTTTGAACTCCCGTTTAAGTGATCAACACTGAGTAATTTTGCACTACGACGACGAGTGTTGGATATGGTAGATTGGGTGACTTTGAGATTATGATTCTCCTCTAGCCATTGTGGAAGACTTTTTTAAGTAACACAAGTGTTGTCTTTTTTGTATTGACATAGTTATTTGCGAATCTTGTCGGTCATTGTAACATGGGGAGATTGCTTCGGAGCCATTCCTATAGAAAGTGTTGATAAACTTAGAGAATGTTATCTAATTTATAAGTAATTTCTTGGGGTGAAAGTGAATGTTAGTAAATCTTTTGGAAATCCAAGAAACTATTGAAATTTTGGTGAGTTGAATATAAACAAAGAAATAACTACATGAATGTTCAATTTTGGTGAGTTGAATATAGACAAAAAAAAAATGTACATGTATTTAGTGGCTAAAAACACAATTTTAATCATTTTGGAGCAAAAAAAATGTAAACCCCTCTTATGTGATAAGCTCTCTAAAGTGATATTTAGACCCGGGTCCTAAGAGTATCACTTTAGAGGGGTTTTACTGTAATTATCTTTTTTCATAACGTTTTTACCAATTACAACTTCTTGTCTGTTCGTAGATGAAGGTGGAAGGACGTGTAATGACTACCTTAACAAAACAATAAATAAACAGCTGAAATAACTTAAACCAAAACTAAAGACAACTAATTAGATTTACGAAACTGAAATCACTATAGATAGTGTAGTGGTCGGGCACCCCATACTGGTAACCACTCCAGGTCGGGAGTTCGATCCTCTATGAAAGCAAAGTGGCCAGAGACACTACAAGAAAAAAGGGCTTTGCCGACGAAAAAAAAAAAAAACGGCCGACGAAACACTTTTTTCGTCGCAAAAAAAAAAATTTCGTCGCTAAAAATTAAAAATCGTCGGCTATTCTACAAGAATGGCCGACGATTTTTTCCGTCGTCCCTAAAAATTTTTTTTCGTCAGCTATACTCCTATAATGGCCGACGAATTAAAGTTTTCGTCGGCTATACAAATTTTAGAAGAATGGCCGACGAAGTTGACAATTTCGTCGGCTATAAGTCTTTATATTTTCAGATCTGGACAGAAGCTGCTCATTTGAAAAAAAAAAACGGGAGAAAGAGTGAAAAATCTGTGGGTATTGTTGAAATCCGTCCTCTCTTATATTGTGGAGCTATATATAGGTACATATATGTGTATATATGTTGATTTTGAGTTTTAGTTGAGTTGATTTTGAGTTTTAGTGATTTTGATATAGTAAGTGATTTTTTGTTTTGTTGTTGTTTTAGTGTTAGAATGTATATGTATATATGTTGATTTTGAGTTGTAGTTGAGTTGATTTTCAGTTAGAGTATAATTATGTGTTTTAATTTAATAATGTTATTTTAATTAGTGTTAAAATATATATAAATATGTTAATTAATGGTTGTTGATAGTGTAATGAACTTAAATAATGGTTGTTAATTAATGGTATATATATATATGAGTTGATGTTGATAATAATATATATTGTAATATATATATGTGTTAATTAATTTCTTATTAATTAAAGTTATACATATATATTATTATCAGGCTATATATGGATCGAGATAAGAGTTGGATTTCGCTTCCAAGGCATGACCGACGATACACTACAGGAGTTGTGAATTTTATGCAGTTCGTCGAGGAAAATGCAAAGGGGAATTACCATTATTGCCCGTGCAAGAAATGTAAGTGTCGCAGTGATATGTGTCGATTTCCGATTAGGACAGTATGAGAGCACCTAAAGAGTAATGGGTTTTGGCCGAAGTACACACGTTGGATATATCACGGTGAGCCATCATTAGATGGATCGCATGATCATGTGCAGTATTTTGAGGCGGGCAGTAGTAGTACATCCAACGATCCAACAATGGCATTCGTCAACGACGTGTTTCCTTTTGAAAGCGGTGTACGTGGGGAACAATATATGCAGGACCCGGTGCAGCCCTTCCCACAAGTTGTCAACACTGCTGCCTTTGACAAGTACAACAAACTGATTGCATTGCAACAGACCCCTGTGTCTTCAAGTTCTGAGAAGACAGTTCTTCAAAGTGTGATGGAGGTAATGAGGATTAAAGTCGAGACAAAAGGGAGCATCAGGCAAGTGGATGAATATCTACAGTACACTTCTTCGTTGTTGGAGGAGGGTCATCGTAATCCTACCAATCACCGTCAGGTCCAAAGTATCCTCAAAGATCTAGGGCTTTCCTACATTAAGATCCATGCATGCGCATTTGACTGCGTTCTCTTCTGGGGTAAAGATGCAGAAGGGAATGACCTTGCTAGCCTTGACGCATGTCCGATATGTCAGTCTGACCGATATAAGTTGACGGGAGCAGGCAATAGGAAACCTGTGAAAGTGCTTCGGTATTTTCCGTTGAGAGATAGGCTTGAGCGGTTGTACATGTCAGAAACCACCGCAAAAGCTATGAGGTGGCACGGTGAGCGGGACGCGGGAGACGCAGATATCATGACACACATCTCTGACGGAGCGGCTTGGAAGCATATAAACAATGAGTTTCCTTATTTTGCGTCAGATGTCAGAAACGTCAGGCTCGGGCTCTCAACCGACGGGTTCAACCCTTTCGGCACCATGAGTCTTTCATACAGTATATGGCCGGTGGTTTTGGTACCTTACAACCTTCCTCCGTGGATGTGCATGAAGAAGGAATATAATATGTTGACGTTGTTGATTCCGGGGCCTGGTTACCCAGGGAAATGTCTCGATGTGTATATGAGACCATTGATTGAAGAGCTTAAGGTATTGTGGGACGTTGGTCATCCCACTTTTGACAAGTACAAGCAGGAGACGTTCCAGATGCATGCCATGGTTATTGGTACCATAAGTGATTTTCCTGCTTATGGGATGTTGTCGGGCAGCGTTGTTAGGGGATACAAGGCTTGTCCAGAGTGCCTCAGCGATTATGGGAGCACCCCTCATTGCAACAAGATATGCCGAATGGGTCATCGTGTGTTCCTTCCGGCGGATCACCACTGGCGTTACGACTCCGCCGCATTTGATGGAACCGAAGAACACGGCCGTCCTCCCAGAAGATGGACAGGAAGAGAAATTTTAGCAAGACTTAATGAGTACGATTTTGGGCCCCTCAGCAATCATCCCGATATTGTAGCGGAAATACCTGAAAGGCCTGAGGAGTACAAATTCTGGACACATAGGAGCATATTGTGGGAACTCCCGTACTGGTGTGAGTTGCTGATCCGTCACTTCCTAGACGTTATGCACATAGAAAAAAATGTTTCTGAAAGTGTGGTGGGCACAACGCTGAACATGGAGGGGAAGACGAAAGACGGTCCTAAGGCTCGCACTGATCTGCAAAACATGAATATCAGAAAACCACTATGGTTGAAACAAGGAAAGAGAAAAATGCCTCAAGCTCCTTACACCGTCAAGCCTGAGCATAAATCAGAAATTTTCCATTGGATAAGTCGGGCCAAGTATCCTTCAGGCTTTGCTGGAAATATAGCCAAGTGTGTCAATAGACAATTCAACAATCTGTAGGGGTTGAAAAGTCATGACAATCATATCCTGCTACAACGTCTCTTCCCTGTTTTCATTCGACCGTTCCTTCCCCGTCACGTTGTGGAGCCGTTAGTAGCGTTGGCAAGATTTTTCCAGAAGGTATGCACACGGGAAGTGAGAAAATCTGACCTCCGGGAAATGCAACAAGACATCGTTCATATCATGTGTAAATTTGAGATGATATTTCCTCCAAATTTTTTCGACATCATGCCTCACCTCATTATCCATCTTCCTCGGCAGTTGTTGCTTACCGGTCCTGTGCACTTCACTTGGATGTATCCGATGGAAAGGTACGTATTTTACACCTTATGTTAATTTCCTCATCAATATATGTGATATAGTGTTAATGTATTATCATAACACTTTAAAAACTTGATTTATAGGCAACTTGGACAATACGGTGGTTTTGTCCAAAACAGATCCGCACCTGAAGGATGTATAGCTGAAGCATATATTGCACACGAGTGCGTCACCTACATGAAGCTGTATTTCGGAGCGTTACAGGAAAGCATACAGGAAGATATACCGTCACAGTTCAATCTTTCCATACTCTCCGACGATGTTGTACTCGGTGGAAACATGCCAGTTTCCTACAAGTTGAAAGATTATGAGGTAGCCATTGCACATTGGTGGGTACTAATCAACTGTCCAGAAGTTCAGTTTTGGAAGGACCTACATCTACGCTGTGAAGGAGTAGCAGGTGATGTCGATTACCACAACCAGACATTCGCAGAGTATTTCGGCCGCTGGGTACGTACCTTTAACACTATTCTATACGTGTTCATATATTATTGTGTATATTTATTCATATTTATAGTTGATTCTGATGGTTGCAGATGGACCTTATTGAAAATGATAATCACCCAAATTGGTCTCACGAACTCAGACTTTTAGCAAGGAGGCCGGTCTATTCAAAAGTTTATGCGACGTGCAAGGTGAATGGTGTGTTATTTCGATGTGAAGACAGAGATCTCAGACTGAAAACACAAAATTCAGGGGTTATGGCACATGGTGGGGATGGTGGAGTTGACTATTACGGTGTTCTCCATTCAGTTGTGGAACTGCATTACGGGGAAGGCATGAAAGTGCACATTTTCAAGTGTAGATGGTTTGACACACGGCCGCAGAGCATGAAAACCGATCAATACGGCATAAGTTCTGTGAACACTAGTACATCATGGTATGAGGACGACCCGTTCGTTTTAGCCACATGGGTGAAACAAGTGTTTTATCTTGATGATCTCGCCAAGGGTGACCCGTGGAAAGTAGTCAACACTATCCACCATCGCAACATTTACCGGGCGTCTACACTTGGAGTGGCTGAAGAGAACGAGGAAGGGGGCACCGCGTATCAAGAGCCCAACTCAAACGGTATTCCTGACTCCTCTTTTATTCGCCTAGACACGCCGGTGCGAATTCGACGTGAAGAGCCACTGCTTGTTGATGTTGATCCAACTGAAGAAACTAACGAGGACTCTAGTGGTGAGGAAAGACATAGATTACCCCTATCGAGCAATTCAGAAACCGAAGAAGACTCATCCGATGATTCCGATTACAATCCGACGGATTAAGTAATTTAAATGATGTAATCCTTTCATTTGTAATCAACTCATTTCTAATGAACGGGCGTGGGGATGAGCCTCCCAGCTAGGCTGGGTTCCAAACCCCTTAAACAAAAATTTGAAATATGTTGACTGTTGGGTTGTTGGTTTTTTATGTTCAAGTTTGGTTATATGTGAACAGGACATCGGAATAGGAGAGGTGTTAAACCACTGATATTTTTGGTTTTTTTTTTTTCAGAGAATAGCCGACGAAAAATTCCTTATTTCGTCGGCCATTACAATAATGGCCGACGAATAATGAATTTTTCGTCGGCCATAAGTTTTTTTAAAAATATATATTTACAATAATGGCCGACGAATAATGAATTTTTCGTCGGCCATTTTGCGTATAGCCGACGAAAAATTCATTATTTCGTCGGCCATAAGTTTTTTTAAAAATATATATTTACAATAATGGCCGACGAATAATGAATTTTTCGTCGGCCATTTTGCGTATAGCCGACGAAAAATTCATTATTTCGTCGGCCATAAGTTTTTTTAAAAATATATATTTACAATAATGGCCGACGAATAATGAATTTTTCGTCGGCTATACGAAAAATGGCCGACGAAAAATTCATTATTTCGTCGGCCATTTGTTTTTTAAAATTAAATATTTTATTTTTAACCGAAAACGACAAAAGAATAGCCGACAAGTACTAGGTTTGATTTCGTCGGCTATGATTAAAAAAAAAAACAAAAAAATTCAGCTTCCATTTTCTATCACTATCGACAAACCATTGCTTCATCCTTCAAATGCAAATGTGTCGTGAAATAAGATATGACTGAAATATTGAAAAACGTCTAGGGTTGAAAAATGAGAAGATTCCGACAAAATCTGTGTGCCGAATGTTGCAGTTAGCTGTTTTTTACTGCCGTTTTCCTATGGGTAGCCTGACTGTCGGTAAATATTTTGAGGAAAATTTTTATACGATTAGTTGCGGCTCATCGATCTGAAACTATTCTCTGTTGAAGATCAGGTCAAAAAACGTCATTTAGATGGGCCAATTTCTGTTTTAAAGCGTTTAGAGGTTTGACTTTGCAGTTTGACCGTCCCGATCGAGCCTTTAACGTTGTCAGATGTAGTTGGATTTTTTTTCATACATGTATTTAATCTTAACGGTGATATCTGACGGTTGGAATAGATTTTCCAAACTTTTAGATTCAAAATCGGAACATATGCACTAATGTTCCTTAACTTGTTTACTAAGTGTTTAAGTGAATGTATAGTTTCAAATAGTGACTATACGTAGACTCTTCAAATGCAAATGTGTCGTGAAATAAGATATGACCGAAATATTGAAAAACGTCTAGGGTTGAAAAATGAGAAGATTCCGACAAAATCTGTGTGCCGAATGTTGCGGTTAGCTGTTTTTTACTTCCGGTTTCCTATGTGTAGCATGACGGTTGGTAAATATTTTGAGGAAAATTTTTATACGATTAGTTGCGTCTCATCGATCTGAAACTATTATCTGTTGAAGATCAGGCCAAAAAACGTCATTTAGACGGGCCAATTTCCGTTTTAAAGCGTTTAGAGGTTTGACTTTGCAGTTTGACCGTCCCGATCGAGCCTTTAACGTTGTCAGATGTAGTTGGAATTTTTTTCATACATGTATTTCATCTTAACGGTGATATCTGACGGTTGGAATAGATTTTCCAAACTTTTAGATTCAAAATCGGAACATATGCACTAATGTTCCTTAACTTGTTTACTAAGTGTTTAAGTGAATGTATAGTTTCAAATAGTTACTATACGTAGACTCTTCAAATGCAAATGTGTCCTGAAATAAGATATGACCGAAATATTGAAATACGTCTACGGTTGAAAAATGAGCAGATTCCGACAAAATCTATGTGCCGAATGTTGCGGTTAACTGTTTTATACTCCCGTTTTCCTATGGGTAGCCTGACGGTCGGTAAATATTTTGAGGAAAATTTTTATACGATTAGTCGCGTTTCATCGATTTGAAACTATTCTCTGTTGAAGATAAGGCCAGAAAACGTCATTTAGACGGCCCAATTTCCGTTTTAATATATAGGGTTTAGAGGTTTGACTTTGTAGTTTGACCAAAGGTTTAGCCGACGACATCAAATATTTCGTCGGCTATTTCCAAAGTATAGCCGACGAAATTAAATATTTCGTCGGCTATTTCCAAAATATAGCCGACGAAATATTTAATTTCATCGGCTAAACTCTTGCGATCCGCTTATTGTCCGCCGTTGGATGGCTCAGATCAAACGGCTGTGATTTTCCAAAGTATAGCCGACGAAATATTTAATTTCGTCGGCTAAACTCTTGCGATCCGCGCCTTCTCATTGTCCGCCGTTGGATGTGGGAGATCGGACGGCTGCTGAGCGCCTAAAGTATAGCCGACGACATTCAAAGAATAGCCGACGAGTCATATATTTCGTCGGCTATTCTTAAGTATAGCCGACGAATTAAAGCATTTCGTCGGCTATTCTTAAGTATAGCCGACGAAATATTTTTAATTCGTCGGCTATACTATCGGGTATAAGTTTGTTGCAGCCGAACCCTAGCCTCCATTTGCTGCATTTTTCCAAATTCTCCATCCGATCCAGCGCCGCTCGCCTCGTCGTCCTCCTCCCTCTTCCTCCTCGAATCGGGCAACCCCCTCCTCCCTCTTGCTCCTCCAATCCGGCAGCCTCCCTCTTCCTCCTCCAATCCGGCCGGCCCTCCTCCAATCCGCCAGCCTCCCTCTTCCTCCTCCTCCCTTCCATTTTCAATTCGATCGGCAGTAAGTGTTTTTTTTTTTTTTCATTTATGTTAATTAATGTTAATTTAGATATAATTTAGGTATTTATGTTAATTTAGGTATAATTTAGGTATTTATGTTAATTTAGATATAATTTAGGTATTTATGTTAATTTAGGTATATTTTAGGTATTTATGTTAATTTAGATAAATTTTAGGTATTTATGTTAATTTAGGTATATTTTAGGTATTTATGTTAATTTAGGTATATTTTAGGTATTTATGTTAATTTAGATAAATTTTAGGTATTTATGTTAATTTAGGTATATTTTAGGTATTTATGTTAATTTAGATAAATTTTAGGTATTTATGTTAATTTAGGTAATTGTTTTCAAATTTATTTTAATTGTATAATGTAGGTGTAATTGTATAATTTATACGTATAAATTGGTTTTTTAATTATATAAATTGATAACTTAATTGTATAATTTAGCTTAATTATATATATAGCTTAATTATATTTAATTAGAATTTGTTATTTAATATAATATAATTTAATATGTTAGTATATAAATTGTTATATTAAAATATGTTAGTATTATTGGTTATTATATTAATTAGAATTTGTTATTTAATATAATATAATTTAATATCAATTAATGTATTAATGCCTCGGGCTTTAGATGGCCGATGCATTAAGAAACCTATTCGGAGGCCGTCGTGGCAGCAGATCTAGAGGTTCTAGAAATTTCGGCGGTTCCACAGACTCCGAGAGGACGGCTAGCCAGCCTGAGAGGACCACTAGCCAGCCGCGGAGGAGTGTAGATTCATCCCAGCCGCAGAGGACTGTGGATGCAGACCAGCCGCGACGGAGTGTGAGTGCTCGGCACCAGACCCTTCTCCAGGCGGGGCGGCCGTCGAGCACTTCACTTCCTCCTGCCGGTCCCTCTGTGGCTCCGAGGTTTAGTCGGCAGCTGTTTCACGAGGAGATAGCTGCCAACGTTCCTCAGGTTCGTATGTCTGAGGTTCATCGGGAGCCGATGCCGAGTCCGACTCAGTCTGCTGCTGACTCGACTGAGGCTCCTACTCTCCCAAACCAGCTATTCCTCCCGTACAACATTCCGGCGATACTGGAGGTCGACTATCAGGGTGTGCCCTTATGGCCGGATATGCCTCAGTACGTTAGTGCTGCGGAGGCATACCAGCAACAGCCATTTGAGGACCCTGACCACCTTATTTCGGCGAGGAGAAAAGGGAAGTCGACAGACGAGTCATCCACTTCAGGTAACATTTGATTTTATTAATTAAATGTTTTATTAAAATTAACGCACTAATATTTAATTTTATTAACCAATCGTCGTTTTTGTGATAGGGACAGCCGCTAGCAGTTCACGGAGGAATACGAGAAGTGTCATATGTTTTGACACGCTCAGGAAAACTGTTGAGCTCATAGGCAGGATTCAGATCAACGAACCTCCTAATCAGGAGGTTCTGGGGAAGAAAAAGCGCGACTACTCGGGTTGCGTGGGGTCACTGATTAGGGACAGAGTCCCTATGTTGTGGACCCGGTGGGCTGATGTGCCCCAGGAGATCAAGAGGGAAGTGAACAACGCCGCGTCGGTGAGTAATTTAAAAAATTTAATTTATTTATCGTAATATTTAATAATTTTCGGTATTATTACAATTATAAAACTAATAAAATTTTATTTTTCAGACATTCTTCGAGATTGCCGACCACAGGCGGGATTGGGCGGACACCTAGCAGAACTCGAGGTACGTTTGTTTTTATGATATTATAATTATCTTATAATTATTAATATTTTATGATATTAATAATATTTCTAATGCACTTTTATTTTTTTCGTAGGTTCAAAGAGTGGAAGAACGAGCTGCGTTCCCACTATAACGAATACGACTACCTTGGTCGTATGGGTACTCCCAGGGAGTTCATGTTCCGGGAGTACGAGTGGCGTTGGTTGAAGACAGTAGACTTCAACAACCCAATTATGCAGGTAAATACTTGTTGATACCTGAAAAATCGCGTAATTTGTTACTATGCTTTCACGCGACAAAGACCACGCATAGTCACGTAACTATATAAAATCCTATAGTTTTATAAGGATTTTATGTTCATTACTCGGCTATAGCACGCCAAGCAAACACACTTTTAATGTGAGCCCAAGCCACATGCACGCGTTCTTGGGGCTTGCAGTTTTGGGTGTGGTGTGGAAGGTTACGGAAACGCACATGCTCATTCGTCGATTTAATATCGTCGGTGATTTCGGTCTTGGGCCCGAAATCCAAGCCCAACGTATTGGATCGATGAATGAAATGGTGAACATGCATGAGAATTGGGCCAGCCATTCTTTTCCCTTTAAAACCCGAGCCCAAAAGCACAAATCCCATAAGGAAGCCCAATTTCCTTCTCTCCTCCCTAACAGCTCTTCTTCTTCCCGTTTCCTGCATCTCACCCCTTTTACCCAGCAGCTTGGTTCCTTCCTCCATGGATGACACAGACCTCTCCCCTGCAACACTCTTCGTCTGTCTAGGGAATCAACCCAAGCAAGCCATCTTTTCCTAAATCCCACCTCTCAAGCAAGCTTCCTTTCCGGATTTCGGGGCATGATTCATGCATTGAGGCAAAATGGTTTTACCCAGAAACATGGGTGCTTTGAGTCTCTTCCCAAAAGCCTCAACTCTGCGCCTATAAAAAGGACCCAGCACCTACCCAGCAACAATCCAACAACACTTCCTTCATCCCCTTCAAGCCTTCAAGCATTCATGCCATTCAAGCAAAATCCCCAAATTCCTTTCTCAAACCCTAGAAACCCCTTGTAAGCAGCCTCTTATCATCTCAAACCTCCATGCCTTCAAGCCTCATGCCCAGAAAACCATATGTCCAGAACAGCTGTCTTCAAGCCCCGCAGCTCTTCCCAAAAACAGAAACCCAGAAAACCAACCCCGCAGCTCTTCCCAAAAACAGAAACCCAGAAAACCAACCCCGCAGCTCTTCCCAAAAACAGAAACCCAGAAAACCAACCCCGCAGTTCTCATCACCGCAGTGTGTTTCTAGCTCCCACACCATGCTCATGCTGTCAAGCTCCTTTCGATTTCAAGATGGTCTGAATTACGAATAAAGTCCTCCCATTAATCATGCTTTCGGGTTGATTTTGGCCTAGTCAAGCTTAATCAAAAGAACCCCCTCAACATTTGGCGACTCTGCTGGGGACTAGGTTATGATTCAGACCATCTCATGCAATCCTTCCACCTCATGCTTGTATTGATCACATTTGTTGTGGAAGCAAGTAATAGGAGGGTATCTTCTGTTGATATGATTCCACTGCTGTGTTTTTGTTTCTTGTCTTTAACCCTGCAACCTTCAAATTCTTCGTGATCGATTATATCTTCTTTACAATGCAAGCTCTCTATACCAAAATACCAGTTGTTGTGTCATGCTTGTTTGAAACCAAATATGTCTTGTGCCTAAATCAATATAGCTCTTGTTGCAATGCCTCTGTTTCAGGAACAAACCAGAAGCTGTTTTGTTACTGCTGTATTACACCCCGCAACGTTAAGCCATGCCAATGTGTTCTGAGTCCTGCTAGCCTTACTTTGTCAAAAAGTTTTCTTTTCTTGTTGCGAGTGTTTTCCTAATTGGTATCCTTCTCTGTCATCACATGAGTCTTCAGCAGTTTGTAGTCTCCAGCAATCTATCATCCCAATTGGTTTTACTGTTATAGCCATTTGTTCATACCAAAAAAATCTTTGCTGCTAGTTTCTCACTAATCTAGAATTTTCAGTTTCAGTTCCTGCATTATGAACTTATAAATTTGTTCCTAGATCACATAAAACAGCTCTTGTTATGGCCCATGCTTGATCAATCTTAATGATTGTTTCTTTACTATGGCAGCTTTGCAGAAATAAGCCTAACACTCATGCCATATGCGATCAAGGAAATTCATACTTAATGCATACAAGCAAATAGTGTTTCTACTGCACATACACTTGTTATGTTCTGTGCTCAACAAATCTCATAAAGGAAGCAGTTTTATATTATTGCTGTAATACACCCTGCAGCTGTAGTTTCAATCAGCAGCTCATGCTATATGGACAAGCCATGCTTATTATGTCACTGAAATAGATGATGAAGTGGAGCAACACAGTAGCAGAAGCTGCGGGCCTATTGTTGCACAAGCACCCCTGCACATGAAAAAAAAAAATATACTTGGGGGCTGCGTTCAGTACAGGAAGACAGATCATAAGTCACCCCGCATTGAAGCAAGCAACACAGTAGCAGAAATTGCGGGCCAACTGCTAACAGAACCCGAAGTTCAAGTCTTTGTTTGATCAATTGGAGTATGGTCCGCAAGCCAGGCAAGCCGCTGCGGAGGCACTCATGCACGTTTCTGAGGCCTTGCTGCAGATACAATAAAGACCATGTCCATGCTGGAAAATGAAGATGCCATAGTCTTTACCGTTTCAGACATGAAGGCTGCAGGGATCCCATTGTCAAGAATTATGCAGACTGAGATGAAGATATTCTGCAGCAACAAGAGACAGTAACTTATTATGTAATACACCATGCAGTTTTATTTAAGCCATGCCATGCCAGTATGTTCTGAGTGACAAATGTAGTTGCTGATCATTCTTTATTACAAGTCTAATAACATGTCATGCTTATTCAATGAAACTCACAAAAGAGCCATGCTGAGGTCTTGCAATGCTATTGATGTTCAAGCTTAGTATAATTACTCCAAGCCAATAAACATGAGGGTTGTGGGATGAAAGTTTAACTCTCAGCATCTCAATACGTACATCATGCCAGAATGTAGATTTCATCCATTTATTGTTACTTTTTGTAGCCTTGAAGCATGGGGCTACTTATTGTATCTCTCTCATTTTGTTTCCCTATACTAAAAGGAGAAGGTGCAGAAACATAAACAATTCAAACATATCCAGGCAACAGGCAAAAACATGCAGAAACATGGTGAAACTCAAACACTGGAAACCAATACAAGAGCATGAAACCAACCAGGCATAAGTTGAACTAGCATTGATCAAACTGCTGTATTAGGTTTTTTTACAAGCAATTCAACAAAATCCCTAAGCAATACAGTGTTAATACAAGCTGTGAATCGCACGGGTTTAAGGAAGTCCAAGAAGGTTCTAAAACACAAGCCATGCTAGCAAGGCTACTGACATCGCCAAATTTGGTTTGAAGGTTCCCTTGTACTTTCTCTAGTTACCATTCAAGGTGCGGAGCTCACTTTTCAAATATACATCCTTCTAGTTGGTAAACCTCCCTGCAGCAGCCTTCTAGACCAGCATGCATATAACAAAAAACGGGTTCATGGCAGCTTTCTTTGGCTAGTCCAACTGGCATTGAATCCCCAACCCATGATGCCTTACCGCGCATGCCTTCATATCAGAGGAATCTCCGTACCATGCATACTACCACCAATTGCTGCTTTGAGAACATGATACATACTCGGCTCATGTGCGATATATCTAATCTGCAGTAAAATTGATCCAGCCTACACAAAACAAAAGACATGTTTAGAAGATCGCAGTAAGACACGCAAAGCAAAACAGTATTCAATCAAGCTGCATGCGTTATTACTCAACCAAGTCAAAACTATTGGAACATGCAAACGAAACGCAACCAAGCAGCAAGCAACACTCAATCAAGCCAGTTCCAAGCAACATGCAACATTCATTTGCAGACCCTCAAATGGTATGCTGTGATACTTGGGGGCTGATTTAGGATGATCTCGTTCACGGTTACCATGAAATTTTAGTCAACTAATCATCCCATATTATTACCCAAGCATATGTTCTTCAGACTAGCACATCAGAGTTAATACCACTCTTTCGCAAGATACACCTCGTACAAACCAATATCTCCTCAAACTTATGTGTCAGCCCAGGGCATTCACTTGTCTATATTCTCAGCCTTTTCCAAGTAGTCCTAACGTTGGTCTAGCCTCTGCATGCCAAATCTTTCTCCAAGCCATAGAACCAATGCTAATCTCAATAGTCCAATTTATATTCTAAATTATTTATTTCTCCCAGCAACCCCATCATTCCCCACGTTTCAAATACCCAATTAGAAATCTCTCGACATAGTCAAGGTTTCCACTGCAGTACCTATTTTACTACAGAGCCTAATCATTTCTTGACAACATCGACCACAATACGCTATTCTATGCTCAACCAAGAAGACCATTACAACAATCGTTCCCAAACAGAAATAATTAGTAGCAATACCATTCCAGGGAAGTGAAATCCGTACCCTGCAGCTCCCCCAGTTCCAGGGAAGCAAGATTCATGCCCCGCAGCTCCTCCAGTTCCAGGGAAACAAGATCCATGCCCCGCAGCTCCTCCAGCTTCTGAGAAGAGCAGCCCATCCAAAAAAAAAAATTTCGATATTCCCAAATTCAATCATTTGCCCACCATATTCCCAACACAAAATCTATAAACTAAAAACCCTCAGTTAATATCATGTTCACCGCAGTGGTGTACCTACACATTTATCATCAAAGCCTAGCTTCATGAAACTCAACCCTTTTCAAAGAAGACCGCCATTATAGGATGCAGACCATACTAAGTCAAGCCAACCTATGCAAGCAACAACAACTAGCATACTCTTTCAAGCTAAAATCATTAGAGCAAGCAGCCAACACTCGAGGAAGCAGCAAGCAACATGCAGTCAAGCTAAATTCATTGGCAACCTAACAATCGCACAAAGCACAACTCTTTGTACCAATACAAGAACAAACCATGCAAAGTCATTAATCAATCCCAAGCTGTAATACAATTCATATGCAGTAAAAACAAATATGACAACTAAACAATGCACAAGCCAAGCCATGCTAAGGTGTGACATGTTCATTTGCCCTGTCCAAATGTGATGTACCTCAACAAGCCAATACATATTTCAATTACACCAAGCACACCCCATGCCAAGCGGATCCACGACTAAGAGAAACACGTCGATATTTAAAACAGCTCATGCCAAGAAAAAAAAAATACCAAACATAAACATGCCTAGCTCCTCTTTAAGGTTGTGCATCCAACATATGACCACATGAAGGCTATGCTAAGAATTCAAGCCATGCCAAGGGTTCAAGCCTATTCGTTTCAGCATCTATGCGCCCTTATCGGCCGTTCAAAATACATAAGGCAACCACAACAAACACAAGCCATCATGCATACCCGCGCCAAGCTAAACACACTATCAAGCGGATTCATGACCAAAGAGGCACGCCAAGCCCTATCCGAGCTCATGCCAAGCACTTACTATCCAATAATGCCAAGCTCCTCTTTGGCACGGTCGTGCATCTATCCGAGACTAAATGGGGTCATGCCACGCTCAAGCTACAAGTTTACTCAAATTCCATGCACTTCCCCATTAGGCTTTGTCAAAAAATTTAATGGCAACCTCAGGACAATCTAGAAATGCACATGCCTAATACATGCCTAAGCATAGTTGCCATAAGCGAATGTAAGTCTAGCATTTGTAGTATATGCATACTCTCATTTTACACATGCCAATACATAATCAAGCAACATGCATATGTAAAGCCAAGCAGAGGAAGTATATCCTTTCTTCATGTCGTGCAAAGCAAACCATCAAGCGTATCTACAAGCAATATACAAATTCCTATTCAATCTATTTGTTACTTTATGTGCTCTCCTTTGAATCAAGTGAAACCCATTTTACTCCATTGGTGTATCTTCATGCCATTCCAGTTTTCTTTCCATTTGTCCATTATCCTTCAAATACCGCTATCATGACCAGGCACTACCATATGCTTGTTCTTAGTTTGTCATTTTTCTCACTTGCTAAATCACTTGCTTATCTATTGATACTCTTATTCCTCATTCAAACTCATCTCCTAACTCTCGTGACTAGCTATCCATCTCCCTCATTTTAACATGCCCATGCTTTACATCCAAATTCATTCCTAACATAGACACATGTGTCTTACTCTACAAATCATGCATAAGCCTCTTTGCTAAATTCAAAACCTTTAAATTCAAAAGTGTCCACAGAAGGTCAAGTTCCTTACCCTGCACCAAACCCACCTCCTTTCTGTTTAATCAAAAGTATCCACAGAAGGTCTGGTTCCTCACCCTGCAGCACCCCAGAAACCACAACTCTCTTTATTCACCACCCTATTCCTATTGCAGCCATGTCTTCAACCAGTTAATAAACACTCTCTCCACTTGTGCTAATGAGTCTATTCAAGTACATTTTACATTTCCTTGTTAAATCTCATACCAAGCTAAACACAGTAATCATCACCCAACACAAGCCCCAAACATTATCCATACTTAGTAAGACCACAACCAACCACACCATGCTTAAGCAGGCAATATGAACCAAGCAGAACAAATAAAGCCAAAGCAATAATCATTCCTAATCTTGCAAAAGTGCAAGCAAAGTCTTCTAGCTAGTCCTATAAACTATTCAAGTAATCTCTATCCCAAAAGACCAACTGAAGCCAAGCAAGAAGATCAATAGAAATCAAAGGCAGTATGCCAAAGACAAGTCACCTACAAATTACAGCAAGAATAAGCTACAGATGATTAATCCAACCGCAACAGAAGCAGAGAATAATCCAATGTTGTAATTCATTCAAGACCCAGGAGTATGAATACTTGATTCAAGAAATTGGAAGTTACCTGGGATGAAGGAAATCATTGCAATCAAACATCACCAAACGAGCAGGATACGAGTCCCAGTGATTCGGAGAGCCGTTATTCGAAGGACGCTAGGCGATTCCCCTGCAGCAAAGAGGAGGAGCGGCGCCGATTATAAACCGAAAGAAAGAGGGGAAGACGAAAGGTTAAGATGCAAGGAAAAATACCTGGAGCCCAAAGAAATTGAGGGCCTTGATCAGTGCTTGAAGGCAAAGGGAACTGGAGGCTGAGAGAATGGAAGAGAGACTTGCAGGAAGGAAGGCTGCAGGGCCACTCTTAAGTGGTTCTGGAAAAAAATAAGAACAGGCCGATGGGCTCCCCAAAGGTAAGCCAAAAGTCAAAAGCCAAAAAAAAAAAAAAAAAAAAGGGGGCTGGGCTGACTCTTTCCCTCTATATGGACTCTGATTATGTGGCCCACTCCATGCCTCAAGCAGCCCACATAATCATGGGGGCTAATGTTGATACCTGAAAAATCGCGTAATTTGTTACTATGCTATCACGCGACAAAGACCACGCATAGTCACGTAACTATATAAAATCCTATAGTTTTATAAGGATTTTATGTTCATTACTCGGCTATAGCACGCCAAGCAAACACACTTTTAATGTGAGCCCAAGCCACATGCACGCGTTCTTGGGGCTTGCAGTTTTGGGTGTGGTGTGGAAGGTTACGGAAACGCACATGCTCATTCGTCGATTTAATATCGTCGGTGATTTCGGTCTTGGGCCCGAAATCCAAGCCCAACGTATTGGATCGATGAATGAAATGGTGAACATGCATGAGAATTGGGCCAGCCATTCTTTTCCCTTTAAAACCCGAGCCCAAAAGCACAAATCCCATAAGGAAGCCCAATTTCCTTCTCTCCTCCCTAACAGCTCTTCTTCTTCCCGTTTCCTGCATCTCACCCCTTTTACCCAGCAGCTTGGTTCCTTCCTCCATGGATGACACAGACCTCTCCCCTGCAACACTCTTCGTCTGTCTAGGGAATCAACCCAAGCAAGCCATCTTTTCCTAAATCCCACCTCTCAAGCAAGCTTCCTTTCCGGATTTCGGGGCATGATTCATGCATTGAGGCAAAATGGTTTTACCCAGAAACATGGGTGCTTTGAGTCTCTTCCCAAAAGCCTCAACTCTGCGCCTATAAAAAGGACCCAGCACCTACCCAGCAACAATCCAACAACACTTCCTTCATCCCCTTCAAGCCTTCAAGCATTCATGCCATTCAAGCAAAATCCCCAAATTCCTTTCTCAAACCCTAGAAACCCCTTGTAAGCAGCCTCTTATCATCTCAAACCTCCATGCCTTCAAGCCTCATGCCCAGAAAACCATATGTCCAGAACAGCTGTCTTCAAGCCCCGCAGCTCTTCCCAAAAACAGAAACCCAGAAAACCAACCCCGCAGCTCTTCCCAAAAACAGAAACCCAGAAAACCAACCCCGCAGTTCTCATCACCGCAGTGTGTTTCTAGCTCCCACACCATGCTCATGCTGTCAAGCTCCTTTCGATTTCAAGATGGTCTGAATTACGAATAAAGTCCTCCCATTAATCATGCTTTCGGGTTGATTTTGGCCTAGTCATGCTTAATCAAAAGAACCCCCTCAACAATACTAAACTTCAGTAAAAATGTTTATTTTGTTAAAATTTTAATTATTAGTTTAATTATTTTATAATTATTACACTAATATTTTTTGATGCATTTTTCTAACATTTTATTATTTGTTTGAAGCAACGTTCTCGGATAAACTCTGAGAACCGCCGCCGGAACACAACCCCCCATCATGCTGGTTCACGGCCGTTTGCACAATATCAGGAGGAGGCGCTCAGAGATCATCCTGATAGCAACCCGTATGTGGAGACGTTCAAGATCGCTTATCCACAAGCGACAGAACAGCTCGTAAGTCGTTCATTACAATTTTAAAATTTTAATTATTAATTTTACTTAATTATATATTTGTTATAATATTAATTTTTTTTTCCCGTCCACTTAGGAGAGGGTCAACCGGGCCGAAGAAGAGGTGTTCCAGCAAGTAGTTCGGGAGACACAACCGAACATTTCCGAGGCAGATCTGGAAGAAGCCATGCGCCATGTCGACCGCTCCAGTGTCCAAACGGCAGCGAGGATGTTCGACGCAGCCTTCCCAAACTGGACAAACAACTTCTACTGCCGGGGTTTGGGAAGTTCTGGACTAGGGTTTCTGAAGACCACTAAGGGAGGTCAAAAGAAGGGAGGCGGGGAGAGCCAGCATATGAGGGGGGAAGTGCAGCGATTGGCCGCAGAATTGGCGACCTCGTCCCAGACAGTACAGGAGCTGCGCCGCAGCACACAGCAGTATCAGGAGGAGATGCGCCGCAGAACACAGCTGTATCAGGAGGAGATGCGCCGCAGATCACAGCAGTATCAGTTGGATATGGCCGGTTGGCATGCCGAATGAGAAAGAATTCGGCAACACAACTACGACGGCCAACAAACCTGGTGGTATGAGATGTTCGCGGCACAAAACCAAGGCCTTCCACCCCCGACCCCGTTTCAGCGGTTAGCGGAACCTCCAATGCCTCAACCTCCCGAGTTCGGTCACCAGGATGACGACCCTGATGGAGAGCAGGATGCTGGGGATGACCTGCTGGACTTTAGTGGCTTAGGTGATGATTAGGGTTTAGGGTTTATGTATATATATTAGAACGAATTTAATAAAAATGGTATTTAGACGTGTTTCTTGTTGGTGCAAATGCATGGACTGTTTTTGTGATTTGCAGGTTGCTTGGAATGGTAATTTAGAAAATAATTTAATTTTTTTTTCCCCAAATGTAAGAATAGCCGACGAAATAATGCCAAAATCGTCGGCTATAAAAACTATAGCCGACGAATTTTACCAATTTTCGTCGGCTATAACCGTTATAGCCGACGAAAATTACATTATTTCGTTGGCTATAACTAATTAATGCCTATTAAATATTAATATATTTCGAGACAATAGCCGACGAAAATTTACAGAATCGTCGGCTATTGTTTTCAACAAATAGCCGACGAAAATTTATTAATTCGTCGGCTATTGTCAACAACCAATAACCGACGAATTAATAAATTTTCGTCGGCTATACTTACTGGATTTCGTCGGCCATACTCGAAAATGCCCGACGAAATTCGTCGGCAATTTCTCCCAGGTTTGGCCGACGAAAAATATTTTCGTCGGTAAGTTCGTCGGCCATACTCTACTATAGCCGACGAATTCGTTTTTTTCGTCGGCCATTGTATTACCGACGGGGTTGTTCCGACGAAGTATAGCCGACGAAAATTTCGTCGGCAGAGACTATAGCCGACGAAATTTAGGCATAGCCGACGAAATTTTTTTCTTCGGCTATGCATTCGGATCCGGTAGTGAGAGGGGCTGCAATACCCCCGTAATGCCCTCGTAAGATGACCTCCCCCGAGAGATTAGTCATTGAGTTTAGAAAACTTTTGGGATACCTTTGTAATGTAAAAAATAAATAAAAAAGATTTGCGATACTGAACTCGAGACCCACAAACATGCTCTCCTGGTAAACTTATATTTGAAATGGGGAAATAAAAAAGATTTGCGATACTGAACTCGAGACCCACAAACATGCTCTCCTGGTAAACTTATATTTGAAATGGGGCCTCTTAGTGTCTTTTTTTTTTTTGTTATGCATTATTGAAAGAAATGGGGCCTCTTAGTGGGAAAATAATGCATAATGATTGGGTTATCAATAAGACAATAATGGATAAACAACAGAAAACGACAACACATGTCCTCAGGTAACTTTTCCATATATTTCATGTATGAAGGAGATCCATCAGTAGCTAGCTGATGATGAAACCCTCCTTTCACGTGTACTCCTCGCTGTTTTCCTCATCCTCATGTACAAGTAGTCTTGTTCTACTTCCGGTACAATAAACTCACCCCCTTCTCCACCAAAGCTACCCATCATCGGAAACCTACACCAACTAGGCTCTCCGGGAACTCCACCCCATCGCGCACTTCAAGCCTTATCTAAGGTCCATGGCCCTCTCATGCTCCTCCACTTCGGAAGCTTCCCCGTCCTCGTCGTCTCGGCCGCCGAGGCTGCCCGGGAGATCATGAAAACCCACGACCTCGCATTCGCCAGCAGACCTAAGTCCACCCCCTTCGAGAAGCTTCTCTACAACTGCAAAGACGTGGCCTTGGCGCCTTATGGTGACTACTGAAGGCAGGTGAAGAGCATATGTGTGCTGAATCTCTTGAGGTTATGCGTATTTAACAAATATAATCATGCAAGTGCATGCAAAGTCATATATTTATATAGTAATAGTCTAATAGATCATTTATGCACTAACAATCTATAGCTCTGCTACTAATGAAAATGTACGAGTAGGACATGTTCCTCGCTGGCACCGATACCACTTCCACACTTCTAGAGTGGGCAATGGCAGAGGTCTTGAAGCACCCAAGGGTCATGAGCAAATTGCAGAAAGAATTGAGGGGTGTAAAAAAAGGAGAAGACGAAATACTAACCGAGGATGATTTGGTTGATATGCACTACTTGAAGGCAGTGATTAAGGAGGCTCTTCGTACGTTTACATCCTCCATTTACCCTATTATTGCCTAAGATGTCGATACAAGATGTGAAAGTAAAAGGTTACGACAGTCAGGGACGTAGGCAAGAACTAAGCATTGGTTGGGCTAATTTATTGGTGCTCCTTATATTTGTGCGAAGCGCAAAAAAAATTCTGATGTCATTGTAACCTAACCTGCTGAAACGATGAAATCAATACAAGTTAAGAGTCTGAATATGCAACTCCATATCTTGTCTTCTATTATTAATTATGGTTCGACTAAAACCAAACAATGTCATCAATCGATGAAAGTTGAAGTGCAGTTTAGTAAGTAATTTTTTTTCCTTTGAGCTATAGGCTGAGATACATATATACCTAGAAGTTTTTTACCCCAAATCTCCCTTGGGCTGTAGCCCAACCAGCCCTTGACGTGGTTACGTCCCTGACGACAGTAAGGCCAACACACAAGTCTTGGTGAATGCCTGGCAGATCGGAAGAGATCCCGAATCATTCAATCACAAACCAGAAGAGTTTGAGCCGGAGAGGTTCTTGCAGGTTGACAGTGGTCTGAATTACAAATGGACTGACTTCCAGTATATTCCGTTCGGAGCTGGCAGGAGGATATGGCCCGGAATCCAGTTTGCTACGACTGCAATGAGATTGGTCTAGCAAATTTGCTGCACAAGTTTGATTGGACATTGCCTGGTGGAATAAGAAATGAGGATTTAGACATGAATGAATCATCTGGTTTAACAATTCATAAGAAATATCCTCTCAAAGCCATGGCTATTCCATATATATTCATCAGCTTATATAATTAACCACTGGTTACAGTAAGAAGAGTAGCAAGCTAGCTATAGCGCATTAGCGCTTGTTATCTCCATGTTTTTCAGTGTGCGTATTGAATTGTATATGTTATGATGAAATCAAATGGTTTCTTTGAATTGTTTTTTGGCCGAAAGATTTATCGTACCTAGAGTTCATGTCAAAAAAATACAAGCATTAGAAAAAAAGTCATAATCTACTGTGTTTCCAAAAACAAAGTATTGATAATGATGAGAAAATAACCAGACAACATCCCCCAAAATAAAAACATAAGAAATCATCAAAAGCAAAATAAGAAAGACTTAATCAAATTTAAGAAATGGAATTTGAGACCTAGTGAAGATATGAAATGACTGTCGAAAATTCTGAAAATATTTGTAATCATACCCACATCATATATTATAGAGAAAAAGACTTTTTTTTTTTTTTTTGGTTTCAAAGGCCCTCATGTTCTCTGATGAGGACAACTACATCACATTTTTCTTGTTTTCATAGATTAATTAGTGAACAACCCTTCTTAGAAAGAAATAACAAAGATTAATGAGCAATGATATTGTTCCTACAAGGTTAATCTCACTAATTTTGTAATGAAGAACATAAAGTTTTGAACAAGTGATGATGTTAAGTTTAGATATCCAGACGAGAGTTACGACAATTTATCAGTCAAAATACAATATTTAAAAAAATATTAACATGTTTTTTATTAGAAAATTACCAATAACTACACTTTTGAGCTCATAATTACCAATAGCAAACATGTTTTTTTAAAATTACTACTAGCAGGTTTCTATCCATTTAACTAACAGAATCTGTTAAATTGTAATTACGAAATTGCCCTTTTACTTGTTTTTACAACATTGTTGAGGGTCAGTAGCATTACGCGATTTTTTAGGGTCAGTTACATTACATTTGTTCGTACCTAAAACCCGTAGGCCTGGCAGAGACAGATGAATCCAAGTGTGATCTCCTGTAAACCTGCTTACTAAGGGGAATACCGGGCGGGCCGGTCTTCTCCTCTCCGATGCCTAAGTTAGTACAATTGGGATGAATAGATAACTTAAGCACGTATGATAAGCAGTAGGAAAGATCAGTTACCTATTAATGAGGGTAGTTGAGGCCCTTATATAGGTGGCCGGGAGTGAGGTCTGGTCTCACTCTTCGATGTGGGACTGACTTCCTTCTGTTTGCACACCAAAGGGCAGCTCTGGTGACCTCTTTGACAGGCTGGCGCCCCCGGTCCCCGGGCCCCTGGTCGTAAGGTGGACTGCTGAACCCCGGGCTCGGGTGCAGATGATCCGGTCCTAGGCCCTGGGCCAGCCCCGGGTACACTAGCTGCGGGTCTGTGGGCCTGTTGTAGCCCCTCTGTGGCTATTGTCAACAAGTCCCCCAAGTTCCCGGTCAAGTGCAATCTTGAATGGGGACTTAATATGTCTTGCTTCTGTCCCGCAGACCCGCAGGGTTACCAACCTAACCGTGCCCAGTCCCCCAAGTCCGTATTGAAGATTGGGCGTGACCGGGCGTTCGGTCAGACGAGGTGTGGTGAGTACCTGTTAATGATGATGTGCGGCAGTTATGAGTATGCTTGCAATACAAATGGTGTTGTGCTCAAGTGATGTCGTGCCATGAGCATGGAGCGGAGTGAAACCCGGAGAGTGCATGGGATGATAATGGGGCGTTGAAATCCGCCATGCAATAGATATAGAGCGGGGTGAAACCCGGAGAGTGCGTGGGATCTCGACCGGGCGTTCTGCCATATCGGAACGAGTCCCCCAAGGCGAAATTGGCGAACCGACCGGTGGACCCCCATACCGTATCGAGTCGGAGAGACATGGGAGCTCGACCGGGCGTTCTGCCATATCGGAACGAGTCCCCCAAGGCGAAATTGCTGCCAATGGCAGGCCGGGAGGGGCCCGGTGGTTCGGCCCAGCTTGTGTTGGAATAAGCGTGGGGCGACGTGCCTGCGGGGAGAGTTCTAGATCAGAGAAACAATCTGTCCGGTGGGGAGGCGTTGAGATGACAAGTCTCGCCTTGAATCCCCATTTTGATCGCAGTTCAGTGCGATGCAGGGTTTTTATCCTGCTGGACAAGAGTACATGTGTTAGATGTAAACTCGCCCAGGTGTATAAAGCCCATGCCGGTTGAATGTTCTCATAACCGGAGTCATGCCATGGAGCCGGTTGAATGATACCTAACCGGTGAGGGGCCATGGAGCCGGTTGGATTATACCTAACCGGTGAAATGCTCTCAAGCCGGTTGAATGTTACCTAACCGGTGAGAGGCCATGGAGCCGGTTGAATTATACCTAATCGGTGAGCTGCCATGGAGCCGGTTGGATGTCTCGTAACCGGTGAAATGCTCTCAAGCCGGTTGAATGTTACCTAACCAGTGAGAGGCCATGGAGCCGGTTGAATTATACCTAACCGGTGAGCTGCCATGGAGCCGGTTGGAAGATCATAACCGGAGAGAAGCCTTCGAGCCGGCTGTCGTGGAGATGCCATGCAGCAGGTTGAATGATACCTAACCGGTGAACTGCCATGGCTCCGGTTGGAAGATCATAACCGGAGAGAAGCCTTCGAGACGGCTGTCGTGGAGATGACATGCAGCCGGTTGAATGATACCTAACCGGTGAACTGCCATGGCTCCGGTTGGAAGATCATAACCGGAGAGAAGCCTTCGAGCCGGCTGTCGTGGAGATGGCGTGCAGCCGATTGAATGATTCCTAACCGGTGAACTGCCATGGATCCGGTTGGAAGATCATAACCGGAGAGAAGCCTTCGAGCCGGTTGAAAAATCATAACCAGAGAGCTGTCATGGCCCTTGGGGAAGTGAGGAGGGGGGGGGCTTGACGCCTCGGTTCCTGCTCCATCTCTCCTCCATGTCACTCGTAGGCGGGACAAGTGGCTGACATGCATTTAAGGAGGAAGCCCATCAGTCCCGTCAGTTATGATGGCGTGGGAAGTTTACCAATGCTGGGACATGTGCCAGTAGGGAGCGATCTGAGATGGAGGGTCTGGATTCGCAGGCGTTTGAGTTGTCCTGATTGCGTGTTTTGGGGGGATTACAAGTGCCTAGGGCATCAGACCCCTCTATAAAAAGGCCTCCTCTTCCTTCATAAGTTCTGTTTTGTTCTTTGGCTCAGAGAGACGAAGAGAAGGTTAGAGAGGAATCCGGCGACAGCTTTGTGGAGGTGCCCCGCGACATCCGTTGCCTCAAGCGTTCTTGTTCTTTGCCTGCCATTGTTCGGTGTTTTTTCTTTTTCTTTTTGGTGTTTTGCGGCAAGAGAAGGGGGAGCTCTGTTGCCGACAGTGAGTTGTTTTGAGTGGGGCGGCTGCGGTAATCTTGGGGAGGAGCCGCAGTGGGTGCTGTTCTAGCCTGTTGCTGACCAGCGGTGGGGTTTTATTTTCTTCCCCTTAGGTTAAATGGCTTCTGCAAGTTCTGATGGGACTTCCGAATCGGCCGACAGGCGTCCCGTCGTGGACGATGAGGAGAGACTGGAGGATTGGCTCGGTTCGGAATCCTCGGATGCCGAAGCCGCTGACCGCTCCCGGAGCGAGGTTTCGTCTTCCGGGTCCTCGGGATCTGAGGAAATCCCGCACGGGGTGCGCTTTTCTGGCACTCCGCCTGTGAGCTACACCATCGGGAGTGGGAAAGGAGCCGTGGTATGTGATGAACCGGAGGGTAGTATGAATCTCGAAGAGATTCCCGCCTTCCGGGAGACGTGGAGTATCCCTGATGAGGTGGCGTTACGGCCGCTGAATCCCGGAGAATCGGCCTGTAACCAGGAGACGGGTTGGGTTGCCGTGCACTTGGACCAATTTCGCCACGGGTTTTCCCTCCCGCTGCCAGATTTCATGCAGTACACGCTCAATGCCCTGCAAGTGTCTCCGGCGCAACTTCCCGGGAACCAGTGGAGGAAGCTGCTGAGCCTCGGTTGCCTGTATGAGTTGTCTGGGATGAGCATGCCGACGGTGAACGAGTTCCGGGCATTGTACATAATATCCTTCTCGAAGAAGAGGGGCTCCCGGGGTTGTCTGACCTTTAGCGCCCGACAGTTCCAGCCCATCATCACCCACATGCCCTCCTGGATAGACAATAGCTGGAGGAAAAAGGTGGTGATGGCGGGGGGGGAGTGGCAGAAGATGAGTAAAATGTACCAGGTTCCTGGTGCCTTCCAGCCCCTTGGCGACCAATCGTTCGAACTATCCGAGTTGGAGCGGGAAAGGATTACGACTATACTCGGATGCTGGGTCGATCTCGAGCGAAGCTCTTACAACTTCATTCGGTGGGAGGTTGTTGGAGTACTGCGGTCTCGGGCGAGATCCTGGTGCGTAGCAAGATTTAGCGGTGGCGTTTCTTCTGGCCGAGTTTTTAAACACTAACGTTTTGCTTGTCTTGCAGGTGCATCTTCCCGGACGGTCATTAAACCGGACAATACCTTATCCATGGACGGTGAAGACCTTCTCTCAAGTCTGAAGGAGAAAGGGGAGGCCGTTTCGCGGACCTCGGTGGACGAGGAGTCCGGTCGGCTTACCGTTCATGCCGAACCGAGGGCCATGGACGTTGAGGGCGACGCCTATATTCTGAGGCGTGTGAAGAGCCACCCTGCTGCGCCCAAGGCGGGACCTGGAAAGGGCAAGACCACCGGGGGGCCACCAAAGGTTCCTGGTGGGGTGAACCGGATTCCGTACCGGCCGGGATCAGTCCCGCTAGTCACCAGGGTCACCCGGTTAGGCGCACAATCTTCTTCACCGGACGGCCAGGGTGAGAAGAGGCGGAGGGTCATGGACGTTCCTCCCTCCACGCTGGTGACGCTGACCGGCCGGTCGTCAGGTGATAACTTGGCGAAGCGGCTCAAGGTGACCAGTGGTGCGTCGAGTTCCGCTGGGGACAAGGCTGCCGCTGCTCCAAACTCTGCCTGTCAGCTGAGTAGCCCCGCTCCTGCGGAGGAACAGGGGGGGAGTCTGGAAAATCCCTTCGTCCAGAAGGTGGCAGCAGATGTGGTTGGCCTTGGCCTGGACAGGTCTGGGGTCACCGGAGCCTTGGCGGGGGAGAACCGCCAAAAGTGCAAGGAGTCGGTCCTCCGGGTAAGAATTTCTCGGTGTCATGGCACTGCACGTAACTTGCTACCTTTGTTGCTTGTTTAATTGGCTCCCTGTTGTTGTGTAGTTGCTGTACAATCTGTACCAGCCGGATCCGAGCGAGGAGCTGCCGGGGTTGAAGAGGCAGGTGGCTGCTCTGACAGAAGCCCGAGAGCGTCTGGAGGTAGAGAAGTCCAGGCTGGAGCGGGAGAAGGTCAGACTGGAGGAGAGGGCCAAGAAGCAGGTGTCCAAACTGGAAGAGCGGGTCCGGAGCCTTGAGGAGGAGAAGGAGCTGGCCGAAGAGGAGAGGGCCGAGCTGGAGGCAAAGGTGGATGAGCTCCAGGTGAGAGCTGCCGCTGCGCGCGCCGCCGCTGCCGCTGCGTCTGGAGAAGAGGACCCGGAGCTTTACCAGCGGGTTGTTCTCAAGTATCATGAGAGCGACCAGTTCCTGGAGAAGGCCAGGGAATCGGGTATCGCGGACGCCTACGTGGAGTGGGAGGAGAAGGGGTACCTGGATACCTCTCGAATGCCGAAGGCCGGAGCTGATGAGAATATCCATGAGCAGTCGGATATCCATGAGCAGTCGGTAGGCGAGGCGCAACCGAAAGGGGTAGGCGGGCCTGAAGAAGGTGCGGCGGCTTCACCTGGAGAAGCTGGTGGAATGCCCGCTGAAGGGGGGAGCGCGGCTCCTTGAAACTTTTGCTTTGCTCTCCATTTTTTTGTAAACCCGGTGGAACGGTTTTTGTTTGTATTATTCCTTGGATATAAATACACTCGCACTGGCGGAACCGGTGGAACTTTTTCTTAAAATAGTTGGCATATATCTCATGATGTTATAGCAGCCGAACCGATGATATGCCAAACTAACCGCTTGGAGGTTTGGACGTGCCTACCAGGCCTGGCCCGGCTCCCAGTCGGGATCTGGTCTCCTTTCCCCTATATACCGCTGGAGCTGGCCGTTGCTAATCAAACCCTCCACCGCTGTCTTGAGAGCGAAACACTTGTTTGTCCGATGAGTAGCTTCATCGTGATAGGAGCAGTGCTTGCCCGTTTGCGCCTGGGTAAGCTTCCCCTTTGGGTACTTTCTCCTGGGCGGTGGGGGAATGATGTTCCCGTTCTCGTGCAAGATGTCTTCGTATGAAGAGGTTAGGGTAGTGAAGACCTCTTGCTGTTCTGCTGGCATGATTGCCAGGGGCGTTCTTGCCGGTACTGCACCGGTTTGTGCTCGTTCTGGGGTTTGTCATGATAGGGCCTCTCCTGCCGTTGCCCCCAATATCTGCTGGGCCAGCTCGGTCGGGCACCTCGGTTCTCGGTCCGATGGCTGGCCTTGTCCTCTTGGCCGGGAGGGGGGTGATCCTCCCGGGGGTGCTCTTCCTGCTGCTCGTCCCGTTTTCTTTTCAGCAGGTGCAGCCCGTACGTTTCATGGTCGGCATGAGCATGCCTGATGGCCATTGCCATCAGCTAGTCATACCCCTGCGGGAGTTCCACCCGTACGGTGTAGGAAAATTTTCCTGGCCGGAGCCCTTGTTTGAACGCCATCTCGGCGATACCCTTGTCGAGGTTCCGAACCCCGGCCGTCGCCGTCTGCCAACGGTTGACAAAGGTCCTCAGCTCCTCGCCGGGTGCCTGCATGCAGTTGAAGAGGATGGTCGATGTCCGGGCTCCTTTGACCCGGAGGATGAAGCGGCCTACGAACCGATCGGCCAGCTGCTCGAACGCCTCGATAGAGTTTGCCGGAAGCTCATAGAACCAGCTGAGCGCCTCTCCAGACAGGGTTTCTTGGAAAATGTTGCAGCATACTCCGTCAGAATAGCCCTTGGCGCATGTCTGGGACCGGAAGCTGTCCAAATGCTGGTACGGGTAGCTGGATCCTGAGTATGTGAGTTTTAGGGATTTCTGGTTACTAGATCTCCCTGATTCCAGAACCCGGTGAGAGAAAGGGCCCGTGCGCTCGTTGAATCGCACGCCTTCCATCGGCCGCGCCACCCTTCTCTCGTTGGCCTCCACTTGGGCCTTCAGATCCGACACGGTGTCGGTGAGTATCTGCAATGCCCGTGCAGTCGGGGTCGTGGCTTCATCCTCGAATGAAGCGTGTGGTTGTCGGGAGGTCGGCGCGCTCTTTGGTGGGGCCGTGCCGGCCGGGATCTCTGCTCGTTCGGAGGAGCGGGGCCTTCCGCCCGATGACTGTCCCGCTTCAAACCGCTGGGATCGGCCCGGCGTAGGTGCATGTGCCCTAGTCATAGCGTCGTCGCGCTGCTGTCCTCTCTCTAGGGCGGCTACCAGAGCAGCATTCACCGCCTCCATTTCCTCATACCGGGCATTGGATCTTGCCCTATCCCGGTCGCCCTCCTCGCGCAGGCTACCGACTTCCGCCGCCATTGCCCGTATCTCCCCCGCTATATCGAGCCGGCCGGGGCTGTACGTGGTGTCCCGGTCACTGTCACCGAGCGGGCTCTCCTCCCTGTCTCTCGGATCGTCCGAGAATGTCAGCGAAAATCCCCGGTGCGCTGGTCGGTCGCCCTTCACTTGGCCTTTCCCGCGCGAGCTATCAAGGTATGGCCCTGGCTTGCCGGTCGGCTTCCCACAGCTCCCACCTTCCTGGTTGTCCTGGTCGCTGCGCTGTTCTCGCGCGTTGACCGGGGTGGAGATGAGCGTTTGTTCTGGCCTAACACGCTGCTCCTTGGTAGTATTTATTTCCTGGCCCGCCTCAGAGCTTTCTGCCATTAGTAATGCTTACGTGGTTTTATCGTATCTCTTCCCACAGACGGCGCCAATTGTTCGTACCTAAAACCCGTAGGTCTGGCAGAGACAGATGAATCCAAGTGTGATCTCCTGTAAACCTGCTTACTAAGGGGAATACCGGGGGGGCCGGTCTTCTCCTCTCCGATGCCTAAGTTAGTACAGTTGGGATGAATAGATAACTTAAGCACATATGATAAGCAGTAGGAAAGATCAGTTACCTATTAATGAGGGTAGTTGATGCCCTTATATAGGTGGCCGGGCGTGAGGTCTGGCCTCACTCTTCGATGTGAGACTGGCTTCCTTCTGTTTGCACACCAAAGGGCAGCTCTGGTGACCTCTTTGGCAGGCTGGCGCCCCCGGTCCCCGGGCCCCTGGTCGTAAGGTGGACTGCTGGACCCCGGGTTCGAGTGCAGATGATCCGGTCCTGGGCCCTGGGCCGGCCCCGGGTACACTGGCTGCGGGTCTGTGGGCCTGTTGTAGCCCCTCTGTGGCTACTGTCAACAACATTGAATGTAAATATATAATTACATACTGGCGCCCAGTAGTATACTAATCCTCAGTATGATTAATAACCACATATTTTTGACAAAATGCAAATCACGTAGCAATGACAAAATATTGATACTGAGTAGCATTCAGACACTCAAATAATTGGAAGTTCTAGAATGTATACAAATTGATTCAATATATCTAAACTATTTACTTTCAATAAACTATTGATCTTCAGTAGGATAATAACCCTGTAATAATTCACGAAATTGAGGAATGTGGCCAGATGTATAAATAAAACTTGCAAAGAACAAAGAGACCTACATACATGATCATGACTGTATTACATAATTAAGAAATGTGTTTCTTCCATCTATCACATTCTCTAGAACTTTTTCCAATGAAGATTAAAAAGAAGCTCTCACCAATTGAGCACTCCTAAAAAAATCCAAACTGAGACCTCTTCTTTGCGCCTCACGACTGACTTGACACAAGAGTATCTCACCCAATTGACAATTAAAGCAAATAAGCCAAATCCAGATCACCCAATAGATTTCACCACCGAGACGTCGTCTTTGTCGTTGAGGAGTCGCTAACGGCGACGGAGAGATAGATCTAGACAGGCATTGATTTGAGGGAGGAGATCGGAGCAGGGGCATCGTCGCCAAAACTTCGTCGGCGTCGGCGTCGAGGATTTGTTAGCATTTGCATCGAGAATTCATAGGCGTCTGCACCGAAGTATCAAGGGAAAGTGTATATAGGACCCTGCTAGTGATAATTTAGGTTGAAATAGTGTAGTTAGTGGTAAATAGCCCTAAATATATATCTGCCCCTTTTCTTGCTTCAAACTTTTCCCCTAATCTCTACCTTCCTATCATAAAAGAAAACAATATCACTCCAGCCTCTTGCTGAACTGCTAAACATATGTTAGAAGTAGATTGTAATAAGCGTACGTTGTAGCGAGGCCTCCCATTGTTTTCTTCTACAAGGCTTAGCCCCTCATTTCCACACACACACACACACACACACACAAATCAAACTTTTTGATGCGGTGGAATGAATTCAACTTCTTATTTCAAACATCAACATACATATATAAACTACATGAAGCCGATTCCGAAACAGAACAGCATAATTAACTAATACAATAAGCAAACTGAAAATCATGGAGAGAAGTCAGAGAACAACGCTATAGCTAGCTGCTCTTCTTTCTGTAACCAGTGATTAATTAAGCTGATGAATATGGAATAGCCACGGCTTTGAGAGAGTACTTTTTATGAATCGTTACACCAGTTGATTCATTCATGTCCAAATCCTCATTTCTTACTCCACCAGGCAATGTCCAATCAAACTTGTGCAGTAAATTTGCTAGACCAATCTCATTGACAGTCGTAGCAAACTGAATCCCGGGACAGATCCTCCTGCCAGCTCCAAACGGAATGAACTCGAAGTCAGTCCCTTTGTAACTAAGACCACTATTCACCTCCAAGAACCTCTCTGGCTCAAACTCTTCAGGTTTGTGATTGAACGATTCCGGATCTCTTCCGATCTGCCAGGCATTCACCAAGACTTGTGTGTTGGCCTTAATGTCATAACCTTTTATTTTCACATCTTGGATGGACATCTTAGGCAATAGTAGGGTAAATGGAGGATGTAAACGAAGAGCCTCCTTAATCACTGCCTTCAAGTAGTGCATATCAACCAAATCATCCTCTGTTAATATTTCATCGTCTCCCTTTTTTACACCCCTCAATTCATTCTGCAATTTGCTCATGACCCTTGGGTGCTTCAAAACTTCTGCCATTTCCCACTCTAGAAGTGCGGATGTGGTATCGGTGCCTGCAACGAACATGTCCTACACGTACATTGTCATCAGTGGCAGAGCTATAGTTTTTCGGCAAATGATTAAAATAGTTAAAAAACTGTGCGTGTGTGTGTGTGTGTGAGAGAGAGAGAGAGAGAGACCTGGACGAGAGCTTTGATGGTAATTCTTTCAAGAGGAAAATGGAGCAAGTTTTCGCGCTGCATATCAAGTAAAACGTCCACAAAATCCCTGTTATCCTCTATCTGATCATCAAGCCCTTCATCATTTCTGCTGCTAGTGTCTGAACTTTTATCAGTATGCTCTTGGAGTACTGTATCCAAAAATTCATCGTACCGTTTAGCCAAACTGTCTAATTTGGCGTCCAAACCACCAAGACGACTCAACCAACCAAGCCATGGAATATAGTCTCCCTGTTCGTGGCGGGTTCAGCACCCGGCGAACAGTCAGCACTGGTTTGTGGTTGCTGTGTTTCTGTGTTGTGCTTAGGCGTGCCAGCACCCTTGGAGCGGTGCCACTCAACTGCGTGCGACCCCCTCGGCGAGTCGCTTCGTCTGCTCCCAATTCGACTCTGACTTCCTGGTCAAGCGACTGTTACGCGGGCGCTGACTAAGCCGGCGTACAGGGCTCGAACAAGACCTGAATAGAACTCTCTACCAGGATTTTCTTCCCAACTCCTCGAGGATTGAGGATCTTACTTTGATCCGGAGAAGCAAAGCAGAGCTGTTCCAAGACCACGGGTGTGTCACCGGAGTGACGACTCGATTGCCACCAGGGGTAGCGGACTGACAGACTCGATTGCCACCGGGGGTAGCGGACTGACTCGATAGACTCAGCAAACGCTCGGCACAAGTACGAGAGCGGATCAATCGTAGGAGGGCGGAGGAGGGTTGCGTGAGGCTCAGCAAATGCTCGGCGCAAGTACGAGATTAGATCGATCGTAAGAGGGCGGAGGAGGGTTGCGTGAGGCTCAGCAAATGCTCGGCGCAAGTACGAGGTTGAATCCGTCGTAGGGCGGAGGCGAGTTGCGTGAGTAGACTCAGCAAAGCGCTCGGCACAAGCACGAGATTAGATCGATCGTGGGGCGGAGGCGGGTTGCGTGAGTTGCTCCGGAGAGGCTTTGGCAAGTTAGCGTTGCGCTAGAACTTGTGGTTGTTTGTATTTGGTTGAGAACCTCTTCCTAGATGCCAGGAGAGTTATATTTATACGGCTCAAGGACCCCTAGGGCTGTCAACTCCAGCACGGCGGATCCTTGAGATTCATTAGGAGCGTCCTCCTTATCCTGCTTCCCATCAAATCAGCAGAGATACTATCAGAGGCATAGTTGATATTGAAGCTTCGAAGTTTGGAGCAACACGTCATGACCTTGCTTGTTATGCTGCTGTTACTGTTCAACATTCATCATTGCGCAGTATGGCCGGTTCCTCTAAAAACCTCCCTAAAGCATGGTGCAGCCTGGCTCGTAGTTGTTAATGATTGATAGCCTAGCGTAGGTATTGAAATCATTGCTATATTGCTTCTCAATCTTAACAAATATCTTCGCTGATGGGTTGCTACGAAACAACCCCAATCGGATTAGGAAGCAACTCACGTTCTCCTTCCAACTCAACCTCCTTGGTTGAAGCGGGAAAGCACGATCTTAAAGGGTTTGACTCTGATCAAAACCCCTACTGGGCCTTGGGGCGAAAGCCTAATTGAAATAAATTCCAATTGTGGCCCAAACATTGCCCCCCAGTCTCCGATATTGAGGTATAACGAAATAGAAAAGAGACTGAACCCCAATCGCTGGCTCATCTGTAGCAATTTAAATAACTGGACTGTTGCGCCGTTTCCTCGCCAATCACAATTTCCCAATTCAAACGGTAACACTGTTCACCTAAACCCTTGATTGTTGCGAAAACCCAGCGCCTCACGAAACAAGAACCCCTTTCGGATTCCTATAAATTCTAACAGAGACCCCTCGGTTTCCCTTCCGACTCAGCTTTCTTTCTTCCTCCCTAGCCCGAAATCGGAAGAAACCCCGGCTCGGCCTGCAATGGCATCCACCATGAACTTCGCCATCCGCTGCTCGACGGCGGCCAGAGCCAAAAAACAGCTCGAAACTCTCCTCACCTGTTCCGGAGAAGATGACCGGACTTGCCTCACAAAGTCCCAACAGAATCTCGTCTCATTAGGTCCTCATGGCGGAGCACACCAGGTGCTCGACGGTCCGGCCCGCCCCCTGCCGGCGATCTTCCGCTCTGAAGACCCGGTGGAATGCCCAAATTTCCAGAAAGATCCTCACCAATGCCCCGTAAACCATGCCGCCTGGCCTCTGGTCCGGTCCTGGATGAAAGCCTGGTATGCAGCCCGGCTTCCCCTTGATAAAGACCGATGGAGACAGGCCGGAATCGCGGATGTGCTCAAGCTCTGCTTCGATCTCAACCCCAAAGGAGGTAACAGGTGTGCTCTTGTTCCCCTGATCAGCCTCTGGAACCCCACGGTCAACGCCTTTGAATTCCGATTTGGCCATGCTTCCGTGACGTTGCTAGACCTCTACGCTGGCTTCGGGTTCCCGCTCGGCCTACAAGACTATGATGAGAGCCTCTACGCAGAGAGGAAATACCTACGGAGCGAAATTGATAGGTTTAAGGTTGGTGGGTTTGAGAAATGGAAAGATGCGTTCTTTCAGAGGGACGATGATCTCGGTGGAATAGCCTTCTTATCCTTCTGGCTTAACAAGTTTGTGGTTTGCTCCAACACCAACAAAATGACCAAGCTCTACCACCGTATGGCGGAAATATTGCATGCTGGCGCAGAAATTAGCCTTGGCCAGTTCGCTCTAGCGCACCTCTACCATTGTCTGTATCAAATATCCGCCCATCCAATGAACTGTGCCAAATCAGGCCCGCTTTGGATCCTAGACGTCTGGTGCCAAATGCATTTTCCCCAACTTGCTCCCGTTATGAAGAGGAAATCCAAGCCCGACCAGGTTGTGGGGCAAGAGTATGTTGGCTGCGCCGCTAGCCCGGATCTCAGCTATGCTATCTGCTTGGATATATTCTTCCACACAACTGCCGACGAATTCTTCACTGAAGCGCAGCGGCTGATCCATTTGCGGTATCCGCGCGGGCTATCCCGGGGCTTCCTCCCATCTAGTAGGCAAGATGCCACCAGCCGACGGATCTTCATCCGGAGTACCTCCATGGCCGATCTTCCCATCCTCCCTCTTGACAAGAAACATCCCGTCCACGAGGTCTACGCGCCTCACTTCTTCGCCCGGCAATTCGGCCTCATACAACTCTTGCCCTACCCGCCGTTGAAGAGTGTGAACTATTTCTCCGCATGGCGGAATAGCAGAAGTTGCCCCCCCGTATCTGACCATAGCGATCGGTCTCGTCTGGAGCCTCTTGGCCTCCAGCAGAACTGGGACTATTACCCCAACGTAAAGGCCTCCATGGATGCCACTGGCCCCTATCAGCACTGGTGGGCCCATCTTCGAGGTACACTCTTCAAACAACCATCCGTCTTCTACTTCCGGAGGCTCTTTCGGAACCATGGTCCGCACCTCACCCCCGCTGACGAGAAAGTGCTGGAGGGCGAATCGCTGCAGTTGGACCTGTCTCCCAAGAAGGTGCTACCCCTCCCCCTTTAAATGCTATCTTGGTTTGTCAAATGACCTCACCTAGTTTCTGACCTGTTTGATGAAACAGGCATCCGAACAAACCCCTGCGGGTAAGGGGAAGTGAAAAGCTATCTGCGCGTCCCATCCGCCACCAAAGAGAAGCAAGATCATTGTTGAGGCGGATGAAGAATCAGATGAGGAGGAGGAGGACATACCCGTGAGTGAAATCAACTTCTCCCTCGGCTACTTGTATCCTTGGATATTAGTTCATAAATACCTACCTGACGCAGATATCCAAACTTTATCCTTCTCTGCAGGTCTCCCCCCTTTGGAGGAAGCGTTCCTCGTCCGCTGCCGCCACCAGCCGAGACCCTGCGGTAATAGAGATCTCCTCTGGTGAGTCCTCTATCCCTTCTGAAGAAACAGATTCTTCTAGTTCCGACGAGGACTATCTGAACCTCTGTATTCGCGCAATTTGCGGCGACAGTCTTCCTCAACCTGTTCCTCTGCGTTGCCTTGATGCAGGTACTTCCTCCAGTCTAGCCCTCGCAGTTAGTCAGAGTTCTATCCAACCCATCCTGACCCCTCGCGCTGCTGCAGAAACTGGACCGGAGGCGGGGGAAAACCCAGATGCTACTATGGCGAAGGCCCTAACCGATAGGCCTCTGCTCATGCTATGTGGCGCTCCTGGCAGTTCTTCAACTCCACATCCGCTGACCTCGGACTCGACTCAGGAGGAGGAGCATGAGGTAGAAGAAGAAGTAGAAGAAGAAAAAGAAGAGGAGCCGATTCAGAGTACAGACCCACCCGCGGCTGACGAGCTATCCTCCCCTGCACTTGACCTACCTCCGGCGGGGGAAGAGGCTCTGGCTGGCGTGGGGTCTCTGGCGGGTGCTGCCCCCCAGGTTGAACAAGATCCAACCCCTGCTGACGCTCTTATTGAAGCCGATCAGCCAGCACAAGCGAGGCGGCCCGGATCTCCTCTGCCCGAAGAGACCCCGTTGACGGAGGTATATATTCCCTATGTTCTAAATTGGTACCTCCCTTGGTCTGCATTGCTTCCAGTCCTCCTTGATTATGAGCAGGTGGAAGAAGAGAGAGTGGCAACCGAGAATGCCACCCCGCTGGTGGTGGATGTGGCCCCCCGGGTTGAACAAGATCCAACCCCTGCTGCTAATCCAGTTGATACAGCTCGGCAAGAGCAAGCAGGGCAGCACGGATCTCCTTTGAGTCATCCAGAGGAAATCCCTTTTTTGGAGGCTATTGAGGTATGATGTGAAATCTACCCGAAGAGCTATTTTTCCTTAGTTCGAACCATTCCTAACCCCTTTTTATGAACAGGTGGATGATGATGATGATGTTGTGGGGACCACCAGCACCGTCCCGCAGGCAACGGACTCTGGTTCCGCGGAACCTGTAGCTGCACAGGTCTCCCTGCCGCAGACCCCAACCCCCGAAGGTCTGGTCGCGGCGTCTTTATCAAATCAGCCCTCTGCGACCCCTGGCGGATCGGGCCCAGATCTTCAGGAACAAACAGTCCCTGAATTCATCTCGGCTGAAGATCCCTTCCTTCCTCCCCAAAGCCCTGAAGAGGAACCTGAAGAGCTACAGAGGGCATGGGGAATCCTAGAACACCTAGGAGAGAAGGACCCGGCAGATATTCAAGTGGCGGATGAACTCACCTCTGCCCTTGAAGTCCTTAAGCACCACTTCCAGCACTTGCCTCCCGAGGTCCAAGCTGAAGCCAACGCTTCTCTCCTCCGGCTGCCCGCGGAGCTAAGGAGCCTGCACGAGCGTTTGCCTGTCCGGTCTACTCAACATGCTAAGCTTAAGGGAGCTGAGACTGCTCTCGCGGATGCTGCTCGTGCCTACAAAGATTTGGTCGCCCTGGCTACTAGCAACCCAGAAGCGGCTGAGATAGCTAAACTTGAAGAGCAAATTTCCCTCCTCCGCCAGAAACAAATCCAGCGCGCCAATGAAATAGATCAACAGAAAGCCCTGGGGAGTAAGTTACAAGAGGAGCGGACGCGAGCAAAGAAGGAAACAACAGAGTTTGATCGTGGGGTAAGCAAGACCAAGGCCACCATCAAACGGTTGGGCCTGCATCTATATGAGTTTCGGCTTTAGCCCATAAAAACCGGCTTGATGTATTTCATTCACTGAGTTTAATGATATGAGCCTATTTACCAAGCCCTATTCAGTTTGATTCGCAAACCAAACCCTGCGCATCAGTCTTATCCATGCTGTCAGAAAACTGTAGAACTGTTTCTCATGAATTTGCATTTGAATTTTAAAAAGGGAAACTGTTCCAACCTCTAACTGCCCAATAATTGCGCCAGTTCATCTCAGCCCTTGGATTGCTTCTAAGTAAGGCTATAAAAGCAACACCCCCTGGCTAGACCCGAGAACCCCAAAAACTGCCTTAGAATGTTATTCAGCGTTTCTTCCCTTAGGTTCTGCTACCAGCCGCTATGGCCTCCTAAATCCTTACCACCCGATCTAGTTCGGATGTTATGCTGAACACCCAAAATCATAACACCCCATGTTAAACAAATCCCGAACCATAACACCCCATGTTATGTTCCGGGCGGATGTGATTATAGATTGGTAGCTGTCGATTTGGCACCCCTCTAGCGCATCGGCCGGAAGCCCAGCATGGATGCGGTTTGGGGTACCTTCCTCTCCGGAGAGAGGAGCAATGAGCTTCAATAGGCCAGTTGTCCACCTCCATATGAAGGGGAATCGGATAACCGTGGACAACGCTGGGCTATTGAACTCATTGCATAATCGAGAGATTATGGGTAGCGGACGTCTATGTGCCACTCTGCTTCGGCGTCAAGACAGTCTCTGCCACCCCTATCTCTACGCTTCATCCGCTGATCTCTCAGGATCTTAATCTACAACCCCTGTTCGGCACGGGTTCGGATCGAAGGAGGTGGCGAAGATCCCCATATACCAAGATGGTATCAGAGCTAGTTGGCGGATATGTATTACTAGTTACTTGCCTTTGTAATCGCCATGGCCGCGAAGCCCCTTTACTTTTGTAAATAAAACAAAATTTTAGAATCAAGACTTGCATCGCACAATTCTTACCAACGGCAAAGGTTTTAGGGCACACCCCAACGCGGATGTTCCTAAAAACCCCTATTCAAAGGACAACCAGGCTTGGCCCTAAAGAGGGTTCAAAAATTTCGAAAAATCCAATCGAAAAATCCAACGCGAAAGATAAGTCGGATATTGCCCTTATGTTGCCCCCTTAGTTTACTGGGCTGCGCGGATGGGCAAAGCCAGAACCAAGCCGAGTAAACTAGATAGGATTCACAAGTGGTTTCCCCCATGACGGGCTAGTTTCGACGAAAGGGTGAAAGCCCGTCCGTCGTCGAACTCCTATCCGGCCCACTAGAAATGGAAAGTAAGCCCAACGCCAGGTAGCCCGAAGCAGATGCTTGGGAAACGCAAATTGGTATAAATGCAGGATTTGACAGTTACCGAAACGGTGGGGAGAACCGAGAAGGCGCCAGTCAAACCCCATTGATCACGCATCGATTCCCAGGCGAGCAGGCGCCGAAAACGGATAGATGCATAAAGATGGGTAGATCGAAGCATTAAAGCTCGCGTAACCCCCAACCGTTGGATCCTCTCGCACATGTAGTATAAAAGGAACCCCCTGGTTGCAGCAAAAATCTCACCAGATCACCCTGCTTAGAACAAATATGGCAATCGTAGAGTGGTTAGCAAATGGCGTAGCCCTCTGGCTGCCACAAGCCTTTCCGCCAGAGAAACCGCAATCCTGGTTAAATACCCCAGTAACCTCAGTCACCCAGCGTTAAGTAAATCCTAACCCCGGTCACCTAGCGTTAGGCGGCCTGAAGCCGTGCTTCCTGGTGTTTAAACAACACCCGGCCAGTCTAACGCGAGTGACCCGGTTAGGTGCTTGGATGAATGTCATTGACACGTGCGATGACCTTCACCCCGAGCAATCCATCCACACGTTCCCTCAGCGGAACTGTGTGTTTTTCCTCAAGCGCCGCCACTGCATCCTCATCTTTCCCTTTTTTCCAACTCCTTTTCCCCTCCTGGAATTAGCAGAGCTCCGGAGAAGAAGAGGGTTTGGGCAAGAGGATCAAGCAGCAGCACGAGGAATCCGCCAGTCCCCCAAGACTAAGAGAGACGTAGGATGGTATCAGAGCTAGCTAGTAGCTCTCGTTGTATTTTCTTTTCCTTGTAATGCCCTTGGCCGCAAAGCCTTCGTATAAATAAAGCAATTTGCAACTTTCGTACTTATCATTCGCCAAGATACGAATTTGATTGATAATGAAAAGTATAAGGACATCAACACCCCTGACGGATGTTGAAATAAGACAAGGTAAAAGAAGAACAAAACCCCAACGGTTTCGCAATGAAAAAGAAGAACACTTCAAAAACGGCGGAAACACCCCTGGCGGATGTGCCGTCTTAACTTATTGCCTTCTGAGCGTACTGGGCTAAGAATTCTATCCAGCACCGTCATCTGCCGGAGGGACCTCGAACTCCCAAACGCTTGGGAAGTATTTCTTGAGATATCGCCCATTAATGGGATTTCTGTGAACTTCACCTTCCAAGCCTCGGAGCTGGTACGCCCCCTTGCCCACAATTCGATCGATGACAAATGGACCCTCCCAGCGAGGACTCCATTTACCACGACCCGGTTCGTCCAGGGGCAGAGCTACCCTCCAGACCAAGTCTCCCTCGCCATAGGTTTTACCCTTGGTCCGCTTGTCATATGCCTTGGCGATCCGCTGCTTTTCCTGGATGATAGTGTCCAAGGCCTCCAGCCGTTTTTCGTCGAGGTCTTCATGTTCCTGGAACATGGCTTGGACGTAGTCTTCACCCAGGAGCTGATGTTGCTCGCGAACCCGTAAAGAAGCTACATTGATCTCCATTGGCAGGACAGCCTCATGGCCATACATCAACGAATAAGGGGTAGTACCTGTAGGCGTCCGCTTAGAGGTCCTATAGGCCCAAAGCGTGTTGTCAAGTTGAGTGTGCCATGATCTCGGGCTATCCACTAGCATCTTCTTCAGAATGGATATGATCACCTTGTTAGTAGCTTCCGCTTGGCCATTTGATTGAGCATAATAAGGAGAGGAATGGAGGAACTGGACACCATAATCTGCTAACCAAGTTTGGGTCTTCTCAGCCATGAAGGCTTCCCCCCTGTCCGCTACTATACACTCTGGAATGCCGTAGCGGCAGATTATGTTTTGGAAAACAAAGCGGATGACCGTATCTGCATCGCAGTTCCTGGTTGGTATAGCTTCAACCCACTTAGTAAAGAAATCGGTGCCCAGCAGAAGAAACTTATGCTGCGCAGATGAATGTGGATTGATCTCCCCTATGAAATCTAATGCCCAGCCCCTAGCAGGCCAAGGCTTGATGATGGGTTGCAAAGGAATGTTAGGAACCCGCTGCACTGGCCCGTGTTGCTGGCATTCCTTACAACCCTGAGCGAAACTATGACAATCTTTCAAAATGGATGGCCAATGATATCCATATCTGCGAATCAGCCATCTCATTTTGGGTCCAGACTGATGTGAACCACAGACCCCTAGGTGTACCTTTCTCATGATCCGCTTGGCTTCGACGCCAAAGATACACCTCAATAGGACTCCATCCTCCCCCCTACGGAAGAGTTCGTCTCCCCTGAGAAGATAACTTGTTGCGAGATGTCTAGTTCTCCTCTCGGATGGTGCAGATGGGTCCTGCAAATACGCTATGATCGGTATCCGCCAGTCAGTATCGACAGGCTCAACTGTAGCGACCGACCAACCTCCGCGCTCTCTCTGGCGGATAACAAAGGATGGTAGAGTTCTGCGCTCCACCCTAAGGATTCTTTCCTTCACTCCCTGGGCTAGGCTGATTCCAGTGGCCAATTGTGCCAGCTCGTTGGCCGCTGAGTTCAACTCCCTCGGAACATAGTCTAAGGAGACATCAATAAATCGATCCAGTAGCTCAATAGCCCGCTCGTAGTAGTGTACTAAATGGAAGGAAATGCACTTGTAGACCCCCAACAGTTGATTAATAACTAACATGGAATCTCCAAGTACCTCAATTTCTCGTGCCCCCAGGTCGAGCAACAGCTCCAAACCAATGAGTAGGGCTTCGTACTCTGCCTGGTTGTTGGTGCATGTCCACTCCAGCTGAAAAGAATACAAATACTTGACACCTGCTGGATTCTGGATACAAACCCCCGCGCCCGCCAACTTACTGGTACTGCTACCATCGAAGTATAATACCCAAGGCTGGTATCGGATCACGTTAACGAACTCTGGCGGTTCTGCGAATTCCCCTTCAATAGGATGGTGTAACAGAAAATCCGCGATAGCCTGACCCGTCATGGCCTTGAGTGGCGCGTATTGTAGGGAAAACTCTGACAGGGCTAACACCCACTTGCCAATCCTACCCCTTAGGATAGGTCTCGTTAGCATATACTTCACCAAATCAGTCTGTGCCACCACTATTGTTGTGAATGAAAGCATGTAATGGCGGAGCTTAATGCCCGCGCAATACAGAGCTAGACACAGCCTCTCGACTGGCGAATATCTGGTCTCTGCGTCCAACAACGTCCTGCTGACATAGGCTACTGCATATTCGACTTTCTTTCCATCTGCCAGGGTTTCATCCTGGGCTAGCAGCCCTGCGACAGAGATATCAGAAGCAGAAATATACAGTTTGAGAGGGATACCAGGCGTCGGCGGCCGAAGGACCGGCGGACTAGCCAAATACTCCTTGATCCTGTTAAAGGCAGCTTGGTGCTCAGGACTCCACTCAAAGATTTCTCCTGGTTTGAGCTTGAGTAGAGACGAGAAAGGTGCCACCTTGCCTGCTGAGTTGGATATGAACCTTCTGAGGAAGTTGACTTTTCCAAGCAAGCTCTGCAACTCCCTCTTGTTCCTCGGTGCTGGCACGTCCAACACAGCTTGCACTTTGTCGCCAGACACCTCGATGCCTCTCTCATGTACCACAAACCCTAGAAAGTCACCAGCACAAACCCCAAAGACACACTTGGCCGGATTCATTTTAAGCTGATGCTTTCGCATGATTGTGAACACCCTTCGGAGATGATCAATGTGATCTTCCCTCTTTTTGGACTTTACTACCACATCATCAATGTAGACCTCAAGGATGTCTCCCAATATTCTGCTGAAAATTACGTTCATTGCACGCTGGTATGTAGCCCCTGCATTGGTTAAGCCGAATGGCATATTGAGATACTCAAACGCTCCTGTGAACCCAGGGCAGCGGAAGGCGGTTTTAGGAACGTCCGGCTCGTCTATTGGAATCTGGTGATAACCTGCCGTCCCATCCATAAATGAGAGCAACTCGTGTCCCGCTACTGCATCCACCAGCATATCCGCTATGGGCATAGGATAAACATCCTTAGGAGATGCAGCGTTTAAATCCCTGTAGTCCACACATATTCTGATTTTGCCATTCTTCTTCCGAACAGGGACGACGTTGGATAACCATTCCGGATAAAGGGTTGGTCTGATTATCCCAGCGTCCACCATGCTTTGAACTTCTTTCTTGACCGCCATTGTCGTTTCAGCATTCATCCGCCGTTGCTCTTGCTTAACTGGCCTACATCCTTCCTTGATAGGAATGCGATGGCAAGCCAGCTCTCTTGATAACCCCGGCATGTCTTGATACTTCTCGGCAAAGCAGTCCTTAAAATCAAGCAGCAACCCTATCAGTTGCTACCTCAAATCTGGTCTAAGGTACTGGCTGATCCCCACTTCCATGGGTTCCGCTTCTGTCCCCAGGTTGATCTTTTCGACAGGATCGCGTACCTTGGGCGGAGTATCATCTAGCGCTGCTGGGGCAGGCTGAATTACTTCCACCCCTGTCGAAGCTTCAAACTCTTCTTCCTCAATACACTCCACCAGTGCCACCTCCTCCCAAGCCATTCGCTCTAATCGATAAATCGCCAATCGCTGCATAAAACTAGCAAAGGCTTCCGACTCCTCTTGCGAGAGGGCGTCACTCATTGGAAGTATTGGGACGGAGCTCAATGGAAATTGGCCGGCTATAATCCGCCATAGCCTGGGCAATTCCCCACTGAGACAGCTCATTCTGGGTCACCCCAAGTGGATGCCCCCTATGGTCGACTCCCTCAATCCGGAGGGGTCTCATGTCTCTGTTGTAATAGCTGGCTTCCAACTGGATGGCTGCTACCGAATACGGGCGCTCATCTGCCTTGATGAGCACTGGCAACTCTGTGACTGGATCCCACATGATCATCTCTTGGTGGAGAGATGAAGGCACTGCTAGCGCCTTATGGATCCAATCCCTCCCTAGGATCATATGGTAGGGAGCGTTTGCGTTGGCCACATAAAATGCGTGATGGGCATCAGAGGGTCCTATCTTAACTCGGAGCACAGCCACCCCAGCGGTTGGAGATACCTCCCCCGAAAACCCCTTCACCTTGGAGACAGACTGGATGACTTTGTCCTTTGGAATCTTCAGTTGTTCCACAAGAGTTGTGGTGACGACGTTTACCGCAGCCCCTGTATCTATTAAGATCTTGCGGACCTTCATGCCCTGCACCTCTGCCGTCACGTATAGAGGCTTCAGATGCTGGGACATGTCGAACGTAGGCTTGGCAAACATCACGCATTGTTTCAGAAGGTCTCCGGCCCCCTCCGGATACCGATGGCTGGACCGAAAAACCCCGGGCTCAGCTTCTGCCTCACCCCCACCTTCAGGTTCCTGTACTGAGTAAACCGGATGAGAAGCCTCTTCGTTGCTGATGAAGTGAGCAGTGGGCAAAGGCTCTGGCAGAGAGTAAGCAGATGACAGAATGAAGACCATGTTGCAATGATGAGTCATGGCCTCATCCCCGGTCTGCTCTTCGTCCATTGGCACCTCACCCTCGTCTACCGCTTCAGGCTCATCCTCATAGTCGACCACTTCTTCTTCCTTATCCAGGTCTAGGTCCCCTACGTCGGAGTCAGCTTGTATACTGGAGGCGACTGAGGACGTCCTAGTTGGCACCGTCATCTGCAGCTTCTTAGCTGCATACTCCACGAAGTTGGTTGGCGCCTTAGGCCCTTTTGGCCTTGCCCGCGACATGATAGCGGACGGCCCGCTCGTTTCCGCCAAAACTAATCTGGATTCCTTGGGAACAGCCTCCCTCTCAGAAACCCCCACGTTGCTCGTGCTCGCCGCCAATGACGCGCTGTTTTCCTTTGGTACCCACCGCATAACGGTGGAACCCTTGCTGGTGTCAATCACCATCACGTCTTCCTGAGCCTCCAATGCCCCCTGCTTCCCGGCAGCTTCCGGTTGTGACTTCTTTGGAGGAGACTTCCTTGCCTTCGAAGGTTCGGGAGGGAAATCCAGCTTTCTCCTTGGCCTGGACTGAGGTGCCCCAGTGGATCTTGGCAGATCAGCCACCCTATCGTGCACACTCTTTCGAGGTGCCGGTGGAACGTCCGCGGTTCGCTGTCGCCTAGAGTCCACGTATGATTTGGTTCTTACCTTGCAGCGTTTGTGGATCTCCTCCACCCGCTCCACGGGTACGGACAACTCTTCCTCGGTTACCCTTCCCGATGCCAGATCCGCCAAGGTTCTTTTCGCCTTGCCAAAGCGTCTCCGCTCGTTCCGGGTGGTCACTGCTGCAAGCTCAACAGCCTTGCCAGCCCGCTGGGTATACCATCTGTCCGCCTTCGGATCGTTCCTAGATGCTGGCGGAATATAGACCTCCGCGGATGGCTCTGGATTCGCAGCCTTCTGCAAACCCCCAGCCGTAGCTGATTTTATTCCGGACGGTCCTGGACCTTGCCTAGGCCTTGCCCTGCTGGCGTAGCTATCCTCGGACCCGTGATGGTATTTCACCCTCTTGTAACTCTCCCTGCTTGACTTCTCGGGCGGCGGATGCTCTAACTTAGCCTTCTCGAGGGCTCTCCTTTCGGCTTTCTCCTCCGCTTCCTTCAAGGCTGCCTGAAACTCCTCATAAGTAATCGGCTGCCCTGTAGTTAGTCTGCACGTGAGGCAGAGCTTGGAGCGAGGGACCATCACCATGTCCTCCTCTTCAATCGCCCCAACCCAAAATTCTGGGCAGGGCCTAGGTTCGCTGGCGTCGAACCCCAGCTTGCCATCGTTCAGCCACTCCTGCAACTGATCCTTCAGACCTACACATTCAGAACTAGAGTGGTCAAAAGACTCATGGAAAAGACATGTAAATCCGCCATCCCCATTGCTAGGATGGCCTTGGTAAAACTCCTGAATTTCTGGCGCCTTATGGTGCACCATGGTTTCCCAGATTCCCTCCGCCTTGCTTGCGTCGTAAGTATACTCCTGAAACCTGGAAACCTGCTTCCTACACTGCTGCGGCAGACTCGGACCAACGCTGATCTCGATAGCATTCACCCGCGGTGCACCCTTAGCCTTTGTCCATTGAGGCTCCTTAGGATTCTCCAATTGCAGGACGTTGTCATTGATCCATATCTGCAACTGGTCCTTCAGCTTCACACAATCCTTAGTATTGTGATTGTTCATATTGTGATAGCTGCAGTATGTCTTCCCCGCCATATAATCAGGCTTGGGTGCAAATCCGTCATGATGCAGCCGCCCCTGGTTGAACAATTCTTGCAAAATCTCGTGAGCCCTATGGGCGTTATAGGTGTATGCATCAAAGGCTGATTTGGTTGGAAGAGGAGTAACTAGCTTAATAGGTTCCCTGACCGGCTTCGCTACCTGGGACTGCAAAGGCTTCTGATCAGTCCTCTCGATGGCTGCGACCTCGACCTCTACTTTCTCCTCATCAACCCATGTCAGGATTGGCCTAGGAACTGCATCCGCCTGGACGGCTGCCACGGTCTGAGCAGCGGTCGGAATTGGCGTTTTGGGCTTCAGAGTCCCCGGATAGTAGGACATCGGAATCCCCTTCCTTCTTTCGTTCCTCTCCCTGGACCGATCAACATAGTGCTGCTCTTGACCCAGACGATTAGTCAGATCCGCCATCGTGGTTACATGAACCTGCCTGAAACCCTGGCGGATCTCATCTATCAAGCCATCAATCGCCATCCGCACAGCGTGCTCCTCCGGAATTTCCATCTCACAGCGAGTTAGCTCCAGCTTGAAGCGTCGCAGATAATCAGTGGCAGACTCGTCAGGCCTCTGTTCAGTCTCTGCCAGGTCCTTGAGTCCGATTTTTGCTTCCACAACCCCAAACATGGTCCTGAACATGACCTCCATGGTCTTCCAGTCTGGAATTGACCCAGGCCTTAAACGCTTATACCAGATAGCTGCTTCCCCTGCCAGGGATGTAGGAAAGAGCTTCAGCTTCATGATCGGGTTCTCAGCATATTGACCTGATTCATTGGTGAAACGCATGATGTGCGTCTCAGCATCCTCAGATGTCTGGCCAGTAAACGGCGTAAAACGGATTGGCTTGAAACCGACCGGGAAGGGCATCGCATTGATCTCAGGTGTCAACGGATTCTCGTACGTCTTGTCGACGTCGGGCAACCCCTGCAGCTCCCTGAGCTTGTCGGCGAAGATCCTGCCAATGTCCTCCAGGGTTATCTGAGCCACGGCGTTCGCTGGAGGTACCGGCTGATCGTTATTAACCGGCTCTGTGGGAGGAGCCTGACCTCCCCTTTGACTATTAGTGGCCCTGTTGTTAGATCCGCCAATTCCACCACGACCGGCGTCGCGCTTGCGCTGGTCCTTCAGCTGAGCTGGATCCGTAACTGTACGGCCGGACCCCTCGGGGTGGTCACCCCGTTCCAGCAACTGATTCATCAAGACACTCAGGTTGGCGAGCGCGGTATTGGTTTCCGCCAATTGCTCCTGCTGCTGTTGCCAGCTGCCCTCGGAGTTCCTGGCATAGGCGGTCAAGTCGCCCCCCAGCCGATCCTGCTGTTCGGCGAGGTACTTGAAATTGGCAATGAACCCCCGTTGCTCCGTTTGCATACGCCTAACGGATTCACTTAGATCGATGACCACCTCATTGGCCCTCCTCAGCGCCTCGTCTGTGTGACAAGACTTTTCGATCAACATCTTCAGAGTATCCGTCACCTCCGTGGGAGTTGCAGACTCCCCAGTGAATTGTACCACAGGTGATGCACTTGGATCAGCGGATTCATCCGCGGACCCCGTTTCCAAGAAACCAGATGTAGCTTCCCGGTTAACAAAGCCGATAGCGCGGTCGTCATCCTGAGAAGCGGCAGTGATTTCAGTGGTCTCTTCTTCGATCTCCGAAACAGGCGGCTCGGAAACCGGATTCAGACCCTTTTTGCTTCGCAGGGCTTTAAGGGCAGCAGCAATAGCTTTTGCGTCTGCCAAAGTCCCGCCAAACACTTCCTTAACTTCAGCGTCAGTTAATCCCCTACACTCAGCTGTTCCATGCTGGATCAGCCCTTTGTGGGAGATCTTCAAACAAGACATGGTCACCCTTACGTAAGGATTACCCCTTGTGGATCCCGCAATCTTTGACACCTGTCCCACTGGGCGTGCCAAAATGTTCGTGGCGGGTTCAGCACCCGGCGAACAGTCAGCACTGGTTTGTGGTTGCTGTGTTTCTGTGTTGTGCTTAGGCGTGCCAGCACCCTTGGAGCGGTGCCACTCAACTGCGTGCGACCCCCTCGGCGAGTCGCTTCGTCTGCTCCCAATTCGACTCTGACTTCCTGGTCAAGCGACTGTTACGCGAGTGCTGACTAAGCCGGCGTACAGGGCTCGAACAAGACCTGAATAGAACTCTCTACCAGGATTTTCTTCCCAACCCCTCGAGGATTGAGGATCTTACTTTGATCCGGAGAAGCAAAGCAGAGCTGTTCCAAGACCACGGGTGTGTCACCGGAGTGACGACTCGATTGCCACCAGGGGTAGCGGACTGACAGACTCGATTGCCACCGGGGGTAGCGGACTGACTCGATAGACTCAGCAAACGCTCGGCACAAGTACGAGAGCGGATCAATCGTAGGAGGGCGAAGGAGGGTTGCGTGAGGCTCAGCAAATGCTCGGCGCAAGTACGAGATTAGATCGATCGTAAGAGGGCGGAGGAGGGTTGCGTGAGGCTCAGCAAATGCTCGGCGCAAGTACGAGGTTGAATCCGTCGTAGGGCGGAGGCGAGTTGCGTGAGTAGACTCAGCAAAGCGTTCGGCACAAGCACGAGATTAGATCGATCGTGGGGCGGAGGCGGGTTGCGTGAGTTGCTCCGGAGAGGCTTTGGCAAGTTAGCGTTGCGCTAGAACTTGTGGTTGTTTGTATTTGGTTGAGAACCTCTTCCTAGATGCCAGGAGAGTTATATTTATACGGCTCAAGGACCCCTAGGGCTGTCAACTCCAGCCCGGCGGATCCTTGAGATTCATTAGGAGCGTCCTCCTTATCCTGCTTCCCATCAAATCAGCAGAGATACTATCAGAGGCATAGTTGATATTGAAGCTTCGAAGTTTGGAGCAACACGTCATGACCTTGCTTGTTATGCTGCTGTTACTGTTCAACATTCATCATTGCGCAGTATGGCCGGTTCCTCTAAAAACCTCCCTAAAGCATGGTGCAGCCTGGCTCGTAGTTGTTAATGATTGATAGCCTAGCGTAGGTATTGAAATCATTGCTATATTGCTTCTCAATCTTAACAAATATCTTCGCTGATGGGTTGCTACGAAACAACCCCAATCGGATTAGGAAGCAACTCACGTTCTCCTTCCAACTCAAGCTCCTTGGTTGAAGCGGGAAAGCACGATCTTAAAGGGTTTGACTCTGATCAAAACCCTACTGGGCCTTGGGGCGAAAGCCCAATTGAAATAAATTCCAATTGTGGCCCAAACACTCCCATATGAATTCTTCCCGCCAACTCAGTAAACTCGTTGGTGAGCCCCTTAAAATCTCCATCATCGTTGTACTTCTTCCCTAGAGCCGCCCTCGAGACGACGTCGTTCGTGAGCGTCACAAGCATCCTCCTGACGTCCACAACTCCACCCCGTCGTGAAGTTTCCATTATGCTGTTGATCATGGATCTGGTCTCCTCTTCTCTCATGGCGCGAAAGGACCGGACCTTCTTGGCGCTCAAGAGATTCAGCACACATATGCTCTTCACCTGCCTCCAGTAGTCACCATAAGGCGCCAAGGCCACGTCTTTGCAGTTGTAGAGAAGCTTCTCGAAGGGGGTGGACTTAGGTCTGCTGGCGAATGCGAGGTCGTGGGTTTTCATGATCTCCCGGGCAGCCTCGGCCGACGAGACGACGAGGACGGGGAAGCTTCCGAAGTGGAGGAGCATGAGAGGGCCATGGACCTTAGATAAGGCTTGAAGTGCGCGATGGGGTGGAGTTCCCGGAGAGCCTAGTTGGTGTAGGTTTCCGATGATGGGTAGCTTTGGTGGAGAAGGGGGTGAGTTTATTGTACCGGAAGTAGAACAAGACCACTTGTACATGAGGATGAGGAAAACAGCGAGGAGTACAAGTGAAAGGAGGGTTTCACGGTTGATGAGCTCCGCCATTGTTTGCAGTGGATTCATCATCAAATAGTGATCTCCTTCTCGTATTGGTGGATTGTCTAAGCTTATGTGGTACGTGAATATATGGGGAAGAAAGTTGAGAAAATGTTCCGTCGTTTTCTACAGTCATCGTTGTCCGTATTACTTTATTAATTTACTTGTATATGCCATTATTGATGAGCCTACCATCTCAATGAGTACTGCTGCAAAATCAGGCAGCCTGTGATGATTCAGGTTTGGTTCCATGCGACACCACACTAGAGGATTAGCCCGGCCCCTTTCAGATTTTAAATTTATTTTTTATTTTTTGGACCTGTCCAAATATTCTTCTTTCTTTTTTGGTTAGTTGAGAAGTGTCACTATTTTTAATAGCGTAAAGATATTGAAGTAAAGATATGTTTTATCAACAAAAATAAAAATATACAATATATATACACACCCCCATTGGGTGTCCAAAATCCAAATACATCCAAAATCTGAGAATTATAATCATCTCAATTCTTGTTAAAGCAGCATTAAACGTACTTTAATTAGTAATATAAAAAATTAATTAAACCTAGATTTTTCTTCAACCACATGATACATGCTCTTATAATTTGTGTCGTGTGTGTTTGTCTTCTTCGGTATCACATTTCACAAGTAGTGTCAAAGGAGTTGCATAAATATTAGATGTTTACATCACCAATAGTTAATAATATGAAGGATTACTAATTTGTAGGATGTGTTTCTTGCTGGATCTGTTGCCATAGCTATAGTACTCCTAGATTAATGGATCATGCTGATATATATTGTAGAGCCCCCAAAAGGTCACTAGCAAATTGCAGAACAATATAAGGGCTGTCGGTAAAATGTGATGAAGAATTATTGTTTGAAGATGGATATGCACTACAGTAGTGTTTGGTAAAACAGGAGTCGAAACTCCACTACAAATTAAAGAATTCTAAAGTATCAAACAATGAAACGAAATTACCAAAACTAGAGTTCAAATAAAAAAACTAAATGCATTCCAAAACAGAGGACTAAACTGAAAAGCGAGTAACCATCATGAAAGAAGAAGGGACTCCACCAGAACCATTAGCCTAACACCAGAACCATTAACCCCTCCATGATGAGATCTTGGTGTCAAGCTGCTTCGGATCCATTGCCAACCTCCGAGGCTGAGCCTGAATCCAACAAGCCTCCACCTGCAGAGTCACCCTCCGGGTTTTCCATCATGCCAGCTGTCCCCGACGGAGACGACATGGAATCATAAGTCAAAGGTGAAGCCATCTTCTTGTTCTTTCTCCCCCTCGGCCGTCCCCTCTTCTTTGGTGACTTGCGATCCAAGCCATTCATACCATCATAACCCACCATGAAACCTAGATCGGCCGGTCCAAGTTCTAGGGGAATGACCTCCAAGCAATGCTTGGTACGCTTGCCCCGAGCTGCCTCCCTGAATAGGTAACAATTGAACTCACAAACATGAATTTTTTCATATCCAAGGGAAAGATCCTTGAAGATTTTTTTAATTCTCGAATAACTCACAAGGAAACTATGCCCTTTAAAAAACTTATGCAACCATTCACATAATTTATCAACACTCGTATCCGACCATCCATTTTCAACTTTAATTTCCATTGCATGTAATATGACACTTAATACAGTTTCATCACTCTCTTCATACAATGGGGTTTGCGACTCCCTTAGAAGTCTTTCATACTTAGCATAATCATCATTTATCATGTCATTGCAGTGAACTTGAGCATTTTCTTTAACAACATTATGCGGTGCTTCTCCAAGGTATCCAGGATAGTACGGAAATGCATATTGTATAATCTCCACAGGCGGGATCACTAAAGGACCGGCAACACTGGAAGCCTCGACTCTGTCTTGAAGCCACTGTCTCCGTCGACTGATCATTGCGGGTTGACCAGAAACTTCCCCGTGTAGGTGCCAAACTGTGTAAGTCGGATCCAAACCACAGTGCATGCAGTGATGATAAATCTCTACGAGTTCCTTATAATAAGGACAATTTTTTCAAATTGAGCACGGACAAGGGAGATACTGGGTTCCAATAGTGTGAGTCTTCACAAAATTGATGAAGTTAACTACGCCTGTTCTGTAGTCAAAGGTGTGTATAATGATAATTCATAAAAGATTTGTCGAGGACATCATCCATGTTTCTTGTCATAACATAAACAAATAATATGCATAAGGTTAGCACACAACATTTATGATACAATCAAAACCTGTCCTAACACTTCTTCTCCTTATTCCTCCAGGTTGGGTCCTATCCCCTTCAGGAGAACACGACTTTTGTTAACCCTCTTGCACCCATGTGGTTTTTGCTACAGTTTTGGGAAATTTCGGCAGCATCTCCCTACAGTTCCTCAAGTACACAAAAATCTAAACAACCTAATTTACACTCGAGGAACATTGTAGAGAGACACTGTCGAAACTATATCCCAAAACTGAAACGGAAACCACATGAATAGCAAAAGGATCAACAAAGTCGTGTTCGCCTAAAGTGTCCAAAAATGAGACAATTCGAGAATCAACAACTCATCTCGATTAACTAGATGAGTTGTTGATTCTCAAACGGGAGTTCTAAGCTGATAAATACCATAATTATATATTATATGAAACCATAAATTTACACACGGCACCACACTCCCTCACTAAGCCACTCGCATGTTTCAAAAACCCTAACTACCACAATCCACACACAACACAAACTAATTATATTATTAATTAATAATTTCAACCTAATATACCATAAAATTCTAATTTCACTAAATTTCACTATTTCACAAAATTCATTTTCACTAAATTTGGATTTAACTAAATTTCACAATTTCACTAAATCACAATTACACTAAATTACACTAAAATTCAATTTCACTAAATTTCACAATTTCACAAACTAACATAATCATAATTTCACTAAATTTCATCAAAATTCTAACATTTTCAATGAACCCAAAACATGGTTTATCACAATTTCAATATTCTAACACTAAAACAACAATAAAACACAAAATTTAACACAACATCATCCAACTTCCATTAACCAACATAAACTTGTTTTTAATTGAAGTAATACATAATATGCTCACAAAGAATGATAAATAGAAAGAAATTGCACTAACCTTACTTAAGAATCAAAGAATTGGTAACAAAAGCCATCCAAGCTCACTTTGTTCTAATTTCTCCCTCTTCTCCTCCAAAAACAGATGTAGAACCCGAATAAACCCTAAACAAAAAAATGTACCTATATATACAGGTTGTATTTAAGACGAAGTATGAAGGTAGATGAAAAAAAAACGAAGCGACGAATATTGGCCAATGTTCGTTGCTTAGTTTTTAATTGAGCGACGACGTTACCGACATTTGTCGCTTCAAAAATTATAGAGCGACGAATATTGAATTTCATCGCTAGGTTTTCCAAAACGATAAACTGAGGCGACAAACTATGAATATTCGTCGGTTCAATAATTTCTAAGCAACAAGTATTAGGAAACATTCGTCGCTCGTTGTTTTGAAGCGACGATTCCAATATTCGTCTCTTAAATGGCTTCAAGCAACAAATTTTTTTTTTCGTTCTGTTTCTTCGTCGCTTCAGTACTGATATGCAGTAATGGGAGAAAGCTAGATTCTTGAATGCTAAGAGAAATAGGTCGTAAACAAGTAGCAATCAAGTATGTTTGCAATGCAACACAAATTTGTATCTCCGTACTTGTTTTACATTGATCAGTTACCTCAGTTTTTATGGAAGAACTTAGAGAAATAGGTTTTAAATAATTTCTTGAATCCTAGGCAGTGTCTTTTGGTATTCCCGTAGAACTGAAAAAAGTCTCTCCCGCAAATAGCCTCAAGACATTTACTGTTACGCGTGTCATATTCTTGTTTGTCGTAAGAGTGTGGATAGTACGTACAACTATAAATTACAATCGTATAAACGGAGCGCCAGAGTTCTCTTTGGCATTCTAGGGTTTTACCGAAACAAAAGCAACATCGCCGACGATGTCGTCTCCCGAACCTGGCCTGTTTACTTCCGTTCCGGTCTTTCCGTACTACTTGAAGGGGCAGGACGGTGAATCGAAGGTATAGGACAAACATGGCAGTCTTGTTTACACCACTTTCACTTCCTTCTTTCATAAGAATCGAGGTACGTACAATATTCCTTTTCTCCTTAATTCTTTTGTAATTTCTTCTCAGTAGTTTAGGGAAATTAAAAAAAAATCTATGAATAAGTGGATATATGAGTTTCAATTTCGATTATCATAGTTCTAAGTTCTAACTTCTAACTGTGACGGTTCTAGTTAGTATGAATGAAATAAAGTGTTTAGACCTCACCATTGTTATGTGCAGCAAAGCTGGTGCAAGAATCTTGGCCGATGGTGGAATCGGCCTCAGAAAAGTATGGCATTTCGTGCACACTGGATTCGGTATGCCATGACATCTTTTTTACATGGAAAAAGAAGATATATTATCGTTCTTAACTTCTTGCTCCGGCAAATTTGATGCAAATTTTGGTGACCCTTTTAAATGTGTTCAGGCTAAGTGTTCCATTTCATTCTCAACAAACTCAAGGACTAGGGGTCTAGATGTTTTTAACAAGGCCAGAGATCTTCTTGAGCTTTTAACGTTTGACTCCTGTTCCGCCATTGAAGGTACATATGGCAGCTTCCGTGTTAATTAGTTCATAGCTCATTGTATGACTATAGAACTATATATCTCGATACTTTGTATTAGTTTGGCTTGGTTGTTCCTCTTTCTGTTCAGCAACAAAATGTAAAGTACTTGTATAAATATATTGCACACCTTCAACGCCTTTACTTGAAAAGTGAAAACTCCAAGTAATCGAACTGATAGTTTAGTTGAGGTTTCCTCTATTACTGTTCTGATTTGAGAGCACCAATATTTATGATTTTAGGCTCTAGAAATACTGGATGGTCTGCAATATGATATCATCAGGATCGGGTATTTCCAATGGTGGGTTTCGCTCAAGCCTACCACTTCTTTTGCTCTTGTTCTTGTTCTTGTTCTTACTTTTGCACTCAGCAGTTATTAGGTGGCACATTTAATCAGCAGTTATTATGTGGCACATTTAATTAGTTTTAGCATCTTCTGGACTTAATTTTGTAAGGGTACTCCTCTATTTGAAAGTTCTGAAGAGGCAGACCAGAAACCACTTTAGGATTCTGATTATGTGAAACAAAACAACTCACTTTTCCAGCCCTTCTAATATCTCTACTATTGCCTGCAGGAGAATTATCTTGAACGGCGAAAAAGACTTGAACACTCAATACAGGTGCGTGAACTGATTCAAATATGTTTTGCTCTTCACATTCAAAATAGCAACATGTCTCACATTGTATGTCTAGTTTCTTGTGCTAACACTGTAATTTCCATGCAGGAACTTGCAAACCAGTCGCATTGTGATGTATATCTTAATGTAAGGAGTCATGTTTCGTATCATTATGATTCATAGTGATATTGTGCATTTCTTTGGGTCTAACTACCTGCAGATGAAGGGGGAATTATAATTTCATGATTTATACTTTGTTTGTAAATGGATAGGGGATTTCTGTGGTTGCTTTGGGACATTCACTTCCAGGACTACAGGTTGTAGGGACGTTGTGGAAGCCTGCTTTGTAAGAAATGTGAAACCTGCAACTCTGTTCAGGTTGATGAACTTTTGTCGTCAATTGGGTGGAGAATCGGACAATGTTGAGATGGATGTATTAGGTTATTTTCTCGACTTCTCCATAATTAATTTATGTAACAGTTGGAATTTTTAGCAGAATTGGAGTAATACTCTTTTATCTTTTCTATCATTATTTACTAGATGCAAATAATGTATTTGGGATTCTTGATTTGGAGTAAAGAAAAGAAAACGTACGGTGGAGAACAGAAAGACTGATGTTGGTGTTGCCATGTCTGAGCCAACAGCAGCTGCAACGGAGGAACAGCATGGAGAAACGTCAAATCCACTGGGAAAATCTCTGTTCTGCCCTTCGTTGAACAAAGCTGGCATGATTGTTTGTGGTGCCTTCTTCAGTGAAAAACGAGGTGCCGTGCTCCTTTCTTATTTTTCTCAGCTGTGTTAGTTACTTGTAGCTTTTCTGTAACCGAGGAATAGTGATCCTTTTTAGTGTCTCTTTCTCTCTGCAGTTATAGTTAATAGATGATCACATTCTTTCTCATGGTGCTCACCTATTATCCTTTGAATTCTCTTATGCAGCAAAAGTATTGGAAAAAGAATGGCCCATTGTGGAATCATCCATGAAAAAGTATGGCATTTCATGCACAATGTATCTGGTATGTTCACAGTGACTGAAACTCTTATCTTTAATTTGTAAATGAGCATTATTGATACTTGTGAATTACAGATTATGCATGGTTTCATTAAAATTTTGTGTTTGAAACATGGTCAGGACGAGGGTTTCATAACATGCTCAACAACTAAGGATCGAGATATTATTTACAAGGCTAGAGATGTTCTTGAACTTCTGTTATCAACTGCTGTGAAGCCCTCGATGGTATCTAATCTGAATTCTTCTCTTATTGTGATACCCTTTTTCTCTTTCATGAGAACTGGAATGCTGAAACTGTGTTCCTTTACTTAAGATACTGTGATGCACTGATGCCTGCTGCCTTTTCTTATTGAAGATCTCTAGTGGTCTATTGTATTAATTAGTTTCTGATTTGGGTGAGATATTGATTTCAGGCATTAGAAGTAGTCAGTGGCAGGATGAAGCACGATATCATCTAATGGTGGGATTCGCTCAGAATTTAAGATTGATAAGGTGGGAGCATCAGTATTGCATGATTAAATATCATGCGTTAGTGAATATCTACTACTCCAAGACCAGAAGGAAGAATTTTCAATCTGTTCTAACATCTACTATTTGTACAGGAGACATTTGATGATAAGCAGACTGGACTTATCAGAGCTTCTTTACAGGTACATAAAATGATCTTGACTATGACTTATTGCTCCTTTGATGAAATGATTTGTTGCTCCTCAAATGCAATCTAACATATGTAATTCAGGAAAACTATTGTCTCTATAATTCTGTTTGTTCCTAACTATCAAAATGGTATTATATTTATAGCAATGTAAGTTACCTCTGTTTTGTGATTTGGATGTTTTGAAGTTGGGATTATGATTCTGATATTATCTAATTTACGTGTTAATGAATAGGGAAACACTGTTGCTGCTCTGGCGGATGAAAAGCATGGTCAGGGAAGTGGTCACACGCTGCATTGCTAACAATGAGCATCCAGCAACTATGATCCAGGAGTTCAAAAGACAAAGAGTACTCAGTCAGCTTTTTAGAGAATGGTTTTAGGTTTAGGTTTATGGTGTAGAAAACTCAAAACTTTTCTTTATAAATAGAAAGAAACCGACATTAGTTGTGTTATTATCCAACTAGTTGTCAACAGATGTGTTGGATGATTCATTATTATTCATGGAAGCTAAACTAGTGCTCCAATACTATTCTGTACTCTGTTGTATCAATCCTTCAACTGTCTACAGATTCTTATAATTGAAAATCCACACTACGAAATACGAATAGCAAATGGAAATGCAAAAAGAACCGGATTTGTCATAAATTCGGGAGAAACGAGATTATACTTGGTTTATTAAATGAGAATTGAAAGTTCGCAAGTTGCTGTAAAGACCACTTTAGGATTGCAGAAAAACCTCTATTGCCTACAGATCAATCACACGCGACAACTTCTGGATCCTGTTCAATAGGAAGTCCCCTTGCTTGATAGTTGCTTGATACAGAGAATTCTTGGCATCCGGACGATTAGTTTCTAAAACACCTGAAACTTTATCTATCTTGCAGTGGAGTTTCCCTGCTGCAATGAACCTAGACAGCTCCCTACAAATCATAATATGGGATTAGATTAACATAAAACTTCTAAACAAATGCCTCACAGCTAATTCAAGGATCAGACATAAATTTCACAAACTACACCTACAAGAAGCCAAACATACAGACAGAAACTTACAGATCAATGAAGTCCACAGTTACGCCAAATGCCTTCGCCATTGCTTCAATAGTGACACTCTTGTAGGACTCCAAAAACTGAGAATAAACAACAGTTCTTATCTCCCTCATGTAATACCGGAAGTGTGGATGTAAATAACGATCCAGCTTTATCTGTTCTGTCAGACCAGCTGCAAGAGAACAAAGATAGTAAATGACAACTATGAGTAAATCTGGGAAGAAAGAAAAAAAGTGATGGGTAACTCGATAAGGATCGTCTTAGTGAAACAGATTATATACTTACCAAATGCTACGAAAAATGACTTGTACTGACAATCATACAGAGAGTTCATAAACTCAGACAAGTACGGGATTTTCCCAATCACGGTTAGTATCTCTGGGGCATCCACCACCTGTAAAATTTGGTTAAAATTAAAATATTCACATGCACGCCTACTACCTAATGAATCAATAGGAACATATAAACCAAGAAAGTAAAAGCAAAAACACATGGTAACAAACACTTTACCTTCTGTTTTAAAGAAACTCTATCCAAAGATATAATGCTTGTCACAACGGTATAGAATATGAAGATGTCATAGGGAAATATTTCGTAAGTGGTGAAGGTGGAAATGGAATCCAGGAACAAATCGGCTGCCTTCTTAAAATTTCGAGTGGACATGCAGTACAAGCCTTCATACACCTTCAAGCGATTCTTCCTTTCCCAATCACCTCCCTCTTCAAATAAGCTGTCATTATGATGGAACACTTAAAAAAACAAAAATCAACTACAAAATTGTGAAACGAAGAAACCAAATACGGCCCTGAGAAATCCCACGCCATTACTTACTTTTTGGCTTTCTCAATGCTTTTAGAAATGAGGTCGAAATCCATGTGAAAGAAACCAAGCTGCAGTGTAAAGAACACCAAGTCCATCTTTTGCCCAACTGCAACCGTCTTGCTTTCTGTTACCTTGAGTTGTTCCAGTGCTTTCTCCTAGGGTCACAAGAAAGAGGTTAACACTATAAATCACATGACGCAAGTATAATTTCAAGAACAAACAATTTCAAGTATAAATCACCTTGTCACCAACACGGATGAAGAACAGGGACTTGGCCAAATGTGCTTCTCTGACCTCACTTTCTCCCAAATTTTCTTCAGCATCGGCAATCCTAAACAAATGCAACCACATAAGTCATTGTTGATAAATATGTGAATCAGATTAAAATGAATATAGGAGGAATGTATATTGTGCTGTTGAATGAATCACATAACTATACTCTTGCTTTTATTTACCCAAAATAAATATAGCGACGAGGGCGCAAACCAAGCAAAGGGCTTATGCTCAATAAAAGTATTGATTCTTAAGCCACTAGAGCTTAACCAAGTCAGAAACAAGCGGCCAGTTTACGAGTATATATTACTATGATTTTCAAGGACATATGATGCATCATTATATGTACACGTATTACATAAAAATGTTTAACCAGAAGAGTTCTAATAATAATAGTAAACATCCACATAGTTGTAAACCATAGGCTTGATATGTACACGTATTACATAAAAATGTTTAACCAGAAGAGTTCTAATAATAATAGTAAACATTCACATAGTTGTAAACCATAGGCTTGATAAGACACTATCAGAACTTCTCCTATAATCAGGAGAACAATGAAACTCAGCTATGACAATTGTAAAATCAGGAGTTTGAGTTTAGAAAAAATTATCCAAATGATATAATCATATCAACCTATTCTTCCTAAGAATGTTTACTTCAAGTCTGATGCATTTATGCAACTTGACTTCAAAACGAAAGACAATTCTACAAATATGTGTTTATCGAACTTCCATTACTCATGGCAGAAGTTAGAAACCTGATGATATTACACCAAACTTCTTTCTACAACCTGTAATTACAAACCAGATATTTAGGGAACTGTAAACTAAAAACAACTCTTCTCCTCACTTTAGAAACACACCCAGTTCTCAAAGTAAATAATCGCCAGTATACCTGATGCCCCAATCAATATGGGTCTGATACATATTTAACAAGATAACCAAATAAAAATCACTGATGTAAAACCCTATATTGTACAAAAAATCAAGTAGCTTCCGAAGAAGCTAAGCCAATCAAACCAATTCTGCTAATGAGCAGATCTGGTTAAAGTGTTAAACTGATTGTGAAACCACCAATAGTTGCAAAACCATTCCTCTAAACCCCTAATTCTAAACATTGTATAATCAATAGTGAAATTTACTGAAGCACATACTCAATAGAGTTTCAGAATTCTATGAAATCTCAAAATCCAAACTCACTTTTCATCAAGCTTCTTGAGCTCCTCCTGGATCTTGACCTTCATGGAGTCCAGAACGCCCTGGTCCATCTCCAGCACCGATTCCGAAACTAGGGTTTCATACAACGGCGCCATATCTACACCACACACCAAACCCGAACCACAATCCAGTCACGCATGCCGTAAATTAAGTAACGCAAAAGTAAAAAACCAGTACCAATCGGTGAAATCGATTTTGAGTTTTACCGTCGGCTTTGACGGCGGCGAAGACCTCCTCCCGGAGCCGGACCTTCTCGATGTCCTCAACGTCCGGGTGAGAGAGGAGGAAGAGCTTGTTCGCGAGCTGGAGATGAGGTTGCTGAGTCTCTTCTTGACCTTCCATGGCGAACTCACTGAGTCACTTCTCCGAGTTCAAAACCTTCCTCTCTCTGTGCTTTTCTTCAGCGAGGAGGTACTGAAATAATACGACCGTGTTTCCTACTGTTTATACCTCCACCGTGGGAAGAACGACATGTCGTGCGACTCACAAGCGCGGTATACCGTTTGATTAGAAAAAGTCGTGCAGTCAGGAAATGGACGGTCCAGATGGATTCGGTGATTAATAGACTCTGACCCTCCCAGTTCCCTAACTCTCTCTTCTTCAGAGTTTCTGTCACTTCAAACTGAGTGTGGAAATTTCAATGGGAAGGAGAAAGCCTAGCAGCGATGGACCCATTCTCATCGACTCCGACTCCGAACCCGAACCCGACCTGAACTGCACGGTTTCAGGTAAGTTTCTTCACCCACTGTGATAATTCTGTGGTTTCACTCTTTGCTTTTCCTGCATTGTACTGATCAGTGTTTAAGTCCTTTTATTTTAGTCTGGAGTTTAAAGATTGAGATTTTTTACTGATCAAACTGGGGAGGGAGGGTAATTGACTATGAGAATTAATTAGTATTGAGTATGAATATTGTTTAAGAATAAAGAAAATTAAATAACTTGTGGCTTTCAAGTTACTGAAAATAAAAATAGAAGGAAAATTCCTGTCTATATGTATGTTTTTACACAAATATGTAAGCAAATGAACCCAAAAGTTTAGGTTGCATGAGGGAAAATATATCATGTGTGGCAAACTGGTGTATGGGTGTGGCTTCTCTGGTTTGATCATGTATTATTTCTGCAGTACTCTCATTCTTGTTAAACCATTATCAAATAGCAAAATCCTTTGTGTTATACGAAACCAATTAGGGAGTGGTGAAAAGATTGACATTTATAGGGCATGCATTTTTTTATTGAATGCTTCTGTAGTGCTTACTATGATCATTGATCAAGTTTGGTTAGAGTTCTGGTGGAGTGTTATATACTGCAATAGAGATTTACATTAATAGGGCATGCATTATTGTATTGAATGCTTATTTAGTGCTTAGTAGATCAACTTTGGTACGAGATATGATGGAGTGTTATATACTGCAACAGAGATTTACAGGGATCAACTGTCAAAGCATCGAACATGTTGGATGCATGTATTAGCAGCTTCGAAAGCTCAAAGACAGAGCTTGAGTCGGAGAGAAACTAAAGAGATCAAGAAGATATCCCCATGCTTTTTAACTTTGTACCCTCACCGCCAGAGATCAAGGAGGAATTTTAAGACCAGGTATGTCTACTGTGTCGTGTCAAGAAAAACGCAGAACCAAGAATCTAAATCGTGTGCAGTGTCAAGAAAAACGCAGAACCAAGAATCTAAATCGTGTGCAGTGTCAAGAAGAACTCTGGTGCTAGTTTCTCGAGGTTGTAGAGTGTCACGGAAGAAACAGGAGCTAGACTCTGAAATGTTTCAGTGCTACTTTGAGTGAGTGCTACATTTGAGTAATCTGCTTTGAAAAAGTTGTCTTCGATTTTACTGCTTGGGATCAGATATTTGCTTGCATTGTGCAGGAACTTATGGAAGAGCTTCTCTGAGGACAAGAAGACCTCTTTCGCATACCTTGACTGTTTATGGTTTTCCTTGTACATGAAACCAACCACAAAAGACAAGGTGCTAACCTGGATTAAGAAGAAGCATATTTTCTCAAAGAAATATGTTTTTGTACCAATTGTTTGCTGGTATCTTCCACAGCCTTGAGCTAAGATCTTCTCTTTCTATTACTGCTTGGATTATGACTTTTTCTTTGAAATGTCACTGTTTTAGGAGCCACTGGAGTTTACTAATTTTGTGTCATTTTGGTGAGAATGTCGAATCAGACACCCAAAGACCATGCATGTTGTTGCTTGATTCTCTTGCAATGACAGATCCAAAGCGGCTGGAACCAAATATAAGAAAGTATGTTTATCTTAAGCAAAAAATTTCTCCTTTTTTCTTTTTCTTTTTCTTCTTTCTCCTAATTCTACGGTTCGTTAATATTGTTTTCAGATTTGTAGTGGACATTTTCAGAGAAGAGGGTAGATCTGAGAACCTAAATCTTCTCAAAAGAATTCCTCTTTTGGTACCTAAGGTAACCTAAACAGTCTCTCTGTGACTTTTTACAATAGTCTCAGACTCTCAGATAAATGCCCTTGATAATCCAGGTTCCACAGCAGAGAAATGATCAAGAATGTGGTAACTTTGCTCTCTACTTCTTTAATTTGTTCATGGAGTGTGCTCCACAGAATTTTAGCTGATTGTATTGCCAAAAACATTTATGATGCAATGGATGTTCAAGTGTAGCAGGGAAAACAGAATTCAGAGTAATATCTTGCCGATGAAATAGAGGAAATTCTGAATTTTGATATTGCTCTTGGGTGGATAACAATTTAGACTTTGAGCAAGAAGATAGCTTAGCTTGGAAGAGCAATGACAATGCATGAAAATTATACACCACAACGTCCCTCATCTCTCTCACACACAGACAAATTGGATTTCCTCCCCAAATTAGGATTTAGATCCAATGAAAGCAAAACTCTGTCAAGCCTATTAAATTACAATCACCGTGAGTATGTAACAATAAAAATTGTGACATGTGGAATTTTCGGTTAGGCAGCATCTGTTAGTACCAATGAAGATGAATGTTGAAGATCATCTCATATCAATTATAAGGAAGGTCTACTTCATAGAAGTCCCAGTTATCATCATCGTCACTGTCCTCTTTCCTCTTGGGTTCGCAGTCCTTGTCCGGCTTTTGCTGTTTGAACTGCTTCCGATATCTTGATTGCAGAGACCTGACATAGAGCGTAATGAATAATGATCACTCCCAGATATCACAATGATCAGATTTCGTTAGAACTCAAAGCAATATAAGCAGGCAAACATTTCATATTTCATTGGGCGAAGCTGGTGAACCCGCATTATAAGATAGTATGCAATAACTAGAACAAACAGATATATCTTCCAAAGTGCATCAAAGATAAATCTCCGACAAAAGAACCAGGGCAATCAAGAGATCTTCTAAAAGTTTGATGGAGAAGAAGTAGCGAAGTTGCTATTCTGTTTCTATCAAAGATTGATATGGATAACATACACACACATCCAACTCTGTGAGTATAAGATAACCAAGCTGAATCTAATCAAATGCAAGATCACTCTTCTAAGTGCAAATTGAGTAGATAAGAGTTCATAAACTAAGGCACTCTTCAGAAAGATGTGTAGAGATCAGAAAATTCAGAAAGACTTTTCGACAGGGGATTCACAAGGTCCCTACTCCCTAGTAGTCAAAGAATCTCAATAAAAACTTCTGAGAACCAATCCTTATGATATATACTCTTAATTCTACTTTAAAATCCCACAACAGCGTCCCATGTTAGATATGTCGCAGTTCTTGGTTTCTGGATTGTCATTTGCAAACTAACAATATCAGCTACTTACCACGCTGCACTCAAGCTGAAACAAGCTGCAATTTAACCAACTGACCAAGTAAAATAAATATTATCGAACCTAACGGTAGAAAGCTAAAATCAAATCACAAAGAAAAGGTTTTCCTTGAGTAGGCTCAAAAGACGCCTACTTTTTCAACAAAAATTTTCAACATATTGGAGATTTGGACTGTTCTTAGGGAAGCCCATGTCAAACCCACATTACCCAGCATTGGTTTCTTAACAACATAACTAAATCCTTGTCACATTTCATCCTTATCATTACCTAATTAGTATTTAAAAATCATAAACATCATTAGAAAACAGACCCAAAATGCAACATTAAGACCACAAAAAGAGTCAGAAAGATCAAAACCTGTAGGGGTTGTTCTTGTCCTTGTTCCTCCTAGCAGCCTGCCTAGCCTTTCTCTTCTTCTTCTTCTTGGAAATGAATCCCATCCTCTTCTTCTTGTCCTGCTTGTTCTCGAAAAACCTCCTCTTCTTGCACTCCCTGAACACCCCGGCCCTGATGACCTCCCGCCTGAACCGGTTCAGCAGCCGCTCCTCCGGCTCGTTGTCTTGGACCGTCACCTGGGCGTTGAACCCGGCCGAGCTGAAGCAGAGCATGTTTGAGTTGGCCACCAGAGGAAATGGGGCCTTCTTCATCTTGGGAGGGAGAGGGACACGTGGCGGAGGAGGGAGCTCTTGTGTTGATGGTGGTGGCGGCGGTGCAAGGAGGAGGAGGGCGGAGAGGAGCTTGGAGAGAGAAGTAGCAGCATCCATGGCTTCTTGAAAGTTGAAACTGGTGATGCTTGAAACTGGTGTTGTGTTTGATCGACTTTTAGGGGGTGGCAATGGTGTGGGTCCCATATCCTACCAGTCTAATCAGCTTCTGGGGGATGATTATGATCATCAAGGCGGGAAAAGAGTTACGGTGTACAGTGTACTTATCCCGCCAAAACTCGTTTATGGTTTAACCCGATTCGACCCGACCCAAATCAATACGCTGAATTCCGAAGTAGCATAACATGGTACTACTGAAGTTAATCTGCAATGTCGTTTCAGAAAGTTGAGCTAAGCACGAAAGGTCCTCGTGTTCTGGTCTTAGCTAGAGCAGTAGAGCGGTATGTTTAGTTACAGAAAGTCACTCTTCAGAGTCCCTAAATTAAACATCGACCCAATTCTTAATCTGATATGAACGTCAAGACCCTGATTTACTATATAGAAATTACAAAAGGCATGATGCAATCGTCCTTTTGATGTTAAAATCAGTATTTTACATTGGAATGGGGAATGATAATTGTTCCCTTGGATAGATTAGACGGAATCCCAATAACATTCTTCGCATTGGACGTGCTTTGTGCAGACTCAAGAGCTCGAGAAGCTTGAAGGGCCATTTCAGCATGGAGTTGCAGACATGTCATAGCCATCTAAGACAAGAAAAATATATGGGTTAAACAACGTTACAGAAATTAAAATAAGAAAGATAGCTAGCTGGTCATAAAAAGAGCGGCTTTGAAAGGGCAGTGTAATTGCCTCATCCCAAGTATTCCATAGTTGAAGGAACACTTCTTTGGTCAGATATTAAGGAAAACTAAGAATTCAAGAATTTTTTATTCTCAAAAATGCCATGATGTTCGTTTTACCCTATCATTCCTAAAATATTATTTAAACAACAATCATTTGAGGGGTTTTATTCAAACAGTAGGTAGTATCAGAAAGCGGTTAACAGAACAAAACTGTGCATGAATTCTGAATCCCCTATGAAGCTTCAGAGTTAGTTGCTTACCGAATAGCATTCTCTATCTGCGTCTGATTCAGTTACTTGAAGAGCCCATGTTCGAACCCATTCAAGCCCGTTAGAGATTGCAGTATTGCCTTCAACTAAGGAGGTTGCAACATAAGAGGGATGAAGTGATATCAACACGCATGAAGCTGCAAAAAGGGTAGACCTTCTGACATATGCTTCCTTGTGAAAACATATCTCCCTGCACAGAGTTAACACCATGGTATTCAGTGACATATTGAAGACAGTTCAGAACAAAAGCGCTCTGTTGAAGCTGCTATGAGAAAACCACATCAGTTCAGTTGTCACAGATTATCTTTGGCCTAGGTTTTCAAGGCTCTGGAAAGCATTTTAAAATTACACAAGCTGGTTTTTGTGCAATACCTGGAGCTTAGCATATCTAGAAGAGGGCCAGCCAGAGAAGATGCTTCCGGATGCATGGCTGCACATTTCATACAGACTCCGAGCATATAGATGAGTTTCCCCAAGACAATAAAATCTCTATCAAGAAGGTCGACACCATGCCTTCTTTTATCAAACCCCTGCATGGCCGGAAGCATAAATGCTGCTGCATACACTGGAAACTTATTATGGGACCATTCTACTTGGCTTTTTGGTGAATTGGCTGATCTAAGGCTCCATTGACGTGTCTTTCCTCTCCTAATCTGACCACGTTTTGGGGGAAGTTCCCTCTCATAACGATTTGTCCAGTTCAGTAAAGAATTTGGTTCTGAAATCTCTTTCCAGGCACCAGCTCCAGGAGGCCCTATGTCACTAGGTAAGAACCAAGCTTGTGTCTCTGACGTGGTTGATATGAGAGCCCTATTCTGATGTTTGGCCTTTATAATTTTAGTATCAGCAAGCTCCTGTGCCCCCTCAGTCATTACATCAAGGATCATTAAGCGCTGACTGACATCCACATTAGGTGAATATAACAGTTTGTTTAAAGTTTCAAGAGACTCCAAAGGACATGTGACAAGCAAAGCAACCAATGTTCTTTGTCTCTTCTCTTCAGATGAATCTTCCTCACCTTCTATAGCCAAGTCAGAGCAACGAACTTGTACCAAGGTTCTAACGAGATCACTTGCTACAAACTTAAGCTCATCAGGTGAGGCTCGCACAAGTTTTTCAGAAACTTCAAGAGCCTTCTCTACCTGCAATATGTAACAACAAAGCGATAATCCAGAAGAAAATTTGCACACAAACTTCAAGAGCCTTCACACATACCATTTTTCATGCAAGAACCTAATTAATTATTTATCGCAAGGTGCCATGAAAAACACGTGTCCAGCTTGTCATAAGTTTTCAGGGAAACGTCTCACAAACAGCATCAAAAGGTGAATATCATGTATACCACAAACTCAGTCGATTATTGTATCTAAATATATGGGAACAAACTAATTTAATGTGCTCAGTATACTTACCCCATCAGCATCATCCGATTTCCGAAGTGCCGCAACTACATCAACCAACTGTGAAAATTTTCTCTTCAAATCTGCGTCATCATCTGATAAATCATATGGCTGTAAAGATGAGTCACTTGAGACATCAGAATTCTCACTGACATCATCGTTGTCATCTTCATCGGAGACTGAATCATAATTCAGTGTAACTGGATCAATGATCTCGTCTGGATCAACCAACTTCGGTTCAGATAATTTCCTACTTTTACTCTTCCCACTGGCATTGTGGTTTAAGCCATCTCCCAGCACTGAGGTTGTAGACACTTCGGATTTGTTTATGCCTTCTTCTACGCAACTTGAAGCTCCCAAGTTCCCTTTCTTTGGGGTAGACAACCCAAATTCCCAGTCGATAGTCTCCCCAGTTAGGCTGTCATCAAGGTATAGAGGATTTTTTGGATCGATCACCTTGGAGAAAACTAAAGCAACACTGCTAGCCATCTTCCTTACTAAATGATTAGGGCTCTCAAGCCTACCTGCCAACAAATGACAAAAGATAATATAGGCGATGATAACCAGTAACATTGCAAGGCACTATACTAATAAAATGGGCAAAGGAATTTACAGCTCACTCCTTGGAGAATTGAATGCATCACATCCTTAGTCTCATTCAGTTCCTCCTTAGACATCTGCTCTAGGGAAAGGCCTATTCCAGCAGTTATATCTAATAAACATGATTACGGCACAACAAAATTCAAAAAGTACAATGTGGAACCCACAATTTTTCTTTAATGCAACAGGAATTCTTATAGTAATGTTATAGAAAAGTAGCATTTACAACATTTTCTGTTGTAAAAATCAGGTATGAAGAATCATTTGCATCACAGATCACTTCGAGATGCTAGGAAAAGAAATGAAGGAAGGATACAAATTTGCTGCTCGACTGGGGCTGATTGTACAAACTCCCTTTTAGACCATACTGCTACCAGATGCTGTACTATGTCTAAGAACTTGCGGGTATTATGACCTTTAGGAAGTGAATTAGGATCAGGTGCGCATTCAAGAACAGAAAATTGAAGGATCCATCGAAGGCAACAAACAGGAAATACTTTCCAGACCAAAAATTGGTCAGTAAACATGGACCTGAAAAGTGGAAGCTGAGTATTAAAAATTGGTGGAGCAGAAAAGTAATGGAGCAGAAAAGTAATTAAGTGAAATCAAAAACTTATAATCAATGCTAGAATGCATTCTTCCGTAAGAAAATATCATTTGCAAAGTCGAGAGAGAGAGAGAGAGAGAGAGAGAGAGAGAGATTAACTAACCTCACTGATATTTGGCTTTTGAAAACTCGATGAAATAATAGCCAAAGAATCCAGTAAGCTTCAACGTCACCCACCTGCTCAGTTGCAAGCTGATGTAATAGTTGCTCTGACATTCTTTCCACAGCATATGAATCTTTAATTGCTTGAACAAGATTCAACCAAAATTGGGAACCAGGGTCTAATTCCAGAACATCTGAACCTAGTGACTCCATAGTGGACGATGATAAACTTCGGACATGCCTAAGAATCCTAGGAATTATTTCACTTAAGAGCACATCTGTGTAAAAAAGAACATATTAGAATTTCGTCACAAGAAAGCATCCTTCATGAGTATTCTGTAAATCAGATTAATAATGAACAAGAGAACACAACTGCTTCCTCTTTTGTTAGATAGAAACATGTACTATACAAAAGAATACGGTTTTCAAAAGGGGAAAGAACATAAACCAGTTATTTCTTGCACATAAAACTATATATCTAGTTGCAGTGCTTAAAACTATAACAGTTACCTACAGATCCACGTCGACATATACGAGAAAATGTTTCCCCAACAAACAGTAAGGTTCCATTTATGTCACAATTACTGAAGGCTCCATCATCTAACATCTCCATATTCCCTTCTGCTAGAGAAAGAAGCTGAATGGTAACTTGCTTGAAGAACACACTATAGTACTTTGTCAAGAATAAACAATATGAAGATAGTAACAAAAATGATTGATCTGAATCAAGTAGGTATATGACATTTCTACCTCCATTCTGAAGTCAAATTTCCAGAATGGCCAAAATAGAACATTTAAGTAAGTCTATCATCTAGCATACACTTTGCAAAAACACACACAATTATCCAGCAGAAGAGATTAAAGGATACTGTGACGAAAGAGAAGTTGGGGCTCTCAATTGTGCTTTGTCAGGTATAGATGCAACAATCTGTGCCACTCTAGATGTGGTTGACTTGAGAATTTCTTCAGACTGAAAAGAGCTACGAAATTCTCTAGCAATCTGGAGCGCCCCATTATTTTCAAGCAAGCAAAGTACGAGTAACCTGTGGTAATGGTAAAAATGTAAACGAATTGAAACTCAACCACCAACGAATTTTAAACACTACAAACCAAAACCAGATGACAGACTAGAATAACTGGAGAATACCTTTCAGTATTGGATTGAACAGCATTGATATCAAGATCACCGCTCCCACTTTGCTGTAGACAAGGGACCAGAATCTGAACAACCTCAGCGACAAGACCGTTAACAAAGAAAACATCATACACATGTTTCCGTGCTGAAAACGGGAAACAAGCCAGCCAATTGGAAGCAACATCTGCACGCAACAAGAGAGCATATCATATAAGATATCTGCAGAAGCTCACCAATTATTTTTCCCCCAACCTAATTATTCTCAACATTCACAGCTACATATATACAGGTAATTTTAATCTCTATTCTCTACTATGCCAAGTTCACTGTTAACAATTGAAAATTTCATAATTTTTTATATTTCGAAAACACGAAAAACTAGAGGTAAGAGAAGTACCAGTTACCAAAACCCTAGCAAATGTCCTAAATCCAGCTCCATTATAAAACACCGTCCACCACTCGCTTCTCTCCTCAGCCGAAGGAGCTTCAACACTAACAACCTACATACAACACAATCGCGAAAGCATTAAAATTTCAATCAAGCTAACAAGTCTCAAACCTCCATGAATCAAACGACGCGTCGTACCTGCTCCCTGCACCGCTCGCCAATAGCACCTGCAGACTTTCCACATTTCAGTTCAGTCACTAAAATCAACTATTGAATTTCAGTCAATCGGTCGGAGTCTGAGGAGGGGCTGACCTGAGAAGAGAGAAGAATCGAGAGGGAAGAGAAGAACGGCGAAGGAGTGAAGCGCGCAAATGACTTGGTCGGCGTGCTTGGCCTTGCTTAATTCGGAGATGACTTCTCCTACCTTGTCAAGAACTTTGATTTCTACCTCGCTTCGTCTTTTGGAGCCGTTTTCCATAGCTTCGTGCTGCTCTGCGACGATCTGAGAGCGACTACTCTCTGTGCGGTTTTCGCCGGAGAAGAAAGCAAACGGTCTAGATTTCTCAGGACTTCAAAGCTGTGCGTTTAAATAAGAACCAAGACAAGCACTGCCAAGTTTTTTCTTTTAACCTTTATTTACTTTTCTAATTTTTCAAGTTAATTTTCAAAATAAATAGAGTCATGTAAAAAATGTGAGATGACAAATATAACTATACTTTTTTTTACCCGAGTTGTTAACTGACGACGTGCTGAAGTATGTGGAATTTGCTGTTCAAGTATCATATAGAACACGAGAGTTCGATCAAAATAGTATATCAAATATAATATTTTTGTGAGTGTTCTCTTTATTTTGATTGTATATTTGATGTTTGTTATCCGAATTTTAATTTAAATTAAGATGAAAAATGCATTCTGAGTGATGTGATACGTGTAAGTTATATTCTCACAGTTCATCATAAAAGATACATCTAAATTTACATACATAAATTCATTAAACATCTTACTAAATAGTACTACAGATTTAACTAGAATGAATACAACCATACATATCAACATATGAGCAATAGGTGGAGTAGAGCTATATATCCTCGTAGGTGTGTACCCGTTGGTTAAACTTTGGGGAGAACAGGCATGGCTTCTCAGGTAACTAAATTAAGCCTTGTGCATGCCTTTTGTCGAGCAACCAGTTCATCAGGAGGCTCATCAGTGTAATCTAAACTACCATAATCTCTCAAGGAAATCAAGCTCCCAGTAAAACTCATGATGTTTGTAAACTTCTCGGTCTCAATTGGGCATATTGCAAGATTGATGGAAGTAGATCTAAGATCCACAAACAGTCTAGTAGTACCACTGGACTTGAAACGTCCTTCATGATCACTGAAAAATATGCCATGCTCCCATTCACCACAAGTAGCATACTTCAACCCAAACTCAGGTTGCATGTCGACATTTATGCTATACTCCCTTGACCACTCTTCTTTGCGTAATCTTTCATCACCCATATCTCAACCTTCATCCGGCGACTCCATGGATCGTCTTAATGTAAGCAAGTGCAAGTTGGAGTTCTTGTTCGAGCTTCGCAAAGTGGGTGGAGTAGGAGTCCAATGAAACTCTTCTCTTTTGAAGTCGAAAGTAATCATCTTCTTTTTCGTTACACCAACACCACCTGGGCTTCTTCTTAGCAGCCAATGCATATCTCCGTATGCACAAAGACTGTAGAAGATACAAAATCCCATGAGAGGAACAGATGGTATTTCTCTCCATGAGTTCGTGCCCAATACAAGAACATAAGAATCGTGGAAAAACGAACAATTTTGTAGGTGTTGGTTATATTATCAAATCCCATACCATAAGAATAAGGGCTTTTTATCAATAACTACACTATTGTGGTTAATATTACCAATAGCAGGACCTTTGATATTGGTTTCCATGTGCAGAGTATTACTAACGGGGTGTCCTCCTCTCTCTCTCTCTCTCTTTTGCAACATCGAATTGCAGATTGCAGATTGGCCTTGCCAATGAGAAATTGGACTAATTGGATACAGTTTGGAGGATTGGTGGGGTGGGTTGAGATGGAGGAGAGAGATCTGGGATGCGAGATTGATGTAGTTATGGTGGGTTGGGAATCATGGGGATGAGTGGGTTTGTTATGGCTAAGTTTTAATGCATTTTGGGGCCGAGAGTTTTATGAGATTAGAGATGAAGATTTGGCTATTGTGGCATGATTTTGGTACGGAATTGTATCATAAGGGTTTAAGGTAATTATTCTACTAAGGTTCAATAATCTACTGAAGGTCAGTAGTTTTCAATTGCGTCCGTTTCATATATATTCTAAAACTTCCCATTTTGCATGTTTATCTTTCATTATAAAGTTTCAAATTTGCTGAGTCTTCTTTTTGAAGTTTTAATTCAAGAAACCATCATTGTAATACTATTAAACCTAAAAAACGACATAATGCTACTGACTTTCAAAAATACGAAATGCTACTCATCCTCAGTAATGTAGTAGAAGATATAAGGACAATTTTGTAATTTATTTGTTAATGGATTATGTTAGTTAAAATAAATAAAAACTTACTAGTGGTAATTTTGAAAAACTTCTTATCAGTAATTTTAAATTTTAACATTCGTGCATAAACTAGTTCCATGATTTACTTTTTATGAATAAGGCATGACCAATATATTGATATCAAAAACCAGAAACGACCGTTACATATCATTTCTCTACTGACATGAGATAGATAAAAAAAAAAAAATTGAAAAAAAATTGTTTTTTCTCTCAATTTTTTTTTGATGCTTTGATAATCGGCTATGTTTGTTAATAATTCTTATATTCATTTTTACATGCACAATATTCCATCATAGAGATGGACTATTGTGAATTATTAACAAACATAGCCGGTTATCAAAGCATCAAAAAAATTTTGAGAGAAAAAACAACCTTTCCCCAAAAAAGAAAACCTTTTTAAGGCTTTAACGGCAACAAACGGCCACAAACGGCGTCGTTTTTCAGTGTTTGCCTTTTTTCTCTTCGACTTGCTATCAGCTGTTCTGGTCTCCCCTCTCAACTCACTCATGGCGACTGCGGTGGTGGCGGCGGCAGCCGATCCCGTCCGCAAGCAACCCCGTCCGGGTCGGGGCGGGTTCGAAGCCCACGGACTATCCGAAGAAGAGGCCCGCGTCCGGGCCATAGCCGAAATCGTCGGGTCTATGGTCGACCTCTCCCGGCGAGGCCAAAACGTCGACCTAAACGCCCTCAAAACCGCCGCGTGCCGCAAGTACGGCCTCGCACGTGCGCCGAAGCTGGTGGAGATGATCGCCGCGCTTCCGGAATCGGACCGCGAGGCTCTGCTCCCCAAGCTGAAAGCCAAGCCGGTCCGGACCGCCTCCGGAATCGCCGTCGTGGCCGTGATGTCGAAGCCTCACCGGTGCCCTCACATCGCCACCACCGGGAATATCTGCGTTTACTGCCCCGGTGGGCCCGACTCGGATTTTGAGTACAGTACTCAGTCTTATACTGGATACGAGCCTACTAGCATGCGTGCTATTCGAGCCAGGTAGGGTTTCAATTTAGGGTTTTGTTTGTTTCAATAATGCTGTAGAAGTTAAAAGTTTGTAGCTTTATTAATTTTACTGAATCAAATTGGAGCTTTGTAATGGAGTAATGAAGTAATTAGGATTTTGATCATGGTGAAAAGAAAGCTGCTTAATTCAGAATTTTGTATCCATAAGTTGTACCGTGAATCAGAAATAATCTGCATTTTTGAGTTACGCATTGATTTTTGTGGAGTTACTAGTGTCTGGTTCTTGATATATTTCTTATGTGTTTTTGTAGATACAATCCATATGTTCAGGCTAGAGGCAGGATAGATCAGCTGAAGCGATTAGGTCACAGTGTCGACAAGGTATGGCCTGTTGATATGCTTAGGGTTTAAATGATTACTTTGGGCTTTGAAGACTGACATGATGGAATACTAGTTACCTTGTTAATGGCAATGGTTTGTTGCTTTCAGGTTGAGTACATCTTAATGGGTGGTACATTTATGTCATTGCCGGCAGATTACCGTGATTACTTTATTAGGAATCTTCATGACGCATTATCTGGCCACACTTCTGCCAATGTTGAAGAGGCAGTTGCTTACTCTGAGCATGGGGCTACTAAATGTATTGGGATGACCATTGAAACGTGAGTTATTTAAGATGTTAAAGCCTTCCTTCTTATTTTTGTATCGCCAACATGGTGCAGTATAATATTTCAGCTTTGTAAATATGATCAGTTTATCTGCTCAACCTAGAAGTTTGATTGGGGTGAGTGTAACTTTTGGTCTTGCAGGCGGCCAGATTACTGCCTTGGACCTCACTTAAGACAAATGCTTACTTATGGTTGTACTCGATTGGAGATTGGAGTTCAAAGTACATATGAGGATGTGGCTCGTGACACTAATAGAGGTCATACAGTAGCTGCAGTGGCTGATTGTTTCTGCTTGGCAAAGGATGCTGGTTTCAAGGTTGGTCCTGGCACCCTATCATAAATGTCATTAGGGACTTGTTATTGTAGATCTAGGTTGACATGTATATTATCTTGAACTGCAGTGTGTTCTAGTTCTTCATGTTGATTGACTTTCGTTTTTCACACTGATAATAATAATGTTTTTGCTCTAGGTTGTTGCACACATGATGCCTGATCTTCCAAATGTAGGGGTTGAGAGAGACATGGAAAGCTTTCGGGAGTTTTTTGAGAGCCCCTTGTTCCGAGCAGATGGACTAAAAATTTATCCAACACTTGTAATCCGTGGAACTGGACTTTATGAGCTCTGGAAAACTGGAAGGTAAGATTGTAGTACTAGTTCAAAGCATAATTGTACGACAAGTAATTGCTCTCCCTTTAGTTAAAACTTAAAAGCTGTTTCTTTAACAAAAATAAAAAAGTAATTACTCCCCCTTTATTCTTCTCCTCTTTAGTTTTATAAAGCGAAGTCCTTGTCCGCCTCATTGTTCATTGCTTTTTGTTTTAATAAAAAGCCGTTTCTTAAAAAAGAAGAAGAAGTAATTACTCCCCTTTTAGTGATGTAAGTTAGACGGCCAATATGACATCACTGCTTCATACCATTAAACTCATAGTTTAGGATGCTGCCCTGTTAAAAAATATAAAAAAATGGTTGTTTTTACATATTGTGTTAGTAAATGATTATCGTCTAACAATCCATTGGCAGGTATAGAAATTACCCACCTGAGCAACTTGTGGACATAGTAGCCAGGATTCTAGCCATGGTACCCCCTTGGACACGTGTTTATAGAGTTCAGAGGGACATTCCAATGCCTCTAGTTACTTCTGGAGTAGAGAAAGGAAACCTTCGGGAGCTAGCTTTAGCTCGGATGGAAGACTTGGGCTTAAAGTGTCGTGATGTTCGAACACGAGAAGCTGGAATTCAGGTATCTTGATTGACAAAGTTGGAACCCTTTCTCCTCCTTTCTCCCCTTGAGTGAAGTGTTGCTAAACTATTTTTGATGATTGTAGGACATACATCACCAAATTAAGCCAGATGAAGTGGAACTTGTTCGTCGTGATTATACAGCAAATGAAGGCTGGGAAACATTTCTTTCATACGAAGATACACGCCAGGTATTCCTATGCTTCACTCGGAAATGATCATTCAATATCCTCTTTGTGCACTGGTATTTTCTATTGGGGCAAAAATAACGTATCTAATGTTGTTTTGTACACAGGATATTCTAGTTGGGTTGTTGCGATTAAGAAAATGTGGACGAAATACTACCTGTCCTGAACTCATGGGGAAGTGTTCTGTTGTCCGTGAACTCCACGTTTATGGGACTGCTGTTCCAGTTCATGGGCGGGATGCTGGCAAGCTGCAGCACCAGGTATATATCTTCTACATCAACTGATTACAAAGCAAAATTGTTGAGATCAATACTTGTGGATAGATATATTCATGTGAGTAGTCTTAACTTGTTTTAATTAATTCAACAGGGCTATGGTACACTTTTGATGGAAGAAGCAGAGCGGATTGCTAGAAGGGAGCATAGATCAACAAAAATTGCTGTTATTTCAGGAGTAGGAACTCGTCACTACTATAGAAAATTAGGATATGAGCTTGAAGGTCCTTACATGGTTAAACATCTTGTATAAACTCGATTATGAGTTTTGTAACATTAGCCGAAATGAATTCTGTAACATTAGCCGAAATGAATTCTGATTTCAGATAACACAATCAGTTTTGTATGGGTTTGGCTGCAGTAATATTCAGTGTGTTTTTTACTCGCTCATTGCTGTCCATTTTTTAATTGAGAAGAATAACAAAATAATAGGCGTCGTTTCGTTGGATTAGTTCCCTAGTTTTGTTTTCTTCCATATAATGAGCTTTGGTCACTCATTTTTATCCCCAGCCATTAGTCATGCTCAAGTCAACCTTCACACCGTTATTCTCAACCATTCCCGCCAAACCAAAATTCCCAAAACCATACAAAATGCCTCACTCGCCATTCATCCACCTCCTACTTCCGCCTACGTCCACCTCCCCTTCTGCCGGAAACGCTGCCACTACTGTGACTTCACCATCATCGCTCTCGGCTCTTCTTCTCCCAACCAACCCCAAGACGACGACCCGCGAATGGTGAACTATGTTCAACTCCTCTGCCGTGAAATCAACGCCACAAAAGCACAACACAACACCCACCCGCCTCTCCAAACGGTCTTTTTCGGAGGCGGCACACCGTCTCTTGTGCCCCCAAAGCTTGTTTCTTCCGTTTTGGAGGCATTGAGGCTGAAGTTTGGGATGAGTTTGGATGCTGAGATATCTATGGAAATGGACCCGGGGACTTTTGATGGTGAGAAAATGAAGGGAATGATGGAGTTAGGTGTGAATAGGGTGTCATTGGGAGTTCAGGCATTTCAAGATGAGTTGTTGAAGTCTTGTGGGAGAGCTCATGGTGTTAAGGAGGTGTATGAGGCTATTGAGATTGTTGAGTCTTGTGGGGTTGAGAATTGGAGTGTGGATCTTATCTCTTCACTGCCTCACCAGACCCCGGAAATGTGGGAAGAGAGCTTGAGGCTAACAGTCGAAGCTCGTCCTCCTCATGTGTCAGTTTATGATTTACAAGTGGAACAAGGCACAAAATTTGGGAGATTGTAAGTGATTGATTGATGAAGTCTCGAGTTTAGCTTTTTTGATGACTGTGATATGGAAAACTGAAAGATTGGAATGTTTGCAGGTATACACCAGGGGAGTTTCCATTGCCGTCTGAAACGCGGTCAGCTGAGTTCTATAGAATGGCATCTCGGACGCTTTCTGATGCTTATGAGCACTATGAGATTAGCAGCTATGGCAAGAGTGGGTATCAGTGCAAGCATAATCAAATTTACTGGAAGAACAAGCCTTTCTATGGCTTTGGCCTCGGCGCTGCTAGCCATGTTGGTGGCGTGAGGTTTTCGAGACCCAAAATGATGAAAGGGTACAGTGGTTATGTGGAGAATCTGGAAAATGGGTTAGTAGAATGTTGTGGGAGTAATCCCATTGATGCTAAGGATGTGGCCATGGATGTTGTTATGCTCTCTCTAAGAACTTCAAGAGGTCTGGAATTGAAGTCTTTTGCAGAAGCATATGGTAGCTCCCTTGTTGTTTCTCTTTGCGACGTTTATAAACCTTACGTTGAAAGTGGGCATGTGGTTTTCTTAGATCAGCAGAGGAGAGCCATGACAGTAGATGAATTAAACACCTTGAAACTAAACGAGGAAGAGACTGAAAGAAGACTTGCCTACATTCGTCTAAGCGATCCGAATGGTTTCCTTTTATCAAATGAATTGATATCCCTTGCATTTGCAGTTGTATCTCCATAAGCCAAGTTAGAGTGCTTGTACCATTGAGCATCTGGTGGCAGGCTGGAAATTGTTTTATCCCGAGTATTATTCAAAAGGGTTCCCTATTTCTTATATGGCATAGCATCAAAAGAGAATTCAGCACCAGCATTTTTGGACCGAGTAACAGAAAACAGCGTACCAGATAAAGGATCTTCAAGATTCGGGTCTGATGAGTGAGTAAAGTGACCATCCATACAAAATTCTAATCAAGCAAAGCAGAAGAAGATTACCTGTGCCGGGGCACTGCAAAGCAGAACATGATGACTGATGAGAATGAGATCAACTGAACCACAAGTCGTAGTGGTCTAGCCGTCTAGATTTTGATGAGATATATAAGATGACTTGTATTAGCATTTGAACTCAGCTATTTGCTTTTTCAATTACATGCATTTATAAGATGTTTTGTTACTCATAAGATGGTCCTCCCTGTTCATATTGTAATGCAAGTTCATATGCTTGATAATCAAGTTTTAAGTGCTCAACCACAAAACCAGAAACAACGTACTCCTCTTAATTATGAGTAGTAAAACATCTAACCATTGTAACACTTGCTAATCCCTTGAGATGAATAGTCCTCTGAAGCTACATGAGGAAGAATGACACCAATGTTTTGGCAATGGATGGATCATAACAATTGCGGACTTAACTTATTGAAGAAAAAAAAATTAAAAGCTAATTTCTATTCTCATTAACCCCCAGAGGCTTTATTAAGGGAGGCTTTATTCAAGATCTGGAGCTTCTAAAAAGCTGATCTTGAATATGTTATCTGTTGCAGGCTTGCAGCATTCTGGTGCCACATCTCCTATGTGTGTCAACATGCAGATTTACAACGAAATATGTTTGAGGGGAAGTTTAGCCGTTTACGCATGCAATCCTTGACCTGCTTAACCAATTCACTCTGATATCCTGGTTTAAACACAAGAAAAATTCATAGTTAGAAACTACAGTTGAGAATTTGCTAGTATAATACAGAATCAAGAACTAAGACACTTAATAAATTTTTGAATTCTCCAACAGAAAAAATTTAGCACCCACCGTTGTCACACCAAGTATCAAAGCCATCTTGAAGTCATTATTCAACTATAAAGATTATTATCCATGTTTTTCATTAACAGTAAATAAAGAAACTTGTATATATATTACCAACTATGAAGGTTTCTTTTTCAGCCCAACTTTTGGGATGCGCCTGAGCTCTTGGGTTCCCTGTCTCATCTCTCTGCAAAGTACATAGAAATCAGGAATTGTTCCGCATAATCTAGATGAGAATTCTACGTGGCTCGAAGGTACCTTTGGTGTAAATAAAGAATCACATAAAAAATAGGGAGCAACATCAGGGTCAGTATGGAAATAGCCAGGTAGAATACATGTACTTGCTTCTGCACAAACAAGACAGGGTAACCATGTGATTATTAGGCAGACGATACTAAAATGGAACAAAACAACTATTAGTAGCCAGTCATTTGCACCAAATATGAAGCTAGTCAATGACGATGTGCATGTAAACAGCACAAACGTTTTGACATGACCAGGGCACTTATGCAGTGTAGGAAATGAAAATTTTCATAGTGCAATCTTGCTCGCAAGATCTAATGCAATAAGAAGCTGGAACTTGACCTCTCCTCCTCTAGAAAAGGGTTTCTGCTTCCCCGAGCAAGTGTGAGAATGACAGAACTGGTGCAAGAACAATTCTACAAATACATCAAAACGAAATCATCCGTCAAACAAACTATGTATTAACAAGAAATATGGAGGGAGCGGCAAAAATCAATAAGAAGAATAATTATAATAATGATAGTAGAGCTTATGTTGTTAACAACGGAAAATACCATTAAGACGGTGTGCTGAAGGCCCCTGATTGGAGGGAAAACAGCTATTAGCAAGACCCTGCATTGGAAATATAAATAGATAAGATTCAAACAAGATAGCGTAGAGTGGAATGAAAGTTCCAAACAATTATAGTACTGTGAAGCAACCTCACATAGGTGGCGATTCCTTGCAGTAGCTGCAGGATTGCACTTTTTTTTGCTTGACTGGGTATTCATTACAGCGTCACAATGCAAAGCTCCACATAGATCAGCTAAGCATTTGCTTCCACTCTGCATTCATTAAATACTTTGATGTGAACAACATGATTAACACAATGGTCATAATAGAGTAAGTGAAAACGCTATACATACTACATTCAGAAGATTGTAGTGTCTGTTGTCAAAATGCTGATCAAGAAACATTTCAGCACGGAAGCTCTTCTTACAGTATCCACATTGCCATTCATTTATATCCAAATGAATCTTGTGCTGTTCCTGATCCCTAAATAAATCATTATCAGGATGGAGGCGACACTTTCTTGAGATCTCATAGCGTTCTTTTTTCACAAATGGCATCAAATACTACAGAAGACAAAATCACATTTTCCCATTTAGTACAAAATCAAACATGGTACAACCTTGTACAACCACTCAGTGTTTTCGCCATACCTGCTCAATAATCTTCCATGCCGCCCTACTTCTTTCTCTCGAACAATGTACTTCATGATGCTCTTCTTGTAAAAGCGATCTAACATAAGAGAGCATATAATGAGGTCAAACATAGCACGTCAATTATAACCACACCAGCAATCCATTGTCAAAAGATCTCAACTTTACATATTATACTGAAAAGAAAACCCAACTCTTTTCTATTGCATACTTGTGTTCTTTCAACTTTAAAACTGATTTTGACCATCAATAACGAATAGTTGCAGAAAATTGTCAAACTGAACTAACTAATGAAAGCAAAAATTACCTTGAAGCCGCAAAAATTTCAGAATCCTGATTCACAAAATGTAGAAAACAATGTTAACTTGAATGTCCAGAGAGCAAAATACATAGAATAACGCATGTCATCTTAGATAATGAATATAAGTTAAATTCAAGGTTGTGTGAGGCTCCAAACCCTGTTTGTGAAAGTCTTTGCTTTGCTCAGTTCAATCAAGTTCGCAATCTCCAAATTTAAGTCTTTCTGTTCTATGTTGCGTAATATTACTATTACCCTATACAACTGATAATCCAATACCCAAAACTGAAGCTAAAAACATGGATGAGAACAAGTACCTGGTCATTCTGGGCAGAGGAGGAAAGCAATAACAGGAAAAGAATCGAAATAAACAGGCTCGTCCTGTTCTTCATGTCTTTCAGAGATTAACTACAACAACTTAGAAAAACTTCAGGGGGACATGAGTTTCTTTCCTTAATGACAGAAACATGGGTCTGCTTTGTCTTCTTCGAGATCGAAGCTCTAGTACGAAAGAAGAAAATCTCGGTCGACAATAATAATAACCTCGTGCTTTCATTTAGGTATTTTGTTTTATTTTTTATTTTTCTTTTTGAGAAAAAAAAAACAAAATTAATTACATCCAAGTCTTAGGGGTGAAAAGTTCTTTAATAAAATTCACCAACATGTTTTCGTTATGCTAGGACTGTTAGAAAATGTTTTCACTCAAAGTACACAAATCGTACTCTCCTCCCACAAGAATACTACTAATAAAATGACTAGAATAACATACGATAACATGAATCATTTGTAATTTTATAAAATTCACCAAACATGTCTTGTGAGTTGAGCATTAGTATATACAGTAATAAGAACATTTTCCTTTGTCTGAAAAATGGCATCCTAACCCCTTAAGACCATTGGAAGCCACTTAGCAGATTCTTTAGGAATGGCTTGAGATTGTCTTTGTAGTCGACATAGCCTTTCCATCCACTCCCAGTCGTCGAATAGAGCCAAGTGGAAATATCCTTCTACATCCACCCCATTTCTGCAAAAACAGCAATCACAAATAAAAACACACACCATCTAAGCATGTCTAGTAATTCCTCACAATGTGGTCAATGAATGCCTTACTTCATTGCCATCTTGATCCTGTACAAGTGTCGAAGAATGCATTCGATTCTCTGTGGATCCTTGTGTTGTGCATCGAGGGCAAGAGTATCGTTTTTTGCCTCTGTAATTCCATTTTCAGAATTTCAGTAATGTGGATTGTAGGACTTTGGTAGCTTTGCTTCATGAACTCCAAAAGTTCTTGAAGACCTTGTGAATATGAGAAGATGGGTAATATCAACTCATACGTTTATAGTTCTCCAGAAAAGTACCGAGGGAAAATTGAGGAACAGAGATAAGTTTAGTACTTTAGTTTACCACCATAAACTTGAACAAACCTCGATTAAAACAATTTATGATCCAAACTGTTGTCTATCATATTCTACAATAATCTCAAATACACTCGATATAGCACACTGAGTAGACGTCGGCACATGTTCATATAAATTTATAACCAAAATTGTAGGAGCTGATTAAAGTTTTTAAGACTAGGCTCAACACCTATCTTTTCTTGCCTCTCTTCCTAGCACTAGTACTAGTTTCAGCTTCGTGCTCTTCAGACTTCTGCTCTGCCTCCAATATGGCCAGCTGCAGCATATACAGAATAAATATTAGGACAACAAAATCAGTCTACATATTCCTGTTTCAGGAAGACGAATATTCAAACCCTGAGACACATGACCAAAGGGGTTACCTCGTCTAGAATTGGTTTAAGCTCTGTGTATCGAGCTTCAGCAAGATCAAAACCATCCTTACGGAGCTCCTGCAATGCCAGACCGAATGATGTCAGCATGCACAAGAACACAAAGGATGAATATAGACAGCCTCTAAGTTTCTCATTCATTTAGTCATCCTTGTTTTATCTAATTAAAATTTGTCCTTCATAGATATGCTAAATATGTTAAAAATAGGCTTTCTCATAGAAGAGGAAGAAACCTACCTTTCCAGTGTGTTGAGTATGTTCGTGGGCTGCCATTTGCCAGTACATATTTGTACGTTTGTAGAAATCTCTCAAAGATTCACCAGGCTTGACATAAGAAATGAGACAATATTAGCTGAAACGTGTTTTAATTAATATGGTGAAGACAAGGCAAAACGGGAGACTAAAGCATGAGTGGAATAGGCTTTCAGACTAAAATTTCCTTAAGAAAATTATGATTGCAGCTTGGATAGCAAGAAATAAAATAAAAAGTTCTGCACCATTGGGGTTCTTTGCGAATCTGAAAGGCCAAGACTGGCTCTAATCTGCTCTATTCTGGCCCGTTTCTCTTTCCTCCGCAGAGTCTTTCCCCCACCCTTAATTAAAGCAACAGCTTCTCCCATTCGAACTGATCCTCCTTTACCATTCTGCATACATTTAAGCAAAGATTAATAAATAGACAGCTCGACATGTCACATCCAAAAGTTGGGAAATGACATACAGATACTTTATTTCCAAAATTCAGATTCAAATAATGTTCAGCTTATTTTAGTACAGGCATGGCCAGATAAGATGGTAAAGTCGCTCCTAATAATGAACCCCTCAACCAAAGTATGTAAAAATTAAAATCAGACGTCTTCAGCATAGTTCAGATTATTCAGTTAAAAGCTACTAATTTTAAAAAAGGACGTGTTTAAAACATTTTGATACTGTGTTCTTAAAAATAAAGAAAAATATATAAAAAAATAACACCTTTATTCCAAAATCAAGTACTCTGTACAGAGAAGAAGAGAGCTTGCCAAGTTCCGAACAAAACAAAAATTCACAATATGTAAAATGTCAAGATAGGTGTATGAACCACAGGATCTGGATCATATAATTAATAAAAAAAGGTAAAAACAAATTGCAGTAAATAAATAACCTCTCTGTCATTATCATCATCAGTCTCCTCATCTTCATCCTCATCTTCATCTTCATCTTCATCTTCATCTTCATCCTCTTCTTCATCATCGCCTTCATCCTCATCCTCATCTTCATCTTCAGAGACCTCAACCCATTCAGATTGTGATGCCTGAGTAAAGAGAAAATCAAGCTCAGGCTAGAAAAGATCTCAGTTGTCTCAATTAATTCACAAAAGGTTATTGCAAAGGCTAGTTTTCATGTGAAATTTCTAGGAAGCAGGAATATAGCTATCTCAATTTTGTCAGCGTCCCAGAATCAAGAAAAATCTCAGCATTGGCATGATCTAGTCATTTTTAACCTAAAAGAGTGGTTGAAAGAAAATTTGATAAGTTTTTCCCCTTTCTTCATTGTGTACAACAGTTAACTGAAGCTTTCTCTCTAAGTCTATGAGTCTCTCTAACTATGAGGAATAAAAAATAAAAAATTAAGAGCACAAAAACAGTTCCAAACTCTAAACATATAAATGTGTACACACCCTTTTAATCAGTAAAAATGAAGTATATAAGTTGAAGAATTCTGATATTCTGATGCTTGAAGAATCTAGAAAATAATAATAAGATAGCACCACTCTGCAAAGTATTATGATAGTATGAGGAAATATGCAGGGTACATGTGTTACAAACCGGTATGATGCACTTCCACTCATCAAGTTTGCTAAGATTAAGAGAATACAAGTCATCCAGTGTAATTTCTTGATCCTTGACCTCCATCATTCCCCCATAAACATATAATGTGTCTCTTCCAACAACCATGCAGGAATTGATACGTCCACAGGGCTTCACTATCTAACAAAATAACCGAATTCATGAATCAAAAAGCTGAACTTTAATGTTTAAGAAAAGAAGAATCAATCCTAAATCTCACATGACAAACCTCTGGTAAATCCGAATCATCAACATTCATGGCTGTAGCCATTTGCTGCGATATGTCGTCAATTTTGCTCCCAGAGTCGCCTACTTCTTCATCATATTCAGAATTCTCTTCTTTGCCATTTTCTTTAGACTCCTCTTGTTCAGTTGTATCTACTTTATCATCACCATCATTATTACGTTTTCGTCCAAAACTTTTTTTTGCCTGCAAGTGATCAAGTGTAGCTATAGGTTATTGAACCAATGGATCAAACAAATACTTTTCAAATTAGATATTTACAAAATGTGGAATACCAGTGGGAAAAATTATTTACACAATATCGAAATCCATAAGTAAATTATAATAATAGTTATACAAACTGCCAAACCTTATCTTTTGTTGACTTCCCCTTCCGTAGCTCCAACGGGTACCTATATAAAGAAGGAAATTAAGATTCTTAATGTGGCAAAAACTGGTTGCACGTTAAGAATTCATCACCTATAACAAAATCAAACATCAATGGGAACGAGTATAAAGAAACTGGGTTCAGAGGATAACATAATGACCTGGAACATAATACTGTGCACACTGCAAGATGCTAATTAGTCTTTCAAAGAAAATAAATAGTGCACAGTCATAAGAATGGCTCGAGGGATGGACAATAATTATAAATACCTACAAGTGTTTAAAAGAAAAGAGTAACAACCCTCGATGGGCTTACCAGCGATGGTTGTCTAATTGGAAGCCATAAAGTTCGTCCAAGAATAAGCTCATCATTACATCACCTGAATGCATTTCAAATAAAATATAATAAATCTACCAACCCATCAAAAACCAGTCCTAGATTCAAGGCAGGACCCTAGTGACCCTACTGCCCAACAAAAAGAGAATTGTATAACAGAAGACCTCATTAGAAGCATGACATCCAATTTCAATAGCTAAGACATAGATCTAGTCAACCAAATAGAACTCAACTTAGTACTTGGGCCAAGTAAAGAAAGACTGTCTTCTTTTCAGGGAAAGGGTTCCATTTATCTTCTGATACCGGTGACATTAATTCAATTTTACTGTTCCACTTGACTTGACCAGAAGAGAATCTTATTTTCTAATAACTCCAATTTATCCCAGGGAAATATTGATAACTATTTAGGCAAACAAGTTTGAAATATGAAATTCTTTATCATTTTCTCCTCCCACACATTAAGCCAATGGATATCACTTCACACTTATCCCATCCTTTGTTTTCAGACAAACAAGCCCGTTATTTACCCCTAAATTTTTACAAACATGCTCATTGTCAATCTGGTCTTTTACTAAACAAGTTACAGCCAGACATAAGTATGTCACATAAAGCGCAAGTATGATATACGTTCATAGCACACAGGATTTTCTGTAAGAGGTCCTTTTTCCTTAATGCCAAACTTGAGAACACTTGAAACTTTTCCTACAGATTAAGATTCTAACAACATCATTGTGCATAGCCATATAAAATACACAAAAACACTAACCTTGAACTTCCATGTCCACTACACCCCCAAATAACAAAGCTCGCTTCTTATGAACACACATGGAAAACCCAGCACGAGGTCCAGGAGGCATCCCACTTTTTTTTACCTGCTCAAAGGAATCAGTATTCAAACAACCGTACACAGGACAGTTATTGAAAAGATGGTCAATCAAGAAGTTGATCTAAACCAGTTATGTACCCATAATAAAAAGGGAAAAAAAAAAAACACTGCTACCTATACTTAACAATCTGGACATTTAGGAGCATACATATCGTCCTGAAAGTAACATTTAAAATTTTTCCATGACAAAGTTGCTTCCAGTTCCCCTATTGATCAACCAACAAAAATGAAATGGCTTCTACAAATGCAATAAAACCTGTATGACAGTTATTTTAGTCGTAAGTAGTATAATAGGGAAGTAATGTTCTTTTTTTCTATTTTCAGGTAACAAAACGAAAAAATGCTTTTCATTTCTTACAAATTGGAATGCATAGAATTGTAAAACTAGAAGAAAAATAGGAAGCATCAAAACCTAAACACTAACACCCAGTTCCAGACGTACCAACAACAAATTTCACCTAAAGCCCAGTATAAATATGCATAAGCATCATAAAGAACATCTGAAGATAAATGGATAAGTAAAACTTTGAATCAGAAAATCACTTACCCTTCCATTTCTTGATTGATATGCTGTGATAAAATAAAAACAAGAATCGAGATGTGAGAAGAACCTTATTCCATTCCCATGTCCTAGGATCAAGAGACCATAAGTCTGAATGAACAATTCCTTTCTCAGAGCCGCTTTTATCAGATGAAACTTCTTTGGAATAGCCACCATATAGAAAGATCTGTAATGTCAAAAGAGAACACATGGTTAAAGTTACTGAGAAAGTCAGCACATCATATTATTAAGTTAAAAAATTCCCCCACCTCATCTTGGTAAACAAAAAATTGAAAGCCACTTCGTGCACTAGGCCACATCGCCCCGGGCCTAGGGGTTATTTCTTGCCACTGAAATGCAACATTGCACAAGAATTGTTAGAAACTAATATTTACAACAGATAAAAACTTCTTAAGACTGGATCAACATGACAGAGACAAAATATCTTTACCTTGAACTGGTCTAGGTCAAATACATAGAGATCATTGTGATACCTGCATATCGTATAAAAAAAATTGAAATAGGACAGAAGTTTTTACAAGCTCATACAGTTTCCTTTGCTACAGAAATCAGAAAAAGATTGTGAGTTACATAATTATGAAAAATTAAAAAACAACCTCACTTCTCTGAGAGTGTCATAGAAGCCACCAAAAACAATAATCTTGTGCTTGTACAACACCTGTTACATAACCGATAATGCACACTTTAAAGAAAAAATGAATCAGATGAAGACATGAGTAATGTTCTAAAGTAAAGGTGTCAACACACACAAACACACGCCCAAAGGTATATCAAAATTAAACCAACACAAGTATCTAAAGCAACCTGAATTTACCATTCGATGACCTGAGCGTGGACTTGGACTCCCTTTTAAGTTTAGTTGTTCCCATTGATTTGTTTTGAGATCCAACATCCAAAAGTCCTATGAGGGTTTCAAAAAAGATAACTTTATATAAAAACCATTGAGGCCGTTATACAGGATAAAGAGACAAATCCCAGTCTATTGATAAATGTGTTTTCAAAAGGGTTCACCTTATAGTGATGGAACCTCTCTTGGTTTGGGGAAGTAAACTCACCACCTAATGACAAAAAAATGCGATCTTGTTCAAGATGCAAAAGAATAAAAGCTGCAAATAGTGATCATGTGAATTTGTATATGATAGTAATGTCAGTATACCGAAAATGTAAAGATAATTCTTCCAAGTGACAGCCTGGTGAGCACTACGAGGGGGTGGACTATTGGGACTCGAAATTAACTTCCATTCCTGCTTTTCGACATCGTACCGGTAAAAATCACCGTAAACAAACGTCTGCAGAAACACAAATAACCATCATTCAGGGTGAAAATGAGGGACAAAAGTTCACTTCCTTCAAATAAAAAGCACATAACTTATGTAAGAATATCGAGACCTCACCTTATTACCATTGTAGAATTCACCCCCGTAAAGGATTAACTCTGTCTCTTTCAATGGATTGATGCTCAGCTACACAATAAACAAGCACAAAGAGCCGATATTTACAATGAGTAAGGTACACATAAATCAAAAGCACTGTCAACAAGCACAGGGTATGGGACTTACTGTGCAATTGGATCGGGGAGACGGAGCAGGGACATTTTCCTCAACATGAACTTCCTTCTTCTTGGCTTCCTCCTTTTGTATACTCATCTGCACAAAATCAAATGCATTTAAGTTATCTAAACAATGAACAAAAACTACAAACTGACTACCATCTTAAACAACCAATCACTCTTCTACACAACAACACAACACTTGAGAAGAAGCAAGCAGCCATTGTTACAGTACAAAACACTCCCTAAAATCCCAAAGACATAGTCTTTCATACACAACACAAAGTTATGATTCATCTAAAACTTCCAGACAAAGATATTTGAATTAACAAATGGTCAGAGGAGGAGGGTGTGAAATTACCAAAATGGCATCGATGTCGTCCTCGGGAGAGAGCTTCTTGGTCTCTCGGCGAGCTCTCTTCTCCTCGGCTTTGGCTGTTTTCTTCTCCGTCTTCTCTTTTCCCTTTCCGGGCTTCTTTGCTTTCTTCCCCATAATTATGGGTCACTCTAAAGCTTCAGCCTTTCACACTCTTCTTCTTCTTCTTCTTCTTCTTCTTCAGAGTTGAGAGACTTGAGACAGAAAATCGGCGCGAGCAACAGAGAAGACACAACCAGTCTGCAATGTAGTGTTCGCTTTCCGTGGAATGTCGTTTCCGTTTCACAGTTGTCGTTTGTTTGTTCTGGACCGGGTGTAGTTTGGGCCGGGTAGTGCTGTCGAAAACCCAGTTTTGAAGTTTTCTGGGTTTTCCTTTTTTATTTTTTCGACTTTCGAGTTATTGCGGATTTGAATTGAAGAGCTAATGGTGCTTGAACACTGAAAAATGTCAAAGTATGAGGTTTGTGATTCGCGACTCTAATTGAAATCCTCTCCTTTCAGCATGCAAGGGCGTAGGAGATGTCCTTGTTTTAGTACCGGAAGTAGTTGTTGCTCTTTGGGAAAGCTCAACACAATTTACTCATTTACTTTTAAGAACGTGGTAGTGGAAGGTGATTCTAAGATGCTCATAGATTGTCTTCAGCACATAATTAGTGTACATGTCCCTTGGAGGCTAGGGTTTCTGTTCTTGTTCAAGATATCCTCCGTATGGTACCGGTGTCTCGGCTAGCTTGAATTGAAAGTATTATGACATGTTTTTCGTGCGACCAACTTCGTTGCGGATCGACTGACTAACAGACTACGCTAATAATCATCCACAATCAGCCATCTGAGTTCACGTATTGTCTCCTCTCTTTCTATACCCAGCGTTCCATTTAGATTCTGAGGAAAAGTGTCCCTAGCTAGCAATTTTGTATTTTACGTTTTCCGTTATTCTTTGTTAGTGACTTAGTGTCGAAAAAAATCTTCAAAAATTGGGTTAGTGGCCATTTTCCCAATAATATATATGGTTATATCACTCTATAGTTTTCGTCTTTGGTATCCCTTTTTTTTTTTTTTTAATTTCTTTAGTATAACTATGTATATATCAACCTTGTTTCCTTTTCTAATAATCTGTAGCCAGGCTCCAATGGCCAGTAAGCAACGTATTTGCCTCCACTCTTTTTCCTAATTTGATGAGTGAAATGGATGGAATCTCACAAATAAAAGTTATATATATGCAGGTAACATGGTTGGGCAGATTCCAATAGAAAAGACCTTATTAACAAATGATATATGAAAACATTAATCAATATTCAACAATTTGCAATGTCAACTTACAAGACTGACAATTTAGGAGGATACTCATTCCCAACCCAATGTCAACGTGAGACTAATCAGTGCTCACATGGAGTGTTCATGGTCTCATCCAACAACTACTCTGTTTATGTACGTATACAATGCAATCAACAAAATGTCGTGTATATATAAATAGTGAAATACGTACAGACTATTAGTGCGAGCCATTCAGAACTGAATAAGTAACCAAGCAATTCGAGATGATAATGATTAATTCATCAAATTATATATGCAACTAGAGATCGTACGTGACAGACTCTTCGAGCAATTATGAGTTTGGTTTTTGACTCGATATCGATCTTTATGGTTTGAGCGGAAATGCAGTATGGCAGAACCTGTATGATCATCACAAGCTAATTAAACTATAGTTTGGCAATAATGGTAGATAGCTAATTAGCTACGTGCGTGCATGGTTGAACTCGAAACCCGTCTTCTGTCTCTTGCCTCTAATTTCCTATTATCTATGATCATTTCCATTCCCTAATTAAACCAGTAAACCCTAGCCTAAACCCCGCAAAACCTTTTACTCAAACGACAAGCCCTAATTCTCATCAAGCTTGCTGATCGATCTCCTCTCTTAATTTCCTCGATCACCGACCTCACTGTCCTCGATTGACCTTCGGGGCAGCTTTGTTTGGAAGCGTAATATCATGAACAGTACTTATATATATAGGGACTGTAATATAACGTGATTGAGGTGGGAGAGTTTCTAGTCTCCCATGCCAGTACAGCAAGAAGTCCTGCAGAGATTTAAGATTAGTTCTCCCAGAGGAATGATCATAATTCTCAAATAATTAAAGGACGTCGATCGATCGAGTACGAGTCCGGTCGAATTAAGAATCTGTTTCATTTCTGTTTATCACGCGTCTCATCAAGGTCAGCAAGCTAGTCCCTCGTCAGGCAATTCATTCTATTCAGATCGACCTCGGTCTAAGAAAATACACCCTCAAATTAAGCTCAAGAAATTGAGCTACTCCGATCAATTAGCAAACAGCCGTGGCTAGCTATAGCTAGCAAACTTTTATATATATATATATATATATATATATATATATATATATATAATTTGTCACTTGTTCCTGAATTCTGATCCATCTCTCATGTAGTGGAATGACCACTGAAATAATTGTAGTGAAAGCTAGAAACATTGCTTCTTTCAAATATATATACATGTACTATAATAATATTCCGATTTTCCTAATCATGATCATGATCCACTGAGGCTACAAAATGCAGTAAAACCTGCAGAATATACTGCTTGTTTATTCAAAAGTAGTATACTGCCAAACTGTGTCGCTTTTAATTCTTATTATTAGGTCTCAGTAGATCTTCACTTTAGTTCCTCTCCGGCCTTTTGTATCTCAAAAGGAGAACCCACGGCTGCTATTTCGAGTCTCAACCTTGCATTATAAAAGCTGCGCTTCAATATCAGACTGATAAAGTACTTAAACCAGCCATATATATGTTAAATTGTTAAACTGATTAAATCATGTTACAGAAGCACATACAATACAATAGATCATATACCAAACCTCAGTGCAGTGTCCGTAATTTCTTCAGTTGGCATAGCCGTATAGGTATTGAAGCTTTTGAATATCTCCCAAGATTGCAGATTTTTTAGCATATATAATCAGCTTCTGTTTCTTTCAACTAACATTTCTACAAAGTAATTTGTATGTGAATTTATTGAGAAAAAAAAAAATTGTGAGCTAGTGCTGCGTATTCTAGGGGTTAGCAGTAGGGTAAAAACATACATACTTTGGTTAAAATAAATAGCAATATTAACGCCGAACTAATTAATTGCTCTACTCTAATTACCTAGCCTCTTCTCCCATCAAAAGAAGAGATCCCACTGCTATTTCAAGTTTCAACCAGCTGCTGCATTATAAAAATGCTCATTTTCTCTGCGCATGCGATTGATGTAGTAGTACTAGTACTGTTTGTGTATAACTGTATTTTCTTATACGGTTTTATCCAAGAGCAAATGAGTAGCTAGTCCCCCTCAGATTAAATTAAAGAATCGAATCGAGCACTTAATTATTCGTAGATAGATCTTGATGGCTTTAGGCCTATAGCTAGCTATTTACTGCATGCATGCATATATATATATACTGGCCAAGTAGAATCTTATTTGTTGGTACAGTTAAACTTATGGCTCTGAAATAATTTACAAGATATGAAGTTTTCATATATCAGGGGTTCTTACACAGTACGTTACACCAACATTATTAAGCTCGCTCAATTGCTCACTAAAAGGTTATATTTATTTTTAATTATTTTCTTTGAACTTGAGTAGATCAACGTAGCTAGGGCTCTTTTGAACTAGTGGACACCAAGTGATCGACTCCCTTTTATTATTACTTTCATTTCTTTAATTGCATGCGTTTAACACTTCTTTTAATGTATGTATACTTTTAACGATTTCGATATCCAAAAAAGGAAAGCCATTTTATTAGTATTGCTTCAACACCTCATTGATCCCGGCCGGAACATTAATTTATAAGTTCATTGTCTACATTATAAGGGCAACTCCCCTTAATTACTTGATTTAGTATATATATAGTAGTATATTCGATCTTCATATACGTCAGAATAATGTTCGGGGTGCATATATTTCACTACAATTCAATCACTAATCCAACAATATTAAGTCTAAACATCTGTTTAATTATGAGTTAAGAAGCCAACATCAGAGGTCCACAAATAAAAGATGTACGAAAGATTCCACCCGGAGTTTTCAAATTACAGACTTTTAGTAAATATAGATATATGTAATCAGATCTTTCAAAGATTTTGATTTTGGAATTCATGCATATATATATATATCACAAAGTGTACGTTGTTAATCATATTAACCGGATAAACTATATATAAATCTGATGGAAATGGAAAAACTCCAAATTAATCATATTTGATTTCCAGGGCCTAAGATACTGTTTGCATCGATCATAAGCAGCTAGATATCGATCGATCGCCTGCGAGTTTAATTTATATTTGGATTTGGATGGTCAAGAATACAGTATGAGGATCTTAGCCACGTCCAATGAGATTGATTAAGGTTTTGGTATTGTTGCTAAGATTCATTAATTATATACATAATTAAGTTAATGAATTAAGTCGTATTATTTATTTATAATGATCGAGGATAGTAGCTAGTTGGTTCCACATATAGAGTTTTTCATATGACTGATTGTTATGTTGAAGTTACAATATATGCCTGCCCTTTAGATTGAACTTTCTCATTACTTTCTAGATAGATGAGATCGATCGTACTAATTGGTTGTCATGCATGCATATATTTGCAGAAGAAAGACTTAATTAATGATATTGTTGGATCAAGTGCATATTAGCTTGCACCTGAAGTACCAATACTACTTTGTTGGGTTGATTTGAGATTGAAATTGGTTCAGCAAGGGAATTCATGTGAATCGAAAAGGAAACAGTGCAGCTCGATCATGTGTTAACTGCGACGAATTAAGCTGCAGGTATATATGCGCGCAAGTGTGATGAAATTATTTTGTATTAGGAGTTACAGATGTTTTCTAAAAGTGTAATGATTTGATAAATGAATGTAGAAACGTAATTATGTTTTGCTATCCAATTAAGGATCGGAATCTATACTCTATTTGTCGGCATGCTTCTGGTTCCTCGATCAACATATTGAGCTGCCAAAAGTTAACTGGTTTGAAGTTAATTATATGTATAAATCATAATAATTGAGAGTTAGAAAAATGCAAGTGTTTATTAATTAGGTATATATAGTCACTATTCTAACTATTTGTACTTGCTTATGTACTTATCAAATCCATGACCAAGCTGTACGTCTTTGTTGGCTGGATGGAGTGCGTACGGTTAAACCACTACAACATGTCACAATAGCATTCTCCTTAAAAATATACTCGATTTGAGATAGATGCATATATGTTGAGGAATTTTTATGTCAACCATTACCGATAGGTTAACCTCTTACCCTCGAGCTCATTACGCAGTACACGACTCTCGCACATGATCATATAATTTTGTTACGCACAAATAAATTTCCCACACACACATATGTATATGTATATGTATCTCGATAATATACGTACGTAAGAAAAAAGTTACGTATAAGTGTACGTTACAATTAACAAAACACATGCGATAATCTAGGTTTGAGTACCCACTAGATATACATGTCTTTTTAAATTCAAATACTAGAGAATAATTACTAGAACTATAATGCCGTGCTTCCATATTAACTTGTACGTACTCTGTCAGTGAGCTGTGCCTTGGTTGGTTAAGTAGCTTAACTGACAACGTTGAGGTCATAGGTTCAACTCTCATTAACATATGTAAGGGTGTGTGAGTTATTTAATAAAAAGTAAAAAAAAAAAAAAAAAAAAGACCTGTACGTACTCTGATTAACCTAAGGGTGATATATTGCTACTTGTAAACGCCTACATGCAATTCTTAAACACAGCTTTAAGTAGTCTTCACTCTTCACGATGCCCATTTGTCCATAATCTAAGAAGATTCTCTTTCTCCAACCCTCGAGCTAATATATATTTAAGTCTAACCACCACCCCAACAAACCCACACATTCATACCCAAAGAGCAGAGAGAGAAATAAACAGAGAGAATCGATGGGGGGAGAGCTTTGTAGCGCAGGAATGGGAAATGGGTTGCTCACAAGGGTAAGAAAGACATGGAGCAGAGGCGAGAAAGGACTAAACGACGCCGTGGCAAGGAGCAGAGTCGGCACGTTCTTCAAACTGGAAGCAAGGAAGAGCTGCTTTACCAGAGAGCTGCGTGCTGGGCTGGCCACTTTCCTCACCATGGCTTACATCATCACCGTCAACGCCACCATCATCGCCGACTCGGGCGGCACGTGCTCCGTCTCCGACTGCTCCGTTCCAGCTAATCAAACCGCCGCCGGCCCTGACTGCATGTTGAATCCAAATCCAGGTTACGAAGCTTGTCTTGCAAACACCAAGAGTGACCTTATTGTTGGTACTGTTTTATCATCCATGATAGGGTCTATTGCAATGGGAGTTTTGGCAAATTTACCCTTGGGCCTGGCTCCGGGTATGGGCTCAAATGCTTACTTGGCCTACAATTTAGTGGGGTTTCATGGCACTGGGCCCATCAAATACCAAACTGCCCTAGCTGTGGTTCTTGTTGAGGGATGTGCTTTTTTTGCTATATCTGCTCTTGGTCTTAGAGAAAAGCTTGCCAAGCTCTTTCCTCGCTCGGTTAGACTCGCCTGCGCAGCCGGAATCGGGCTTTTCATTGCATTTGTTGGCCTGCAAATCCACCAGGGTGTGGGCCTAGTCGGCCCAGATCCCTCCACATTGGTCACCATCACAGCTTGTGCCAATACAGACCCTGTTACTGGTGAATGCCTAGGAGGAAAAATGCACAGCCCTAAGTTTTGGCTGGCCTCTGCTGGCTTTCTGATCACCTCTTATGGCCTAATGAAGAATGTCAAGGGTAGCATGATATATGGTATTGTTTTTATAACACTCATCTCATGGTTTAGGGATACAAGTGTGACAGTCTTTCCTAACACACCACTGGGTGACACCAATTACTTGTATTTCAAGAAAGTGGTAGATTTTCACACAATCAAATCCACAGCTGGTGCTATCAGCTTTAGTAACTTCAACAACTCAGAGATTTGGGTGGCTTTGGCAACACTGCTCTATGTTGATGCGCTCGCCACCACAGGCACATTGTTCACCATGGCGGAAATGGGAGGGTTTGTGAATGACAAAGGTGGCTTTGAAGGTGAGTACTTAGCTTACCTTGTCGACGCTGGATCCACCGTTGTTGGCTCTGCATTGGGGATGTCTCCCATTGCAACATATGTGGAGTCATCAGCTGGGTTGAGAGAAGGTGGCCGAACAGGGTTAACGGCGGTGACAATTGGTTTCTGTTTCTTTGTGTCATTGTTTTTCATTCCTCTACTGTCTAGTGTGCCTCCTTGGGCTATAGGACCTTCACTTGTGATGGTTGGGGTGATGATGATGAGAGTTGTGAAGGATATAAATTGGGGAGATATGAAAGAGGCTGTGCCTGCATTCATTACCATGCTTCTCATGCCTCTCACATATTCCATAGCAAATGGGATCATAGGTGGGATTGGACTCTACATTGCTCTTAACCTATATGACTATTTGGTAGTGTTGCTGAAATGGTTGGTTGAGATGAGAAGAAGGGTTGTCCAAGAACACAATCAAGTGTCTGATACGGCTGGTGTGGAGTTATCAAATGAAATAATCTGAAGCTATATAGTTTATTACTTTATTTTGATGTAGTTAGAAGTAAATGAAACTCCCCACCTTTTTCTGTGTTACTTGATTTCATATTTCATTTGTATGAAGAAACTAGCAACCATACATACGTAATATATTAATATTGACATTAGACGTGATTGATTGTTAGACCAGGGAGGACTGGACTAGAGATCTTATGTAATTTGAGGATTAATTAGAGGCTAAAGAATGAAATAATATTTATTTTCCTTATCTGATAAGCTGAAATTAGGGAAAAGAAACCTGTTGATGCCTAAAAGAGCAAAGGCTGAAAACTTTTCAACCTCTTGCTTTCCTTTTCTCTTCTGAAAAATTGCAAGAAATTTAAATCTGCAAACCAAACCGGGACCAGATAGAGCAAGTTGTGTGCATGACCAACATCCAATATAGAAGCAGTACGTGTTACATCATGATTCATGGACCAATTAGTACTAAGGTTCCAAAACTACTGTCGAAGCATGTAACACACAGTATATGTCAACAGTAATACACACAAAACTGCTTTCACAGGCTTCCATGACGGACTGGTTCATAGATTGCTAATTATGGTTTGTAAGCGCGGGTGAAAGGTCTACAAATACATGCATAAAATGGTTCATAAGCTGTGCACAAAAGACTGATGGAGATACATAGCTAAGCTTGCCAAAGGTGGTCGGTCACAACTCACTGGTATCAGTATCACAGGTTGATGATAGGCTGCTGCTCACACTCTACAAAGAGTTTCATATCATCTCTCATCTTAACTACGTGCACAGTACATATGGCTTCAGCTTGATTTGTGACGGCAATGGTACATCGATCTCCTCGTTCAATATTATTTGCCGTGGAAAAAGCTTCCCATCCACCTGCCAAAGTTCTGAAGAAAAATTTTTGAATGTAGAGGACTGGCCACAATCTGTTATCGGCACCTTGAAGATAAACTATCCTTCTATCCAATTTAGACCTGTGCTTCGAGGTGTTTAAGGGTAATGGCAAACTCTTTGGCAACTCCTGCACAAGTATCGATGGGACGGGAAAGAGATCAGAGAATCAACAGAATACTTACTGTGAGTTAGTTTATAGAAAGATTATGCTATACTAACCGAAGAGATGATGTCATGCAAGCATGCCCTGGCCAAGAAGAATTTTCTATAGAAGCCAATAGATATAACGTGCACCCTTCTCACGAATGAACATACAGACAAACATATGGTTGTAACCAAGTGTGTGCATGTTAAAGTATCAGATCCCTATTCGGTAATTAAGTGACAGCTTCTAGAAAGAACCAAGTATTGAAACTCTAAAAGACGCAAGAATTGAAGAGCTAGCTATACCACTAACAAATTACGCATGTGAAACCAGACTAGAAATCTGTTGTAGCAATGTGTATGAGAATAGGCATAATCATAAGGGAATCAAAAATCTTACGAGAAAAGATCGACGGTATGTTGCCAAACAGGAGATCGTGAAACTTGGAAATGTTGCAACCGCATCTTCAACAGGTTCAGTTTTCACGACTGGAAGAGTGCTGACACTTTCTCTTGCAAAATTACTCTGAGTCTCCAATTTGTTAGAAATCTTCAATGATTGTGCTGCATTGTCGTTAATTCAGATTTTCAGACACCCAGAGAAAGGCACAATAGTGCATTTATGTTAATTAGATCAAATAAAGTTTTCTTTCGTCCAAACAAGCTGCAGAGTTTTCTAGAAAATTATGTAAAAATAAGATTCAACCATCAACTTCTGGAATAAAATTCTGACTGCATGGATCTGAACTGAAGTTTATAAACTCATTTTTCAAAAAATTTGACATTTTAGTTGTTCAACAATAAATTAATAATGTTAATAGTATCCTATCAGATAATTCAAAAAATAATGTGCAATAATACTTGCCAAAACAAAAGTGCTACAAATTATGATGCAGTGACATAAAGAAAGCAAAAGGAAGTCAAACCTGAATAATCTTGGGATCCAAAAGTAACCGGAGTGTCAAAAGACTTTGAAACTCCAGCAGATTTCTTTTTGGCTTGTCGGCAGCTGTCATCAATTAAAACTGGTTGCTTTTGGAATACAGCCACCTGAACATTGCCTGAAATGATTACATAACAAACAAAATGATCAATAAAAGAACATCGTATGAAGACTTGGAAAAAAAAAAAAAACCTTTATGAACATATAGAGAGCATGTAAGTAGATTGTCTCTTGCCTGATCTATCAGCAGTCTTGAGTCTGTTTATCTCTCTGTTAGAAATCTTAGCGCTGTTTGTTTTATCTTCTTCAACATGTAGACGTAGTGGTTTGAGATGACAAGAGGTCTGGTTGGTGTGCGGAACTTTATCAGAAGCTGATACCTTTCTGACTTTAACTTCAGAATAATTACTTTTCTTAGTCCTTTCAAGGTCAGATGCATCTGAAGGAGTTGCTCTTAGATTAGTATCATCACGCTTTTTGTGTAACCTATTGAAATACTTTAATGATTGCCCTGCATTTCTTGTAGTCAGTTCAGAGTCTGAGATCACCAATGCAAAACACACTGATGCATCCATATGCTTGCAGACAAACATGGTTTTAATTCAAAGGGTAACGTAAAAACAAAATTATACCTTCTTTTTCCCGAATGACCTCCTGACAGATTGGATCTAAAGTCACCTCAGCAGACTCTTCTTCAGTGACGATTGTTTCTGTTTAAGAAATCAATCGTTTTGTTAGAGATATTAATGGTTGCATTGCACGTAAATTCAGAGTTTGAGATATCCCACAGAAAACACACTTGTGCTACCATGCATGAAGAGAAACAGAGATTTTTATTAAAAAGGTGATGCAGAAATATAAATGTACCCTTACTTTCCGGAATGACCTTCTGACTGCACGGTTCTAAAGTCACTTCAACAGTCTCATTTTCAATGTTGATTGTATCTGTTTAAAAAATCATTTTACACAAAAATCAATGGTTGAGTTGCAGGTAATTTAGAGTTTCGAAAGCCCACAACAAAACACACTCATGCATCCATATACATGAATAAAAACAAGGTAATGTATAAATAACGTCATACCCTTTCTATGTGGGATGACCTCCTGACAAGTCATCTCAACTGATTCTTTCTCATTGATGATCGCATCTATTTGAAAAAATCAATCCACTGTTAGAGATATCACCCAGCATGTATCACTATATGCCAATTGGAAACATATCAAGCAGACGGGAAACCAACCATTGTGATTTTCGCGCTCAGAAGTAACGGGATTATGAATCGACTCTGCAGTTCCAGTCAATTTCTTGTTGTCTCTTGGGAAACTGTCATCGATCAAATCAGGTTCCTTCTCTAATAGTTCCACCTGATCATTGCCTACTAATAATGCTGAGAAAACAAAAACAGACAAGATGAAGATACAGAGGATAAAGAATAATAGACATCATACACTCAGGCAACAACACAATGAAAAACAAATAAGATCATGTAACTGATGTAAGGTCACTGCGACTTGCCTGATGCATCAGCATTCTGGCCTTCTTTTGTTGGTATCTTTGAAATATCAGAGGTGCTCTTTGAGAAATCAGAGATGGTCTCTCCAATTGCTTTTGGATTTTCAGAATGTGGATGTCCTGAGTTCTCAGTGCATGAATCTTCATCAGCCAACTTATTGACCTTCGTTTCAGACTTTTTATATTCCTCAGTCCTTTCAAACTCAGCTGGATCTGAAGGAAATGCTCTTGGTTGGTTATTAGAACTCTGATTATCCACCTTGGTTAAAACATCTAATGCTTTCTCTGCATTTAGTTGCACCATAGTTGATTCAGAGTTTGAGACAGACCACAGCAAAGGACACTCTCAAACACAAACGGAGCTATTGTAAAGAAAAATATCTACACCTTTTTCAATGGCCTCCTCATTTCTTTGATCTGAAGTCAAGTCGACAATAACATTTTCAATGATGGCCGTAGCTTTATCTGTTCCATGAACGAGTTTTTATCAGTGTTCTAAAAATCACCGCCTAGGACCGACTAGTCGGCGATTAGTCGCTAGTCGGTACCTTACCGCCGCGATTTTAGGGAAATCAGTGCTCCTAGTCGGTTAGGAAAAAATCAGCCGACTAGTCGGTCCTAGGCGGCGACTAGTCAGTCCTAGGCGGTTCGGGCCAAAAAAAAAAAAACTTAATATAAAAACGCAGATGAGCTGGATTAGGTCGCAGTAAGCCGTACTTTCTCAAATCTCCCAACCTCTCTCTCCTCTCGGCTCCAACTCTCTCTACTATAGCACAAGGTTGGATTGTTGATGGTGGTGATGATGATGTTGTCTCGGATCTTACTAGTGAAATGGTTGAAGAGGGAATGGGAGTGGATAGTGGCTTAGAGCCTAGGAGAAGTATTAGAATTCAAGAAGTTAGAGAACTTGAGGAGGATTTTGTATCCGATGATGAAGAGGAAGAAGATGAGATAGACTTTGAGTTTGAGTCCGATACAGAAGGGGTACTAGAGGGATATGGAGAAGAAGAACTTGAGGCATAGCCGCATAAGATCAAATTTGAAATTGTAATGGTTATTTTGAGTTTGTTCACTACTCTTAGATATTATTATCTCATTGTTGTTGAACATTGTAATGGTTATTTTGAGTATTTTGAGTATTTTGATTATTTTTAGTCATAATATTGAGTTTTAGAATTGTTTTATTTTAATTTAATTCTTATAAAAATAAAAATAAATATAAAAATTAAAAACCGACTAGTCACCGACTAGTCACCTGACTAGTCGGCTAGTCACTAGTCACCGGTCTTCCGCCCGACTAGCGACTAGCGACTTTTAAAACCTTGGTTTTTATATGAAGAGAATCATAAGATGTATCAAAACAACACATAAGATAATTTATGTTTGGACAATCTGAGAATGACATTATACCCTTTCTTTCTGGAATGACCTCCTCACTGCATGGATCTGAAGTCAAATCCACAGACTCTTTTTCAATCATCATCACATCATCTGTTAAAACAAACTTTTCTTCAGAGTAACACATAAAGTACTTCAAAATAAACTTTTACATATTATAAAAACAACGTTATACCATTACTTTGTGGAACGACCTCCTCACTGCATGGATCTGTAGTCAAATCCACAGACTCTTTTTCAATGATCATCATTGCTTCATCTGTCAAAACAATTTTTTTTTCTTTCTTTCAGGCCAACACATATGATACTTCAAACTAAACTTTTACTTAACATAAAAACAACATTATACCATTACTTTCTGGAATGACCTCCTGACTGCATGGATGTGAAGTCAACTCCACAGGCTTGTCTTCAATGACCTTCATCGCGTTATCTGTTTGATAAACAAAATATACTTTAAGTTAACACTTCCGCACAGAAATCAGAATGTGCTCTAACGAAAATGCTGGAATTTTAGAATGGAGGGCTCTGAAATGAGAATACCACAAGACTTTGAAATTCCAGTAATTTTCTTGTTGGCACTTTGACAAGTGTCATCAATCAAATCATTTTCCTGCCCTGATACTGCTACCTGATAATCATTGCCTGATAATAATTTTAAGAAAACAAAAAATTAGTTAGATGAGATACCAACTGTGAAGAATAAAATATATACTACAACAAAGACAACACAACGAAAAACACATAGGAGATTTCCTCTTGCCTGATGCATTAGCAGACTGGCATTTTTGGGCTGCTCTAATGGAAATACCAGAGAAGATCTCATCATTTTGTTGAGGATTTTCAGGAAGTGTTGGAAGGAGATGCCCCGAGGTCACATTGGTGCTTGAATCTTTATCAGATAGGGATGCCCCCTTTACCTTATTACTTTTCTCAGTCATTTCAAGCTCAGCAGCATCTAAAGGATTTACTCTGTTCGCTACCTCTTCAACTTCAGTTCTCAATTTGAGTGATGAATCAGCATGATAAGAATGTGATTCATTCACTGCAGCAACTCTATTGGTTCCATCACTGCCACAGGTTCTTATCTTTTTGAACGATTCAACACTAGACAAATCAAGAATATGGGCTCTGTTCTCTCCTTGTTGGTATCCATATTCTCTTTCCATCATACATGACATGTCGTCAGCAAATTCTGCTTTGCGCTTGCATTTTGACCTTTCATTATCATCATCATGAGTTGAAGCATTTTCTGTGATAATCAGAGGTTTCTTCATGCCACTTACTTCCTTCAAGCATTTACTTATTTCTGCATCTTGACCAGCAAAGGTGTCTAAACAGGATGTTCTCATTGTACTTTTCACGATTGCGTGGCACTGACCATCTCTCTGATCCCTTGTTCTGTTGTTCTGATGTATGGTCTCAAAAGGATTCAGTTCGCACCCAGAGTTATCATAAATCTTAACTGTAAAATGTGATCCCACAATGTAATTGAAGACCAGAAAATCTCCTACTTGCAGGTCATGGTCTAATGCAAAAGCATTCCATCCTTGTTGAAAGGCCGAGGAACCATTAACAGTAGATGATATTCCAACGTTCCACCGCTGTCCGCTTGAATCTTCAATAGAAGTTTTCCGATCAGAAAATAACAGAATACGAGCAACTTTTGGAGGCAACTCCTGCATTGATATGGTATGATTAGAGCTGATAACTTCCTAACTGCATTAACATGATACTGATTTTAAATTTATATTTCATTATAGTTGTAGTTATCAGAGGGAACAGTATAATTAACATTTAGAAAAACAACTTTCTATATGTGTATTAATCAACGTAAAAGAAAATTTAACTCTCTGTGTATGTTTTTTTTTGGGTGGGGGGGGGGGGGGTTGTTCGGTGGAATTTATCATACCATAAACTTAGAAAACTGTTTTCCAAACATGATTTTGAAAAAAGAGGTGTCGATATGGGATCCTCTTTTCTTATTCCCATGAACCAGCTGACACCGCCGCGTGCATTCTGCACAAGCTTCAAACTCATGAACCATCGCCTCGTGTGTTCAGTTGACTATTGTTACCCCTAAAAGGAAAAAAGAAATAGATAAAGGATCAAATATCTTTCAGTGGAAAGGGAAGCACAATCTGAAAGAGCTCAAAATGACTTAAGATAAATTAAGAAAAACACATTCATGACTTTGCTGATGATATAATCAGTTTCCGAAAGGAGCAACCTAACATGATTGAGACAATGACTATCCCCATGGAAATAGTTAGAAGATCACGGTTGAGATAAACTTATTTAAGGCGCTATGCTTATGGCAAGAGAAAGCATGTTCAAGTGCTTAGGAATATCTAAGCATATTAGGGAAGCACAGTCCATCACCGTACACCATCCATCATCCATTGTCAACTAAATAAATTACATGTTGGAATCTGATGGTATCATTCACATTGCAGAAGATAAATTTCCTATGCATCAACTAAATCTGAGGAGACTGATCCACCCAACCAGTTCCCTAACTTTACACATCTGAGTTCATTTCTAGACCCAGCATAGAACAAAACTGGACAAATGTGGTTCGACCCAACTTGAACAACCACACCAAATCAGGGAGATACCACAACAGCGTTTTACTGAGCTTATAACCGAAATTATCCCAAAATTAGTTTTGGTTACTTCTAAAACCAGTAAAATAATGGAAACTAATTATACAATATTAACACAAAACAGCGAATTCAAAGGGTCTTCACTCTCTAGTCTCCATGAGCACAAAATCAGACTAGATGGAAGGTTCTTATATAAAGGAAAAAAAAAACAGATTTCTTTCACTTAAAAAAAAAAAAAACAACAACAACAACAACAAAAACAACTTTGTACCAAACCACAAAAAGCTTCCATCTATAAGAAAGTGAAAACCCCACAACACTAGTCTTCAAAGCACTAAAATTTACTAAAAAGAAGCAATCTTTCTAGAAAAACAAACATAGAATTATGAGGGAAGAGGCTTACCACTAGAAACTCTTGGATTTTAAGTGATTTTGAGCCTGTCAACAACTCCTTCAACTGAAATAAACCAAAACAAAAAAGCACAACCTCTTTTTGGGACCAAAAAACAACAAAGCTTGAGAATGTACAAGATTTAAGAAAGGGTTTCGGTCCCCCCTTTGTAATTTGCAAGATCAAGTAGAATTCACCCAGCTTAGAAAATTGAGCTCTTCTTCTTCTTCTTCTACTTCTTGTTTTCACTCAGCATTCCCAGAATTTAAGGGTTCTCTCTCAACTCCCAACGGTATCTGAGACAGTGGTTAAGGCATGCATTGACAACAAATGACAAAACTCAGAGCAGAGATTTCTGGAGGAAATGAAGTAGACGAGGTAGGATGAGAGAGATCTTTAGTTTTGTCTTTTTAACTACTGCAGAATCATGGTCAGCACAGTGTCTTTAATTTCCTTGGGTTCTGAGCGAATCGTTGTATACCACGTGTCAGCACCCAAGCACGGTTCTGGAATCATTTACTAATTACATCAGAGTTGGGTCAGGGAAAACAGAACCGACGAACCGGCCGGTTTAGTTTGATATTTCAAATTTGAATCAAAGTAACCAAACCGGTTTATGTGGTTCCTTAATAATGATCAATGATAGACAAAACATATGTTATTTGTCGTATGGACTCCAGTTCTCTACCATCAATAATAGTGTTTGGATGTGAATGTATAAAGCTGTATGGAATGAGAATCAAAATGATTGGTAATGTGTTTCAACACCAATAAAATCGCAAATACAGCTCTTTTAATCGACTCTTGATTTACTCGGTGAAATGTTGTTCGATGGAAAGTGTTAACAAGTGAATGATTATGATCGAAACACCAGTAGAGTCGCAAATACATATATTTTGTCCTACACCTAAAAGAAGTTAATAAACAAACAAAAAAAAACAGAGTAGAAATCCTTTCCAATTTGCACAAAATGTAGATGATGTCTTCTTTGAGAATGAGAACATCTGACTTCTCCATCTCTTTTGCGCATAACTTCTGATAGAACCTACACAACGCTATTATAGGTTCCACCACATCTGGATACAAATAGGGTCGGATAACCACTGGAAAAAGACGTTGTAGCAAAGCATGACAGTCATGACTCTTCAATCTGTTAAACGTATTATGCTCCAAGTTAGTACACCGAGATATATTTCCTGCATACCCATAAAGATACTTTACTTCTTTAAACCATATGAAAAACCTCCTTCTTGAAAGCCAGAATATGAAATCCGATTCTTTCCGGTGGCCTCAAAATCAAGGGGCCCAGGCGGTATCTCCTAAAATTGACCCGGTAACTATAACCGGTTTAGAACTTGACCCGGCCCAGATAGAAGGAGCATAAACCAATGCAAAAGTGGTCCTGGCTTTGTCACATTGCTTGTAATGTAGCTTCCCCTTTTCTCTGAGCAAATAGACGGTTGTGATTGGAAGCAGAAAGTAAAAAAAATAATAATAATACCAACCTCATAACCACCCAACCAAAGTTGCAATCAAAGCAGTCAAGCACCAAAGTCTAGAAAGTCAAAAAACTCAAACTTCATTTTTAAGTGGATAATAAAACCTAATCAACAACAAAAACACCAGATAAAATAAACCAAGTCTAGGCTCCCAATTCAAAGACCAAGTCTTTTATCTCTCATCCCACCCTCACTGTTTTTATAGTGTTTGATGGAGATTAGGTTTTAATGATCAGAGTAGCCTCACAACTACTTCTAGGCTCCAAAGACCTGACCTTTTTTTTTTGTTCTAGACCCAAGAATTTTGCATTCTCTGAATTTTAATCCCCCAAAAAACACTCTTGGTTTCTTCTCCTGTTGTTCACCTCTGTTTCTGGTTCAGTTTTTGTTGTGTCTAAAGGTTGCAAATTTGAGTGAAAAGGGAGGAAAGAAAAAATGGATTATTATGAACAACTTGCTGCTAGGCCTTGTTATCAGGATTCTCTCAAGGTTCTTGAGGCTGATATTCAGCATGCCAATATGCTGTGAGTCAACCCCTTTTCATTTTATATTTACTGTTATCTGATTGTTTGCTTTTTGGGTTTGATTTTTGGAAATTGGGTTTGTAAAATGCAAAACTCAGTGATGGGATTCTGGGTTTCTGTTCTTAGTCATGCAATGTTTTTCTGTATTCTGCATTTTACAATTTTGGGGCTGAAGCCCTACTGTGCATTCTCCAAAAGGGTTCAACATGGCTCATGGGATTCTATTTGTGTCTGTTTATTTGGTTTTGTTTTTGATGGGTTGGTTTTCAACTTTCAGTATTCAAGGTTTACTAATTTGAGGCTGAGAGGGGTTGTTTGTTTGACAAAGAAAAGAGCAGAGAGAGAGAGAGAGAGAGAGAGAGAGAGAGAGAGAGAGATAGATAGATTGTTTGTCTGTTTATTTTTAAATCTTTTAAAAATACAAGAGTCTTGTTATGTATAAAAGAAAGCATTTATCTTCAGACCGCCCAAGTAAAAGAATGAAGAAACTGTATTTTGTTTCTGCTTTCATAGTCAAGAGACACAATTTTAAGCTTTAATCTTTATTAGATAAATACTAGCTTCCTCCAAATTTAATGATCTCTGATAATATTTGATTTACTGTTGACTTCTAGAAAAAGTGGATTTGATATACTATTGGCTTTCACAGAAAGTTTATTCAGCAAGCTGTTGTTAGTTTCTCTGTTACTGGTTAGAATTGAATTAATGCTAGTAGAATTATGTCCCTGCTTACCTAATTTACCTAAGAAGATGATTCTTTTGTGATTGATCTGCTTTGTAGTGACTTTTGATTTAATTTGAGTAAAATATGTATGCAGGGCAGCTTCCGTACCAAGAAGCAAGGGCGGTACGTTTCTTCAAATGAAATTGGTTTACAGTCAGTTGGCACCAATTTTCCTGTTCTTGCTTCAATGGATTGATTGCTCGTCTTCATGTTTGCTTGCAAGTTACTTGAATCTATTTGACATAGTTGTATATAAGGTTAGTTCCTGCTTAGCTCATATGTTTCTAAGTAAACTAATATGGTTTTATCACTTCATCTAATAAGAATTGGGTCCAAGAATTGAATGTGTTGGTTTCATGTCTTCAGGTGAGCTCGGATGGGAGGACAAATATCTCGTCTTATGGAAGAAAAGCTACTACAAGTCAATTCTACAGTATGTAAATGGTTCTGAGTATTTTGACACTTTATCATCTGTCGAAGACACTATTCCATCCTTATATAGGGATTAGGATTTTGCATATGTTTTTACAGAGAATTTTGAAAACAAGTCTGTCTCTTGCATAACTTCACTATAGGGTTTCAAAATTTATTGACTGATTTCACTCCATGAATTCCATTTTTCCTGCTATGGTTCCAAGTTTTGTCAAAGAGTTTCACTAAAGGCATAGGGTTCTACTTTCAAAATTTAAAGACATAGAACTCTGTATAATGACAATGTGACAGGGAATTCACAAGCTGCTTTGTTTCTGCAGATGTTATATTGCCGTCCCTTCAGCGTCTCCATGGTGATTCCTTGGATGTGGATATCACCCAAGAGGAAGATCTAAAGATGATAGTAAAAAAGAGATATGAGGATAAGGTAAAGCTTTCTGATGTCGACTTGGAGAGAGAAAAGGAATGTGGTATCTGCTTAGAGCCTTGCACCAAAATGGTCTTGCCAAACTGTTGCCATGCCATGTGCATCAATTGCTACCGTGACTGGTAAAAATCACTGTCTTCTTTCTTCTGTTTGTTTTCGACTCATGATACTGCATAATGGGGATCAGAATTTGAAACCATTCTCACATCTTTGTATTCTTATGCTTTATAGGAACACAAGATCGGAGTCTTGCCCATTTTGCCGGGGAAGTATAAAGAGAGTGGATTCCGGGGACTTGTGGGTTCTGACATGTGGAAGTGATGCGGTTGACACTCAAACTGTTATAAAGGAGGACATGTTGCGATTTTATCTTTTTATTAACAGCTTACCTACAGATGTCCCTGATGCTCTATTCCTAATGTACTATGAGTACTTAATATGAACTAACATACAAGGTGATGTATAGAGAAGTAGCCAACTCTCACATGTACAGAGTACGGTAAGGCTTTGAAAATTCTATTTCCTTCTAGTTGTGCAAAATAATGTACATGCTCTATGCAAGAGACGAAATATGAATATAAATGAGTCATCTCTTTCTGCATGCAATTTTGACTTTCTTCATCCTTGTTGACTTCTCATTATCATGAATGATGTCCTATTCAGTTTATACTTTATACTGGCCTACCGTAACCCATTCCAAGCATGAGGGAGAAAGGGAGTTCACTTGGAATTAGATAGTCACACATGCTTCATGAATTTGTTCATTTCATGCTTCATGAATCTGACATTGCCTACTCAGCAATAAAAAGGGTTCACAAGTTATGAGATGGTTTCCCCTTTATGTCCTGGGAGTTATCATTCTGCTTGATACTGGTAAAGTTGTAATGGCTGCATTCATCTAAATTATATGCTCTATATCTTTTAAAGAATTCAAATCTGGACTTATGCCAGAACTGAGAACAATCAACATCAAGGCTCGGAGACTCGTGTGTTATTCACAATGCAATATATTGTAGATGTATTATTATTGGAAATGAAGTATTCTCAAACAGTACTAATAGCAGAGAGAAAAAACAGGGTTTTCTTCTTCTTCATAACTACTAGCCTACCATCTAATGTCTTGAGATTACAAGCAAAGATGCAAGTCCATCAGTTCATCCATGACGCAGTTTCATGTCCAACAAGTAACTGAATGGAGGGTGAGTCGCTTTGCCGCTTACAAACATATCAGTCATCACCTTGTACATGGCTTCAGTGAGATGAACTCCATCCCAATTTATGGATTGGCTTGGGTTAGAGCAGGCACTAGCAGATGGTGTGCCACACGTGGCAAATACATTGAAGTTGTAGGGATCACCGGAGCCACAGCAGGCCTTGAAGCTCTCCTTAAAACCGTACTGGCGAGGATTCTTCATGACAGTGTAATAGGCATTCCAGTAGTCAGCATAGGTGATAACCGCGTGAGGAAACTGTTTCCTGAGATCTTGCAACTTGGCCTGTAGGACAAGGTTGTGAGCGTAGGTTTGGTTGTTCACACTCTTCACACATCCTATGCTGTCTCTATCGTCTTCAGGAGCTAAGGTCATTGCCAATGGCAAGCACCCCGAAATCGGCAGACCTTGCACAACCACATACTTTGCACCCTTCTTTAACAATGCCTGCACCAATATAGCCGTAGTTGGAATTTGATCATCTACTTATATACACACAGCTAATTAGTTTTTACTTTTTACATATCCAAGACAACACTTTACTGTTTAGACTTCAAGATCTAATACTTTTACCGCTAAATAGAAAATAGTAAAGACATCCAAAACTTCATCTTTATTGTAAAAGATCCAAACTTCTGAAACATAATCGTAATTTTAGACATAAAAGACGACATGATGACATATAATCGTACCTGCAGAAAACTAGTAACACTACTGATCCCAAGCTTTTGGATGGTGTCACCTGGTATAGTAGATCCAAGAGTGTAAGCATAGTCATTGACCCCAATCTCACCAACCCAAAAAAGTGCATCATCAAAACTTGTTGCTTTGCTGCCCTGAGTTTCCAAAAACTGGTTGAACCAGTTCAGCTGACTCATAATAGACTGAGGAGTGATATCAAGTGTAAGGTTGTTCTTGACAAAGAAGGCATAGTTGATAGCAGTGGAGCCAGCAACAGCAAAGTTAACCCCATGAGAAGCATCAGACTTAGAAGCATTGCTCACTATGTTTCTGTAGGGTTGCAAGTAAGGCAATGAAAGTGATTCAGCTATGAAGTCTATGACTAACCGCCCGTCTGAGTATCGATTCGTCGGGCGGTGGAAGAAGGTGATACCATATGGAGGGTTTCCAACATGGCCAAAGCCACTAGGGCCGGACACAGATCTTGTGTTGCCTGTGTCAGTGAAGGAGTCACCAAATGCATAGATTTTCTTGAAGGGATGTGAGGTCGTCTGAGTTGAAGGAGTAGAGGCAGAACAAGAAGAGGTGGTGAGGATGAAGATGAAGATGGTGGTGATGGTAATGAAAGAGATAGAAGCCATTGCTTGTGTTACTAGATTTTACTGATCTGCAGGTACCGTCTGGTTTATATAGTTTTTATCTTTCCAAAATGACAAACATATCCTTACTCTATTTAGGTCTCTGGAATTAATTTGTATTCTGCTTTTGACTGTGATGAGTTAAGGACTCACTGAATGAGTCTTGAAAGCAATGATTTATAAATCAACAGAGTTGCTATTAATAGTAAAGAAGTAGCCTTTATGATCAGCAATGGAGATGTTCTTATAAGCTTACATAAATCTCCCTGCAATTTGTTGAGAATTATAGGGAGTTGAGAATTCACTGAATGAGACTTGAAAGCTATTATTTATAAGTCAGCAGAGTTGATGCCATTAGTACCATCTGATATAAAGATGTAGCCTTTACGATCAGCAATGAGAAGATTCTCATTCTTCTACTTTGTTGGCGAAGAAGATTGTTAAGCTTATTTGTTCTACCAGATTATTGGTAAATACAATGTGTAACATAGTAGATAGTAAAAGGTTGAATATGGATCCATTTATCTCAGAGATCAGTTAGGGGGTGGAGTATAATTACTTCTATGCTATGCTAGCTATTATATATGAATGTTAGGTGAACATTACTTTGAGAGGTGAGAGTTATAACTATGGTGCTAGTAGTTGAACCTAAAAATAGTTGGCCTTAAATGGTTATGTGCCCACACTCTCAACTGTACTTGCTGAAGAGACAAGCAGGAACTGATTATGGTTTTCTGTTTCCTTTCATGTCTGAAATGAAATGTAGCAGCATTTATATTTCTTATTTTCACTAGGAGTCTGGGCGGTGGCTTTAATCTTCATCTTTAAAGATTGCAACTACCACGATGACATTACAGGTATCTCTGCTGAATTCTTATGAATGCAGTATGTTCTGATAAAACCAATACCACAAAAGCAACATGTATTTATATTGGCCTCATTTCTGCAAGTAAAACTATAACTCGTTCACAAAGAACAAGAAATTCAGGTACTAAAGCTGTTAAAGATGTGGTACCTCTGGTAAATTCCCAGTATGATATTTAGAGTGAATACAGGATCAAACGACCTAATGACTACCTCAATCCAAATACAACGACATTTGCAGATATTCGTTAACCTGATTCACGTATTGAAGCACATTATGCGCCACAACAATACGACCAAGGTATACATTCCAAGTCAAATGCTATGATCAGCTTTACAGCATTGCATGCTAAACAACTCCCCCAGTTCACTGACGTTGCAATTATACAAAGATTCCCACAGTGTTGTGTATCAAAGAAACTTCAGCCATTGCACCATTCGCCGTGAACGGAAGGATGAGTTGAGCTCCAAGGTGTTCCTCAATCGCCTTAATATGGTTCTGCGTCAATGGATTATTCCACATCAAAGTGTCCATGGCCGGCGCAACAAACAAAGGCTTGCTGCAATCCCATGCACATACAATGTGGGTGAGAAGATTGTCACACAGCCCTCCAGCAATCTACAAGAAGACAGGCATTAACTAATAGAAACTTACAAATAAAAGGAATAAACTATAAGTTATACATCAAACACCAGATAATGCAAGAAATAAGGAACATCCAGGTGAAGGAACTAGAGCAAAGCCAATGACATTAGCTAAAGTCATCTTAAGAACAACAGATGTGTCCTTGTGAGCCTGACAATTTTCTATTAAAAACCAAAAAAAAAAAACAGATGTGTCCTATACAAAAGCAATGAATACAAATTATAACTAACAACACTAAACAGTCGCTTTATAATACAGCTGCTATCTACAATTTTTTGCAAGATGCAGTCGCCTGATTACACAACTGGGAAATTTAACACTAAATTTCAGCACTGTCTCAGGAAGCCCCAAACATAAAGTTTTCCTAATCCAATGTATTCTCAAGAAGACATATCTTAAAAGTAAAAGGAATGCAAATCCCTTTGCATTGTTCCCTCAATTTATCAGTACACAGATTGGTTGAATAACGTGCATTTTCTACTTAAATGACTCACATATTTCCTGATCCTATTGTTCATCCATCAGGGGAAGATAAATTTAACATACAACCCAAATTTCAACTTCATAAAGTAGTGAGATTTCCCCTCTATTAATTTTACCTTTCCCAATGTGGTTGCTGATAATGGAGCAATAACCATAATATCTGCCCATTGGCGGAGCTTGACGGGAAGCCCACTGTCATCTGCTGTGTTCCAACGGGAAAATTCATCCTCATCGGTGTAAGCAATTACATTGGGAAATGATGCTCTGTCAATGAAACTCAAAGATGCTCCTGTGGCGACTACTCTTACTTCTGCCCGGTCAGAAAAAATACTGCAGAGTTGGCCAAGTTTCATGGAAGCTACACTTCCGCTAGCACCGAGAAGAACTCTTGGCTTTCTGACTGCAGCATCGGCTTGTAGTGGTTCCCTTATAGCTCTCCCAAGTTTGGGATGATTCATGACCTATTCAACATTACCAATGTGTATTCTTAGAACTTCATTAACCACACAGGATGACAACAACACTATTTAAAATTAAAATAAAAAGGAAATCAGGCAATTTGTTGAACCATTGACCTTAAACATGGACTGCTTTACTAAAAAGGGCTATTTGAATCAAAAGAAATGTTTCATCGCTGTAAATAGTCTTACCTTATAGTAAATTGCAGAATGTTCAGCCATTTTGCCATTATCAGGTGGTATGAGTTCAATTTGCTGTTTATCAATTGATATCACTTGCAACTCGGTGAAAGGATTCCTCCACATCAAGGCATTCATGGCCGGTGCAACAAACAAAGGTTTGTTGTAATCCCAAGAACGTACAACACTGGTAAGAAGATTGTCGCACAATCCCGTAGCAATCTACAAGAACACAGGACAGCAGTTAATAAAAGCACAAACAAAAGGAGTAAAGCTTTAGAGTTTACAAATGAAACCAGATAATATATCAGAGAAAGAAAACATCCAAGTAAAAGAAGCAGAACAGATCCAATGACTGTTTAAAGTTCTTCTTCAGAAATGACAGAAACTTCAAAAGTTCAAATATATATACCCCACAAATTTGCGTTATATATTCATTATAGTTACATGATGGCAGCATAAATTCTTATACGAATGCAACTAATAAATAAACATACTACTTTTCTATCAGCAGAAAATGACAAGAAAAGAAAAAAGCAGTCATGGAGTAATGTAATCAAAATTTTCAAATATTCCACTTCTCTGATTTGTACAAATCTATACAGGATGCAGTTAACCTCATGACAGAGGTGGAACAAGTAAAGGCAACTAAGCTTCAATCATGTTTCAGTAAGCCACATGTATACTTATAAAAGAAATTTTCAGCTTGATTGCACTTTGAATAAGATTTGCTAATCTATTTGATTATTTGAGAAAGAAATATGATTCAAGGCCAAGTCAAGAAGGCACTTTATGGGCATGGTCTTTTTCATTATTCGCCCAATATTTACCCACTGAAAGAAGAAACATAGGGTCGAGAACTTTCATAGTTGAAAAGAACTCAAATATATAACATGTTTCTATCCACGAGAAAGAACCAAAACTCTCATCTAATAACTAACTTAAAATCAACTTCATGCAGCAAAAAAAATTCTCCATTATCAAATATTACCTTGCCTAGTGTATTTGCTGATAAGGGAGCAATAACCATGACATCAGCCCAACTCTGCAGCACATTACCACCTGTGTCGTCCCACAGAGACACTTCATCTTCATCAGTGTAAAGAATTACATCCTTGGACAGTGATGTTCTGTCAATGTAATACAAAGATGCTCTTGTGGCAATTGCTCTTACTTCTGCCTGTTGACAGAACTTACGGCATAGTTCACCAAAATTCAAGGCAGCTAAACTTCCACAAGCACCAAGTAGGACATGTGCCCTCCTTGGAGCTTGTATTCTCTGGCTTCCAAAGCACCTAGGTTCACATATATCCATGACCTAAGCAATAGATACCAATATGTTTGTGAACATCCTAGATTCATTTGAGATAAAACGTATGCCTAAAATCATGAAATGACTACATAAATAAAGGCTTCACGTTAAAAACAAAAGAATACCAAGCAACTGCACATTCTTAAGAGAATCCAATAATCCAGAAACAAAAGAGGCAGTCACATGGTAAACAAAATAGTAACACAGTGCTCTCAAATAAATAAGAAACATGAAATTTCAATCTTCTTTGCCCCATGAATACTAAGAACACTAAATACAAAGTCAAGCTGAAATCTAAATCTGCATAGGAGGACCCTCTTACTCTCTACTAAGTAACAAAGATAATCCTTTTCGTCAGTTAACAAATCGATAGAGAAGACAAAACTAAACAAACATGTCAAGATAAATACACCCAAGACAAAGATACATATCATTCAAGGACCTCCACATTACTAGTAAACAAAATCAATGGGCAGTGATGAAAGCACAAATCTTGGACACCCAATTCAGTAATTAAACGAAGAAACACAATCGTACTACTAAACTCCCTGATTAGGAAATCAATTATATCCCAAAGACAAGCATTAAAAGCATTGAAGAAATGAACAAAGTTTCAATCTTGGAGAACCAATTTCAAGAATTAAAAACAAAAGCAGAGACAAAGATTGAAGGAAACTTGCAGAGCAATCTTTAAGAAGTAAAGAGAAAGCACTGACCTTTTGAGCAGCCAAAACAAGAATGGGAGAGCTTGTTTCTTAACACCGAATTTCTCAGAGGCTTTTGATCGAACACCTTGCCTGCACTCTTTTTCCCGCCCAATTCCCATAACAACTTGGGGGTCAAAACGGACCGTATTATCCTCCTTGTAACGTATAAGTGTCTGTACTTGTGGCGCATTCTTTCCCTGAGGAGAGGCGGGACACGTGGCAAATGCATGGGCTAGGAGGATGGGGCTTACTGGGTTGGATTGGGATTGTTTTCAGGGGATAATGGCACGGTCACTTGCTTGAGCAGGTGAGCGAAACACATAGAGCTTTGTTCAGAGTTTATTGGTCACTCTTTATACTTTCGGGGCGTGACGGTTTAGTTTTCAGTTTCAACAAAGCAGTAATCTTACTCCCAATAATACTCACTTAAGTTTGCAATTCATATACGGTACCTTTTTGTTTATTTTTGATATTTCCAAATGACCAACTATGTTATCGAGTGCTATTAATCAAATATAAAGAGAGGAAAAAGAATAGAAAAATGCTACATAGGCCAACAGGATTCCATACCATGTTTTAAGTTCCTTCCCTTTTAGGATTTGGGTTTCCAATTCTAATGAGAAATGGATACGTACAGCACTTTGCTATAAAAAAGGATCAAGAGCATATTGTCACGTCCCGCCAATTCGCCAACAATAATGCCGGGCCATGACAAGGGCATCGCAGGCATTAGCGAAGCGAACGTGTCACAACCCGCCGATTCCCTTGAGCATTGTGGAGACAAGCAAGGCTCAAGGGCAGCCTTGGTGAATGCAAGGGCATTCCCAAGTGTTCATGAGTGTCGTAGAGATCTCCGGAAGGATCCGGAAGACTCTAGGCAACTCCGCAGCACTGCGCAGGGCAGTGCCGGGCAGCGCAGCCCTATGCCGGGCAGTGCAGGGCTGCGCAGCACTGTGCGAGGCAGGGCAGCACAGTGCGAGGCTGTGCAGGACGCCGCAGCGCAAGGCTACGCAGGGAGGCACAGCGTGTCGGAGGCGCAGCACAGCGTGTCGGAAGCTGACACGGCGTGGCAGAGCAACCGAGCATGCAGCATCGGGCCACGCAAGGCGGAGCAGCGTGGTGCAGGGCCACGCGAGGCAACGTCGGTGTGGCGCAGGGCGACGCCACACTCTCCGGGAGGTTCTAGAGAAGACCTCGGCGTATCCGGGACATTCTAGGATACGAAGTGTCTAGATTGTTCTAGGATACTCTTGTATAGTCATGGCATCTCTAGTGTGTGTAGAAAGATCTAGAGTGCCCTTGTATATATCTAGCTAGGCCTAGATAATTCCGGAGGCATGCCAAGGTCGGTTGGCCATGTCTATATATAGGTTGTCGGGGCGACATTGGCAAGGCACGGGGAAAACATAGATTTCAGGAATTTTTACAATTCTTGTAAAGTTTCTCTAAACTCAATATACCTTCATTTCTTCCATTCTCTAGCCTTTCTAACATCGTTGTGAGTGTGTTGGGCCTATTCCGCTGCGTTGGACGTGAAGGCTTACTTAGGGTACTCATCAAGGCATTGGAGACGCTAAGGCCGCACGAGCAATCGAGTCGCCAAACTTAAGCTCGTGACAATATGCAGCAACTGAAATAAAACGTAGGTTCTCCTCTAGATCGAAGACTATATAGCTCGTGAAAAACTGGTCAACCCAGTTGACTACTAATGGATCCCGAAATCCCTAGGCAGCTGATGGATCTACCCATCGATATCGTGGTGAAAATCCTTTTGGGAACTGCCGGTAGAATCACTGAGTTGCATCCGATGTGTGTCCAAGACCTTATTAAACGAGGTTGATAGCCTCTCTTTCGTGAGGCAGTACACACTATCACAAATTGCCGGCAACATCCATGCTGTTCAAGTACCTCAATTTATGTGCTTCTCTCGCGGTGGAGAAGAAACTTGTGTGCCTCTGCAATCACTAAGATATGATGGCGGCACCACGCTGACGAAAGGCGAGTACGCATTTTCTCCTTTGACGTCAAGCCCTTTCCGGATAGAATACAGGATATGTTTTGTTTTCAACAACTTGTTATGCATGGCTATGGAAGATGGACAATGCTTGTTGATTAATCCTCTTCTTAGACAAGTTCTAAGTCTCCCAACCGATGACATTGAACAACTTACAAATTATGGTCCAAACTCTGAAGTAAATATCAGTTGGTATGGTATGGGATTTGATAATATAACCAATACCTACGAAATTGTCCGTGTTTCCTCGATTCTTAGTAAGGAAATTGATCGTACCCTCGGCATGTTGGCGCATGTTCTTGTATTGGGCACAAACTCGTGGAGAGAAATACCATATGTTCCTCCATGTTCTTTAAACAAGCTACCATCTATTTGTAAACCAAATACTGAATGTTCACAATACAATAAATCATATGCATAACCATAATCGTTAGACTTTTAGCTTTGAGCAAACTTACCATCATTATGAATCATAGCTCATTCCATTGATATAATTCTGAAACACAAAAGTACTAGGCAAGGCCTTCTGTTAGTCACCACAATAAGCTTCTCAATGGACAGAACGTACGCTATGTCTCGTGGTGATAACAGGGACTAATACCATCTATTTATATACAATCATTAACCCTAAAGAGTCCTCCCATTAAGGACATTCCTTGAGAGTTAAGTCTTCTAATTATATTCCTGATACAATACTGATTAGTTGTCTTACTTCTAGACTATGAATAGGATTCCTTACAATAATGATCTAATACACGAAATCATTATTAACTGTATATAATTTTGTATTTGTTTCCATGTAGAAGTAGATATTGTCATTAAGCATAATTATCATTTAATATGTGATAAGTCCATATTGATCTAACAATCTCCCACTTGGACTATCACTTGCCATAAATGATAACTCGCACCTAAGAATGACAACATCTGCTCTACCTACTGTAGTGCGCGCCGAAAAACAAATGAACCAAAAAATCCACTCACAACATGGTCAGATTACAGTCACTTATGCAGAGCAAGAACCAAGTTACACTTTGACAAAAATGCAGAGGTTCTGTACCACAACACAAGCTTCTGTAATCCACATATGTCTATCATGCAATATTGAGATATATGTTCAAGTGTATTAACAAGTAAAAAAACATATATCAAGTCCAACTTTATGTTCTTAAAACCAGAACTCAAGCAAATTTCCTGAACACTAATAATCTTTGCTTGTACTGTAGTATCATGCTAAACATGAATGAGATTATCTGATAGCAAGTATATATATATATGACTAGAACCATAAAACAATAATTTTCAGAACAATCATAAAGCTGCAACACAAATTTCTGAAATACCTCAACTTTCATTTAAAAACTGTCATTACAAAAATAAGTTGTGATTCTACTGATATCACAACTGAAAACACAAGAACTCAGAAAACAAAACATTTTAAAGTTTTCTCCTACTGGTCTTAACTCCCACTGAACCTAAGCATATAATTTTGGAAGAATTCCAATGTTTTCTGCATGCTTCTTAAATACCTTCACTGGTAGTGCTTTGGTGAAAGGGTCTGCAAGCTGTGAATCTGTATCTATGTCCAAAACAGTTACCTCACCATGCTTGACTCTTTCTCTAACACTATAATATTTCAAGTCTATGTGTTTTGAGTTGCTGGATCTTTTATTATTCTTGCTGAAAAACACAACAGCCTCACTATCACAGTATATAACAAGTGCATCAGCCACAATGTGACTCAATACTTTAGTCTGCTCTAGAAAGTTCCTAATCCAGAGCCCTTCACACGTTGTTTCATATACTGCAATATATTCAGCTTGCATGGTGGAAGTAGTGATGAAGGTTTGCTTCATGGTTTTCCAAGCAACTGCTCCACCTGCCAGCATGAACACATAACCACAAGTTGACTTATTTGAGTATGGAAAATTTCCTGCATTTGACTGAAACCTTCATGGTTTTCCAAGCAACGAGTTTCAGATCCTCAACTCTTCTGTACACAAGCATGTGACTCTTTGTCTTCTGTAAATATCTAAGAACTTTCTTTCCAGCCACCCAATGTTCTGGTCCCGGATTTGACTGAAACCTTGATAGCATTCCAACAGCAAATGCCAAATCTGGTCTAGTACAGACTTGAGCATACATGAGACTCCCAACAAGTCTAGCATATGGTTTTGTTTTCATGTTTTCTTTCTCAGCTTTACTTTGTGGACACTGACTCTTAGTGAGTTTATCACCCTTAGACATAGGAACCTCTCCATTTGAGCACTTTTCCATACTAAATCTTTTAAGAACTTTAGTAATGTAATTCTGTTGAGATAATCTCAACAACTTTTGTGCTATGTCCCTTTTAATTTCTATCCCTAGTACATAGGATGCTTCACCTAAATCTTTCATGTCAAAATTCTTTGACAGAAAGCTCTTGGTATCTTTAAGCAGCTTGAGATTGCTGCTGGCCAAAAGTATATCATCCACATACAGTACTAAGAAAATAAATTGGTTCCCTACTGTTTTTAGATAAATGCACTCGTCCACTAGATTTTCAATAAAGCCAAAGGAAGAAATTACTGAATCGAATTTCTTGTACCATTGCCTAGAAGCTTGTTTTAGACCATAGATATATTTTCTTAATCTACAGACTAAGTTCTCATTTCTAGCTTTAATAAATTCTTCGGGTTGCTTCATGTAAATCACCTCCTCAAGCTCTCCATTTAAAAATACTGTTTTGTCATCCATTTATATATATATATATATATATGAACTATGTGGAGTAATTATATATATAAATATGTTCTAATTTTACTTGTTATTGTTTGAAGAGGTTTGGCCCCCTATTGAGCTCTTTATGCTCACTCCGTTTAAAACTATTGTGCAGGTGAGGAGTGTGTTACTTGAAGTTGAGAATTCTGTCAAATGTGATTTACTTTGTGAAATATGTTTGCTACTTTATTTTCCTACAATAAGAGATAGACTTTGTTAGTCTATCTTTGTGTTTTAGTTCTCTATCCTTGTTAAATAAAGAGTACTTATGGGTTTGCGTATTATGAGTTCTTTTTCCAAAATTTTTTTATATTCTTTTATGGAGTTTAAGTTGCACCTCAAAAAAAAAAAATAAATAAATAAAATTTTGAGGTGTGACAGATACTCTTTGCTCAGCCTAGCTATTTCAGCTTTTTCACTTTCTTTAAACTTAACTACCACAGCCTCAATGAAATCAGTAGCTAATTCTAGTTCCTCAACACAACCTCTCACTGATCTAGACATAGAACTTCTAATCACATTCTTGGCCATCATATTAGATCTCATCCACTTCTTATGGTGAGCTTTGACTGAGGGTTTATCATCTTCTGCTGGGGTTTCAGGTTGTTCTTCATAAAAACAGAAACCTATTGTCTCATGCATACAAATGTAGTTTTGTACAGAGTCTTTCCAGAGTCTAAAGTTTGAACTAGTGAGTACTATCACATTGCTGAAGGTCATGTAGGTGTTGCCTAAGGAGCAAAAGAAAAAGATTTTTATGAGTTCTCAATTTTGTAAGGCTTTTAGAGTTTTCAATGTTTTATGAACAATACTAAGTAACACTTTTGAGCAGAAACTTAGCATACTGTAAATCTTTATCAATAAGCCACATTTGATAAAAACATGTTATTCAAGGAACCAAATCTACATCTTTAGACAGAAGATTAAATCCCAAGTATCTTGATTTATTTTTATCAAATATACTTATTGCTGTTTGCATTCTAAAATCATGCTTCGACACTTCTTTGGAAGATAAAAAGCAATATTTAAAATACAAAACACAACTTTAAGTCTGTTATACCATATGATCTCCTGGAAATATGAATGAAAAAGGCTTTGTGCAATATATTCATTTATACCAACAGAAAATCACAAACTTGTTTGAGCTTGAAAACTTGATTTCTATCCAGGTTACCCTTTGTAAGAAAACTAAGCTTTGTGCCTGTAAAAACTTTTCAATGCATAAATTTTGGGAGACTTTAATGACTACATGCATCATTGTCAATTACAGAACACATATTTCAATTCAATTCCATAGAGCATAATCTGTATTGAAATATCATCCAGCTACAGAACAACACAATCACCAACTTATGTGCACGCTGGGAGTGCTCTAGGGTTCTTATGCAATATATATATATATAGATATACATGCTTGAATTGAAAAAAAAATTTCCAGAAAAACCTGTTTTGCTTTTTCCCTAATTTGCTACAGAACACAGCGGAAGCTATAAACTTGATGCAGCAACTATTTCTTGGCTTTCTTGATCCACAGCAATCGGGTTTTGAATCCCATAAGAGACGTAAAAGTCTCCAGCGCTTCCAATCCAGTCTCTGGTCCATCTTCTTTATCTATTATGAATACATTCGCCACCGTTGCGAACTTACTCGTCAGGTTATCTGTTATGAATGCATTCGCCACCGTTGCGAACTCACTCGCCAGAATTGTCCGTGGCGAACGCAATAATTGTTTCTGGTTAAAACTATCCGACCTCTGGCGAGCAGGTGATCTCTGGCGAACGGGTGACTTCTGGCGAGCGGGTGACCTCTGGCGAGCGGGTCGAGACTGGATCCGCGCTTGCATGTGGGTTGAGCCAAGAACTGGTTAACAGGCAAAGCCTGTTAACCCGTAAAGCAAATCTCCTTTTTTTTTTTTTTTTTGAGAAAACCCTAAAACGATTTTGTTATGCAAAACTGAAATTTTTATGAACCTTTAAGGCTCTGATACCAATTTGTAAACCAAATACTGAATGCTCACAATACAATAGATCATATGCATAACCATAATCGTTAGACTTTTAGCTTGAGCAAACTTACCATCATTATGAATCATAGCTCATTCCATTGATATAAACCTGAAACATAAAAGTACTAGGCAAGGCCTTCTGTTAGTCACCACAATAAGCTTCTCAATGGACAGAACTTACGCTATGTCTCGTGGTGATAACATGGACCAATACCATCTATTTATATAGAATCATTAACCCTAAAGAGTCCTCCCATTAATGACATTCCTTGAGAGTTAAGTCTTCTAATTAGATTCCTGATACAATACTGATTAGTTGTCTTACTTCTAGACTATGAATAAGATTCCTTACAATAATGATCTAATACACGAAATTATTATTTTTAGGATATAGTTCTGTATTTGTTTCCATGTAGAAGTAGATATTGTCATTAAACATAATTATCATTTAATATGTGATAAGTCCATATTGCCTTGAGATTACAAGCAATGACACAAGGTCCAACAGTTCATTCATGACACAGTTTCATGTCCAACAAGTAACTGAATGGAAGGTGAGTCGCTTTGCCTGTTACATATATATCAGTCAGATGAACTCCATCCCAATTTATGTATTGGTTTGGGTTAGAGCAGGCACTAGCAGAAGGCGTGTCGCACTGGAGCCACAGCAGGCCTTGAAGCACTCCTTGAAGCCGGACTGGCGGGGATTATTCATGACAGTGTGATAGTCATTCCAGTAGTCAGCATAGGTGATTATCTTGCAACTTTTGGCTTGGAGGATAAGGTTGTGAGCGCAGGTTTGGTTGTTCACACTCTTCATACATCGTCTTCAGGAGCTAAGGTCATTTTCACCTGGATTCATCGGAGGAGATGAAAATTGAAGAAACTCAAGAGAAACTTAAAACTGGAAAAAAAGAGTGGGAGAAACAGAGATGAGGTATGAGATCGATGAGAGTGAGTGAATAAACTGAGAGAGGAACTAATTAAGTAGAGAGGACGAGAGGAATTTTTAAGAGGCGCACTATGACTTAAGTACTCCGGGTTGCTCTCGTGATCAAAACCGTTAGATTTTTCCCGCCAAAAGTCTTTCTTGCTTCCGAATGTTTCGGGTGGTTAGCTGAGTCAGTAAAGCTGGATATTTTATTTTCTGTTTTCCTCATAAGGGACATTGGGTTTTTCTTTTTTAAGATCTCTCAATTTTTTTTAAGTGGCTTACAATTTAGTGGTAACAACTCATCGCAACATAATAAATAAATTGGGTTACAAATGTCATAGCAACTCGAAATGAATCACATAACTCGAAGAAAAAAAAATCATGATTATTTCTTTCATTGGCTTATTATTATATTTATGAGTCGTTGATCAATGTATGTGTATCCTCCTACTTGGCCCAGAAAGCTCGTTCCCCCATGCACAAGCTCAAGTGATCATGGAACTTCAAAAAAAAGATAAACTTAAGCTTAATGTGGTGTTGAGGTGAAAATACTCAAATATTAAAAAACTGAGTTATAAATAAGCAACATCAGACCTGTTTTTTAAAATCGTTGTTTTTTCAACTAAATTTTATAAATAAGCACTTTATAAAAAACTTACCAAACACATAATCAACTCATAATGATGATTATAAGTGCTTATTTCTCCCAAAACTCAATACCAAACTAAGCCTTAGTCTTTGAGAGGTAAAAGATCTTGTTGACAGTAGCCAGAGAGGCTACACCAGGGCCCACAGACCCGCAGCAAGCGCACCAGGGCCCGGACCAGGACCCAGGATCAGACCACCAGCACCAGGCCTCGGGCCCCAGCGGTCTATCCTGCCTTCAGGGATCCTGGGACCAGGGACGCCCGCCTGCCAAAGAGGGCACCAGAATGTCCAAACAGAAGAGAACTAGTCCCACATCGAAGAATGAGGCCAGCCCTCACCCCCAACCACCTATATATAGGCCTCAGCTACCACCATAAATAGGTAACTTGTCTCTCTCCCTGCTTACATACGTGCCCTGGTTATATATATTCCAACTATACTAACTTAGGCATCGGAGAGGTGAAGGCCGGCCTGCCCGGTGTTCCCCTTAGTAAGCAGGATTGCAGGAGATCGAGTTGGATTCATCAAGTATCTACCAGACCCCCGGGTTTAGGCAGAAACAATTGGCGCCGTCTGTGGGAAGGTCGTTCAAAAAGTCAGTGTCGCTGTGCCGGAAAGTAGGGCCCTAGTGACCCTTTAAGAGATCGCTAAATCCGTAGTCCGGAAGCCATGGAAGGAAGAAAGATAAAGACCAGCACGGAAGGATCGAAAGGACGAATTCAGTTCCCCGACCGGGCCCCACACGCAGGGACCGCGATCGGTGCGAGGTTCGTTCTTTCCCCCGACCGCAAAGGAAGTCCGGAAGCACGGATTCAGTTCCCCGGCCCGGCCCGTAGCATAAAGGCCGAGGTCGGTGCGAGGTTCGCACTTTCTCCTGTTCGAAACAAGGCTCACGATCGTCAAGTCTCAGAGAATCCCGACCCGGTTGGAGCAGGGGAAATAAGAAAGATGAAGGCAGAAATTGAGCGATTGCGGAAGGAGGGCGATCAGGATCGGTTAAGAGCAGAGGCCCGAAGTCGGGAACTGAAGGCAGTAACCACCGCCCTGTTAGCAACCCTGGAGCGAGAAGGCCAGCCAGGTACCCCTCGGGCGGCCTCGCACACGGCGAGCAAGGCTAGCGAATTCCCGCATCTCGAGATAGGGCTGCCTACGGGCAGGAGGAAGACCGTCCACGTGCCCGTACCTCTCTTCTCAGAGGCTCTGAAAGATTCCGGCCCAGTCAAGCTCCCGTACCGCACAGATCAGGCATCAGGAGAGCGGGATAGCTCCACCGCGCGAACAATCGAGGCACTTTCCGCTTCGGTATCGAACATAAAGAGCCGCATGAAGACCAGCGAGAGGAAGGCGGGACGACCGCAGGACGGCGCACGGTTTACCGAGCGCATTGGACCCTTCCCACGCTGGATCCGGGAAACAGGGGGATCTGGCGACCAAAGGCCTCTGAAGTTGACATACTCGGGAACGAGCTGCCCGTACCGGCACTTGGATAGCTTCAAGTCGAAGACAGGCGCTAGGGGCTATTCGGATGCCGTGAGCTGCAACATATTCCGAGAAACGCTCGCAGGGGAGGCATTGGGTTGGTTCTACGAGCTACCGGTGAACTCGGTCGAAACTTTCGCACAGTTGGCCGATAGGTTTGTCGGCCGGTTCGTCCTTAAAGCCACGGCAGCCCAGCCATCGACGGTCCTCTTCGATTGCATGCAGGCTAACCACGAACCATTACGCGCCTTCGTTAACCGGTGGCAGGTCGCCACGTCCGGGGTAAGAAACTTGGATAAGAGGATTGCGGGAATGGCCTTCAAGCAAGGATTAAGAGCTGGGGAACTTTCGTACAACTTACAAGCGCAGGGGCCGCTAGCGTACGACGAGCTGATGACCGTGGCCGTTAGGCATGCTCAGGCAGAACAAGAGACATATGGGAACAAGGCGCCCAAGCGGATCTCAGATGGCATACCGCCATCCCCTCACGGAAGCAAAACCGGGCGGCTACATAACAGCCGGGTACCTGTAGCCGCCAGGGGGATAGAGGCGCGGGAGGAGTGGCAACCCCGGCGAAGCAGTGACAATGATCCCCGACCAGGGAGAGGACCACCTTTTGTGCACCCAGCTCGGATCCAGGTAGCTGTGTCAGCAGAGCGGACACCACGGGCCCCGGTCCCTTCGCCAGTAAGAAAACCCCAAGGCCCGGACCTTCGGATCCCAGATCGGAAACCGCAGAAGGCGGTCGTAAAAGACCAAGCCCGCCCCGGTAGCCCCAGCGCGGACCGACCGCGAGCTCGGCCGATAGGGACTATATGCACACGAACTCCCGGGTGGATTGAGGTACACGGGAGCATTAACATGATCCACGGTGGGGATCATATCGGTCAGCTCACCCGGAGCTCGAAGAAGCGGTGCCTGAGGTCAATCCGGGGAAGGGAGGTTTACGCCTTCGGAGAACGAAGCGTCCAAGCCGCTAAAACCGGATGGAACTCGGTCACTTTCTATGAGGATGAAGAGCCGGAGGATGTGATCCAACCGCACACCGACCCCTTCCTTATCACGGTCCAAATAGACCACTGGATAACCAGTCGTATGCTGATCGATACTGGAGCCTCTGTCAACGTAATGTTCCGAGACGCGTACCGAGGGCTGCAAAGAGGGAGGAACAAGTTATCCCAGGATAACGAGCCGCTGATAAGCTTCTCCGGTGAGGTAGTCCAGCCACTAGGATCCGATTACCTGCCAATCATTTTCGGCAAGGGAGACAGAACGAAAACAGAGCATTTGGAATTCATCATCGTCGACTGCCTGTCGTCGTACAATGGCATAATCGGTCGGCCAGGGCAATGGAGGCTCAAAACGTTCATTGCCGGCCATATGCTGATGTTGAAGATGCCTTCACCAGCCGGAGTTATAACTATACGTGGGGACCAGAGAATCGCCCGTAAGTACTACGCAGAAGCCCTGACCCACGGGAGGAAGCGGGCCGAGGTCTTCACAAACGCTCAGCAAGTACCAGCGCCGGATCTGAGCCTTGACCCCCGTGATGACATCGATCCAGGTAGAGTTAGGCGATTCACATTCACCGAGAAACCAGAGCGACCTTCGGCCGTGGAGGAAACCGAAGCCATCTGTATTTCCGAAGACCACCCGGACCGAAGTATAGTGATAGGGACACAACTCGACCCGGTCGTCAGGAAAGAACTCATCGCCTTTCTCCGGGACCACAGTTCGGTCTTCACATGGTCCTACGAAGACATGCCGGGCATATCCCCAGAGATAGCCGTTCACCGGCTAAACTCATTACCCAGCGCCCCCCCGACGAGGCAAAAGAGGAGGTCTTTCAGCCCGGCAAAATATGAGGCGATTAGAGAAGAAGTGCAGAAACTCATGGGCATAGGTTTCATCCGGGAAGTCCAGTACCCGCGCTGGCTCGCCAACGTGGTCATGGTACCGAAGAAGGCAGCCGGTCAGTGGCGTATGTGCGTGGACTTCACTAATCTAAACCGGGCGTGCCCAAAGGACAGCTTCCCGCTCCCTCGGATTGATCAGCTCATTGACTCCACATCCGGCTTCAAGCTGCTCAGCTTCATGGACGCCTACGCCGGGTACAACCAGATACGGATGCACCCGGATGATGAAGAACATACGTCATTCACAACCGACCGAGGCACCTACTGCTATAAGAGGATGCCGTACGGTCTAAAGAACGCCGGCGCCACCTACCAACGGATGGTGAACCAAATGCTGGAACAAGAGATGGGTAAAACCGTGGAAGTTTACGTTGACGACATGTTGGTCAAAAGCTTAACTGCGGGGGCCCACGTCCGGGATTTGGCCGTAGTTATCGGTAAAATGCTCAAATTCGGAATGCGCTTGAACCCGAAGAAGTGTCTTTTCGGGATTTCAGAGGGTCTTTTTCTAGGGCACATCATCAGCCAGCGAGGGATAGAAGCTAACCCGCTGAAGGTCCAGGCAATCCTTGATATGGAAACACCAGGAGAGAGGAACCAGGTCTAGATCTTGACCGGCCGGTTGGCCGCCCTGGCCAGATTCATCTCCCGTTTAACCGATAAGTGCGTCCCGTTCTTTAAACTGCTCAAGGCACAGCAAACCAGGAAGATACTCTGGGCTGCGGAGCATGAGGCAGCGTTCCAGTCTATCAAAGCATACCTGGCCGCAGTTCCTCTTCTATCCAAACCACTGCCGGGAGAAATGTTGTACCTTTACATAGCCGCATCCGCAGCCGCCGTCTCCGCCGCTCTCGTCAGAAAGGAGGGCACGCTCGAACTTCCGGTATACTACGCGGGAAAGGGACTTACAGGAGCCGAGGGCCGGTACCCCGATATAGAGAGATTGGCTCTAGCCTTGATTGTTAGCGCCAGGAAGCTCCGGCACTATTTCCAGGCTCATTCCATCACCTTATATACCAACCACCCCCTGCGGCAGATCCTGCAAAAGCCAGACACCAGCGGGAGGCTCGTACGATGGGCAGTCGAATTAGGGGAGTTCGACATCACCTATGCCTCACGAACAGCCATCAAGGGACAGGCTGCTGCGGACTTCATATGTGAGCTCACCCCAATGGCGGTAGAAGTCCATCCCGCCCCGCTCGAGGACGCAGGGGCAGAACAAACCGCCAAGATCGAACCAGACCTTCCCACCGGCTGGAAACTTTACGTGGATGGCTCCGTAACCGCCAAACGGAGTGGGGCCGGGGTCCTGATAACCTCACCCGATGGCCAATCGTACGAGTATGCACTACGGTTCCTTTTTACCACCTCCAATAACGCTGCCGAGTACGAGGCCCTCATAGCCGGTCTGCAACTGGCCAAGGAGCTGGGAATCTCATCCATGGACATATACAGCGACTCCAGCTTGGTAGTCAACCAGATGAACGGGGTGTTCGAGGTTAAAGATCCTCAGCTATCCTCCTACCAGGCTTTGGCCAAAACACTGATCGGGTTCTTCCGCGGCGCCACGATCCAACATATTCCCCGGGAGGCAAATAGGCATGCAGACGCCCTTGCGAGGCTAGCAACCGAAAACTACCCTCCAGAGTACCGGAGAGCTAAAATCGAGACCCTCCAGAAGCCAAGTATAAGCAAGACCATCTCCGAAATATTCGCGGTAGAACAGGTACCACCGAGCTGGATGGACCCAATAGTCAAGTATCTGACCGACAAAACCAGCCCCCAGGATGCGGTGGAAGCCAGGAGGCTGCACCTCCGGTGTGCCCGGTATGGCCTCATTAACGGCCAATTATACCGAAGGGGCCACAGCTTCCCCCAGCTGAGGTGTGTGACTAAGGAGGCAGGAGAAGCAATCATGCGAGAGATCCACGAAGGGGTATGCGGTAATCACTCCGGCGCAAGGTCATTATCCCACAAATCGCTCCGAGCGGGCTATTTCTGGCCCGATATGGCGGCAGTATCAAGGAAAATATCACGCGGCTGCCACAAATGCCACATGTACGCCTCGGTACCTCGTGCCCCGGCAATCGCATTATCAATCCTGTTGGCACCTTGGCCTTTCGCACAGTGGGGATTGGACATCATCGGCCCTTTCCCCGTGGCAGTAGGACAATACAAGTACGCCATTGTGGCAGTGGATTACCAAACTAAATGGGTCGAGGCAGAACCGTTGATAAAGATCACTGAGGAACGGGTTAAGAAATTCCTGTGGAAAAACATCTACTGTAGGTTTGGGGTGCCGCAGACTATTATCACGGATAATGGGACGCAATTCAACAACGCGGATCTCATCCAGTACACAGCCTCCCTGGGGACCCGGATGCTGTTTGCCTCGATAGCACACCCGCAGACCAACGGCCAGGCAGAAGCGGTCAATAAGATTATCAAAACTCTTCTTAAGAAGAAACTGAATGCCAAGAAGGGATGCTGGGCCGAGGAACTCCCCGCGGTATTATGGGCCATCCGGACAACGGCAGCAGAGGCAACAGGAGAGACCCCGTTCTGCTTGGCATTCGGGAGTGAAGCAGTGCTCCCTGTGGAGACTGAGATACCCAGCGGCAGGGTCGAGAATTACGACGCCGACACAAACGCCGACGGCTTACTACTCAACCTGGACCTCATCGAGGAGCGGCGCGACCGAGCGCACATGCGAAACCAAACCTACAAGCAGCGGGTCGCCCGGTACTACGATAGAAGGGTCCGGGAAAGAAAGCTGCAAGTCGGCGACTGGGTCATGAGGAAGGTCCAGAAAAAGCCATTGGCCTCGCAGCCAACATGGGAGGGACCCTACCAGATCACCGCGGCCGTAGGCCCGGCAACATTCCACATCATAGACACTACGGGCATCTATTCCACCAGGCCGTGGAATATCGAACACCTACGCTTTTACCCTAGATAGTAGCAATCATAAAGGAACGAAAGTGTAATTGGCAAGCATTGCAATGTGCAGTTATGGCATTAAAGAGACTACACCAATTACAGGATATATGTACAGAGCAAACACCTAGCTAGCGCTCCCGGAACCCACAACCCCCGGCCCGCCACCTTTTAGCTCCCGCTCTTGCTCCCTCATCACGATCAGGGCTCAGCCTCCATCCGCTCGGCGTCGAGCCACCCTTTCTCCCGCCACTCCAGATAGGCATCACTTATACCCTCCGTGCGGGCCTTCTCCAGCATCTCCTCAAAATCTGACGACTCCCGAAACTCGTCAATGGCCTTATCGGCCACTTCAGCAAGTTCGGATTCCACCAGCCTCTCCCGTCCCCGAACGACCGCCGTCATTTGGGCCTGCAGCTCCAAAACTTTTGCCTCCAACTCGACAATCCTCCCATCACGGGCGGCAAGCTGTCGGCTGGCTTCCTCTCTCTCTCCCGCACGAGTTCCGCGCTCAGCCGACCGCCTTCCTCCCTTTCCTTGGCAAGCTTGGCTTCCGCCACACCCACCTTAACACCCAGCTCCTCCACCCGCTTCTCCAGGACGGCGACAGCCTCCATTCTGGGGCCGGCGACATAAAACCTCTGAGCCAGCTGCCAAAAGAAAGCAAAAGGAGCATCAGCTCATGTTACATCACGGAAGAGGACTCACAGAAAAACATTTACCCGTAGAGCTAGTCCCACGGGCTCCGCCATGCTCTCGCCCGGATTTTCGGTCCAGGACCCCTCCCGGTCGAGCCCCAAGGTTTCGATTATACCAGCCACAAGCCTACTAAATCCACCACCAGAGCTACGAACGGCTTCCGGTTCCTGAGTCCTTCGACCACCCGCCTCCACAGTCGGGACTATGGCTCGCTCCATCGGCCCGGCTGAGCTTGACGCCCCGGTATCAAATACCCTCGCTCTCTTTGCCGGACCTTCACCGTCACTGCTTCGACGGTGCTCGGGCAAAACCACCGATTCCCTCTCCCGCGAGGTACGCACTACCATTTGTCGCGCCACAGGTTCTGGCCCCGGCGGGCCCTCCGCCCGCACCTCCCGAATGCGGAGTGGGGAATTGATCTCACCGCCCGGCCGCCTCCCATAATGAGCATCCGAGAACACTAGCGGCACCGGCCTTGCATGCTCCGTACGCTTCTGGGTAGCCACGTCAAGAACAATTTTTGCGGCCTCCTCCCCTATCTCCATCAACCTCGCTGCTATAAGCTCCTCATCCGGCTCGATAGTCTCCTCAATTTTAAGCGCGGGCCGAGGACCATTAGTAGGTTTTCTCCCCATCCCCAGCACCTCCAGCACGTTCCACCGAGTGAAATTGTAGGTGCTCCGGCTATCATGGTCCCAGCCATAAAACAAACGGAATAACCGTTGCTTCTCCAGGTTCTCCAATTCATAGGTCTGGTCCCCGATCGGTTGATATGCCCCGGGCACTTGATAACCCCTCCAGGTACGCTGCCACTTACCACCGGCCAGCACCACCGACCTCCTCCAGCCATCCAAAACCGTCGCCGGCAGATGCGTAATGGCAGCAGTATGATCCCGCGTGGCAAAATTCACGCAACCACGGCACTGGCCCTTTCTGCAGTAAGAAATCCTGTACAGCGCCCGAAATTCATTAACCGTGGGCCAATCCATATAACTCAAACAGAACAGGCACCCAAGCCCAAGCAACTGCCTCCACTGATTGCTCGGAAGCTGGGCTGGGGAAAGATTCAGTGAGCTCAGCATGTACTGGACAAATCCCGGCAACGGCAGCGATAGTCCGTTGCGGAACTGGTCATCAAAAACGGCGACCCAGCCCGGCTCCGGATTACAGGCCAGCTCGCCGGGATGCAAGCCTCGAAGCTTAACGGAAGAGTTGATATTCCACCTCGACCGAAACTCCCTAATCTCCCTCTCGTCCATACTTCTGATTGCTTCGTCGCAGAAAATCGTCCCATCACCATCCCGCAGCTCGTGCCTCCTAGGCCCACGACCGCCACTGGCATAATACGCAGATCTCCCAGACGCCATCAAACCTCAAAACAAAAGTTCAGTTCTGCCGAAAGATGGAAGAGGAGAGCAAAAGGCAAAGGGTAAGCAAAGTGCGGCAGGAGGAAAGCAGATGAGACGATAAATAGGGCAACAACAAAGGTCAGGCAACCCCAGCCGTCGATCCCCTCCATCTCAGTCCGCCCCCTGCCGACACGTGCCCACGGCATCAATAAAGGATCCCATACCATCATAACTGATGGAACTGATGGGCTCCCCCTTCATTGCATGTCAGCCACATGTCCCACCCGCAAGCAACAGTTAGTAAGCAAGGAGCACGCAACGAGGCGTCCCCTCTCCTCGCTTCACAAAGGTCAACCTTCAAATCAACCCGACACCATGACGTGTCACGGTTATTTACACCGGCTGAATGCCATTTCACTGGAGGACTCACCCCGATATGGCAGACCGCCCGGTCGAGATCCGCCCAGCACTATGGCATTCCACCGGGCATGTGACATTCAACCAGCTCCAAAATATTCTACCGGATGTCATTCCCTACGCCTACGGGCAGGGACGAGCCAGCAACAACTCGAGGCTTCTAAACGCATGGGCTTTATAAACCCGAGCGAGCTTACATCTAACCAATGTACTCTTGTCCAGCAGGATAAAAACCCTGCATCACACTGAACTGTGATACCCTTGGGGATACATGGCGAGACTCGTTATCTCAACGCCACTCCACCGGGCAGATTGTCTCTCTAACACAGAGCAAGTCTCCCCGCAGGCTAACAAACCTGCACATTACCTCAACGCTTAAACAACAAAAGCTGAGAAGAGCTAGCAAGTGTTAAAACAACGCCTCAACACGGCCATAACACCCTTCGGGCACCTGTTGGCCTATTCCACGCACCAACAGGCCTTCCCGAAGGCTAGTCTGTAAGTTCATCCGGGACTCGTCTCGATACTTTAGGAACGCCCATTCAAAATCCAGACACTCACCTCGGTCACGCCCAATCTTTAACGCGGACTTGGGAGACTGAGCACCGGTAGGTTGGTAACCCTGCGGGTCTGCAGGCCAAGAGCAAGACAGATCTTAAGTCCCCATTCAAGATTGCACTTGACCGGGAACTTGGGGGACTTGTTGACAGTAGCCAGAGAGGCTACACCAGGGCCCACAGACCCGCAACAAGCGCACCAGGGCCCGGACCAGGACCCAGGATCGGACCACCAGCACCAGGCCTCGGGCCCCAGCGGTCTATCCTGCCTTCAGGGATCCTGGGACCAGGGACGCCCGCCTGCCAAAGAGGGCACCAGAATGTCCAAACAGAAGAGAACTAGTCCCACATCGAAGAATGAGGCCAGCCCTCACCCCCAACCACCTATATATAGGCCTCAGCTACCACCATAAATAGGTAACTTGTCTCTCTCCCTGCTTACATACGTGCCCTGGTTATATATATTCCAACTATACTAACTTAGGCATCGGAGAGGTGAAGGCCGGCCTGCCCGGTGTTCTCCTTAGTAAGCAGGATTGCAGGAGATCGAGTTGGATTCATCAAGTATCTACCAGACCCCCGGGTTTAGACAGAAACAGATCTAAAACGCAACTTCTACAAGTTTATGTTAAACTCCGTTGATTCTGTTGTTGGGGTGAATTAAAATCTTGTTTTGTTTATGGGACACTTCATACAAAATAATAATAATAATAATAATTCGCTTTGCTAGTGGGAACAAATTCCCCAAATTTAGGGCATTAATCATTTAATCCAAATGAATAAATAAAAACATTTACGCTTTAGGAGTGCATTTTGAAAGCACAGCTTTGAAGTCCTAAACTCTAGAAGTCTGGACCGTTTGCTTCTCCGTAACTCGTTCTTCTCCGGCGAAAACCCAACAGTCCTATAAGAAAAACAAAGCTCTAGCAACATCATTTATATCAATGTTTGTTCCGTACAGCACAACACCTCCTACGTAGAACAACAAACATTAAGCACATATCCAATATCTTCTCATTAGATGTAGAACAAATGACAGGCCAAACCTCAATCCAGATAAATTTTGAGTTGCAGTTTCTTTGATTACTAAAAAACCATCTACTTTAGCATTTTGAAGATGCCGAGCCAGATTAATACTGTCATCATGTTACAATATGGCAACTTTACGACCCTGCTGACTGAACAGTACTGCCACCTTGTTGAACTCGTGATTCATAGAATAGTCTTACAGTAGAATAGATCACAGAAGGCTCGGCCATTGCACCATTCCCGTAATCCCCACAAGCCAGCCTCTTCGAGACAGGTGGGATGAGTGAAACTCCAAGTTCATCAATGGACATGAGATGTCGCTCAGTGAAGGGATTCTTCCACATCAATGTGTTCATGGCTGGTGCAACAAACAGAGGCTTGTTGTAGTCCCATGCTCGCACGACACAAGTGAGTAGGTTGTCACACAGACCGCCGGCAATCTACAAAAGCAAGCGACATTCTTAAAATAAGAAATAACATAAAGAAATCAGTTACAGATTTTACGCATAAAACCCGATGGTATATAAAAACCAGGAAACTTCCAGATGAAACAAGCTGAGCAAAGCCAACATCAGGCTTGGCAACAGCTAAAATCATCTTCATAAATATAAACATCAGTTCACATATAATGAATCCAAGAAAAAGGAGGTGCATTATATATTTATATGGATGTAAGAAGCCTACCCATATGCCATGTGCAGATTCAAGTTCAGGTTGTACAATAGAGGAAAATGAGCAATAAAAGTTGAAAGGCACACACAATACAATCTGAGTGAAATGCTATGTGCAGTTTTACAGTGAAATGAATTCACAAATATGTTTTGCTGTCAGTAATCCAAGTAGAATAGCAACACACATATCCAGATTGCTATATATTACCTTGGCTAGGGTGTTTGCTGACAATGGGGCAATGACCATGACATCAGCCCAACGACGTAGCTCAATATGAAGCACGCTATCACCTATTTTGTTCCAACTGGACCATTCGTCGTCATCCGTGTAAAGAATTACATCCTTGGGAAGTGCTGTCCTATCAATGAAATGCAAAGATGCTTTTGTAGCAATTGCACTTACTTCAGCCCATTCACAAAAAGAATGGCAGAGGTTACCAAACTTTATGGCAGCTACACTTCCACTAGCAGCCAGTAGAATCCGTGGCTTCCTCGGAGCAGCATTGGCTTGTGTCGGTTCCCTTTCTTCTCCGCCAGATTCAGAGCAAGCCATAATTTATTCAAGAGATGCCAAGTGTTCTTAACTGTTTTAGATTCACACAAGACCAAAACAAATTGCATAAGAAAATCAGATAATTGCAACCTAAAATATGGACAGTGACTGCATAATGCCTCGAATGAAAAAAATAGATGACAACAATCCGGTGATAATGAATTTTAACCAATGAAACATTATTAAGTACAAAATATGACTCCTCATGCCCCCACACATAGAAAAAAAATGCAGCTAGGATAGCAAATAAATATGCATTCAGAGTTATATACCGATGATCAGAGTAATTGGTAACTGCAGCATAAAATTATATCTATTCACACACACACACACATATAATTGAAAAGGTGTAAACAAGAGAAGCAAAGTAAGAGGAGTTGAGCAACACATAAGACACAAGGCCCCACCCTACACCATAGCAGTCCAGCCACCTAACAAAGGGTTTAAGATACAGTTCATTATCCAATCAATTCATAAGTAATTTTAACAGGGATGATTCGTTCTGGAAGTTCAGGAAAATTCAACTTACAGAAACCAAGCTTTGTCTAAATCAATACAGAAATTCAAGGGATTTTTAGACAACGGAACTCACAGAAGTCACTTGAAACCTGTTGCTTTCGTGCAGCCTTTGGTTAGGTGAATGAAGGTCTGCTTTTCAGGAACAAAGTACAAGAGAAAGGATTAGAAGGAAAAGAAGTGATGGGTTGGCTCGATAAAAATCGAAAGGGAGCACATGAATGGAAAAGAGCAGGCTACGTGTTATTATCTGGTTTGGATTGGTGGCTTGATGATCACAGTACAACTAGGTATTTAAGAATACAAACAAACTCTTTATTTTTAACAAAATCAAATAACCAAAAGGCAAATAACCCAGACTAGAAATAATTCCCACACTCCACAATATAAGTAAAACACAAAAATACAAACAAATTAGTACGGAAAACAATTCCGTAATACATTTTAAATAGGACTAAGTCATCACAAAACATCATTCATACTAGATCTTCTCTTCTGTATTTTCTTTATTGATGAACACGATGTGGATCAATCAAATAAGAACCATATAAACCAGCAAAACCAACCTCCATAGGGAGGAAGGAGGCAGCAACAAACATCTCAAACAAGACCAAAGACACAAAGGACATAGAAACCTCAATCGAAACTGAACTGCAATAAGTAGATCAAGATTCAAGGACGTAGGTAGACGAGAGTTGTTAGAAGGATCTAAGGAAGCCCTCACAATAAGCACCCTCTAATCCTAACAGATTTCCGTCCCAAAATTTGGTAAATGTAAAACACACAAATGTGGGATAGAATATCGAACATAGCTACTACACATCATTCCAATTAGTATAAAATCACTATCCAATAAAGCAAGTATTAATCCACATGTGCAACTCTGTCTTCCCCAAAGCTCCTACAACACTAAACCCCACAGTAAACGTGATAACATTGAATTGCCCGTAAGAGGATTTGTACTCTTAATCGGGTTTTAGTTGAATTAGATCATTGGAGTGAAGTAAATCAAGTGTTGCTTAAGTCATTACACATCTACAATGGATTTTCTACTGAAACTAAGGAGAATTAATACGAATTAGGCCAATAACAGAATCAAAAGAGAGTAAAATTTGTGTTGGAGAAGGAAGACTAGAGAGAAATGAACCCTAGAAGTAGCAATTGAATGTGTTAAACCCGGAATATAAACCCAGGGAGTGAAATTACCTTGATTCCTGTGGCTACTGTAGAGCGGTTCAATTCAGGTAGGAGGAGATTCAAAACAAAGAAAACTGGATACTGGAGAGTGAACCGGAGAAGAAAGACAAGTAGGGATACTTTGGGCAGATCGAAAAAACTTATTGGTTGTCCACATGGTTTAGCATGCTCTTCTCCACGCCGGAATAGAACCAGCACATGTGATGCAAGTATGCAACCAAGTCAAATCTGATTTGATTTGATTTGATTTGATTTTTTCTTTTTTAGCAATTTCATAGATCCTATTGTCATAAAAAAAAGCACCATAGACATTCTAAAAAACACTAGAGATCCTATATGCATATCAGAATCATACACACATTTGATGAGTCGGTCAACATCAAGTCACATAACTTATGAGTAGTTTTATTATAAAAAAGTAATGAGAAAAAGAGTCAAAGTTGAAAAGTAAATGAAAAATAAAGAGAAAAGGAGGAGAAAGGCTCAAACTCGTTACGCGGCTCCAAGACTTAGGTCTGAAGGCCTTTTGAACACGCAAGGGGGTAGTTTCGTAATCTCATTCCCTTCGTCCTCGTCTCTCGCCTTTCCTCTTATTCTTCTGCATTTGCAATAAGCTTTCGTTACGTTAAACCTTTCAGATCGAAACCTCATCCTCTCCATTTTCACCACCTTTATTTTCACCTTGTCCGACTCACCACCCCACCGAGTCGGACCGAGTCACTGGCGTCCCCACCGTTTCACGAAACCCCGGAGCTCCAATTCGAATCGCTCTGACCCGGCCCGGCCTGGGAGGCATGGCTAGGGTTTACGACAATTGGGAGCGGCTAGTGCGAGCCACGCTCAAGAGTGAGCAGCTCAGAACTTCCGGCCAAGGCCATGAGAGAACTCCGAGCGGAATCGCCGGCGCGGTTCCGTCGTCGCTCGGCAAGGGCACGAACATCGATGCGATCTTGCAGGCTGCCGATGCAATTCAAGCCGAGGATGCAAACGTCTCCAGAATTCGTGAGGCTCTCTCTTCGTTCTTATTAAGTTTTGACTTGAAATTAGTTCAAGTTGATGGTGATTTCTTCAGTGCTACTGTTACTTGGTTTGAATTTGAAAATGTACTTTGTGCTGACTACTATAAAATCTGAGCTGAGCTTAATTGAGTTTGAAACATTCTGCTATTTTTTTTTCCTGTGGAACAATTACTAGGTCATGTTTAGTAACTTGAAATGAAAATCAGGTAGACACAGCAGGTTTCAGTGGCTATTGTTTGTGTAGAAGGAACGTGATGTGTAGTAAACGTGTCTCTGTTATCATGGTAGTGAAACTATGAGCTAAGCTACCATAGTGCATCTATTTATTGTGTGTGGAAAGGTGCATCGTACATCGTATGGTGCTGTATCAAATGTACTTCTATTGTCCTGGTAGTGGAACTATAAGCTAGAGTACCGCGACGTAGAAGAAGCATGTTTGATCAATTTGAGCTTTGTACTAGTTGACACCTTCGTTTTGCTTTAGCTTGTTTTTCTGTGATATCTGTAAAAGACTCGAGTGGATGGTCAATCAAAATTAGTTTCCTATATGGATTGATGTAGTATTAGTTCAGAGTTGTCTTTGGAGTTTTTGGGTTTCTTGGATGGCATTTGAATTGATAATGTATTCATGGTAGTTTTATTATGATGTTGTATTCACAAGAATTGTATTGTTTTGATTTCAGTGTGTGAGCAGGCGTATAGTATGGCGCAAAATCTTGATCCTACTAGTGATGGTAGAGGAGTTCTTCAGTTTAAGACTGGTTTGATGTCTGTAATTAAGGTATTATTTCATCTTCGATTAACGTGTGATGCTTTTTGAATAACACTATGTCTTAATTCATGTGGGTTCACTCGTGCAATGACAACGTGTTGATTTAGATTTTTTTGAAACATAGGATTTTTCTACAGTATCTTCAATTCATATCCTTTTAAGTACGAAATTAATTTAGTTTTCTGCATTTACTTTTTATTTCAGCAAAAACTTGCGAGAAGGGATGGGGGTCAGATAGATCGCAATCGTGATATTGAGCACCTCTGGGAATTTTACCAGCGCTACAAGCGGCGACATCGCCTGGAGGATATGCAGAGAGAGGAGCAGAGAATGCGTGAGTCTGGCACTTTTAGTGCTAACTTTGGAGAGTATGTCCATCATTTTCTGGTTTAGTATTTTTTTTTTAAGTTCTTCTCTCTCTGTCTCTCGCTCTCATAGTTTTCTATGACTGGAAGATCTGCATTATTGAGTTGAAATGATGTTTACTGAGATAAGCAGTGATGGAACTAATGATGTGAATTATGTTGTTAAAGTGTATCATGTGATTTGCTTGACGAGCAAGAATTTCAAATTTCTGAGGTGGTGCTAGGGTCTGGATGAAAGAACATTTTCTTTTCAGTTGATGTCAAAACATTTGTGCATAGTTGTGAGGTTGGAAATGAAATAAACCATTATCATGGAGTGAATTTTTGTTTTATTAAATTGTAGCCTCCTTGTATATAACCTATTGCATTGATAAGTAACTTGAATATGGTGGAATGCATAACAGAACTAATTGTTGCTTCATTGATTGAATCTTTAATGGTGTTTATCGTCGGTCTAATTAATGTGGTTCAGCCTGTACATCTTTACTCTGTTTGAGGGTTTGATAATCCAAGCTAGTTTTGGGTGACACTTTTAGTTTCCCCAAAGCTGTGTTTTTCTTGTGTAAATTCCCCTTTTGTTTTCAGCAATGTAGTCTGGAATCGTTTCTAATGATGATTGTATAACAGTAATTCATAAAATAAGTAGTTAGGAAAAGGGAGGGATAAAGAGATCCTATGGGTTTTCTTTAATACAACTACTTTTTTCAACCTATAGACTGTGAGCAAGACCTTCCCTTCACTCTTGTGGCTATACTTTGCATCTTATGTTTATTTTTTTCTCTTTTAATTGATTCCTGGGAGCGCAGCTATATTGAGATGAAAAAGACAATTGCTATCTTGAGGGCATTAGTTGAGGTGATGGAGTTGCTCAGCAAAGATGCAGATCCTTATGGAGTTGGAAGGCAAATTACAGAAGAGGTACATATCATTTACATTAGGCCAGCATTATTGTTATAGCTTCAGTTTATTAGCTTGCCACATAATAATTAATTGTTTTTATTTTCTCTGCTTCTTAGCTGCGAAGAATCAAAAGCACTGATACAAGATTATCTGGGGAGCTCACAGCCTATAATATTGTCCCAATGGAAGCACCATCACTAACCAATGCAATTGGAGTATTTCCAGAAGTAAGTAGTGCCTACATTTTCAAAGTTTATCCACTTTTCATACCTTTCAACTCAGTTGCATGCACATCATGTTTTTCTTTGGTTATGAGTAATCAAAAAGTAATTTTTATCACTATTCATAAATTCTAACTATAAATACTTCTAATATGCAAATTGTTAATTAGTGTATTCTTATATATGCTTATTTGGTGATCCTTCCAGGTTAGAGGTGCAATATTGGCAATTAGATATACTGAACAGTTTCCTAGGCTGCCAGCTAAATTTGAGATATCTGGACACCGCGTTGCAGACATGTTTGATCTTCTGGAATATGTTTTTGGTTTTCAGGTTTGTGTCACAACATTTTCCTTAAGCCTAGTTATCTCTGTGTAAACTCTGGTCCGATAAATATAACTCTGTCTACTGAATTTCAATGTCAAGTTTTATTCTTATGTATTTGTTATATATGATTTTGCAGAAAGACAATGTAAGGAACCAGAGAGAGAATGTTGTCCTTACAATTGCAAATGCACAATCTCGCCTTGGTATACCTGCTCAAGCTGATCCAGTGAGTGCTTCATTGGTCTAACTCATGATCCCCCTCCTACTCATGTGAATGGACACTGATATTCCCACTTTCTATTCTGATTTATATTTCTGTCTGAATTGTATCCAAATTTTGCAATGGATATTTCTGCCGTTGAAGCATTGCGTTTGTTCATTTTCTGCAAATGTCATATTTTTGCAAAGGAAAATACTTGTGTCCATACCAGTATGGACGCACACGTCCATACTCTCTAATTTGCATATTTTGGACAATGTTATCAACGATTTTAACCGTTCAAAAGTTGAATTAATCAACAAAGATCATCTCTGTAAAAATTCGGAATAAACCAAAATCGTTTGCTCATTCGATTGTATTCGATTGTATCAAACAAATGGACGGCTGATCATGAGACTCCCAACTTTCACTAGAACTTTTCATTTGTTTAATGCAATCGAATACAATCGAATGAGCAAACGATTTTGGTTTATTCCGAAATTTTACAGAGATGATTTTTGTTGATTAATTCAACTTTTGAACGGTTAAAATCGTTGATAACATTGCCAAAAATATGCAAATTAGAGAGAGTATGGACGTGTACTCACGTCCATACTGGTATGGACACAAGTATTTTCCTTTTGCAAAAGAAGCTGAGTGAAAAACTTTTCAGCCTGCAAGGCCTGTACCACTTTCTTCTATATAGCCTGTGACAGATTCCAGAGAAAATTAATTTTAAATTTCTTCTTGTACTTTCAGAAATTCAAATGTTTTTTTTTTCAATTACAGAAATTTGAAATCTCAGTATCAGGAGCTTTTGAAAGCTACAAAAAGAATAAAATATATGAAGGAAAATATCATTGAACAAGTTGGTCAACTATTTATGCTATCAAATTATCATGTATAAGTTTTTAGATGCTTAATCCTTTCCAGACTATATAATGGTCTGAACTCTAAAGTGTAAGCTTTTCACGTTGGCAAAATTGGTCCGTTGCAACCTGAAGGTCCCAGGTATGATGAGGAAATAGCCTCTCCCCAGATGGGGTAAGAGTGTTTTGACCTGACATCTCTAGGCTCAGCAATGGCTGGGGTTCCATGCATATTGTGCTGTCATTGTCAATGGTGCTTGTTATTCTCTGTTTTGTTTTGTAACATCATTTATGTGATTTTAAGATGGTGATCATCATTTTTTCTTTGCATGGTTTCATAAAAAACTTTCTTCTTGGCATAGACAAGGAAAATTTAGCTGTGAAGCTCACTGATAAGCTATATATTTTTGCATCCCCAGAAAATAGACGAGAAAGCAATCAATGAGGTGTTTCTGAAAGTCCTGGATAACTATATCAAATGGTGCAAATACCTGCGGATCCGGGTTGTATGGAATAGGTCATTTCAGCAACCTAATGATTTCCTAAATTTCTTAATGCCCAAGTGCCTTTGCACTCCGCTAATTGATATTTACTTCCACAGTTTACAAGCAATTAATCGGGACCGAAAACTTTTTCTGGTGTCATTGTACTTTCTGATATGGGGCGAGGCTGCAAATGTTCGCTTTCTTCCTGAATGCATTTGCTACATATTTCACCATGTAAGTCTCCAACATTTCTGGTCGACTTTTCTTGCAGTTTGTTCTGGTCAGTTCATTTAGAGTAGCTCAAATTTCTAGTATCTTTTTTGACTGCTAAATAGCCTTGTTAGCATTATCTTTTATGGGAGTGAACTGTGCTAGCTGCAAACTGGCTCCTTGTAATTTTTGATTGCTCTAACAAATGCCTGAGATCATAAATCCAACTTCGTCATGAATTCATTTGTCTTGAACCTTGAAGAAATTAAATTTTTTTTTTTTTTTGGCTTATATGCCAAGTATTTGCAAGTGAAAGTAAAATGATCTTTGTTCTAAAGATGAACTCTTAGAAAACTCTGTTTTGTCAATATGTAACAACATTTAGCTGTTGTCCCCGTTGAGGATGATGTCTCCATTTACATGATTTGTCGAGATCTTTTATGGCAAGTGGGAAGTTACGGGATATGAATCATGATAGTGTTTCTCCTTTACTGTCAACTGTTTTATGTTTTTGATTGTGCAGATACTTTTCTAAGAGATACCAGCAGTACATTACTACATTTATTGAATTCTTTATCTCATTACTCATGAGATGTAACATTCTCACTTATGGTTCTGCAGATGGCGAAGGAGTTAGATGCCATATTAGATCATGGAGATGCTATTCCTGCTGCTAGCTGCACAATAGAAAATGATTCTGTCTCCTTCCTTAAGCAGATTGTTGATCCTATCTATGAAACATTGGCAGCGGTCAGTGGCTTCTTTCATTGTTTAGAAGCTATCTTGTCGCATAGTCGACCTGTTATGTACTGCAATTGGTCTTGAAAATAACTTCTGCTTTGCACCCTTTCATACAGGAAGCTGCTAGAAACAATAACGGGAAAGCTGCTCATTCAGCATGGCGGAATTACGATGACTTCAATGAATACTTTTGGTTTGTGTGATTGTCGTTCACTTTTAAGTGAATAATGTGATTGCTTCTTTAAGGCATGTGAAGTATCTGTGTAATATGTAGGTCACCTGCTTGTTTTGAGTTGAGCTGGCCTATGAAGAGGGATTCAGCGTTTTTGTTGAAGCCTAAAAAAAGGAAAAGGGTTAGTTGTTTTGATTATTTCTTGCGGAATTAATACACATACTGTATTTTTGTACATTTGAAGTCCTGACAACATGCACTTGAAAGTTCAGAAGTGTTTGCTAGCTGAAGTGGTGAGGGATAGAGGGAGGGTGGGGAATTTGGTTAGGATTAGGGTAGGTCAGGAATTCAATCCCCTCCAATGTTACCAAGAAACAAGGGTTCTGATTTTTCCTTTTCTGCTTTTGGAGGAGTCTTGCGAATGTTTTGGCATAGAGTACGGAACTAGTGCAGTGGAATAAGAGTCATTTGAAACTTTGAAGGGGCTGACCTCTTCGGTTACAGTTTCTTACTATGTCTCTTATTCTTTTTGGCATAGGTTCTAAACTTCTAATAAATAAAATGATAGTTTCTTCTCAATTGTAGAATTAATTTGCCTCTAATACCTATAAATATCGATCTTAATGTTTCTCCATAATGGAATTAGAATTGTGCTTCTGTACAATCTCTCCATTCTTTATTCTTAATCCTATACTGATAAAAATTTGGAAATGGCTTCAATTTTATTGTTTTTAAACATTGATATTAGAATCCTACTTCTCTATGATCTTTAAATCTTAATTCTTTATTCTTCTTTAAATGTAAAAATTTAGACCTCTCTGTGATGGCTCAAATTGTGTCATGGCTTATATCTGTCTTGTTAGTGACATTTAGATCTCTTTGGTAATCCTGTGTTCTCAGTTCATACCTTTTTATTTCATTGTTTTAATTTTATATGATGTGGTGGTGAATTAATAATTAGGGTGATGACAACTGTTCTCTACTTGCAAATTGTAAGCCAGTTAGTGAAAGACCATCCTTGAACATCTTCTTTCTCCTCTTTTGTTGACTATCTCCTTGAATTGACAGACAGGAAAGAGCACTTTTGTTGAGCATCGAACGTTTCTTCACTTGTATCGAAGTTTTCATCGTCTCTGGATCTTTCTAGCTTTGATGTTCCAGGTTCATATTTCTGGTTTCTGCATATATGAAGTACTGAGTTACTTTGAATTACACTCGTTGTTGACATATGTAGTGTTTTCTCTGCGAAGGCCTTGGCAATTATAGCCTTTAATGATGGGAAGATCAATTTAGATACGTTGAAGGAAGTGCTCAGCATTGGGCCAGCATTCGCTATCATGAACTTTGTAGAGAGTAAGTTTTTTTTTTTTATATTATTTTTTTAATGCTCCATAGTCTTTAGACTGCTATTTGCAAGTTACTTGAAATGAAGTCGCGAACCCCTCTGGTTTTGCTTTGATTCACTGGATGTTGTGCAGGTAGTTTGGATGTGTTGCTGATGTTTGGGGCTTATACCACAGCCAGAGGCATGGCTATCTCAAGACTTGTAATTAGATTCTTCTGGTTTGGCTTGAGCTCTGTCGCTGTGACATATATTTATGTGTGAGTAATCTTTCATTTGTAGAGGTTTCCTCTTTACCCTAACTACAGTATGATAAAATTTGATATTCTATAAAATATATGCAGGAAAGTCCTGCAGGAGAGAAATGATAACTCAAACGATTCATTCTACTTTCGCATATACATTCTTGTACTGGGTGTTTATGCAGCTCTACGCCTAGTCCTTGCACTGTTACTCAAATTTCCGGCATGTCATAAGCTTTCTGAAATGTCAGATCAATCATTTTTCCAATTTTTCAAGTGGATATATGAGGTAAATCCAATTTTAATAGTGAATGGATAATGTTTGCAAGCTTATGTCCCTTTTTTGGTGATGTATTTATTATCTGCTTGTTTTGAATATTTCAGGAGCGTTATTTTGTTGGACGTGGCCTTTATGAGAGTATGAGTGATTATCTCAGGTATGTGGAGATGGAACTTTGAATTTTTGGCAATTATTATGCAAAACTAATGGCGTTTCGAGGCATTTTTGTTGCGAGTTTTGTCAACATTGTTCTGGTATTAGAAATTCCATGTAGTTGATTTGAGCTGGCTCTATATATCATAATAAAATGAGGCCAAGTTTTGAGTTGCTGACTATCCGGTGTAGGGTGGAATAAAGGTTCATTTTACAAAAATACTAATTCTTTTACTCTACAATTGTGTATGCACTTGACTTGTATGTATCATCAGCCAGGATTCATGGGACCTTTTCTTATTGATCGAGTTCAGAGTCTATATATAACTATTTTATGTCCGTGTGGCTCTAATGAGGACCTCTAGAATATATATATATATATATATATATATATATATAGGGCCCTTCCACTAAGGGATCTCTCATTATGTCCATTTTAAGGGATCGATCATTTAACCTACTTTTCAATCACATATTAAAATCTCCACCGTTCAATTTTCATGGTTATATGAGTAGATATATATATATACAGGGCCCTTCCACTAAGGGATCTCTCATTATGTCCATTTTAAGGGATCGATCATTTAACCTACTTTTCGATCACATATTAACATCTCCACCGTTCAACTTTCATGTTTATATGAGTAGATCATATCTGGAAATTTTCATTCCATTTGATAATCATTAGAGCATTCAAAATTGAAATTTACAAATAAAAACATGAACGGTTCAGCTTTGACAGATTTCATACGTCCATTGATTTCATCTAGTTAGATGCCTTAACGATCACCATTTTGGCTAAAAATTTACAAGAATGATCTACACATACAAACCTAATAATTGAACGGTGGAGATGTGAAAATGTGATCAACAAGTTGGTCTAATAACCGATCCCTTAAAATGGACAAAATAAGGGATCCCTTAGTGGAAGGGCCATGATATATATATATGGTCCGTCTCTGCTACGGACGTCCGCACGGTGCGGATTCGCCGTTTGCGGCCGCCGCCGGCAAGCCCACGACGGCACGGATGGTGCCGGCCCGCTCCCCCCCTCCCCGCGCTCCTTCCCTCCCAGCTGGAGCTCCAGTGCCGGCCCACGGCGGAATTCCAGAATTTGCAAGTTTCTGGGCAGCAAATTTCTGGATTTCCGGCCGCCGTGGGCCAGCGCTGGAGCTCCAGCTGGGAGGGAAGGAGCGCGGGGAGGAGGGGAGCGGGCCGGCACCATCCGGGCCGTCGTCGGCTTGCCGCAAACGGCGAATCCGCACCTGAGAATTCCTCTATGTATATATATATTATTTTCTCCTTTTTCCCATTTAACCAAATTGTGTTTATTAAGGCTATTCCATTTTCACTTTGTAAATGTTTTACTTGGGGGGTTTTTAAAAATCATACTGACCAATGTAGAACTGTTTTGATGAACAGTTTGACTACTTGGTCATTTCCATATTTGTCAATATATGCATGTCAAATTTCTTATTTGGTATATATGGTGGTTTGAACATGACCAAGCTCTGCTTTTCAATTTTTTAAACAATTTTGGTTGAATGCTCTGGTCTTGTTGTGTAAAATGTGCTTTTGAAGTTTAATATTCCAAAGGTTTAGTGAGAAGAATTCTGTCGTTTGAGAACTCCATATATGTAAAAGTGCCTGATACTTGTATTGGCTTTTCACTGAAATCTTAACTGCTGCAGGTCTGTGCTCTTTTGGTTGGTAATCTTCACATGCAAGTTCCTTTTCACGTACTTTCTCCAGGCAAGGCTATGCTTCAGTCTTCCTAAGTTTAATGATAAATTCTAATTTTCGCTTACCTGAAATTTGTATTAGACTTCTATCTCCGATCATTTTATAGAGGTTCCTTCTTGAACTGGGGGTGGGGGAGTTGAATTTAGTGTAACCAGGGTGAGACCATACCCTGGAGATGATGTAGTTGTCCTCCAGGCTGTAATTGTCTCCGATGTCTTATTAGTGAAGTCAGTATTTCTTATGCAACAAAGTAGATGTCACATACATGCTTTCTATACTAATTTCTTTTCTTTGCGTGCAGATTAAGCCTCTTGTTGAACCGACAAGAATTATTGTGGACCTTCCATCTGTGCAATATGCTTGGCATGATTTGGTCTCAAAGAGTGAGTTCCCTAATATTTTGTTTATCTTATTGTTTATGCTCACTGATACCTGAATTTCATGTCATGGAATTAAGGAGAGTATTTACGAAAACAACTGTATATGGGCTCCATTAATTTTGAAAACTGCATAATTTGATTCACGTTAGATAGTCAAAATCTCTATATTTTACAAATCCTTTTTTTTTTTTTGTTTAACCTATTCTTTTTCCGGGTCACATCTGAATATCAACACACTGCACTTTCAGCCTGATTACCATTAACTTGTGTTTTGTGTGTCTTCCACTCTTCCCTATGAAATGAAACGGTGAATGGTTACTCTGGTGGATATTAGATATCTTGGTTGTGATCTTCAAACTTTTTTATTTTCCTTATTTGAAAAAAATCTGAGATTTTTTTTGGAAAAGAAACAGCTTTTTATTAAAAGACAAAACAATGTACAAGTAGAGGGACACGGACTCTGCTTCAGACAACTAAAGAGGTAGCAAGGAACAGAGCCTTTGCAGCCCAACTGTTAATGCTAAATCAAAGCTTAGGCTTTAGGGCTTAAACTACAACTGCTTGCCAAATAAAGAATGTTTGAAGAAAGGTTATAATCTCTAAAATCCTTAGAAGTAGAAGCCCATAACGATTCCCAGAAATTAACTCTCTCCCATAGGTCTTCCTTCTCCACCCCGCCATAGGATTCAAACAATCTTTTATTTCTTTCCATCCATACCACCCACACTACAGCTAGCACCCCACAACCCCAAATAATTCTGGCCTCTTTTCTTTACCAAAATCTAGGGAATTTCTTTTAGCAAGTCGCTCTTCTCTAATGGAGTTGTTCATCCCACTCTTGCCCCCTAAATAACTTTTTCCATAAGAAATTGACCACCTCATAGTGCATGAAAAATCTGATTCTTTTTCATGGTACATTTCCGGTGATAACGTGTCCCTGAAAGAAAAAATGTCATGTTGATTCCAATTGGCTTTATTTGGATTTTGTACTCTATTGCAATTCCTAATGTGAGCATACATCTGTGGTTACATGGAAGAAATGGTTGTAATTATTCTCGTAAATATGAAGCTTTGGAAGGACTTGATATTTTCAATTTGGTACAAGTGGATGATCATCTGCTATTGTTTTGACCTGTGAGATCTCGAAATAGAATATTTGTACATGATATTGATGTGTAACTACGTTTTTTTGGCAGACAACAAAAATGTGTTGACTGTAGCTAGCCTATGGGCTCCTGTTGTTGCTGTGAGTATCTTCCTTCCCAGCTGTGGACTGCTTGAACATGCGTTATTTCAACCCTCTTTCACAACCGAAAGATGTGTTTTGTTAGATTTAAATTTTGAAAGACGTATTATGCTAGGGTTAAAGTATTGGATTTTGTTTCTCATACTTTTCCACTGTCACCAGATCTATCTCATGGATATTCACATATGGTACACTCTGTTATCAGCCATAATTGGTGGTGTTATGGGTGCAAGGTCACGGTTAGGCGAGGTACTTAAATCTTCTGAATCATAGCAAATTCTTTCTTTCAACTATGGTTATCTCCTTCTCTTAGACATATCAATACTGTTATTTTTATTTATAGTTGTTAAAGGAAAACGTTGAAACATATTGTGGAACACCATACTTTATTCTCCCATCTTATATTTATATAAGCTTTATCACTCTCTGTACATCTTCATCTTTCTTTGGATTTCAGTCATTTCCCTGCACTTCTCATGTCATGTTATAGTTAACACTTGTATTTACTGCAGTTCTCAAACATATTTTCTTGTGTTTTGCTTTTTGTGACAGATACGCTCTATTGAAATGGTGCATAAACGTTTTGAGAGTTTTCCAGAAGCTTTTGTGAAGAATCTAGTTTCACAATCACAGAAACAAAGGTTCTTCCTTGGCACCTTTTTTTTTTTTTTTGGTTACACTGGGGGCACTAAGGCCCAACAAAAGAAGAAACAAACAGATTAAGGAACAATAGAGTTCCCAGGCACCTTTTCATAAATTGCTGATCCTCCTATAGGAGGATATTATTTTCTGTTATTCTTTAGTTTAGTAGTTTTAGAAAGTGTGATCATTGAGAGTGAAAATGAATCAGGGAAATGACTTCCAGTTTAAATGATATACGTCAAACTTCGTTTGTGCTGAATTTTTAATTTTTAATAAAACCAAACTTGTCAAGGTTATGATATCGTCAATATAGTTTTCATTTTAGGGTATCAATGTGTATCGTATATAGTAGCTATTAATAACTGTGGTTCTCAAATGGTCTGTAGCTCTGCTTATCTACATTGTCCTTTATTATTGCTCCTAATTATTGTCATTTAAATTCTTGTTTTTAGGTTTCCGTCTAACAGTCAACCATCTCAGGTGAGTTTATTTGGCTGATTGATTTCCTTTTTTTTTTTTTTTACCATAAGTGCACATAATCTATAATCGTTCACTTTTGTTCAAACAACATTGGGGAAGGAGGGATTTGAATTTGGGTCCTCGGGTGTAAGAGAGGATGGCTTTACAAAACAATATAATCTCTTTATTCTGAATATAAATGCTTCTACTGAGACATAAATTAGGTGCATCTCTGATCAAAAGCTTTCGAACACAAAAATAAATATGCAGAGTTCTTGGCTTTAACATATGAGTTGTATTCACTCAGGATTCTCAAGACTTGAACAAGATAAATGCAGCCATTTTTTCTCCATTTTGGAACGAAATAATAAAGAGCTTGCGGGAGGAGGATTTCATCAGCAATAGGTAATCTGCCGTGCTTGCTTCTTTAATAAGAAACTTCTAAATCACTGTCCTTTGTTATCGTAATCTTGATCATATTTGTATGGTTGGCACGCTCTGAATGCTATTATTCTAATCTTTCCAGGGAAAAGGATTTGCTCTCTATTCCTAGCAACACGGGAAGTCTAAGATTAGTGCAGTGGCCTCTGTTTCTTCTAAGTAGTAAGGTACAACTGTAAGGTTTTACCTGGAATAATACAGTCACTAAGTTTTAACAGTATGTCAAAATGCTCACAACTTTTTCATTTATGTATACGTAGATCTTGCTGGCAATTGATTTGGCCATAGACTGCAAAGATACGCAGGCAGATCTTTGGAGCAGAGTATGCAGGGATGAGTACATGGCATATGCTGTTCAGGAATGTTACTACAGTATTGAAAAGATATTGTATTCTCTGGTTGAGGGTGAAGGAAGACTCTGGTATATTTCTCTCTGCTGTGTAATATCAGAAAGTTAGTCTCCTGTTTCAAAATTTGGAATGCTGAATATTCATGATTATCAAAGTTTAAGAGGATCTATCTTCTTTGTGGCAGGGTGGAGAGGATCTATCGAGAGATCAACAACAGTATGATTGAGGGTTCACTTGTTTTAACTTTAAATCTTTCAAGGCTTCCAGCAGTGCTACGAAAATTTACTGCTTTAACTGGGCTGCTGGTATTTTCTTTGACCATTTACCTTGTTGTTAAAATTATGCATAGTTTAAGACTGTTCTCTTCAATCATCTCATCATCCACTTGCTATGATAGATTGCATTGTCTTTTACTTTGTTTTTACCATTCTACTTGTCTGGATTAATAATGGGAGGTTGGTGGTGCTTATCTTTTGACACCTACTGGTTTTGGGTTGGTCTATTTTATGAATGTTATCCACAATTTGCTGAAGTTTAGTTTCAATATTGCACATTCTTTTATTGTGTGAAGTGGTTTTGTGATGTTTTGTCATTATAATTTCTGTCAGATACGTCCAGAAACTGATGTGCTGGCAAAAGGTGCTGCTAAAGCTGTATTTGATGTGTATGAGGCTGTTACACATGACCTTCTGTCAGCTGATTTGAGGTATACGACTGGTCAGATTTCTCCTTTTATGTGGTAATTACTATTTAGTTAGACTCATATAGTTATATATATTCTTTTTTAAATTTTCTTTTATCTTCTGAACACAACAGGGAGCAGCTTGACACATGGAGCCTTTTAGCAAAAGCAAGAAATGAAGGGCGCTTGTTTTCTAGGATAAAGTGGCCCAGCGACCCAGAAACTGTAAGTTTTTTGTTTTTATTGAATGGAATACAAAAGGAACAATACACTTATACTTTATACATTATACTTCCCATAGTTTTCAGATTACTTATGTGTATACTTTTATCTGTTTCCACAGAAAGATCTTATCAAGCGACTATACCTTCTTCTTACTGTAAAGGATTCTGCAGCAAATATTCCCAAGAATCTTGAAGCAAGAAGAAGATTAGAATTCTTCACAAATTCGCTATTTATGGACATCCCTTCTGCGAAGCCAGTTAGTGAAATGGTGCCGTTTAGGTACAGTTGTTTTCTTCAGATGAGCTGAAATATCTTATAACTTGATTTGATATTCTAATTACATTTGTTAATTTGTTTGACAACAGTGTCTTCACCCCATACTACAGCGAGACTGTACTTTATAGTTCCTCCGAATTGCGACAAGAAAATGAGGATGGAATTTCAACTCTTTTTTATCTTCAGAAAATCTTTCCAGGTATTCTTTATGCATATGAATGATATTTTGTAAATGATTACTTTCTTTGTCAAGCCTGGTTTTCAGTACGATGGAATTATTTATGTTTATATGCATACAAAGAGTGGCGTTTGATGGAATTACTTTCATAGAAATCAGATATATACAAGCTCAACACATAGACCTATAACCAACAGCTGTTTTGATTATTGCTTCTTTGATATTCTTCCATATCCCAATAGCCCTATGAGTCCAATCTGGGTGAAAAATTTTGTGCACAAGTTTTCTTCATGCAACCAAAATTCAAGACTGCCCTTTAGGACCACTGTTGGAGCCGCAGTTTCCTCAAGGAGTAAGCATATTAGTGCTCAGTACTTGGAGAAAAAAGTGGTTTTTTTTTTTTTTTTTTCAAAGTTGATTCCAATTCAACGTGTTATTTCCCTATAATCGCACCAGGCTGAGTGATGGCCGTACCTACTTGATGACTGAAGTTACTAGAACTTGATGTAAACTCAAATTTCATCAATCTTTACTTGATACTTTTGACTTCCCTCTATAAATTTATGGTAAATCCCTGAGAGTATGTCTATCATTTAGATGAGTGGGACAATTTCTTGGAACGAATTGATCGAGATCAGTCCACTGGGGATGCTGAGCTTCAGGAAAACTCAAGTGATGCTCTAGAGCTTCGGTTTTGGGTATCTTATCGAGGACAGACTTTGGCCAGGACTGGTGTGTTTCTAAACTCAATGCCATTGCTTATGAAAAACTTCCCATATTAGTCAGTTGAAAACATGTATGGCGCCTTGCTACCTCCTTTTTGAGACTTGTATCTGATGGATTTTTATTTTGTTGGAATTACAGTGCGGGGTATGATGTATTATAGAAAGGCTTTAATGTTACAGAGTTATCTCGAAAGAAGGTCATTGGGAGGTATAATGCTTTCATTGATTTGAATATATATAAAGTATATCTTTTGGATACCACATGACGGATTATTTATGAGCTTCTTTCTGTCCTCATAGTGGATGATTATTCTCAAGTTGATGCATTTACAAGTCAAGGCTTTGAGTCATCACCTGAATCACGAGCCCAGGCAGACTTAAAATTTACTTATGTTGTATCCTGCCAAATCTATGGGCAACAGAAGCAGAGAAAAGCACCAGAGGCTGCTGATATATCCCTCTTGTTGCAGAGGTATAATCTTTAAACTTAAGCAACTTAAGTTTTGAGTTCTGTTGACCTTTGTCTTTTTCTCGTAAACGTCTGATTCATAATAATTATGGTAAGATTTGGTTCATAAGAAGACCCTTTCAGATCTCAACATGGACTAAAGACTAGTGGCATTGATAATGTTTGGTATGGCAACCGAAAAAAGTAAAAAAAAAAAAAAAAAAAACAGAGGTCAGGTATACTATCTTACATAAGGGTCCTTCCATGATAAATAGAAGATGCTAAGCTCACATGATTGTGTAGGTGCTTACGTTTAATATAACTTACAGATATCATAATAAAGAGGTATTGTTTTAATGTATTTGTGAATCTGGTTTACTTTTAAATGATGTAATTTGAAGTTCTGTTGTCTAAATCCATGGCCATACCAATATAGGAACGAGATTGACTCGTGTCATCTTAAGTTTAGTCTTTTCAGTAGGTTATGTCAAAATTACTGAATCTAATCTTCCCAGCTTAATTAGGCGTTTTCAGATGACGTATTCCAGGTCAACATGTTTGTTAGTGGTGTACTAGTGCTGTATTTGGATCGATCAACATATCTTGTTACAGTTTTAGCATGCCACTCCAAACTTGGCAATGGGTGGAGGGCCCGAAGACTATTGTAATGTGTTTCAAGGTTTCAATCTGGTTATTTGTGCTTAAACCTGACTTGAATCGCTTATTATCTAGTCATCCATAAATTGCACAGCTATCTAATTGAGAAGGAAAAATTTGGAGTTCATAGTTCAAGTTCAAACTACCTCCAAGCTTTCATGAGGCTATGCTTGTTTAGTTTCAACTCCTTTGAGATCTACAGATTTCATGGTGAAAATAAGATATTTCAATTGTCAAAGATTCAAATAAAATTAAGGTCCTCCCTGAAACATTATTTAGTTTCAACTCCTTTGAGATCTACAGATTTCATGGTGAAAATAAGATATTTCAATTGTCAAAGATTCAAATAAAATTAAGGTCCTCCCTGAAACATTATTTTATGAAATTTGGTAGTGGTGTAGGCTTTTAAACCCTTGTAATTTTTTTTCTTCCTATTTTTATATTTTAATTTACGTTTGATTTAATAGGAATGAGGCACTGCGTGTTGCATATATACATGTCGAGGAAACTGGTACAGCTGATGGAAAGATCGTGAAAGAACACTACTCAAAGCTTGTAAAAGCTGATATAAATGGAAAGGATCAGGTAATGGGATGTTTTGTCTGCTCACTAGTTTGTCCCTGTAGTTTTAAGACTCGTCTAGTCTAGAATACTTCTTTTGGTACATCTTTTGATTTTCAGTTTGATGTTAGTTGGGTAGGTTAAACATACTAGTACTATTTTGAGTTAACAAATTAGTAAGGGATAATGTTCAGCACACTTTACTCTAGCACTGTTTCATAAACTTTTTTATGTGGGCCAAATTTGCCCCAGAGGGCCCAAAATATGAGTCTGGTAGAGTAGGTGTGTTTTTGGTTATTGTCGAGGCAAAGCGGCTTGCCTTATGCCTTTGTGTTTTAAAACATTGCCCTGGATTAGTGACACTCATTGACTCCAAATGGCATTTCTACATTTAGTATCCAACCGAAAACTTTAAGTTGAAACAAAGGCTACAATCCTTTGGGGGTGTGGGTTGTTAGCAGTAGTTTGGGTGGTGGGGATGGAAAGAAATAAAAGATTATTTGAAACTTATGAAAGGGTAGAGAAGGAGCTCTTGTGGGAGAGAGTTAAGTTTTGGGCACATTATCGGCTTATACTTTTAAGGATTTTAGGGATTTTAATCTTTCTCCTATTATTCTCAATTGGCAAGCAGTTGCAGTATAAGCCCCTAACTATAACAGCTGAGCTACTTAGACTCTAGTTCTAGCTGCTCTCATTAGCTTTTTAAGCTTACTCCTTGTCTGCATCCTTCTTTCTTTCTTTTTCCTAATAAAAGATGTTTCTTTTAATCAAAATTAAAACTCGTAATGGAGTGGGGTTAAATAGTCAATAGTTATGTATCTAAATATCTCTATTAAGCAGTAGGTTTCTCTAACATGTGGCAAATGTTCAAATGTGCTAATTGGTTGGGACCTAAGCCACTATGTAATTGCACATAACTTATGTCCACCTGCTAATGAGGTTTTCTTCTTATCTAATTTTAATTCATAGGAAATATATTCCATTAAACTTCCCGGTGATCCGAAGCTCGGTGAAGGCAAGCCTGAAAATCAAAACCATGCTATTGTCTTCACTCGCGGGGAAGCTGTTCAAACTATTGACATGAACCAGGTGACAAACTGTTCAGACTATTGAACTTGATTTTTTGTTTTGTTGCTGTGTGCATGCTTTGCTGCATTTTAGTTTTTGGGAGGTTTTGTTCAGATAATCAAAATCTTATGGCATAGTTATGCATGTTTATATTTTTTACCTGTTAAATAAAATTCAATCATTTTGCTCTATCAGAGCATTAGTTCTTCAGCTAGAGCTTTTCAATATATTGGAAGAATTATTGAAAAAGATACCAAATTAACAATATATGTTTTTTCTTTCGTAGGACAATTACCTTGAGGAGGCAATGAAAATGAGAAATCTTCTCGAGGAATTTCGCAAAAATCACGGTCTTCGGCCCCCATCTATTCTTGGTGTGAGAGAGCATGTATTTACTGGAAGGTTGGTTTTATTTTGTTTACCCTTTTATGAGTTTTAGCATGAATGGTTTCCTATGATAATTGTTTACATGTGTGTTATATGTCTTCAATGCAGTGTCTCATCTTTAGCATGGTTCATGTCCAATCAAGAGACCAGCTTTGTAACTTTAGCTCAACGTGTTTTGGCATTCCCTCTCAAGTGAGTATTTCCATAACTTGAACGTATTTGTGCCTAACAATTTGAAATTATGGTTATAAATCACAACCTGGGGCATAGGCTTGATTTTGTTTTGTGTCTAATGTATTACCTGCTTGCCTTTGTGCATGTTATATACACATCACCAGGGTGGGTCACTTTTTAATGGCTAGTCTAAATGGCTCTATGTATTATTACATTAATACATATGTCTTCTCTGTTGTGCCTCCTTATTAAAAATACATGCATGACTTTGGAATAATATTTAAAACAGGCTTACAATGGGTGGTTCGTCTTTTGTTTTTTTGTTTTTTTTTTTTTACTCAATTCTCTGGAAAATAGAAAAATTGGGAATTTGCTAATTCCTTTTCTCCATACGCAGAGTCCGCATGCACTATGGGCATCCTGATGTGTTTGACCGCATTTTTCACATTACTAGAGGTGGAATTAGTAAATCTTCACGTGTTATTAATATCAGTGAAGATATTTTTGCAGGTATGTTACCGCCACTATCTAACGTAAATCTTCATGTATATTTCGTCTAGTATCTACTAACTAAAACTAAATGTTCAGGATTCAATTCCACATTAAGGCAGGGAAACATTACCCACCACGAATACATTCAGGTTTCATACTTAAGCGGATGTTTTTGAAAATTTAAAAACCTATCTATACTTTTGGTCTCTTGATAGCATCCCTCTTTGTTTAGGTTGGGAAAGGAAGGGACGTCGGCCTGAACCAGATTGCGTTGTTTGAAGGGAAAGTTGCGGGTGGAAATGGGGAGCAAGTCCTTAGTAGGGATGTCTACAGGCTTGGGCAACTCTTTGATTTTTTCAGGATGTTCTCTTTCTTCTACACAACCGTTGGTTACTATGTTTGTACAATGGTATTTTCTCCTAAGACTCCTGAGTAATTATTTTCTTCTACATTGATATTCTTCAGTGTTCTATTTTATGGGTTTTTGATAACAATTTGTTCACATTGCAGATGACAGTCCTCATTGTATACATCTTCTTGTATGGAAGGGCATACCTGGTATGTGGTAACTTTAAGTGGAAAATTTTAATTTGGTGTTTTGGACTATTTAATTTTTATTTTATGTGCAATTTCTGCTTGCTAAGGAACCACCTACTAGGAAATAATAAAGTTTAACAATCAAAGATGAGTTATGAGGACCTAGAGGCTAGAGGTGTTAAATTTCACCAATTATTATATTATATCTTCAAAGTATTAGAGGGTGATTTGGAGAGGCTGGAATTTGGGAAACGGGAAAATATGAAAATTTTCAACATGTAGCTATGCAGTATTATTGCATCCAAATTTGCAAGTTTTACAGAATACAGATATCAAGTTTTGTCAATATTTTATCATATTTCTTGAATATTTTGGGTTGCTGTGCCACAATACTTGGAATTCCATCCAGTTTCCACCACCTTGAGATAAATAAAAACATTTAGGTGGATAACATGCTCAACTATTAAAATGTGATACAGATGATGCCTTTTTGCTATATTTTGTAGGCTTTCTCTGGACTTGATCGTGCAATTGCAAAGCAAGCAAAAAAGTTGGGTAACACAGCATTGGATGCTGTTCTTAATGCACAATTCTTGGTGCAGATAGGAATTTTCACTGCAGTTCCAATGATAATGGGGTTTATACTTGAATTGGGATTGCTAAAGGTACTATTTAGTTTTTATCAGTGTCATGTGTTACTTTGCGTTCCTATGTAGAGATTATGATGATCTTTGATATGTATCATGCTTTGCCAACATACACTGCAACTTGTAGTCTACTCTGACTTCATCACTTCTGTAGACTTCTAGCTCTTGCTTATATTTATGATTATGATTGTCTGGGATAAATTCTTTGTGGGTCTAGTATAAATGATCATTAATTGTTGGAGTTTGAACTGATATTCAAGATCTTTAATAGTATGCTTGGTCAACTTTGAAACATGGTACACTGAAATTCTTAGTACAATAAACCACCTAAGAAATAGTGGGGGAGGGATCACCATGATATTATGTTATACTGAAAGAGATTTAAAAGCATACTTTTTCTCCTACTGGGATAAATTATTCTCAGTGCTCTTGAGATTGTAAAGTTGCAGACTAAGACAAATAAATCTAACTTTATGGCAATCCATTATTTAAATATGTGTATTGGTACTGATTGTGACTTTGTTGTGGTGTGTTACCTACTTTGTATCATTGTGCGGCAATATGTACAAAAGATCATGATAAAAAATGTAGATAAGGTTTTACTGGCTTCATATTGTGGTTATTGGATCTTTATTATTGCTTCTGTTGATCGGTAATGTATTGGTCAAATTGTTTTGATTTTGGATTTCGTCCGAGCTCCATTTACTCCCCTGTCCGGTGATGTACCTGACTGGCTTGTAATTTTGTATTATTTTTATTTTCAAAGCCTTTCACTTCTGTAATTTCTTCCTAAAATTGAAAGCAACATCATGTCCTTTGGCAATAAACTTAAGTGATTAAAAGAGCTTTTTCATTAGACTCAAACAAAAAATGTACCTAAAATGCTTCTGTATTGCAGGCAATTTTCAGTTTTATCACTATGCAGCTGCAGTTGTGTTCTGTGTTCTTCACGTTCTCATTGGGAACTAAAACTCATTATTTTGGACGTACAATCCTCCATGGTGGGGCAAAAGTATGTACTCGATTGCTTCTTTTTTTCTTCGATATTTTGTTTTTTCCCCCTGTACACTTTTAAACTGAATGGTTATAATTGTATGGTTCATTATAGTACCGAGCAACTGGTAGAGGGTTTGTTGTCCAACACATAAAGTTTGCTGATAATTATAGGCTCTACTCCAGAAGCCATTTCATCAAAGCGTGAGTCTTGCTTTCCTTTGAAGAATGCTTACTTCATTATCTTCAAGTGTTTGGGGTTTGTTGTTATATGTTCATCAATCTGCTTTTGTTTGTCTTATGACTGACAGGCTTGAAGTGGCGCTTCTCGTCATAGTTTACATTGCATATGGGTACACAGATGGTGGTGCTGTTTCTTACTTTCTGCTAACTCTCAGCAGTTGGTTCCTTGTCATCTCCTGGCTGTTTGCTCCCTACATCTTTAATCCGTCTGGTTTCGAGTGGCAAAAGTATGTCCTTAAGCATTTTGGTTTACATGTGGATTATCTAGAATTTTTGTGGTTTAGTTTCAGGTTGACTTTTGATGGTATATATTTCTAATTGTTATTCATCTTTTGTGGGCTTGTTTTACCTATAAATAAATCAGGACAGTGGAAGATTTTGATGATTGGACCAGTTGGCTTCTTTACAAAGGTGGAGTAGGAGTTAAGGGAGAAAATAGTTGGGAGTCCTGGTGGGATGAGGAGCAGGTTTGTAACTAGAATGATTTGCAAACTTAGTCCTTTTGTCAGATTAGGGGTTGAGGGGAAAGATGTATTACATATCTAGGAATGTATTTATTTTACATGTTTACGTTGTTTCTTTGTTGTCTTTTATTTATATCATATGATCCCTTGCATTCTATCTATACAGATGCATATTCAAACATTGAGAGGTCGTATATTGGAAACACTTTTGAGCTTGAGGTTCTTCATATTTCAATATGGCATTGTTTACAAACTCCATCTCACCGGAAAGGACACGTCACTTGCGGTACACTTCATCTCCTTTTTCGTTGTAATTTTTCTTATAGCAAATACTTCAATGTTGACGCACTAAGTTTTTACTTTTTTCTTGTAATCTGGGGAGGACATAGTTCTATTGGGGTTTAATCATTGTATATCTTTTGTCGTTTTTTTGATAATTCCAGATATATGGCTTCTCTTGGGTTGTGTTGATAACCATTGTCATGATATTCAAGGTTTGTTTCAAGAAATCTATCTTTCTCCTTGCCATGTTTCTTATGCCATGAAATAATGTTAATGGAATTCATATCCTTCATGACTCAACTTCTTTTAAAATGTAGGTGTTCACCTTCAATCATAAAAAGTCTGCCAAATTCCAGCTGTTCATGAGATTTACACAGGGTGTCACATCCATGGGACTGGTTGCAGCTATTGTTCTACTTGTTATATTCACTAGACTTTCTGTAGCAGACCTGTTTGCAAGCACACTTGCAATCATTCCTACTGGATGGGCCATAGTATGTGTAAGTTAATCCCGTACCCTTGCCTATGTTTTGCACGATAACTGTGCTTTTCAATTTGAATTGTGTGAGTTCAACTTTGTTAAGCTGTATTTTTCTTGGGTGCTTGAAACAGCTAGCCATCACGTGGAAGAGCATTGTCAAGAGTCTTGGTTTATGGGACTCGGTGAGGGAGTTTGCCAGAATGTACGATGCTGGTATGGGTATGCTCATTTTTGCCCCTATAGCATTCTTGTCGTGGTTCCCATTCATCTCCACCTTCCAGTCTCGGCTTCTGTTTAACCAAGCCTTTAGTCGGGGGTTGGAAATCTCTCTCATCCTTGCTGGAAACAAAGCTAACGTGGAGGTCTGATCAGCACATCTTTCCCCTAAAGATTTTAACAGCTTAAACTTTCAGGAGATTGTACATTTTTGACCGGCCATTTTGGTCTTTGCGGTACTTTTGTTTCTGTACAACATCAGAGTAGAAAATCGATTGTTCCTGTAAATAGGTAGAAATATATAAATATTGTAGAGCTGTGACTGAGATCTGTGTTTGTGAAATCAAAACTGAACCTGTATTTTTTCCAAACAAGTTACTGTAGTTAGTTCGTTTAACTACGCTGCCGATACTGTTCCTAGTTCCATGCAGATATTTCAAGTTCAGACCTGAATCATATATTTGAATAGAAACTAGCTAAATGAGACGATTGCTCTGAAAATTCTTCATTTATTCGAGTTCTGGATTAGCCATCAGTGTTTCTACCATTCCAGTGATCTGATGAATTGCTTGAACTATGGAATCAAGGATTGGATATCCTATGGTCGTGATGCATCAAAAATATGCAATGCGAGTCGGAGGGTAAATCCTAACCGTGAAATTGAAAGATTGGACCTCAGTTCATGTTACGGTTAAGAGGACCATTATTCTACCATTTCTAGAAGAACCAAGACTTGAGAGCTAATTCACCTAATTATGGTTAGTGCAAACATTCGTTTTGTAGCGTTACATAGTTACATGCATGATATATATATTCTATAGAACTAAAAAAAAAAGTTGTTTAGTATACAGAGCTACATGCAATTACAACGACATTTTGAACAGAAACATTTACACTATCTATTTCTTTAGTTGTTTTCCTGAGAACTGACGGCTCTACATAACAAATCGTTCCTTGTTTGTTTCTCTCTTTCTCTACACGTAGGAATCCCTTGCCATCCCCATTAATATTTTTCCAGGTCGATCGGCTGCGAGCTACTCCATCCATGGCTTCGGTGAGCAGTTCTCTTTCACATTCTTATTCTAATCATTTCTCCTTCTTTTCCTTCTATGCCATTTCAATCTCTTCCATATCATCCTTCAGTTTTCGTTGCTAATTTGTCTTGTTTTTCACTTTTGAGTCTCATTTGTTTTGTTTTGTTTGTTTTTCTTCTTGATAATATCTTGGGGAATAATGAGAGGTGATGAGGTGGGCTTCGATCTTGAAGCAATGGAATAGTTTGCATTTTTAATTGCGTCATACGCGACCAGACAATCTAACCAAATTTTAGTTGTTATTCCTGGGATTTCATGCATTATGTATTGTGTACATGTTGAACCTTCGATCATCACCCACATATACACGTCGCATGTTTATATGCATGAGGAAAACCCTAGCTATACTGCTTTCTGCTAAATCATACCTATATTGCATTCAACATTAGTAACATATCCGAGGAATGATTTATCATCCTTTTCGCCCGGTTTGTTGATGTAGCTTGTCAATTAAGTTTGTTAATATCCAAAAACTGGAGAATGTCCGTGAAATGGATCTGAGATGGATTTCACACAGCCATGTCTGGACATAGTTTGGAGATAACACTAATATGTTGGTGGCTGCTGATTTGAAATTCTCAGCAGGATAAAGGTCGGCCCTTACCTAAGTTTGGTGAGTGGGATGTAAATAACCCAGCATCAGCTGAAGGATTTACTGTCATATTCAACAAGGCTCGAGATGATAAGAAGACCAATGCGTCTAATGCAACCCCTCGAAAAGCAGATAGCAGCGTACGGAGAGGTAATAAGTACAACAATGACTACCGCGTCGACAGTTATCCTCAGTATCCCCAAAAGGTAAAGGTAAATGTCGATATTCATCATTCAATTACGATAATGTACGTACCAGGGCCGGTCCTGAGAATTCGGGGCCCTGTGTGAAATCTAAAAAGGGGCCCCTTGTGATGTTTAAATTACCACTAAGGCACTAACCACAATAAGTCCTATCAGCTCAACTAAACCCAACATTGATACCAAACAGAGAAAATGTACAATATTCAGTTACAAGATCAAGCAAAAAGTCCAAAAAGATAAAAAATAAAGATAAAAACAAAGTTAATGGATTAACCAATTATAGGAGCATGAGTGTACCTATTCGGCTGCTCCTTTAGTAGCAGATCCTGGAATAAGAGTTAGTCCTACAATCAACAGTTTTTACATAGATGAAAGCCAAGTAATAAAAGCACAATTACTACTGTCAAGTTACTTAATCAAAAGAAGTAGAAAAATCTAACTGTAAATTGCTTTGTCAGGAAATCTAAAAGCACAGTTACTAGTTAAGAAACTAGGGGGCTAGAGTTGATTACCAATTGTCGGGAATAATAACCTTAAAAAATGAAGTACTAGACTAGATCATAAGGAAATGTACGAAAAAAATTGGACAACATGAGCAAATTATGCAAATCCAATAAGGGAAGAGTTATAGGCTTATAGCATAACCTGCAATTGAATTAGAGGAAACTAACAGCAAATCAACGACCAGGGGAAAGCAAGCAGACCGCTTGAAACCAAAATCACCAAGGAATAATGCATTAGGCATATAACAAGCAGCAACTCTTTCTGTATCTAAGATCACAAAATGGGACTATTGTTACATATGTTAAGAAAAAATCTGTATGCGCGCGCGTGTGATCAGAGTTACTACTGTCAAGTTGCTCTGCCAGTAACTTTTTACAATATCGCATCTAATTGGAAATTGGAAGAAGTAGAAAAATCAAAAGAGAAGAAGTACCTCCAATATTATATATATCTTGAATCATATGAACAATGATATCAAAAGAGAAGAGAAACAAAAAAAATCTTACATCTTCCCTATCAACTTCCCCAGCAATCCCATCAAAAATTCAAGAACTTTAACAATCACTAGGCCTTACCAAAAGAGAATAACACAACCGTTGCAATATTACTTAATAAAGATGGATCTTCTAGCATTTGTAGCAGCAAAATCATCAATCAATCTTTCGTAATCAAGTTTGTCTAGAAAATCACTTTCAATTGAAATCATAGCTAATGCATTTAATCTATCTTGCGTCATGGTTGATCGCAAGTAGGTTTTCAATAACTTCAATTTTGAAAAGCTCCTTTCTGCCGAAGCCACAGTGACAGGGACTGTCAACAATATTCTATATGCAAGACACGCAGATGGATAACAATTTGCTCTTTTTAAATAATTTAATATTACAATGGCTGTGTTTTTCTCATTAGGCAAATGGATTTGCAAGAGTTGCAATTCATGAAATAAATCTTCACTATCTACATATAATACCTGGTCATGTTGCAGCTTTTGTTGAAGATTGTTGCAGCTTGTCTTCAGCTCATCTTCATCCAAAGAGTTCAACCTCTCTGCTGTAAATAAGAACCCAAAGATATTGTCATACTGTTCATACTCCTCAAACCTCTTCTTCAAATAACTAATGGCATGATCCACTATGTAGACAAAGTACTCAACTCTAAAAGATTCTTCAGCTGATAGTGTTGGTTCAATTGACTCACTAAGCACCTCATCGAATTGTTTTTTCCTCCTTATTTTTTTCTTCTCATGAAACACCACATCAATCTCCATTTCAGCAGCTATTTCTGTAGCACAAGTCACAGCTTTTTGGAATCCATTTTGTCGATATTCCTCAAAAAAAGAAATTAGGCCTTTCACATTGTCCATTGCAACATCAATAAGCATCTCTTCAGATTGTAAGGCTTTGCTAACTATATTAACTTTAGCCAATATTTGAAACCAAATAACCATGCCAACTATAAACTCAAACTTCCCCAATTCATGGTACGCAAGACAATTAGCCTGACTTATAACTTTGTAATCTGTCTCACTTTCTGCAAGTTGAAGTAAAGCTTCCCTTATTGCTGAAGCTTGGAGCACAATTGGTTTTATGCTTTCAATACGACTTTCCCATCGGGTCACTGACAATGACTTGAGAGTTAATCCTTTCTCTGTTATGTTGTCTTTCAATATCTTCCACCTCTTTGTAGAATCAGCAAACAATGTATAAATTCGCTGCACCACTCCAAAAAAAATCTCTTGCTGTCTCACAAGAATTTGCTATATCAGAGAGTGTCAAATTGAGTGAATGACAGCCACAAGGGGTGTAGAATGCCCTGGGATTTATGTCTAAGAGTCTCTTTTGTACACCTTGGTGCTTCCCTTTCATATTTGACCCATTGCCATATCCTTGGCCTCTAATATTATCAATATCAAGATCAAGACGTTTTAATACATCTTGCAGCTCCTCAAAAAGACCTCGACCAGTGGTATCATTCACAGTTAGGAATCCCAAAAAGTACTCCTCAACTTTTACTGGAAGTTTAGTGACATCCACACATCTCAAAATCAACGTCATCTGCTCTTGATGGCTGATATCAGGGGTACAATCTAGTATCACTGCAAAGTACTTGGCTTCTTTTATTTTTTTCAAGATTGCACATCTGATTTCTGAACCTAGCACTAATATCAGCTCATTCTGTACCTTGTGACTTAGATAATGATTACGAATCTCATGATTTTCTTTTCTTCGAAGATGCTCTATCATTGTTGAATCCCATTCTGCAATCATCTGTACTGTTTTGATTTGCTCTTGCACAGCTTTGTCTATTGTTTCACTCCTTCTCAGCCTCTCACTCAAATCTGCCCAAATGATCATATGACAAATATGATTTGCACTTTTCTCGTGCATTTTCAATTTTTCACTCATATGCTGCCAATCATTCGAACCTTCATATGCTAACTGACTTGGTTGATGTCTCGTCTTGAACAACTTGCAGCAGAAACAGAAAACTCTATCAAGATCTTTACAATATACCAACCAATCCCTATGATGCTTCTCTCTGTTTGGTAAAGATCGACTGTAAAACTCAGAAGAAAAATTTCTACTCCATTTATCTTTAGGCTCGTTTCCAGACAAAAGATCTCTAACCGGACCTTTCTCTACTAGTAAATCTTTCCATTTAGAATCAAGCTTATCCAAATTTCTAGGATCAGAGATATTGAAAGGAATTGAACTTACAAAATCAACAAGTTCTTCCACCACTTCCTCCACAGGTTCTTCAATGGGTTCTTCCGCCGCTTCCTCCTCAAAATCTTCAACGGGCTCTTCCACCACCTCATCCTCAACCTGTTGTACATCTTCTTCAACATCCTCCAATTCTTTTCCATTCATCTTCTGTTTGGTTGCATGGTCTGCACCTTCTGCTGCTTCCTCCAACTCTTAATATACCTCAACTTCAGCATCTTTCAATTCCTCATCAGTACTTTGCTCTTCATTGACATTAGTTGCATCTTCAACAGCTGAATTTAGTGGCTTAGCAAGAAATTTATGCATAGCCCCCTTTTGAGAGTTTCTCAATTTCTCTATACTTCTTGCCTTTCGAACCTTAGAATGACCACTTGGATATTTTCTTGTTGGAGCCATTAACTAAATGCACTTAATATTTCAGCAGCTCAAAGTACCTACTCTGCTCATCTCAATGAAAACAAGAGGATCAAAATCAATCAAAATCTCAGCAATACGAAATGAACTAAGAAAGTAAGAATTTAATAATCATTCAAACTCAACAATGCAACAACTATTCGAATTCAAAACAAGAAACCAACATAATGAGATGAACAATATATCAAACTGATTCAAACAAAGTAACAAACTAACAATGATCCAGAAAATTGATGAAATAAGAAACTTATGGGGAAACCCAGAAAACCCATAATTGAATACAAACTTACAAAGAAATTTTTTTTTTAAGAAACACAATTAGGAATTTAGGAGATAAGAAGTACCTAAATGGTTAGCATAATCCCTAATTTTGATGAAGGAGAAGGAAAGTTGAGCTTTGGCGTGCTTGAGATTGAGTTCGTGAGAAATTGAGAATGAGGGATTGAGGGTCAGAGAGTCAGACTGCACTTTAGCAATGGGCATAAGTGATTAAGTGCCCGTGTTTTTGTGGGATGAAATATAAGTGGGCAAGGGTTGTTGGAAAAAAACATAAAAAAAAGCCACACTTGGGACTGGAACCCGTGATCTCACGGGTCAATAACTTAAAAAACAACCCACACTATCTAACTGAGCTGCTGGGATTTATGTTAGCTCTTTCCTTTTTAAAGCTATATAATACTTAAATAATTTAAGAAGTCAGATAGGGGGCCTCTCCGGAATGGGGGCCTTGTGCCGGCGCACCAGCCGCACAGCCCCATGGCCGGCCCTGCCTACGAAACATGTACGTGGAGCAGTCTATCTCATATATGACTGTTTTTTTTTTTTTTTTTCACTTCAGCTTGATTTTGGCTTCTTTTGCCTTCTATATGTGTGTTGAAACATTTTTGCATGCATTTGTAATATAGAATGAGAAAGAGGAAAAAGCAAAAATAGCTGACATAGAGTAAGATATTTTATTTTTATTAGCTCCCTTCTTTCTTGCCGTGGTGGGACACTGGGATGGTAAGACAATTGATTCTCATTTGGGAGATAATGCGTTCAAGCTCCATCGGGGATATGATGGGGGTTAAAAAAAAACAGAAAAAAAAAAACCCTATGCCTTCTTCAACCATAAGCTGCCCTAGAGATTCACAGGATACCATTCTTTGGAAATATGTTTGGAGTGTCAAAAGTTTCCCCTGTTTGTGTTTTTGCCTTTGGATTCACATATATAAGACACCTGCTTCTTTTTCCACTCTGCTTAAGATAAGAGAAGGTTCATGAGACGACAACTCTTCAAAAAGTGGTGGATCGCTCTCTAAACCAATTCACTTGTGTGAGACGAGAGTAGAATTTCATGTGTAATCCGAAGATCTTGCATCGTCGACAATGCAACTAGGTTTGGTTACTACTACAATCATTAAGTTGTATTGATAATCGATCACTTACCAAGTCATGTCATTGGGCAATTTTTGTTTTTACAGTGAGATTTGGGAGTAGAGTTGGTCTGAACACTAGCAGTCCCCATCTCGTTTCTGTGGTTAAAAGCTATTAATATGAGACATTAGGCCTTCCTTGAACTGAAAGCTGTCATTGCCATTAGCCAAGCAGCTGGGTTCGAAGTTGAGTTTGATGTTGATGATGGCGGCTTCCATTACAATGACTACAAATGCATTCCCCATCTAATGCTCTCTGAAAAATTATAAATGCACGACCATCTCATGTTTACCGCCAAGACTCATCCAGGACACTAATAATGCTGGACATGTACTACCAGAAGTGTTGCAACGCATTTCCACACATGCACAAATGAAATGTCAATACCAATGACCACGCTATCTAAACTCATCCAACGAACAAAACTATATTCTTGAATGCTTAGAAAAGGATGAATAAGGATGGTTTAATCTTGTATTTGCTGCTAAAATGACATAAATACGACATAATTTACAATCCTGGTGATCCGGATTCTTTGCAAATAAAAAGTTACTTGTAGCAGCTGGATGCCTGGATGGAAAAGTTCCATAGGTTTTCAAGATTTAAAATAAATAAAAGTTAACATATCCTCGGTCATGCAAATGCTGTGCTCTAGAAGGTATTTCATGCAAAACTTATTACACGGCTTGTTGCAGCTGAATTGTATCATCAGTTCCAGTTCTACTCCTAGCTTTTCCCGCCTCTTTTGTATTCGCCAGGTCACTGAAAGGAAGTTGATGATCAAGACCAGATGTAGTTGAAGGTGTTAAATGTAACGGATGATCAAATTTACAAGCTGGCCCAAATTTGCAAATGCCATAGCGACTGTAATGGGTGCATATATTCTGATCCTGGATTTTGAAACAAATTTTGGATCAATCTTTGTGGGGTCAATGGCATGCAAACATGAAGCCATAATGTGTGATCAAAATCTCACAGATAGTCAAGAATCATTATGTTGAAAGTACACAGGCAATTAATATTTCACTACAATTTTCAAGAAAAAAAGTTCAATCTCTATGAAAAATTTAAGCAGCTAAGCTAAACTGTAGCAAAAAAACTCCTAAAGTAATGGGAAAAGGGAAATGGAGAAAACATTACACCATCTCAGCAGAGCAGGAATAAGGGAAGAAAAATTGCATTTACCAAAATTATCCTTCACGCATTAATAAAACAATATGCAACAGGTACTTGCTACCTTCTACAAATGGAAAGTTACCCATGTGTCAAGTTGATAAGTCCAATTGAGCAACATGGGAGGGCAATTGAATCCGCAGTTGAACCAAAGAGGAAATAAATCCCCATCACAACAGGGGCAGAAAGACGAGTTCTAATCCAAACAAAAACTTACTTTTCATTGTCCTTGAAAAAGATATTTATCTTGTTTTGCTCCATGCAACGTAAAGTGAAAACAGTTTTAAGAACATATTCCAAAAAATATATTTTAATAGGTTTATATAGAAAAAAAAAAAAAAAGGATAATAAATTCATTGAATAGAGCATGTAGAAAGAATGTGAACTTACTGGTCTCAAAGGCAGGCCCTTGTCACTGAGTGCAAATGAGGGGGATACTGCAGTCTGAATTTTTGGATGATGATACTTGCAATTAGATTTAAACTTACAGTCCCCTGTTCTTAAAAAGAAAGTGCACAAAGGTTGTCCAGGTCGTTCTGGGAATTCATCAACTGGATTTGACGGTGGATATTGTTTATACACGTTGGCTTCAATCCCGGAGTTGTTGATAACATATGGTGGAGGTGCAGGCACGCTTCTTTCTAGATAACCTGGTGCCTAAACAAGCCACAAGAAAACAATAATCAAAGAGCGGCGCGTGCATTGAAATAAAAAGAAAAAAGATGTAGTTTTACATGTTCGAGAATTTATTTTGTGCAAATTGCTCAGCATAATATCTCCCACACACAAATCTCAATCTATCACTGGTAACAGGGGATCTGGTGTGTGAGAGAGAGATAGAGAGTCACACCGACTTCTTAAAAATGTTAATATTATGAAATGGATGAGACTTGTTCAAAGCATAAACTCTGTATACCTGATAACCATTCCACTCTGTATTTTGGGAAGAAACCACTTGAGATGGTGGCATCATCATTGGCATATACAACGGAGTCTCATTCAATGATCTTGGTGCAGACCACGATGATGATTGTGATCCACCTTGTAATGATGCAGGTCCACCATTATCAAATCCAGACGGAGGGTCTGATCCTCCTGCAGCAGTAGGATCAGGGTGATTAAACCTGCAGTTTGATCCATACTTGCATGAGCCATTTCGCATATAGTAGGGACACTCCCTCTCTCCCTGCAATAAATGTAGAGGTGCTGTTAAAAGAAGATAAAAAGACCTCACTGATGAAGAAAATAAGTACATATAATAGCTTAAATCTGAACGTCTGAATTGGAAATTCATTTTCAAAATCTGCAGGTCACAAATGGAATTTATACCTGTCGAATTGGCAGTCCCAGAAAGTTAAGTTCCATAACTGGAGCAACCGGAGATTTCCCTTTTCCATGGTTGTATCTGCAACCTTTTCCGTACTTGCATCCCCCTGGCCTTAAATAATACTGCAACAAAGTGTTCATGAACTGGTACCAGTTTAGCATAAGCACACTGACATATGTGCACGGTAATCTTCAATATTCAGATAACCAGAACATATACGGAATTGAGTAAGAATACAAAAAATGAGGAGAACAATAACCTTGCACTCTATCTGGCTAGGCTTCTCTGACAACTCATCCCTTTCCTTCACCTTGTCTTTAAAACCCTGGGACTGCACAGAAATATCCATAAGAATAAAAGAGCATATTCATAATTTGACATGCAAACACAAACACAGTGAATACCTGGTTCCTCCTAACAGGATGATTAAACTTGCAATTGGATCCGAACTTGCAAGTCCCCGTCTTTAGATAAAAGGGACAGTCTTCAGCTTCAGGCCTCACTGGGTACTGATACCTTGTACTATATTCTTCTTCCTCCTTCTTCTCCACCTCACCAACATTCTCTCCTTCCTCACAGCTCTTCAAATCCAGCTGCTTCTGAATCTCATAAGCAACATCGGGATCGGGATCGGGATCGGAAAGGGGAAGGACCACCGCCGCCACGTCACCACCACCGGAGTGACCGTCCTCCTTCCTCCTCTCGGCGGTGGTGGACTGTTGAGAACCTATACTTTGGTTGTTGATATCGGAATCGAGATTTGAGGGAACAGAGACGACGGAGGATGATTCAGAGAGTTCCATTCTCCCTCCACATTTCAAAACCCTAATCGAACAGAGAAAGAGAAAGAGAATGAGACTGAGATTGAGTTTAAAATGTGGACTAGTGGAGACTAGCCATGACTCATATATTTGACATGTCGTTTTTTAGGGAATGTAACATGAGAGCTGATAAAGACTGCGTCAAACTATCAGTCATGAGCTTGGTCTTTTAATGTGTCCATCTGCTGTCTACTTCAGCTCTTGCTGTTTGGAACCAAAAAGAAAAAGGGTAAACGTAAAGAGTGGTGTTTGCTACTCGTCCTCTCTACAGCTGCATCTGAATGGTACTGGAAACAAAATTTGAGCAACTATAACAGCAGGCAGTCAAATAAGAGAATACAGGATTGCCATCTGCCAATTTTATCTGCTTAAGATCCAGCAATTGCTGTTGCCGCATTAAAGGGCCTAATGAAGGCCTCAAGGAAAATCAGAAACTAATGTCATTCTGAATAGCAATTACAGGGGAAATCTTAAATCCTATTCCTCACCTAAGCACTAATTTGTCAATCGAACAACAGATTCATTAGTCATGTTACATGATTACATCCACTTTGCAGAATCCGGTCATCATCGCGATCGCCCTTTAGCTTTCTTTACTGAATGGCCAGTCTTCCGCTTATGACGGCTGAAATCTGACACAAACCGGAAGGTCTGCCCACACCCTGGCTCAGCACAGACATAGGGACGGGCACCTGTGTGTACCCTAATGTGCTCAGTCCGAGCCCATGCCCACTTAAATGTCATCTTGCATCCCTTCCAAGGGCATCGAAGGGGGCGGTCATCCACATGAACCCGACGATGTTGTACCAGATACTTGTGTGAGAAGAATTTCTTGCCACACCCCTTGACTGGACACACGTTTTTCTTGTGGAGATTAAGCGCTTGTTTCGTGCCAAAACTCATGCTGCACCCCTCAAAGTCACACAAGAATTCTGCTTCCTCTTCCCTCACAGTTGAAGCATTATTTGCCTTTCGAGCTGAAGCCTTCTTTGTCTTCACAGCTACAACAGTGTTCATCTTTATCCTACCGGTTTGTTGCTGCTCTTTTGCCTTTTTCCTTCCAGTTTCTGGCTGCACTTTTGCCTTTTTCTTACCGGTTTCTGGCTGCTCTTTTGGAGGTCTTTTTCTAAGTCGTGTGCTAGGACCACCTTCTGCTTCCTCAGCATTTACATCAATGGTGTTTCGAATCCTGGGAGTCTGTTGCTGGTTCTCTTGTAAACGGCGGGACCCTTGTTTCACACGGCGAGGGGTTTCCTGTTTCAATTGCTGAAGGGTTTCGGGTTTTATTTGCTTGCCTCGGACACTCCTACGCTGCAGGGCAGCATTACCGTCCAGTGTGTCATCCAGAGCCGCATCTTCTCTCTCCACAATTTTGGCCTCCTTGCTTTTAGAAGTCCTCTTTTGTTGCTGACGAGAACTAACCCCGTAAAGATTTTGTGAAGTCAAATTGTCTCTCCCAGTGAATTTACCTTTGTTGCGTCTAAGTGACCTCCTATGCAGCTGATGGATACTATCCTCAAGTGAATCATCTGAAACTGCAGAGAACTCTCTCGCATTACTTTCAGCAACCCGCCTCTGCTGATGAGAATTAACTCCAACTGAATCATCCGACACCATAGAGAAATCCGTGGCACTGTGCTTTGCTTGCTTACTTTTAGAAATCCGCCTCTGCTGCTGATGAGAATCAACTCCCATTGAATCATCTGAAACATCATCATCACCTGACACTGCATCTTCTGTCTCCATAAACTTTACTCTCTCGGTTGGACCAGTCCCTATAAATCTGGCTTGCTTGTTCTTGAGCAACCTCTTCTGCTGCTCATGGGAGTTTTCATCTATTGACTGAGCAGAAACCACATCAGGACATTTTGCTTTCTTGTTTATCCCACCCTCAACAGTATTTTTCCTCTTCCTATAATACTGTTTAGTCACTACAGTTTTGCATGTGCTTTCTGATTTTCCATCAAGCTTCTCATCTGCCATTGGCAATTCAAGGAACCTCGTTTCTTGCTGTACCTTTTTCTCTTCATGTTCCCTCTTTGTTAGGAAGGGATGAACTTGATTTGACATCCAAACTTTACCGCACCATTTCCCTACCACTATTTTTTTCTGTTTGGCAGGCCTCCTCCCACAGACCTCAGGTCCAGCAGGTGAGGTAGCTGGAGAACTACGACCAAATGCATTGTATATAACAAAGTTGTATGGCATCTGCTTACTATAAAGATGAGAGCGGCTCAGACTGGCACTGTAGAACAGATTGATCCCCATCTTTACAGCCCAGTCTCCATTCCCAGCAATGGCTTCCTCACTATCCAGAGCTGACTGAATCCTCTCCTCATCCGACCTGGTGGCATTCCTGAATACCAAATCATTCCAGGGATAATTAACTCCCAGTTCTTCTGCTATTTCTTTTGCTTCATCCACTATCCGCGGATAATCTGCAAATGTATTAGTTGAAAATCAGAGCTAGTAAGAATATAGGGATAAAAGATGGTGTGGTTATCGATAAATCATAAATGTATTGCTTTAAATTATCAATTATTAAAGACTGCGAATAAAATAAACCAATTTAAGAACTTGTCAAAGGAAGAAGCTTCTCCTCTTCACCCCACTTCCGTTTTACAAAACTAACTCCATTAAGCTAATAATATGGACAGATAATGGCTGCAGGAAGCTGTATCATCTTATGACATTAACTATATACTATCGGGCAAAACTTCTTCATCCTTTGTTTGCTGCAAAAAGGCACCAAAAATCCCACCTAAGTAGATACAGATTTGAACCCGTGAACACTCTACCCATTCCATCTATCCCACTTTCTTGTACATACAAAATGATTTTTACTACAGAAGGTACTTTCAAGTAAGTACAGCACTCGATTTGAAAAGGAGAATGAACTGTAAATTAACAAAACACACCTGGATGACAAAGGAGTAATATATGGGCGCCTCCAATTGAACGGAGCTGCTGCTCAATTTCTACAGCATGCTCAAGGCAGAACACATGCATTCTAGAAGAATCCTGGTCAAACCCTGGAGCAAATGATGTGCCTGTGCTCTCTTTCTGTAAAGTGGCCTGACCAAATCCAGTTGGTTGAACGTCAAATGCGTCTTGGGAGCCAGAATATGAGACATTTACGGGATCTATAGATGTACCCACCAAACCATTTGTCTTTGTCAAAGCAAGATTATGATCAACAGAATATTGATGACAGTTGTCCTTGAAATTAGTTACTTCACATCTATTTTCCACATAGACATCAATAGTTGGGAGTCCATTATTATCAATTGTTGGGAGTCCATTACCACAATCAAATCCTGGTGAAGTGGGACTGCGAACCACATCTCTTAAAGGAGGACTAGCACTTTGATACTCATATCTACTTTCTAAAGAACAGTCTGACAAGTTTGCTTCATCACCACAAACAGGAACATCTTGTTCAGCCTGATCTCCCTCCGAGTCAGATGAATCTCCATAGGTCAAAGCTAATAGCCCGAGAGCATTATTATCTCTCTGAATTTCAATATTTGAATCAACTTCATTGGTTGGATCTGTCATCTGATTTCGATAATCAGCAGACTGGACGGGCACATCATAAATACCAGCAGGGGTACTTTTTTGCATCAATCCTGTTTCTGGAGGAAACATATAACATTCAAAATTAGAAATCACGGTAAACTGGAAACATTACATAGAAGAATCATTTACCACATACGTGCAAGAATGATATAAAGGCAACATGTATCAAGATATGCGTACAAGACTACAAGAAGACAAATTTAGGAATTCAGTAAGTAATCAGATTGATCTAAGTGCATATTTACTAATGTATTTGAGTACATGGAAGAATGAAAAAGGGGTATAGGTTTAATATAAATAACTCAAGTTGGAGATGTGATCCCTGAGCTTGCATAAACCAAGGTGCATGATTAATGAACAGAATTGTATGTAAAAGTGAATCTACAGCTGTGTTTCCCTAAGCCCAGATGATGCATGTACCAATGCTTCAGTGGAACAGTAATTACACAAAGAGAGGTAGGTTCCTTATCTAAGTCTACCCACAAGAAAGAATCTTGGGCTACATGCCTGCAATATCAGTTTGAATAATAAGACTGTCTATCAAGAGAAGAAATTTTCAGAATAAACCAACCTGTACAGGGACCCTTCTTTGAACTATTTGGATCTCCATTTGCACCCTGATTAGGTTCACAATCAACAGCCCAATTATTGAAAGAGCTACAATCTGCTGACATGAGATATCTCGATGCTGCTTCTCTTGGTTGAATGATAGCAACACATGAAAAGCTCAAAATTCCACATGTGACACAAGAAAACAGTCTCTGATCGGACAACCCTTCACCTTCGACATTACTTTCTCTTTTAGCGCTCATGTTCAACATCTTTGAAGGACTACTTACATTTCCATTTCCATTCAATGAGACATGCCAGCTGCTCTCACATAAAGAGGCAGATTTTCCCATCACTGAATACAACCCTTTTACCTGCTTAATTCCCTGATTTCCATCTATAATGAGATCATCAGGATTTACTCTCAACTGTGAACCAACACGTAATTTTGAACAAACAGAAATGTCTGAAGAACTCTGTGGTAGAAGTACAATTGACGACCCTTTTCCAAGAACGTGAAGCAGCTCATTGTTCTGAATAACATTCTTCACAAATAAACCTTTAACTACTGTTTCTCCTTCACCCTTTTTCTTATCTTTTAATCGAGAACTTCGAGGTTCAGCATTATTGTGCACAGGTGTTCTGCAGAATAAGCAGTTTAGCAATTTTGAATTGGTGTCTTCCAACTCAACTAATAATCAACCATAATGCATTTATTTGTAGAAATTTGCAATTGCGCAATTAGGCAAATGGAACATGCAAAAGGTCACAAACAAACCTTGAACATAATGCTAGAGCAAGATCATACAGTAATTGAAAATGAGACACCATAGGAGGATAATTGATTGAAGCTCGTCGAACCGCAGCTTCATTGGCAACCCTCAACCACTCAGGAGTTGCAATGTTGGCTGCCTCCCCACAATTAAATCCTACAGATAATTTAACAAATAGTCATTTTTTTTTTATAAAAACACAAAGACAACAACAGCAGTGGCTTAAGTAAATGAACACTGATGCTCTCTCACCATGACTGAATCCAGTGTGATACGCTCTTGGAAATGTGACAACAAATTCCCCAGCATTTTGCACTAACCTGATTCAAAGCAATCAGAGATGTGAGAATATCATGAATGCCTTAGACACACCACAAATCAGGATATTCTGGGTAAGACTCAGCAACTTTGTATAAATAGTCTTCGAGGGCCCAATAAATTACTCTTTGTGGAACAAAAAAGAATGGTAATGTGAATGTAGGTAAGGATCATGCAGGTCGAGAGTGATGCTTCTTTTCAGAATGAAATTAAACTTAGATAATAGCATTACTAAATTAGTAGTAACGAAGAATGAGTAATTCATCATATCAAAGGAGGAAATTAGAATACAACGTGAGCAAATTCAAAAGTATCAAGGAATCACCTGCAGCATGGAATCCCCGAACTGATAAATACTTCAGGTGACATCACAGTGGTTTTCTCACCAAGAGTCGCAAATGTAACTGAATGAAAACAAATGCCATTAAAGGTTTAGATAATGAACAGAATGGAACTTTAATCCAAACCATCGTATGCAATCTGTTAGCATTATGCGGAGAGTAAAACAAGTCCAAGCTTTTGGTAACTTCCAACTTGGAACATAAACCCCTATTATGAACTCTAAGAAATGCAACAAGAACAAAAAAAAAAAAAAACTCTGGAAACTATATATCAAGCTATAATAGAAAGCAAACAGTTGAATCGACTTATCCAACAAAGCTCAAACAGAACAGGGGAAGCATTAGAAATAAAAAAATGGGAGTGAACTGACCAAGTGGATTGATCTCTCCACCATACCCCTGAACTCTGACCACCTCCTCGAACGCCACAGCAGCCTCCCTGGGCACACCATACCAAGTCTTGCCAGCCCCCATATGCAAGTAATTCAAGCTATGCAAGTCATGATCCTCCACATGCCAAGCAAACCAACTGAACATCATAGCCACATAAAGCATTGGACACGTGACCCCAGGAATCTCCTCCTTCATAAACCTCAACAGAGAGCCTCTCGACCTGGAAACCCCCCTCATGTTCCACGCAGTCTCCCCAAGCGTGACACCATCACCTGCCTCCCTACTGTTACTACTCGCCCCACTCTTCTTGCAGCTGAGATGCACGAAAGCCGAACCCGGCATGTCATTAGCATACTCCACCGAAAAAGGCTTGTCCACAGTGGCCTTCCAGTACAATGTCTCGATATCAAGTGGGCCCATCCCACCTTTCTTACGGCGTTTCTTTAGGTAACTCTTCTCGAAGCTCTTGGCCTTTGCCTCGAACTGATTGAATGAGTAATGCTCCCCGCTCTGCCACACGGGTCTCTGCACGGGGCGGGCCTTACGTGGGCAGAACCCGATCTGTTGCTGTCTTGTGGTGAATGTGGGCTGGGCTTTAGGGCCTTTACCCACCAAAGGCCCGCCGCGAGCGAGAAGGGACTTGTTCAGATTGGCAATTGCGGTCTTCTTCGGGGAAGGGGGGACAGGTGGCACGATTTTGCAGATGCCGTACTGGGAAGCTTCTTTCTCGATCTTGAAAATGTAGCCAATCGGATCTTGGAACTCGGCCCAACTTGGGTGGTACTCCGGAGCTACTGGTAGGGCTCTCAGCCAGGGGAGAACTTCCTCTGACATTTTGTGAGAGAGATCTTAACTGGGTTTTGGATGATTGATTGATCATGCAAAACCCAATTGGGTTTAGGTTGGGGAGGAGGGTTTCATTGTTTTTCGATTTGGGGGTTTTGGGTTCAAGTGCTGCTCTGTTACAGGGGAAGAAGAGAAAGCAGAGTAAATATATATAAGGAAGGATTCACATGTGAGTGAGAAAGCAGAGTATAACTTGAAACTCACACTGCTTTTCCCTTTTTTTACAATTCTACCACTTTCTTCTCTTTTCTATTTTTTGATAAAATCGGGAGGTATATATTTAGAGTTGTGAATACAACATTTCAGAAGCTATTCTAAGAAAGATAAAAAGAAAATAGCTGAAATTTATACCAGAATAGAATTATCGACATCCTTCATTATGGCTGCATTTACACTCGTAATTTTATACTGTGTGATCAATATCTGTTGAAGGTCATGCATAAAATAGTAAAAAGGATATGAGATTTGTTATGAGAATGTTTTACTACTGTAGCCTTTTCATTTCTACTACTCGGTGTCAGGGAATAGGTAATTGCTTGCTTATTCAATTTTCAAATGTCATTACGTACCTATAATGCAGAATATGTAGTTACTTTCTGAATTTGATCATCGTTAAAGTTAGAAAAATCATGATTCCTTATGGAATCTCCGATCCTTTTGTGCATTAAGGAATGTCTGGACTATGTTACAAATAGGGCTAAACAGATTTCTCTTCTGTCAAAAGAGAAATCTGTTTAGCCCTATTTGACAACGTAAGCTTTGTCACACGCATGCCTCATTGCTTTGTTAGCTTAGTTTATAACAACTTGGTTCTTTCTTTTAGATCATTTTAACAAATCAGATTCAGTAATCATTAGATTCCACCGTATCACGTTGACCATCTGCAGCTACTTACTCGACAGCATATGAGACTAGGGCTGGTGAAGGCAAACTGCACTTCCCTGCCCGGCCGCGTTAGTACGGGGTCTATAACAAACGACCATTAGACCTCACACTTAACGCGGCGGCAGCCGGATATTAGAAGGTAAGATGGGCAGACTTATCACTAACACAAATGAGTCATGGCAGATGAGATGAATTCCGATCTGATGTATACCACTGATGGTAAAATTCATCTGGATCATGGAAGAAGGTCATAGAGAGACTACCATTTGCACATGGACATCAATATCTACTTCCCATTTCATGATATAAAGACCTAACGACCTAATCATTCGAACTCATTCAATGCAATTTATTTTGATTTGCACGAGTCTAGGTTGAGGATGCTTTGCCAAGTATGGCAGGAGGAGCACAGAAAATTGAAATGGACCACTTCTATCAGTAGAGGGCTTACAGCTTACTAGCTCTCTCCCTTTTCACTTCTCTGCTCTGGTATTTCCCCTTTTACTACATGTATATATACTCTACCCTTTTCACCTTCTGGGTTGCAATAGAATGCAGATCAATGATCAAGTTAACTAGGATAATCAAACATTGTAAGCGTCGCTAAAATATCACAGAGGCGTCAAGACAAACTAACTTAGATGTAGACATTTAGTACAAATGGATACTACTTTCTAAACATTCGGATTGTCATAAATTACAGTTCAAGCAGTCAAGTCACTCTCCTTAGAATGTGGTTGTGCTTCTGAGAGCACAAGGGTAACTGGGCAATGATCACTTCCATAGAATCCTGCAGAGTTTTGAATCAGTGCCAGTTAGCAATGCACGTTAGTATATACTATGGAGAGGGGAAAAGAGAGAGATGGAATCAGCTGACATATTGAAGCTGATGAGATTCTGTTTTAGCTTGTGAAGTCACAACTACACAGTATGAAATGGAATTGCCAGAACATTTTACCACCAAAGATAAAAGCTACATGAGTCACACATCTCCTTTGCTCTTCTTTTCTTTGTGTTCCTATTCTTTAGTTCATTTCAATGAATACCAGATTTGAGTTTAAGGATGTAATTAACCCATATGCTAATAAGGATCAGCAAACCATTATACATGATTTGGTCAGCCATTAAAACTCAAGCTATGATCTCCACCAACCTTGGCATTTATGGATGAGTAATATTGGCCTGTTGAGTTCAAAACGATAGTCTGTTTCTATTATAAAATATATACTGTATTCTGTAATTTGTAAATATCATGCAAGTTGCAACTTCCGCAAAAAAATACACAACCAGCAGAGGTGATATTTGAAATGGAAAAAGTCATACCTTGTAATTCAATCCCTTGCCCGTGCATCTCACATGAAAGAATCCTATCTTTGAGTTGCTCTGCAACTACGAAATAGTCTATCCTCATCCTTTTGCCTCTGTACCTGCCAGAAAGCCACCCAGTATGTTTATTATGTAGTGTACAGCGTTATGATAACGAGTTATGATTATTCAGTTACTTTCTAGTTCCTCTATGCACATTTAATGATCGCATATCCAATTGGAATGACTATGATTTACAAACACTTCAACTCTACTAAAACAAAAACAAGTAGAATCCAATTTATTTTTCAATATCAACTTCCTATTCACACTATCCATATGGTCTTACTTTCCAATGGGATTTCCTGACCAGGAGAAGCCACGCTCCATGTCCTTTTCGTTGTGTAGGAATCGGTATGCATCTATTAGCTTTCCCCTGAAAGACATATCATTCGACAGGAAAAGTTATTATTTGTGAAAGTAACAATACAACTCCATTAAGTAAATAAATAAAAGGTGTAATATTAATCTAACTATATTTCTGTAAGATATCTTCCTTATCCAATCCTTCCTTCCTCTATTCAGACAGATACAAATAAGGCCAGGCTGGCACACAATGAAAGAACGCAAACGGAATAAGTTATGGGTAACATACTCTTTCAATATGTTTCCAAACCGCTTTCTCTCAGACAAGGTAAATCCAGGCTGTCCACAATCCTGTCAAGAAAACAAACCATCTTAGTTTAACATAACACATATAGGGAACATTTACACTTGTGCATAACTGACTTCCTGCCGTCCTATATGTTACAAGTTAACATTAAACCTTGGTACGCAAACTTCCTAAAATGAACAGGGACGGTATTGATTATGGTATCAAAACAAATGGTGGCAGTTCTCGTGACAAGAACCTCCACATTCTACAAAGTTTCCTCTTTCCTAAAAGGTGAGATGGCAGGTGATGGATGGGAACCTCGAACTATTATGTAAAAAGGAATGCCGCAGTTAAAATCCATGGGAACTTCAAAATGTATCCTAACAGAAGAGGTGCATAAGCATCCAAAAGAGGTATTAGTCTTATTCATTCCACCACCTCAACTTAACTGTTCACAATTTTAGCTATTTAACTTAATATATGACTTGTTGATAAAGGCCAAGTACTAATCAACATAAATTACAAACCACAATAATGTTCTACGAAGCTTCAGTTTGAAATATAACCTCTTTATTTGGAGGAACATAACCATTAACCTTAGCTGCACTGAAAAAATCTGGATGAGTAACATCAATCTCTTCATGGCTGCATCCAAATTTAATATAAGACAAAAAATATAACTTCCACCATAAGAAAACCAAAATATCTTCTGAGGTGCATAAGAACATACTCAAGATTATATTACAAACACAGTTTTCAATAGGTTAGTAACTAAGTATATAATTGGACCATTCTAAAAAAAAAAAAAAAAAAAAGTGTATAATTGGACCTATAAAAAGGTATTGACGGATGATTTTAACTTATTTTAATCTTAGGTATTGACTGTTAGTAAGAAATTTCTTACAGAAATATATGTAGCCGAAGTTTCACATCTGATCATAAAGCTACACACTTAACATCTATGTAGCTCCAAAACATCAGATGTGTGAACTTATCATAAATTTATGGTAAGGCATGGTACTTGTGAATAGCTCAGTTTCCCAGTTGTGAATATAATGGCGAGTGGAACAAAGAAAGATACACTCACCTGACATTCAGATCACCACACCATATGAGAGGCTTATCTGAACATTGCAAGACAAACTCTAGAATCCTTTTATCCCATTTTCTTCTCCTTGGGAATGAGTTTTCTTCCTCCTTCCAGCCATTATTTGGTGCGTATGTATTCAATAATTGAAATGTCTCAAATTCAGCTAAGATCACCCGACCATCTGGTTCATGCTTCGAAGCTAACAAAAGACAATTGTATTAACCAACTGATGTGCCAGTGATTCAAAGGAGTACTTGGGATAGATATTTAAGCACCAAGGTTCAAAATCATTTCCAGAACAGGTAATCTATATCCTTCATAAAAAAAATATTAAAAAAATGAAAAGAACAAGATGCATTATCTGCATAGAATAGATAGTTGAAACCAACTTAACTGACTTTCCAAGCATAAAGTTTATTGGTCTTTACAAAATCATTTGTATATGACATAAATAAATGCAAAGTCAAGTACAATAAAATGATGTCACACCAATTTAGGATGTGAATTTCAGTATTTGATCTACTACATAAACAAATGCAAGTTGAAAACAGATTCTTTTGAGTATATAAATGGATGCAATTAACAAAAACAAAGAATTTATCAGCAAACCTTTTCTGTCAAGATTGAAAAATACTTTTTGGGGTTGGAAACACTTCTTTACAATCAATGCAGTCCCTGCATACTTCGAATCTGAAAGAGACCACCAAACACGATAATCTTCAAAGGGTGGATTTGACAGAGCACGCATTATTATCTGCATAATTTGGGAAGAAAAGAAAGAGAAGAACATCTACATTAGTGATAATCTTGAGGCTATTTTGCATAACAAGATCAAATGTATAAGTAGGAAATCAAAATGCTTGAAGAACTTGAATATAGGAATGATAAATTCTATTCAGTTACAGCATAAACTCATAGAATACATATTAGAGTCTTTTAGTATAACCCTACCTATGAAAGCCAACAATTTTCAAGAGAAAAAATCCTTTGCTTAGAACTGATGTGCACAATTGAAAGATACTTACTCAAGCAACTTCAAGCTTATCTAGACAGTAAAACAAGTATTACTAGTTGATACGATTATATTCCTTTGAACACCACAATGGTCCACCAAAAATTATAACATTTTGGCAAAATATGTTGGAGATTGCATACCTGCTTTTCTTCACGTAATGCGTTAGTGTCATCTTTCAACTCTCCTGGGCGTTTAGGTGCACCCTTTGAACCGGCAGCAGGCATCCTAACTTCCTGATATTGGCATGCAGTTAGAAAGTTGTTCCGCACACACTTATCAAGATTGATTCTTTAAGAATCAGTACTTAGCAATCATGACGTGTATGAGCAAAAGAACAGACTAGCAAAGCAAACCAACTAACAATCAAGTAGAATTTTTGAATTTGATTCAGAAATTATCACGAAAAGACCTTAAACCCAAGATTGATTGAAAATCTTGCATATAAAAAGCTTTTCACAATGTGCATTGTACCTCCAAACAAAAGGAGACAACCTGAAATGACTAACTGATCAAGTACACAAACCACTGAGTAAAAACCTATTATATTCAGATTAATTAAAATGTCAACAGCATGACATGCTTAACCAAAAGACTTCACCTTTATTCTACAAAACCATATCTTTATCAGAATCCAAAACCCCAGCTACCAAATTATCTTTACCTACCACTCAGACCATAAAAAAGCCACATTCATCATAAATCACAGACCAAATATTAAGTACCAATCCCATTACACCAACATATTCAAATTAGCCCTTCTAATTTGCCATCACAAACATGCCTCTTAAGCCCCAAACTCAAAAATGGCCTAACATCGAAAAGGGTACCTAAAAATAGAGAGAATGTCAGACCTGTATCGCAATGACGTCGGGATCAAAGGTGGTGATGAACTTGGTGAACTCAGGCCAGTTGTTCTTGACCCGAAGAAGAAAACTATTGGCATTCCAAGTTAAGAACTTGGTTGGTTCCTTCTTGGGTTTGTCCTCCGTTGAAGTTTCTTCATCTTTAGGAAATGAAAGATTGGCTTTTTTGGCAGACCCATCTTTCTCTACTGGTAGAAAGAAACGTTTCATCGTCCCCAACTCTCTCTGAGCTCTCCAATAGTGTTCGTTTCCCACTGAAACAAAACTAAGTCCCTCTGTCTTTACATTTCTATTCAACCCGGTTGCAACTTGGGTCGGGAGTCGGGCCAACCCGAACCGGACCCCGAACCGGACCCCGAACATTTTTTGGGGGTGAGAATAAAGATAGAGAGTGGCACACATTTGTGGAATTGGGACGGATAAGTTGGTTAAAAGGACCGTCGAGACTCAAAAAAGCTGTGAACTTTGAAGAGACCAGACCAGACCAGACCAGAGACAGAGTGATCTCTAATCTCTAATGGCTTCAATGGCCTTTGGTCTTTCCTTAGCTACATTATCTTCTACCAACTCTTTACTATCTTACAATAAGATCACCTCCATTTCCAACCTCACATCCCATCAAAGGACATTACCATGTTCTCTATTGGGCACAAAAGTTCTCATTAGCAAAACAGAGAGACCAGTACTTAGAACATGTCATTCTCAGGTCACTTGCTCAGCTTCTTCTACTTCGACTCTCCCAGCAGCTCTTCTGTTCGACTGTGATGGCGTTCTTGTCGATACGGAGAAAGATGGGCACCGCATTTCGTTCAATGATACTTTCAAAGAGGTAAAGTTTTGAGCTTTTGAGATGTTCATTCAATTCCACAATTGGGTTTCCTTGTTTTGCTTGGAAAGCTCATAAAGATGTGAAATTTCAAGACAAGATGGAATTTTTAATCTGGGTATTTTCATTGTTTAGATGATCTTGTGAGAGTTCGTGTTTTGATTGAAATTATTGGTAGTGAGACTAATTGATTGATGAACAGAAAGAATTGGGTGTAACTTGGGATGTGGATTTGTATGGCGAATTGCTCAAGATTGGAGGTGGAAAAGAAAGGTAATTTGCTTAGTTTTGTTATGTTTCTATTTATACAATTATCTAAGTAGGTCTTGATTATATGTGAGCCAACACATTTCTGTTGTATTGTATTTTTTTAAGTAGGTCTAGATCATATGTGAGCCAGCATTTAATTTTGGATAAAGTATGATTTGGGGTTCTATTCAAATGGTTCTGGTATGTATGTAGGATGACTGCCTATTTTAACAAGACGGGTTGGCCAGAAAAAGCTCCCAAGGGTGAGGAAGAGAGAAAAGCATTCATAGCTGGACTGCACAAGCGAAAGACGGAATTGTTCATGGCCCTCATTGAGAAAAAGTTGCTGCCTCTTCGGCCAGGCGTTGCAAAGTTAGTTACCATCCACTCTTGATTTTACTATTATGCAAAATTTACTACTTAATGTCTTGTGTGTTATGTTTCTGTTGCATTTTCTTGTTCAAACATTTGGATTTGACTTCAAGTTAGCGCAACTGCACCTATTTTCTTTGTATTTCTGATCATGCATTGTGAAATCATAGGTTTATATGTAGTTTCTTCTCTCCTAAGTCAGGCATACAAGTGAATACCATTGATGGTTAAGACTTGAGCAAAACGGCTTTTAGACAACAAACAATATAAGACTACTTAGTTTTTGTGCTTCATTCTTATGAGAAGAATAGTAAGATAATGGTTATGGTAGGCTAAGTTTTTCTCAGTAAATTTCCGACTTTCTTATTTTGGGTTGGTAAGTTTCTCTTGTCAACCTGTACAGGTTGATCGATCAGGCTTTAGCAGAAGGAGTTAAAGTTGCTGTGTGCAGTACTTCCAATGAGAAGGCGGTATGCTCAATCAGGTTCCACTACTTAATGCTTGCATAATTGGGTTTCTGTGTGAGATGATAACTGCGTGCGTATACTCAGTACATGTAGTATGCAAGTATTATGCAAGAAATAATAATTCTTCGTCACTTTCATAACATAACTCTCACATGTATGAAAACCTATCAGAGTGTGTATTGAAACTATGAGATCTTGATTTGTCCTTTATATATCTCTCTTATCAAGTTATCAGTTTTCACTTCATTTAGACCATGAGGTTAAATAGTCACAGATAGGTCCAATCAATTCACATGGACCATTTGTTGGGGTAAATCATTCTGTAGTAATATTCAGTATTTGATTGATCTAAATCCATGTAATTTAGTTAGTATTTATTCACTTTTTGGAGGGAGGGTCAATTGATAAACCGAATAAAATCGACTGCCTTTATCATTATCTTGTTCATGTTTTTTTTTGGCTTGTGATATTTTCTTAGATTCACATTTATTCAGCTTTTACACTTTGTTTTCATTGTTTGAATCATTTTTCGATTTCTAGGTATCTGCAATAGTTTCTTTTTTGCTGGGACCAGAAAGGGCAGAGAAAATCCAGATATTTGCAGGAGATGTGGTTCCCCGAAAGAAGCCTGATCCAGTAATCTTTCAACCCTCTTGTTGATCTAACGTAAAATTCTATTCAATTTCACATGAAAAAGCACTGATGTAGTTCTGTAGTGCCATGTTTCTAGCTAATTACTTTGATTTCACTGTTAAACAGATAAGTCCATTATTAGCTACTGAACTATATTTACCTCTAATCAGGCCATATATGTAAAATACATAGACTTTTTGCTGTTTTGAATCAATATTTTAGTTAACTTTGCAAACAAAAATACACTACTGTGGTTCTTTTAGTTCCCTATATCTTGCCAGCTACTTTTGGTTCACTTAAACTCTCTCAATCTACATTGTTATACTAAACTATATCCATTCCTCTTGACAGGCCATCTATATATTGGCAGCTAACACGCTCGGTGTCGATCCTTCAAGGTACTGCAGGAAAAGAAGGCCTGCCTAGTTTTAGTGCTACAACAGTTTACATAATGAGCATCTGTTTTAATTATATACTTTCTCTATGATCTATATGCTCTTCCCATTTTTCTTTTGATACCCTTAAGGCTACAGATATACAGGCTTCTGACCTTTTGTGCTTCATACTTAAAGAACAGATGCCATGTTCATGTAAAGTAATATGTTTCCTTTTTGTAACAGTTGTGTTGTGGTAGAAGACAGCGGCATAGGCCTTGCAGCTGCCAAAGCTGCTGGAATGAAGTGTATAGTAACCAAGAGCGGGTAAGTCACTTTTACTTACAAATAAGAATGCAGTGAATTCCTACTCATTCACTTTTTTTTTTTTCAAGATATCACATTAGCAATGTGCATTATCATCAGATCATATTTCACACTTACTTGAATGCTACTTGGCTCGGCTGACTTATATTAGCTACTGAAACTCATCAAATTTCTGGGCCATCCAATGTGTAACATTTTTTGCTTCTCCTCTTAAACTCTGGTTCCAGATACACAGCCGATGAAGACTTTCAGAATGCAGATGCTGTCTTTGACTTCATTGGAGATCCCCCAGAGGAGCGGTTCGACTTGGCATTCTGCAGAAGCCTTCTCAAGCAGTATGTGAGCTAGCCCATATCGTTCGAAGTAATCATTGTGATGGTGATTCGGCTTACATATAAGAAAGCCATAATGTACATGTGGTGGTTCTGGTGTATGATATTCTGAATAAAGCACCAACTGGCCTTTCCACAAGCAGCTCTATTTTAAGCAGATACATACTTGATCACTTTTTTTTTTTTAAACATTTACTTTAATCACTTTAACAAGTCCCACATATCAAGAACATCAAAACCGTATTTAGAATGTCTTGTACTAAACTCTAGTACATCGATGATAGATGGTATGTTTGTGATTTAGGTTTTGGGTTAAGATCATGGAGAAACCAATACAGTATCAGATTCACTGGTCTCTTATATTCTCTTAAAGTCTCTTAAAAGCTATCGAACAAACTCAGACAAAAAAAGAAAAGCTATTGAACAAGAGTTTATGTAGAGTCCCACATCGAAAAGCCTGTAAACGATAACATTAAGTATAAGGACTTACACTCGCCTTATATTCTCTTAGGTCAGTAACTAGGTAGGGTATTAAAGTGATTCAGCCCAACGATCATACAAACATGTTTCTAGCTTGACCTAATTCTATTAGCCATACTGGAGCACACAAAGAAGTACATGATATGAGTGGCAAACCCTTTTTGGTTTTCTTACTTCCTTTTCCGGCTAGTGACTCCCTTTTCACTTTGCATTCTGTTGATTTGGTTTAATGCTGGCTCAAGGATATTGTAAAGCACCCAAAGTATAGCTGGAATGATAGGTAGTAGGAGTGCCAAGGCACGGTTATCGCCTTCTGCGACATCTGCAATTCTCTGTGCACCAAACGCAGGATCACAAGAAATCAGGGCGGACAGAATGGTACCGGTAATGGCTGTAGTCCTGCTTGGAGAACCGGAAGTTTCGATGTTCCTCATGGTTTCAGAGGAAGTGAAACTCACAGGTTGATCTTTCTGAGAGAGAAGGGAAACTGTTTTCATAGATGGTTTGTAGGGGATTCTGTTTTTGGATGACTTGATGGTGAAGCTTTTAACATTGAGCATGGCCAGGGTACCTAAGCTTGAAGCCATTGGTACCTATACCTGAAGTGGAATGTGTTTCTTTAATGTTTGAGAGTCAATATATGGGCGTCCAAGGCTGCTATAGTAGTCTCTAGAGTCTTCAACTTTTCTTATCAATGTCACAACAGAGAGCTTTACATCAATGAGAACTAGTGGTGGAAAATCAAGCAACTCAATGTATCTGGACACTTCAGTTCCCAGACGCTACATCAAACTAGAGGGGTCTATTTTTAGAAATCACAAGTGATTTTATATATGATGCAAATATACTAAAACAAAACACTCAGCATATATATAAATCAAGGCAGGCACTTTCTCCATTTCCATTGAATAAGTACAACTTTACTACCCTGATCATCAGTGAGGAAACCTACTTACTCTTAACTTTGGGTACACATAATCTTGAAGAATAGTTCAAGTCTGCATATTATTTTGATATAGACACAGCTTTAGTCAAGTTGGATTTGGCAGCATCCAGCATTGGGTCTGCCTGGAGGGCCTTGTCGAAACAGAACTTTGCTTCTTCCCATTGACCCTCGGCAACAAATACAAGACCCAAATTATTAAATGCCGGAGCATAGTCAGGCTGGAGTTCAAGAGATTTTGTAAACATTGCCTTGGCACGTTCAAAATGCTTCTGCTGGCGGTACAGATTGCCGAGGTTGGAGAATATAGCATGGGCAAGATCAGTTGTTGCCAATGACAAGGCCCTTCTGTATACTTCTTCCGCTTGTGATGGCTGCTCTGATAGTTGCAGTGAGATACCTAGTGATGTATGTATCAATTAACAAGAGTAAACTTCACTGAGAGAGGAAAAAAATAGATGTAAAAACCTGTTCTGAGCTTGGAAATACCTAGATTTGACCATGCATAACTGCATTCTTTAAAACGGGCAACTGCAGCTTTAAGGTACTTTTGAGAGTTTTTGAATTGTCGCGCACAAAGGCTATGAAGACCAAGCTGGTGCCATTGCACAGCGTCATCTGGATCCTCAGCTATTGCCTATTTGAAGTCATACAAAAATGGAAATATACCTTAGTGGACATGAACTATGCAACAACCCGCATAAACCACCAATAAGCAACAAAAGTAAGAACATAGAAATGATAGAATAAACTGGCTCATCAATAATAAGTTGTAGTCTACTATAATACAGTACTCAATATCCTTGATGAAAAGCTTGTTGATTTAATTAGTTAACCTTTTTTAGAATGATTTAAATAGTTACCTGGATGTATGTAAAAGTTTGAAAACATATGTTGTACAACATATTAGAACAAGTCTACATGCTAAGATATATAAGGAGTTCCCTTTCACATTATCCATTATCAAGGGGAGCTCATTTTGTGATATCATGACAATAAAAGTAAATGACATCTTAACAGCTCATTTGTGCAAACCTGTTTTAAGCTGTAATTAGCGTGTTCTTCCACCTCTGTCAGTGCATTCTGTTCAGTGTCAAATGCTGCTGAAATCTCATGTTGGGCTTTATGGACCATTGCAAGCCCTGCCCATGCTATGGGAAGTTCAACGGAAACGGAGTCTCCATCTCTTATAACTGAAGCCATTTCATTTCCTGCCCAGGATAGTTGTTCGCTGGGATCTTGATACCGTTCCGCATCCTTGGTTCGGTGTACTGCAACAGCATATCGTGTAGACATACAATTGAGCTCTAATTTTGCCGCCTATGGAAGATGCAAAAGCAAAAGAAAAGACTAGAGTCAATTTCATTTTATTTTCTTTTCAACAATCATACTGGAAAGAATTAGCATCGAAATCTAGTCCTTCTATCAAAAATAAGCAGCAAACAAATTAACATGCAACACAAGCATGAATACTAAGTATGCCATATTGCCATATTTTCCAGAAACAAGATTGACAATAAATAAATAAATAATAATGAGAGTAATACAACTTTCCATGAAGAATAAGACACCAATGGACAACCTCAATAAATAAGCAATTAATGAATGTAGCAATGAACCATGAGCACCTTCTCCAAGCACTTGCCGGAACTTCTATGATCACCAGTCATATAATAGGCATTTGCAAGATTAGCCCATATATGTCCTGCTTTAGGATCTTCATTCAAGGATGCTAGCAAACACTCCTTTGCAACATTGATAGCAGAAACGTGATCAGCAGAAGCATCACCACCAGCATTTGCCCCAGCACCTGAGAGTTAACCAATGGCAAGCTATAATGATGCAGGTTCATCAACCAGAGCATATAGTATGATGATAAAGCTACACTACAAAAATTGAGTGGTACCCACCAGTCACCATCCTAAAAGCTAAAATTGTATGTACTGTAAGAAAGAAATGGAAGAGTTGATGAAACTTGGAACCGAACTCATCAAAACCATACCTGCAACTACTGAACCATATCTACATAAAAGAAGAGCAGCATAATTGATCAAGGCGGTGGGATGATTCTGATCTTTGAGGATCAACTCCTGGAAACATTTTTCTGACAGTTCCAAATTTCCACTGAAAGTAGAACATGCAACAGTTTCACGTCAGAGAACTATAGGAGGTCAAAAGTCAAAACATATAAAAAAATCACTATGTTGTTGAATAGTAATTTCATCCAACTTTTAGCATGAGAATAACCCCGAGATAGTATTGTAACAAATTAATCACAAAATACAAACATGCATGCAGGCAGAAAGATTGTTGCATTTTCATTGCAGCACATAAAACTAAATACTACCACTCGACATAATTTTGAAATGCTAGCAATGTTTGAGTTAACCATTGCTCATAGAGGCAATGAGATTCACACTCAGACACAATGAACACATGTGCGCGCCTACTCACAATAGTAGCTTCCATTGTTTCTTAGTTACTCAAGTTACCATTAAATCTTAAGGATCAAAAACAATCAGAGGATCAAAACACTTGAAAAACCAAAGGGCGAATCACTCTTACCTTTGAAGGTAAGCAATCCCAAGGTTTGCAAGGCAATCATAGTTGGTATGTGCAACTGCTAACAAAGACGACAACACCGAAATGGCACTCTGAAATAACAAATACCATACCAGAAATTTTCAGAAAGTTAAACAACAACGAAAAAGACATCTATTGTAAATAGCATCAATAAAAGACAATGTACCTGCAGACGGCCAGTTTTAAGCAGTATCAAGCCAAGAGTATTCCACAAAGCTGCCTGTCTTACATCTGACTGCATCGATTCTTTTAGTTTCGAAAGAATCTCCTCAAGCTCCCAAGGTTCAAGTTCTTTATCGGAAGTACCATCCACTGAACTTTCCAGCATAATGCACTGCACATTTGACAAAAAAAAACATCATCCTTGAGCAAAAACAAGTCAAACTCAACCCAAAAGCCACAATGCACAACAAAAGACTAATCTACCTGTGCATGATGAATTTGAACCAGTGAAAGCAACTCTGTCCTATCAACGTCAACCTCCGGCCGGCGTAAAATCTCTTCTGCCTTCTCATATGCCAAAATTGCCTAAAACCCAACAATACTCATAAGACAAAACATCATAACACTTAAACAAAAAAATCAATTCAAGGAGTCTCAAGAATCTACCTTGGAAGGCTGACCCAGCCTCTGATACATTAGTCCCAGTATGAAATGGGCATGCGCATTCTTCGGCATCTTCCTCGCAACGTGAACCAAACCCTGGAAAAGCAATGCCACGCGTTAAACAAGAGTTAAATGCTTAAAGGGAAGCAATACGATTGAAGAAGGTATGTCTTACAGTTTTGAGGCTGCTGACTTTTTCTTCACGAGAAGAAGAAGAAGAGACGGGTTGACCAGGCAGGGTGGCATCTGGGTCAGCTCCATAGTCCATAGGGCACTCCACCTTCAAATTTCTGGACCGGCTTTTTCCCAATTTAGTCAATCTTCTAGCTTCGATTTCTGCGGTGTCGGAGTCCCTCGGGGGATGACACGTGGAGGGGATGGCGGCGTCGGTCTCCAGTGGGTCGACGTTGAGATTGGCGGTGGCCTTGGGGTTGTTAGCTAGTTGGGGCACCCGTCCCGACATTTTTGTGATGAAACGATAACAGAGTTGTAAAGACAAAAGTCTAAAGGCTATTGCTTTTGTTGGCACCCATACCAAGAGTAACGACTTCCAACTGGGTTGTTGACTCCAACACTACCAGTTAATATACCATTTCTAACTAGGATTATTGAGTTGAACACTCGTTTGTTTCCTTCACTTTTCTTTTAGATATTGCTACGAGTAAGCAATCAGTATTCTCATATACACAACTGTAGTACCAATCGCATCTGTCCACAGAACATGCCTAAAAATGAGTGTTTATAATTGAATTTTTTTTCTTCATGTTCAAATATTAAAGTGACCTTCAATCAAAAATTCAAAATAGTTCATGATCTCATGTCCACCCTCCACAGAAAAAAGGCCAAGGAATGTATTATAATGAGCATGAATGGCATGTCAACAAATCCAAATTTCACATTTGTACGCGGAAGCGGTAAATGCTATACTCATAGAGTCATAGGGTCATTTCCGGTCATTGTCCGATCAGAGCAGTTCAACAATGAACAAGAGCTAGCTCATTTCAAGTTATTCTCGTATGGGTTGGTACAACTCCTTGTCTATCTCAGAGTGGCATAATTCATACCATTCTCAATCTAAGTTACACCAACTCATGCCCCGTTTGTTCAGAATTCAGAAAGCAAACGCGTACACCAAAAGAAAAAGTAGCTAATTAGAAAGCTTGAGTCCTGCCACAAGAAAATTCAACTTTCCTAGCATCCATGGCTCACAAAAACCCCATGTTGATCCAAGCTACTAATAGGAAAAGAAAGCATCAGATTAACAGGCGCACAAATGCAAAACAGACACAAGTAATGAGCACATTAAGGATAGGTCATGTTAAGCTGATCAGATCTACTACTAGGAAAAGAAAGCATCAGAATCAAATAAATCTGACAATAACAACTATTCATCCACCTTTTAAAGAGTGCAAGAGGAACTATTTAACCAGTACAAATATAGATGGGCAACAACATACATGAGAGAAGCAATTGAAAATACATGTTCTCCTCGATGGTTTGCAGCCTGGGGTCAGTGAGAACCATCCGCAGCAGACGAACCAAAGGTAGGCAAGAGCCACCCCTTCTCCTGTGCGTGCTCCACGTAGAAGCTGAACTTCTCCCTTGCATTTGGAATGTCGAGAGCCAAGTCATCTAGCCCATCCTTGATTCGAGTGAAGCCTTTGGTCATCTGGTTAATTGTGATCAGTCCTTCACCAAAGCACTCCTGAAGCAGATCCAGCATACTGTCATTCTTCTTCTCCATGGCCATAACCAGGGCCTTCTTCACCACCTCGTGGTTAAAGAATGGCATTCCAACGTCACGAATGCACTGGCAGGCTTCAGCCACGACCCGCCCACTTTCATACTCCTCTAATAGCTTTGTTATCTTGTCCTTTGCATCTTCCACAGCCCAGCCTGTCCCACCTCCCCAACATCTCAGGAGCCTCTCACCAGCATGACGAGCAGAGACCAGTGACTGAGCCATTCGCACAGTCTCAGTTGCGCTGCAATTCGGTGGCAACCTGCTGCCAATTTCTTCCAAATTCAGTGGGGCCAACACATCATCAATCACAGCCCTAGCCATAAAGAGTGCAAGCTCATTTGAAGCATCCAAGATGTCCAATTCTGTATCCTCTGCAGATTCCAGAAGCAAGACAAATCCATTAACTATGTCCTCGGTCGAGAAGATCTCAATATGAAGAGCAGAAAGCAGAACGGACGCCATTTCCTTTTCACGGTTCTTTCTATCCATTGCGAGCGTGATCAGCTTCTTCAAGAATATGGGATTATACTCTGGTAACGCAAGATCTTCAAGGCTTTGAATGAGTTCGGGAATATCATCCGAGAGAAAATATTCGTGAATTATCGACACAATCTCTTTCTTGTACTGCCTCACCTGTTCATCTCCATTCTGTACCTCACCATCTTCACCAAAGGATTCCACAATTGAACTATCAAGCCAACCTTCAGATATTGCCTTGGGGACTAGAGACTGGAACAAGGTTTTTGCTGATGGAATGTCAAGAGCAAGGTCATCAAGGCTCTCTGCCAACCGAGCAAAACCCTTTGCCATCTGACTGGAACTAATGATGCCCTCCTCAGCCGCTTCCTTTAATAGCTTCGTTATTAGTGGTTCAGCTGTCTGAATCTCCATACCAAGAATCAAAGCTCTTTTCACAACCTCATGATGATAGAACGGAACTCCCAACTCCCTAATGCACCTACAGGCCTCAAGAGTGTCGCCACTTTCCACATATTCTCTCAACAAACCAGAAATCTTCTTCTTCACCTCTTCAACAGTTATGTGGGTGGTACCGCCCCACCTTTTCTCCACAAGTTCTGCATGGTGTGGAGCAGAAAGATAGCTCTTCTCAGCGGTCTGAATTACCTGAACTCCCTTGGACGATTCAGGCAGTGCTCTCTTTGCCTTTGTTAAGAAGGCTGGAGGAAGAATGTCATCAACCACTGCACGAGCAAGGAACAATGCAAGAATGTCTACTGCATCCAGTATATCCACTGCAAGGTCATCAGCCGAATCAAGAAGTATGTAAAATCCATCTTGAATCTGCGCAGGGCTGATGACATCAGCATACAAAGCTGAGAGCAAAACCGAGGCCATTTCTTTCTCCTTATCATGCCTGTCCATTGCCATGGAAATAAGGCGCTTAATGAAATAAGGATGATACTGAATCGAGCTCAGTTCTCTGAGATCAGATGCTGCCTGTCCCACATCATCAGTACTGAAGTATTCCTCAATGATGGACGCAACGGTTTTCTTGTATTCATCCAAGGGATCCGCTACAGTTGCCTCGACAAGTTGGTATGGTTCCTATTGCGACAAGGGTCGTACATTATTATAAACTTGGATTTTAAAATAAAATAGCATATAAAAGCACACAAAAGAGTATTTCTTTTTTTTTTTAGCAACAAAAAAGTGATTTCTTGGTAGAAGGGAGAGAAAAAAAAATCTACAATCAGAATACTAGATCTAACATATAGGAAATAGTGTGAACGAGAAATAGTACCTCCCCGCTGTCATAGTTGGGGTCATTACGATCAATATGGGATTCACCATCGGTATCAAGCAGCTTTCCCCAGGTGCCCTTGCCACCACCTCCTTCTGCATGATGCAGAGAAAAGAGAAATCAATCCCACGAAAGATCAGATGCGACAGCTAATTTAACAGCAACAATCAGCTACGTTAATAAACCAACTTAACTAACAGGAAGAGGTAGAAAGAAAAATAATATTAAGTTGAATATAATCTAGAGCATTATCCTGATTTAAACGGCATGGCTTCTTCCAATCCTAATAGAAATAAATGTAAATGTAGTCATTGCCAGCCTTAAAGATGAATGCTACTTGTAACCAGCCAAAAGCTTCAGGATTTAATCCCATTCACACAAAAAATTACTAAGATCATACATAACTAATCCAACGGTCCAACCCTCTCAAAGTAAAGTACCAAAAGCACAGTTCTTAGATTTATTTAATACATCCGCAACAAAAATTTCTTAAGAACAGGTGGAAACTATAGTAGTTCTGTAGTAGTATGGCACAGCTAAAGCAGTCCCACAACATTATCTAAGTAACCACGATTTCACAAAAATCCTTGTTCAGTCATAGATTCAAACGATAATATCAAATGGAGACAATAGTCTTAAGAGAGAGACAGTCAAAGCAGTGGTACACAACACACCGTTGCATGCAATCCAATTCCAAGCTAGAATAAATTCAACACCATTCAAGTAACTGCCAGTGAACTTACCCTTTTTAACCCGCACAAGCTTCCCTGAGTGCGTCCGACGCACATGCCTCACAGCTATCCCAGCTGTTGGTGCCTTGCCGCCAGCAGGGGCTTTTACATGATGTTCTGACAGAAAAGATGTCGGGGACTTTGGCGACGATGACAGAACCTCCACATTTTGGCAGGCAACTTTTAGTGTTTCCCTCTGCTCATTCGTCAAAAATCCCTCACTCGATGCCATAGGCACACTGCAAATAAATAAAAAATCACAATAATAAGTAATACCATACTATTAAACCCCAAAAGTGCAACCTAATCAGCTTAAGCACCTACTCAATCAGTGAAAAGGCATGGGTTTTAGCTTAAATATGCTCTAAAATCAATCATCAAGCACAAGATTTCATTAGAGCTGATTAACCTTTTTCCACTTTCCACTGTTCCTTTATCGAAATACACCTCCAATATATATAGAGAGCTATGTAAAGTAGTACAGCAAACGAAGGTGATACACAGTCATCAGCGAATAACAAGTAATCAAATACACAATGAGCGACTAAACGCACCGTTTCGAATCGACTCTACTGAGCTAATACGGCAATAAACATCACTAAAGAAGCAAAAGATGAAGTGAGAGAGAGAGTGTGTACCTGTATCGGAAAGAAGCCGGAGAATGCTGAATCCGAAACCAGAATCCGTTTCCTCTGTGCTTGGCCCGGATCTCGAGCCAAGACAGGAGAAAGTATACGCTATCCAAATCGGAGCTCCGGGAAGTCCACCGGCGCCGACGAGTCGTAGTCTAGGGGAGTAACGGCGGCGAATGGATCGGAGTACAGATCAGGCGGAAAGGTCCGATCCAAATCGGCGATGAGTGTCTCAATCGGTTAAGAGAAAAAAAGAGAGAGAAGAGAAATGGATGAGAATGAAATTGAGGGAGAGGAAGGGTTTTATAGGGAGGCTGCGGTTACGGGGACACGTCACCGTTGGTGGTTTTGGTGTATTAGCGATAGGACTGTCCACGTGGCTTTGGCGCTTTAGCCAGTATATTACCTTCTTTCTCTCTCCTCCTCTTTGCCCCTCTGTTTTGCTTCCACCCGGCTCCGCCCTACCCGGTTTTGGGCCTTAGGGTTTTGCGTTCGCCCATTTTACCATATTACCCCCTGTTTTGTCCTATCTCGATCTATGGATTTTGTTTATTAAAGATTGCTTTAATCTCCATCTAGGGTTTAGACATTACAGTGATTAATTAATGTCTACAATAATTACCATTATTAAAGTTTTACTGTGTTGCAGTATTGTATAATGAAGTCACCGACTTGGTAATTGTGTCTGTTTGTGAAGGCAACACCCTCAAGTTTAGTGTGAAATTGAGGATCAATGCCTGCATATAGTCTCACTGTGAAAGTAGTAAGCAACGTAAGGAATAAACTTGCTTTAGTTTTTACCATTATTTACAATTTGTTGTAGGAGAAATAATTGATAAGCAAAGCGTAATTTTATTGATTGATAAGGAGATCTTTACATAGGCATTACATCAAGTATCTCGAATAATCAGGGATTTTCTATCTACTAAATATACTAAAAGTCTAGTCTAATTAGGACAAGACACACCATGAAAATTACGGAATTAACATTCCTTAAACACTCCCTCTTGTGTCGCGTGCCTAATGGTGCATAGACTGTTGCCTCGTTGAAACCTTGCCAGCAAAACAAAAACCTCGTGGGCAAAAATAAATGCATGATCTAAGGAAAAAGAGTACAACGCACCAACTACAAGTGCGTAAGGCATGCATAAATAGACTTCCCCTGATGTCTACATGGGAACTTCCCCTGATGAATAAATCAGTCTTTGAGTTCGGATAAGCGACACATACCAATGCGATTTACATGCTTCACAAATGTAGCTTTGGGTAGAGACTTGGTGAAGAGATCAGTAACATTATCTTATGAGCTAACTTGCTTCACTTGGAGATTCAAAGTTTCTTGATGTTGCTGATTGTAGAAGAATTTAGGCAAAATGTGCTTAGTATTGTCACCCTTGATGTATCTCAACTTCATCTGCTCAATGCATACTGCATTATCTTCATATATGCAAGTTGGTCCCATCGTAGTAGACTCAAGTCCTAGACTCTCAAATGTGAGATATAACTGAGCAAAGCCAAACACACTTTTTGACTGCTTCATGTAGTGCAATGATCTCAACATGGTTCGAGGAGGTATCAACAAGGGTTTACTTAGTTGATCTCCAAGATATCGTCGTATTCCCCATGGTAAAAACATAATCGGTTTGAGAACGTCTTTTATGTGGAACAGACAAGTATCCAGCATCAGCGAATCCTACCATCACATCATTCGGTGTATCCGGGTAGGAGGGGCTAGTGCCGAAGTCGTACCGAGACCACACTTTGGCATCCTCGGTATTGGGTATGGCGGCGGCGGCATGAGAAATTTCATTCATTGAATAAGAGAAATTTTATTGCTGACAACTTAAAAAGTACATCAAAGAAGTTTTAAATAAACGACTTATCGAACAAAGTCGTGAACTATGACTAAAGACAAGCCAAAAATAACAATGTAATCAAACTTGAACATGAATCATAAGCCTAAAAGCTTATTCATAATCTGGAGTATCATACTCCTTTGTCCTACGCTTCTTGGTAGGTTGGAAGTCATCGACGGTGAGGTGAGTATCTTCCTCATCGTCTTCATAGTTTGCTTCTTGAGCCATATGTTGCTTGTGTTTCTTGTAGACAGCTTGGACATCTCTACTAGCTTTGCAATCGCGCTGAATATGATTCATGGAGCCACATTTTAAGCAATGAGCCAAACCTTGGTTGGATGCGTGGCCACCACGTTTGGAGCCGGAGCCGGGTCGGTTCCCTCCACGGGGAGAGGCGGCGACGCCGCCGTCCCTCTTCCAAGAGAGGTTCCGGCTAGTGTCGGCGCCTCCTCTTCCTCCTCGGCCGCCGCGTGGCGCTTTTGGTGCACGTGGTGGCGGTGCATGACGTTCACGAGGTTGATTCCTTTGTTTTGGAGCTTTACCACGGACTTGGTGAGATTCCGCAATGAATTTCGGACATTTAGGCCTCTTGTTGGTAGTAAGGATCAACTCATGGTACCTCTCTTTTCATTGGAGCACATTCATCAAGTCACTAAATGTCTTGATGGTGCTCTTTTCAAGGAGATCACTGTACTGATGCGACAACATGGACCTGGATTCTGGAAACGTTGTGAACGTCTTCTCCATCATATCTTTGCCGGTTTTCTCGACACCACAAAAGTTTAGATCAGACTGTAAATTGAGCATAGTCTGATGATATTCTTGGACTGTATCAAAGTTCAATAAGCGGATTTGCTCCCAATCTGACAATAAGTGAGGAAGTTGTGCATCATGCACATTGTCGAAGCTATCCTTGAGAATGTCTCATAGCTCTTTTGGGATCTGTTTTCCTTATGTACTGCTTCTTGAGCGTTTGATGGATATGGGGTCTGAGAAACATCAGGGCCTGAGCTTTTTGTTCAGGAGAAGCTTGCAGATTTTCATCATCTGGAGGGAATATGGTGGTCGTGAATCTCTTGCCGATGAAAGTATTCTCAACATCAGAGACCCACCTCTTGTATTCCTTGCCTTGGACATCCAAGATGTCAAATTCTGAACGCTGAGTGTCAGACATCTACAAAGCACAAATAAGGAGACGTTAATATCGATCAAAGCAAATATTAAGCAAGTTTGATTATTTTTAGAACAATGCCAAGATGTGTTATGGTCACATAAATCGATGCAAATTGTGACTACAAGTCACTATCGATATCTTCCCTTTGGTTTTCTTTTGAAAAAGAAGCGTTGTGGTTCACAATTCATCACAGTTACAAGCACAACGGTGGATGGTAACATCACAGTTACCCCTCGTTGTTTGATTCTTGATCAAAAGAAACTTGAGATTTGGGGAAGCTTGCTTTCTTCGATTCTTCTTGATTTCTTCGAAGCAAGGATGATGGCCTTGAAGAACGCTTGATCGGCTTACGAGCAATTTTGAACGTTGGGGGATGTGTGCGAGAGGGTGCACACAAACACAAGACCGAAGAGCGAAGGGCTGCTGCCGAGAGGGCTGCGCGGCAGGGGCAGGGAAGCTGCCGAGGGGGCTTCGCGGCAGGAAGGAGGGGCTGCCGAGCAGGCTGCACGGCAGGACAGGGGAGCTGCCGAGCAAGAGCTGGGGTGCAGCGCGGGCAGGGGTCGGGGGTCTTGCATGCTGGCGGCAGGGGTCGGGGGTCTTGCAGGCTGGCGGCAGCGCAGGTGTTGCCGAGAAGAGACCGACAGAGCCAGAAGGGAGGACGGTGGCCGGCGGCAGGAATTAGGGTTTTGAGATTATTTTTTTCGGGTTTAGGGTTTTTTTAGGGCTATTAGACAAAAGGTTAAGAGCAACGCGCTGATAACGTGTTGTAGGAGAAATAATTGATAAGCAAAGTGTAATCTTATTGATTGATAAGGAGGGGTTTATATAGACATTACATCAAGTATCCCGAATAATCAGAGATTCCCTATCTACTAAATATACTATAAATCTAGTCTTAGGAAAAGACACATTACTAAATTAACCTTCCTTAAACACAATTTACATTATTCAATCAAGACGGGTTAGACAGCATTAACAGGATTAAGATTGAACTAGAACAGGATTAGCAGGTAATAATGCGGTAAATGAAGTCAACAATGATGGGGAACTGGAGAGTGTATAATTTGTCCTGTGCTTGCAATGATGAAGCTTTTATACAGCATTCATCATATAATAAGCAGAAATCTTCGTACGCAAGCCAGCAAAGATGAATTCCCACAAGGTTTGGATTTCCTAGTTTCGGAATGATGATGCTGGTTGGTGTTGCAGATTGACAGCCATAGGGTTATTGTTGCTCATTTTATCCTCTTGAAGATTCTGTGGGATTTATCAGCCAACCCAAGCAAAGAACTGGTGTTGGGATAGAAATCACCTGCCAAGAAGAACAAGTAAATATTTAAGAAAATGATTCCTGTATCATTGCTTGACAGCTTTACTTGAAGCTACACACAGAAGAAATATTGGTTGAAATTGTGACGAGTTCTTAAACATGCAAAAGCACACTCCAGTGACAACAGTTGCTAATCATGATATCTGGATGAATGTTTGTATCACAGTTTTACTTAAAGACTGAGGAAGCAATAGGATATTTCATGTTACTACAAGATATGAATAGATGCAAGCTTACCTAGTTGCTTCAATGGAGACTAGCCTGCATCAGCTGTAGCCATTATTCTTGTTCTGGTGAAGAATCATACTATATTTGTCCAGACTACAGACTTTCACAGTTTCACCATAGTAGAATCAGGCCCTTTTTTCCAAGGCACTACTAAGACTGTCCTGAAACGTAACAGCTATCTGATATACTTTTTAAAAGTTTAGAAGGGCCAGAAAATGACGAGCCAGAGATATGTCTCAAGCCAAAATTAGCTGTTCGTGTTGGCATCATTAACTGCGTTATCAGCTCTCACATAACGCTTCTTCTTGTTCTTCCAGAACTCATCTTTCTTTCCCTTCTTCTTAATCTTCAACATACCCATCTTGCTATTAATTATACCCAGTATAGCACTCTTGTCCTTCTTGTTCTTTCTTGCAAGTTTAACATCCAAAATCGCCCTAAGCTTCTCATAAGACCTAGCATCTGGCACTTGACCACTTTTTACCATCTTCTTGTGATAGAAAAATGCTCTTGAGAAATCACGCACGCGGATGTAGGCATAGATCATGGTTGAGTATGTTACAGAATCAGGTTTCAAATTGAGAACTTCCATCTCTTTCAACAGCTGTGGCAACTTTGAGTGTTGCCCTCCACGTGCATATGCATTCATCAGCATATTATATGTCATCACTGTTGGCTGCAAACCCATATTCCCAAACTCAGAAACCACATCCCTTGCTTCATGATAGCAACCTTGCTTAGAAAATCCATCAAGAAGAGTGTTGAATGTCACCTTAGTCCCTTGAACCTTCTCTTTTATCATCAATTTCCAAATTCTCATCAACATCTCAGTGTCGCCAGCACGCCTAAATGCATCCAGTAAAGCTGTATATGTTTCTATGGAGGGTTTTAAGCCTTCCCTTTGCATGTTCTCAAATGCGATGTAAGCTTTCTCATACCAGCCACTGACTGAATATGCATGGATAAGAGCTGTATACGAATGTGAAGTGGGACGAATACCAACTTTCTTCATCCTCAGAAATGCATCTGCAGCCATGTCACTCATGTTCTTCTGCCTCCCATACGCACTAATAAGACATGTATAGGATTTGACATTTGGCTCCAATCCCATATCCTGCATTTCCACCAAAAGCTTCTCAACAATCTCAGGCTGCATTCTTCTACTGTATGCATCCATCAGAATATTAAAGGTGGGAGCAGTGGGTTTAATCCCCTTTGATTTCATCTCAGCAAAGAGGCCTTCAGCTTCTTCAACTCGGTTGGAATCACAAAATGCGGTCATTAAAGTATTATACACAATGGCATTTGATGAGATCCCTTTCTTCTCCATTTCAATCTGAATAATAAGGGCTTCACTCTTCAGCCCCTCATCACAGAACGATTTTATAAGAGCACCCAAAACTTCCTGACTCCATTTGACACCTTTCCTGTTCATTCTCTCAAAGAAGTCCCAAGCATCTTTTGCACTCCGACCAATTTTCCGCATAATAGTAATCATAATCGAACACGTCACATGATCCGGTAGGGTATTATTAGCTTCCATCGTCTCATACACCTTCCAAGCATCATCATACCTGAAAAATAACCCGATACACATCAGCAACTAATTCTAACAAACTGCCTTATCATATGCATGCATTGCCTATCCGAGTTGCATCAATAGCTACACAGTTGCCAAAACTAGTATTTTCCAGCTACCATCAAACTAGCTACATGAGCATTACAGTTACTTAACTCATTATATCACCACAAATTAAGCAACAACAAAATCCAGAACTACTGATAAGCAAACTAGTATAACAGTACAGAAATGCCATACCTTTTGGAGCACATGAGGCCAGAAATTGCAGCATTGTAAACACGAACATCCCTAAAGTCCTTCTTAGCTGGCAAGTTGTTAAACAAAAGCAGTAACTTGTCTCCCATTCCAGCTCTGCCCAAAACAGGAAACAACACAGAACAAGCTCTAGGAGTAACCAAACAAGGCTCCTGCAAACCCATCCACTCAAAGAAATACAAGCAACCCAACAACAAGCCCTCCTCACCCATCAACTCCAAAACCTCCACACACTCCTTCTCCCCAACCCTCCCTTCAAAACCCCCCAATTCCTCTCCCAGTGTCGAATTCCGCGGCAAGTTTCTAGCTTTCTGCAAAATCTGACCAACAATTCCATCTGCCAATGGATTCGAATCAGAACTCGCCGTACCCGGTTGTTGTTTTGGTGCTTCAACAACCACTGGGTCGACGTCGGAACCGGTTTCGGAGTCGTCTAAGTCGTCGGCTAAGTGCCAAGAAGAGCGGCGGTTTTTTTGCAGAGATAGCTTGCCTTGTAGCTGTGGGTCTTGGGTTGAAGTTCGAGACTTGAAGAATCTGACAATTGGGTCAACTGATTCGACGCCCTCTTCTTCTGATTCTTCGTCTTGGAGAAATGGAAGGAAGATGGAGGCGGGAGTTGGAGGAGCTGAGTAGAGAGAGAAGAGTCGTAGGGTTTTAGAGAGCCCGAAGAGGTAGGCTTTTGGGAGACGGTGGGTTGAAGAGTGACTGTGAATTGAGGGAAGCGGGAGAGGAGGAGGGAGCTGTTGGCGTAGGAGAGCCATGGTCTTTGGTTTTTTGGATAGCTTTGCCGCTTCATGTAGCACTATACAAGTACTTCAAAACGGTGCGTTTTGGTTGCCAAAATGAACCCACTCCACCCAAATACACACATAAGCCATAGCAAGCTCATGTTAAATTTCCACTCTAGATTACATGTATATTTCTCACATAAATGTTAAGCAACATGATATTATATACTCGTTTTCACTCTTAGATAATGATGTGGTGACACGGGAGATCGAGCGACTTTCTAGTATTAATAGATCGAGAAGCTTAGGTCGATTAGGGAATTTGCAAAGACCATAACTGTGAGTCCAAGGAATTTTGCCATTTCGCTTAGTGTTGATCCACATCTGATGCACCGGTCGAGTTCAAAAGTGTCAAAAAGGGCGATTCAATTGAAGATCGTCAAGACATTCGTTGGCTCTCATAAGAATGAAGCGAACGCATCAACCATGGAGAATGAGTTTGAACAGTCAAGTGGGTCTTTAAAGACCCCAAGATAGTAGTCGGGTAGGTTAGGACCTGAATTCGGATACGATCCACTTCCATGCGGGTTTGCATTTTTTGAACCCTACATCCAGTCCACATTAACCGGTGCCAGTTTGTAAAATGGTTCAAACCGGTGCAGTATCACATTTCCGGTGTCAAACGCTCACCCCTAATTTGACAAAATCGACCGCTTAGATTTGGGCCTAGGAGCTATATAGATTGGGCTTGGGAAAAACGTAGAAACCCAAAATGATTTTGGTGAAGGATTCCTAAAACCCAAAAGAGGTATATATAGGAAGATTGGAAATATAAAATCACAAAGAACCCTAATCGTCTCAAAATCTGAAACAAAAACTGCTCTGAAAAATTTGGGATGGAACGCTCCAATCTGAAACGCTCCTTCGAAGACGACGACATGTCCGGAAAGCCTCCGCCGGCGAAGAAGATTAGGTATCCGAAAGGGAAGAAGGTGAAGCCGGAAGACGAACAAGGCAGAGTCGCCGTCGGCGATGCGATCGCCCCGACGGCGCTGACGGATCCTAGCCTCGCCGCGAGAGAGCGAGCGAGAGAGCGCGCGAGAGAGCAGGAGATAGAGCGGTCTGAGCGGGCCGAGCTCCGCGGCAAAGAAATCGCTGAGCTCTTGAAGGACGTCCCTGACTCCGCCGCGGAGGTCAAGAGATCGAACTACCAGAACTTCGTCGAGGACGGCGTTCAGTTTGAGATGTTTAACATGGAGAAGGATCGAGAAGAAGGCTATTTTGATCGGGATGGGAATTTTGTGGAGTATGTGGATGAGAATCGAGAGAAGGACGCGTGGCTTGATAGCCTGAACAACGCCGTTGATTCTGAAACGACGAGGAAATTCGCCGAGAAATACGGTGGTGAAGGTGGTGGTGGCGATGATGAAGCTGGGAGGGAGTTGACTTCTGATGAGATTGGGAAGATGAAGAGGCGGATTGCGGATGCGCTGGAGACGGGGGAGACTGTTCTTCAGGCGCTGAGGAGGCTGAAGGGGAGCAAGAAGGAGAAGATGTCGGCGGAAACGAAGGCGGTGTTTGATCAGCTGACTGAGGATGCTATGATGTTGATGATGAGGAATGGGGAGAACAATGTGTATGATGAGGAGAAGGAGGTTTTCGAGAGGGAGGCGCAGGGGTATGAGAGCTTGGCCAAGGCGAGATTGGGAGGAGGGATACTGGAGGAGATCGAAAGTGATGGTGGGGCTTTGAATCCGATTGCATCCATTGGTGCTGTTGGTGTTAGTGGTGGTGGTGATGATGAGGCGTTTGATATGTTTGGCGATGAGGATGAGCCTGCGGTTGTGGCTGCTGATGCTGCTGCGCCGGGTTTAGAGAACAACGGTGGAGGGTTGGAGAATGACTATGTATATGATGATGCCTCTGGCTACTATTATAGTCACAGCTCAGGATACTATTATGATCCCAATACAGGGTTGTATTGCTCGGCTGCGTCGGGGTTGTGGTACTCGTACAATGAGGAGACCGGGGCATATGATGAAGTTGCACAACAAGCACCTGAGGCAGCTGCAGCCGCTGTGAATTGAGAAAGGTAGAGCTGAAGAGGTTTACTGCTTCACTGAGTAGTTTTGTGCAAAGTTTGTAATGAGTTAAATACTGATGAGTTTTAGACTTTTAGATTATGATGTCAGTTTTATCTTCAAATGACATTAGAGCATGGCCTTGGTCATAGTTTAAATCATTCTTAACAGGTTTGAGATTTCCATTAACAAAGAACAATGTTCTAAAAGCCTTGTTATTTTTCTGGTATTATTGAAGCTTTAATTTTCAGTTAAGAATGGCCATTGATGATCATTGCCCACCTAAATCCACAATTATGCAGTCTGCCATTCATCTTTAACCTATCTTTTCCATCCTCTATAGCCAATTTAGTTCACCAAAAAGCAAATCCAAAGACGTGAGGGGTAAAGACTCATCCATTTGAAAAAAAAAAAAAAAACTAGCATTGGTAAAATTAGGGTGATGAACATTGAGCAAGTACCCAGCTGTAATCATGGTCCAAACAACAGAATGAATTTCAACTACTGTATTCAGAGCTATTCACTTACCCTAATATTTGTAACTTGCTATAAACCGCCGTCAAATTTGTAACGACTTCCAAAATGGTACAAGGTACAACGGTGAGATTTTGAGGATATTTTGCAGTTCAAACCATGTTAGGCCTCTGTGGAAGCAGAAGATTGTAGAACTTATCATGCAAGAAGAAACTCTTTCCCTTGCTATCAACAGCCTTTTTCCACCCACACCATCCACCGTTTACTATTTTCTTGTGTTCATCGTTGCCTGTATAGTGAGGATCAAGTATAAGAAAAGCGCAGTCTCCGCTTGCTTCATTGTAATCAACTCCCAAGAGGGTATACGCAAGAACTCCACCACCTGCAGTGGTAAATCAAACTATCAGGACTCCTTCACTTTTGTTGTTTCTATAAATTTAACAAATATCTGCAAGAAATTGTCAAATTCATGGAATAAAAGAGGAATTTTATTCCATACCAATCATAATGGGTGTTCCTTGATTCTCAAAGTGCAAGGCCAGCTCTCGACATTTTTCAGGAACCTCAGCCCCAGACCTAAAGTTCATGACTTTGCAACTGACCTGTTCAATATCAAACAGATCATTTTAAACTTGGGTGCATCTGACTTCAGAAATTTTCAGTAAATCTCAGTGATCATACTTACTCCCAAAAGCTTGTCGAGAACAAAGCTCAACTCAATGGCACCAATCCATTCACGTGAACCAATGAAACAAGGATCCTTATCGCCAATCTCTACCAATGACTGCTGTATTTCCCTAAAATCAAGTTGCTTGTTAGATTACATCGTATAACACTGATAATTACACCCCAAAAATGGAAGCGAGCAGGAATAAAGATTTTGACAGGTCAACCAAGGATTTTTGTAATGTTGTGAATGTCTTCTTGGAGACAGCAAGTAACAGATTCAAAATTGGAATAACCTCAACTATTAACGAAACCAAATTCGAAAACAGGGTAGCCATGAGGATTGCAGGCTATCTGATATCCAAGTAGAAGGGATTCAAAAAGAAGCAACTAATAAAAAACCACACATTTCAAGACCCGCATTTCATACCTATGCAACGGAACATCTATAGATGTATAGTGTTGGAGTCTGAACCATGAAATGATCGTTTGAAGAGAACGGTAAGCACAACCCCAGCCCTAGACAGTGAAAGAAAATCACACTTGAGTGAACTGCAACTGCAAACAACCATCTATAAAAACAATTTATATCTGACAACTGTCCATGATATAAGATAGATAAGTTGACAATCTATTAAATGAGTTCATGCAAAGAGATGGTCCTCTAGAGTACTTCACATTTGAAATAGGGAAACTAAACTTAAAATCATAAAAAGAGGGATGGAATAACTTATTTGACAACTTTAGTCCAGTCATTACAGAGTTCATAATAAGTATCAGCTTAACTAATGGTGAATGAGATTGTTACCGAATCATTAAATCCATCTTGTAGATAATGGTAGTACTCATAAGAGCCTTGCAGCAGAGACGCACTGCCCCCTGAAACTGCATCAAGCCAAGATGGTTACAACTGAAATTCCGCCAAGAGGAAGCTGGAAAAAAGCAATAAAAAGCAAAGTAGAAGCATCCACCAACCTCCACTGCTTGGAATCCCAATGTGTACATCCTTAAGCAAAGTAGTACCTGATATCAGCATAGACATGAGAAACAAAGTTTACTAGCAGGTAAAAAAATTTCTTTCAGGAGCAGAAGAGATGAACCAACATAGATACCTTTCCGTATTGGGTCATTCCTTACACCAGAGAAATCCATAGCATTGACAATTCTTAGAAGAGGACGATCACAAGGTAAACCCAGCCTTAAGTGTAGGGATTTCCTAACTTCAACTGCAGAAAGCAAAGAGAAGCTTAAAAATGGACTAATCCTAACATGGCTTTCCGAAATAATGTAGCACAAGCTCCCTATCTAAAATTCAAAATTGAAAATAATAATCTAGACTATAAAAAGGGTTCAGATTTCTAATCAGCTATGAGGTCAATTTTAGAAACCAGGTTACCGGTAGCGGAGATATTAGTTGAAGTAAAGGAGCAGGAACCAATATAGACATTTGTTGTTTCCTGACCATACTGACCCATACCCTTGCTGTTTTATGAAGTTTAGTTACAATCAAATTATACCTATACGGGTCTAGATCCCTGACACTAATACAATAAAGCCATCAGGAGAGAAGCAAGTTGAAATTATTCTAGCATTGCGGAAATAAAAGGAGTTACTTTTCAATTAACATATTATGGCTGTACAAAAGAAAGCTACAAATCTACACCTACCTACCTTGCTTCAACTCTGTTTCGCCATAATTGAGTTCATAAATAACAGTAATAGGATGAAGACCACCAGGAGGATTATAGTGATAGGGATGTAGCTGCAAACAGAATACATATTTTGTTACTTAAAGAAACAAAAAAGCTAGAGAAATATAAAAATAGTTGGACAAACAATAACCCTATCTGACATCAAAGATGGTCACTACGTTCGATTTTGGATAATCATGAATCAGTTTTGTAGGTTGAGGCATTCTAATGTGATGATGACCAAAGTAGGTTGAGGCATTTTAATGTGATGACCAATGTGCTAGTTCCCAATATAAATGTATAAACTTGAGCACTTGTGTGAGGGGTAATATCTGTTAATGTGATTAACAGCAATTCTTCTGATGCATATAGCAGGGATAAGGAAAAAGAGACATTCCAGGAAAACTATTGAAGTAAACCCAAACTACAAATTGTCAATGCTAAGGGGTCATACAATTGGATTCACAGGATATCCCTTATGTTTCAAAGATTCACAACACCAGGCAGCACGCACATGGTTATATTATCAACATAACATAGCAGATGGGTTTCTCTTACCCGAGGATGCTGTGCTAAGAGGTTGGGCAGGACAGTCTTTCCTTGTACATTTAACTGATCAACTAACCCTGGGATGACTAACTTTGAAACTGCATGCATCAGTGGGAGACCTATGGCTGCATAACAGAGAACTTCGAGCTTGAAATCTACAACCAAGATTCTAACTTCTTCCAGAGCTGAAACCATACGTTTCAGATTTCAGTAATAGAGTAGAGGTATAACTTTCAAAATGAAAGCTTCATATTTAGAAGAATATATAAACAACACCATATTATTTCGACTTAAAACAATACCTGGAAAATATTCTGCCACAGGTGCGGTAGATTTTTGAGATTTCTCTGAACTATTAAGTAGAATATTTACTTGGATTCTATCTGCATGCTAAGCAGGAAAAAGTTTCAAAATATTGGATGGATTTCAATATCAACTTCTAAATTTTAAGAAGATCAACATAAGTTAATTAGGAAAAATAAATTCAAAGATCTAATCTTACACTTCTCTTACCTCAGCAGAATACTCGCGGGAGTCTTTGTTACTCTCCAAACAAAAATGAGAGCACGGCAACAACTTAGCATCAGAATCATGGCTGCTTTCACTCATAAGTTTAACATCTGAGGGATCCAAGTCAAAATCCAAATCTCCACCACGAATGATGACAGGCTGAGGTACTTCAGTTAAAGTTTTGCTTAGAGTTTCCACCAGGTATGCAGCCTTCGGGTCTTTGAACTTGGCAACAACTGCTTCAATTGCACACTGCAAGCTCCGTTCGGCGTCTGATACAACCATAAACGAGAATTAAACATTTAGATAAGTCCTGATATCACATTGATCTATGCAGTCAATAACAACAGTGAAAAGTGCCAAATTGCAGGTATGAAAGTCGCATTTCATTATCTAACACTCAATTAAGTCTTAATTATCAAGCATTTCATCCGAAAAAGACATAGTAATCAAAATTTTCCAATGCAAACTACCAAATTGAACGATGCAAACAAATTTACCAGAAGGCTTATTGACTGGATAGTAAATCGGCAGCTTCAAAGGAAGCTCACATCGAATCAAACAGCCTCTCTCCCAAACAAACTTGTGAGGTTCATCTTCATACATCACATCAACACACTCAAAGCTCTCCGATTTCGACACGAAAAAATGAACGCCTCCACCTCCAGACTCAGCAACAGCTCCAATCACTTCCTGCTCATCCAATTTCTCACTCCCACCGCACAGAAGCTTCCGTAAACTTCTCGCCGCCGCAACTGCCTCGCCGGCGTACTTCTCTTCCTCGGAATCGGCCACTACCAGAGCTCCGACGACGTGAAATCCTTTCGGCAGTAACGTCCGGAGCTCTTCTGCTCAATTTTAACGAAGCGAATCAGACATTGTAATAAATTAAAATTTCGGTTTTGAATTATCTGAGAACAAAACGGTACCTGATTCTGTGACGTAATCTGGATCGGTGTGGACGCAATTGAGTGCGGAGACGACGGTGCGTGGCGGGAAGAATGGGGATCCGATCAGCCATCGGAGGCCAGCTGGTTGGTTCTTGTGGAGAAGGAGCTTGGGGCTTAGTACTCGAACGCTTCCCGTCTCCATTTTCTTTTCACTCTTCGCGATTTCACTGCTGTATTCGCATGCCCAACATGTGATAGTCACGTGCAGACTGACTACGAAAATATGAGAACACTCATTCTTTTATTACATGGATATTCAGATAAAATTTGCAAGTTCATATGATCGACTTGATTTGTCTTAGATTTTTAAATGCAGAGGAATCGATGTTAGAATATTAAATCACGTCCCTAAATCACGAAATTTTCTCTCTTTCTTTCCTCATTCATTCTTCCTTTTTCTACTCGTCATAAAGACTTTTAGCTTGATAAGAAATTTACTTTATTATTACTATTTATTATTTAATTTTTTAGGCTAACATGAAAAAAAGAAAATCCATATATGAAACTATTGAATGGAGGTGATAACGTGGCCATTACATATAAGATGCCACGTCATTTGGTATTAGTTTTTTATAAAAAGAAAATTAGTGTACGTAACAGTACTCAACATACAATAGTTGTTGGACAGTTGGATAGATTAAAGATTAATACTCCAATAATGCCGGGTTTTGCAAACTACTCCAAATAATTTTTATAGTAAGAAATGCACTTAACTTTCGAATTTCGACATTAGAGTAGAACCTCGATAATTTAATATTCGATAAATTAATTTTTTTATCGGTCCCAAAATGAGGAATTAGTGCTAAATTATTCTCAATAAATTAAAAATCTCGATTCAATAATAATTTTTTCTGATCTCAAAATTATTAATTTATTAAGTTTAACTATAAATGCAACTCATGTAAGAACATGAAGAATGAGGAATATACATTTAACTTAAGTATATAAAAGAACTATATTAACCCCTATATATAAAACGCTGACCCTTTAATAATTTTATATTAAGTTTTCCAACACTTAAGTAGTCTGAAAAATACAACTTAGTACAAAAGCTAGGGCCAAAATATACCTCACTGTATAAAAGCTAGATAATCAAAAAATAGAACTTGTTACCTGTGTTCGAATACATAACCTACAAAGACCCCTAACTGTCCTATCCAGATACTACTACACAACATTTCGAAGGTGGTAGTCACCTTCCATATGAAGTCAATTATTGTGACAACCGTGGCCTTCGCCTTGGTTGTATTACTGGTATTCTTACTTATTGACTTGGTCGTCGAGGTGGCGATGGTGGTGGTGGTGGTGGTGGATGCGACGATGGAGCATGTATTATCCGTCAAAGGTGGTGGCAGTGGCAGTAGCAGTAGCAGTAGCAGTAGCAGTGGCAGTAGCAGTAGCAGTGGCAGAGTTCCATGTTTTACGGCATAGTCTAGTGTGGTTTGAAAGCCAGATATTTCAATAGCTCGATCGCATAGCATCTATGAATCCTTGGCCATAAACCGAGCTCGTCTCCTCGGCACCACATTTTTTCTACTAAAATCTCTTTCAGCTGTCTTGTATATTGAATTTGTTGATTAGACTTCTGTGCGAGTTATAAAGACCACTAGAACAAAACCACTCCAAGTATTTGTAAAGCATTACTTCACAAATACCCTCTTCAGTGCTCTTATCACCCCATAGTACTGTACCTGCTATTAATTAGATACATATATGTTTAGGGATGATCACTAACGTAGATATTTATCGATTAAGTAAATAAGTAATAAGTTGATATTCCAATAAAATCAAATTTCATATTCAAACCTTTTAGCTGAAACCATGCATGCATCATCTCATGTGCTAATGTTGCTCCCGTTTCTATACTGCATGCAAGTATAATTAAATTGAAATAGATGAATTGCAATAAAACAAAAATACTTGATCTATTTTATAAAGCAGAAGGTTATAGAATTTGTAAACTAGCTGGTATTTGACAAAGAACACACATGTACGTACTCTGGTTTTCCAAACAAAACCATAATACTGTGTCCTAGTGAGTGAGAGCTTCACAACCTTTTTGATATCTCCTCCACTTGTCGAATATTGTATCTGTTATAGAAGAAAATTATCATTTGTTCACCATTTTACTCGTCCTATAAAACTCAATATGATATGGGTTATTTTTTATGTAAAAATCATTTAAGTTTTCAATATCATCATTGTGATGAACGCATAGTAATGGACACAGTACTGTTCATTTGGTATCAACTAGATACCTTAAACTTAAACGTTTGTAATGCAAATATGCAATTATTATTTTCATGATAAATGGCATGGAGACCGAAAAATTGAAGGGAGCTTTTACATAGAATCGCGTAACGTCTCTCTTGTGCAATCCCACAAAATATGTTCTTTGTTTTGTGGGCTTTGGGGTCAATGCCCACATTTATCTGTGGTCAACGTGTTTAACCACAGTTTGTAGCCTTTGCTAAGATTATCACAATTATAAGGCTTTCGTGGGTTATCTCACATAACGGACAATAGATGATCTCACTTTTGTAGTATATTCGTGCCAATATCTATATCTATATTATTATAATTTCTTTTAGTTTCGTGGCTTCACCAAAACCATTTTTTTTTAAAATATATATATATATATATATATATATATATATATATATATATATATATATATCAAATGAATATTTGTTTTGGAAGTGAGCTTTATTAATCAACAACTGCCTGAAATATCACCCCAGTACCTACAAAAGAAACAACAATTTCAGTCTAGTAACTACAAACACCCTAATTACATGTCATACCTGACTACTCATCCAAAGAAAAAGAACCCGACTTATATCCCCAGAAGTAATTTAGATAAATTAAAAACAACTTCTCCAACACAAGTATGATTTCAATTATTGGAGATTTCATTCATCTAGTTCTGAGCTTACCAAACAGCTGCTTCTTCAAATTCTCAGAGGAGAGAATATGTTTCCCACACCTTAAAAGTTTAAGAAAATATAGAAGTCAAACATACTACCTCAAAAGCAAAGCAACAGAATATCTTTCTAACAAAAATGCTGTAGCTCAAAGTGAATGTAAACGTTATAACAGAATAACAGCCGAGTACAAACTTAGTCATCAATTAGTTGGATGACATCTCTCAAAATTCGGCCAATTACAGTACAAATGAGAAATCACATACTTTAGACGGCAAAAGTTGAGAGCTTGAGATCAACACACAAGTAATTCATACCCACCTATCTTTCATAAGCTTCAAGATAAATAAGCAGATTACCATGCTGTTCTCAAATTCGCCATATATTAAGTTTTATTAACTTATTAAAAAGGGTTAATCTCTAATTTATATATTTGTACCAAAGTGGCAACTCGTAGACCAACTACAAGATAAGAGAAACATGATCAGAAAAAAAAACATAATGCATTATACGATCAGTAGTTATATTTGTTCCCTCAACTCTCTATTTCCAAGCATTATACATCAATTCCTCTTTCAAGGAGACAATGAAAGAGTAACTGAACGAACATTACTCAATTGCAGTACAAAGAAAGCTTGTTTTTATCTAGATATGTTATCATCTGAAATCCTGAGTTAGTAGAAAGATTTTCAAGCCTAGCAACTTATGGACTAGTATTAGGTCTATCAAGCATTAGTCGAGCACATTTACTTATACGATCAGTATTGTTTTGCATATGTATTCCTCTTGTAAACAGAAATTCCAAACATCAAACATTTGAATGTACGTTGGATTACCTACATATCCTAGCAGAGTGGCCAGTGAAAAGATGTTTTGGCTTAATGATGTATTGTATTCATTCTGCAGAAATATATACAGAACTCCTATTCTACGATCTGTGGTACTCCAAGAACATAGGAGACCAGTTAGGTAAGAAACCTATTACAATTACAGCAAATCAAAGATATCGATGTACATAATATTCTACCAAATCTGATCTACTAAATACAAGATGTCGTGCATATCAAGTTAACCAAGAACTTGATTCTATGAGATGCACTTTCCAACACTCCCCCTCAAGTTGGAGAGTGTATATCAATAACTCCCAACTTGCTAATGAGCTGCTTGAATTTTTCTTTGCTCAATGCCTTTGTAAAAACATCTGCTAATTGTTGTGAGGAAGTCACAAAACGAGTAACAACTTCACCTTTAACAATTTTATCCCTAATAAAATGGCAATCCATCTCAATGTGTCTAGTTCTCTCATGGAACACTGGATTCTTAGCAATATGTAGAGCAGCTTGATTATCACAATGTAAAATAGCAGGACTTGAAGTAGGCATATGCAAATCTGTTAATAAATAACGCAGCCAAGTGAGTTCACAACAAGTACCTGCCATTGCTCTGTATTCCGCTTCGGCACTAGACAGAGACACTGTCTTTTGTCTCTTGGTTCTCCATGAAATTAAAGAATCACCAAGGAACACACAATAACCAGTGGTAGAACGCCTTGTAATTGGACATCCCGCCCAATCAGAATCACAAAAAGCCTTCAAAGTTAAAGAATTATTAGCATGGAGAAGTAAACCCTGACCAGGAGATGATTTCAAGTAACGAACAACTCGAAGGGCAGCAGTCATATGTTCTAGGCGAGGTTCATGCATAAACCTGCTTAAAATGTGAACAGAGTATGTAATGTCAGGTCTGGTAATGGTCAAGTAAATCAATCTGCCAACAAGACGCCTATATGCACCAGCATCTTTGAGTAATTCTCCTTTGTTTGAAAGCTTGGATTCCTCCATAGGAAAGTCAACCGGCTTAGCACCCAAATAGCCACTGTCTTTAATAATCTCTAAGGCATATTTACGCTGAGAGATATAAATCCCTTTCTTGGAACGAGCTACTTCAATGCCAAGAAAGAACCTGAGATCACCAAGGTCCTTAATGCGAAAACGAGTATGGAGGAATCGCTTCAAAGCATCAATAGCTTCCATATTGTTCCCTGTTATCAGAATGTCATCCACATAGATCAACAAAACAGTGAGAGATGTACCATGCTTGTGGACAAATAAGGAATAGTCTGCTTTGGACTGAGAGAATCCGGCTGCAAGGATAGCTTCTGTGAACTTCGAAAACCATTGACGAGAGGCCTGTTTTAAACCGTACAACGACTTGTGGAGGCGACATACTAGATTCTCCCCCTGTCGCCGAAGACCAGGAGGAGGAGACATGTAAATTTCTTCATGTAAATCACCATTCAGAAAAGCATTATTGACATCGAGCTGCTGTAAAGGCCAATTCATACTAGCAGCAATAGCAAGAACAAAACGGACAGTGATCAGTTTGGCAGTAGGCGAAAAAGTGTCGTGGTAGTCGACACCGGCAGTTTGCGTGAAACCTCGGGCAACAAGACGAGCCTTAAAGCGCTCAACTGAACCATCAGCTTTGCGCTTTATGCGATATACCCACTTACAACTGATCGGGTGCTTCCCAGGGGGTAGAGGAACCAAACTCCAAGTTTTATTCTCAACCAGTGCTTGAAGCTCAGAATCCATGGCAGCCTGCCATCGAGGATCAGCTGATGCTATCTCATAAGTAGCCGGTTCAACATCCCGACTAACATTAGCCACATAATGCAAATATGTAGGTGAATATCGATCATATGAGAGATAGTGACAGAGAGGGTATCGTGTACCTGGTGTTGGAGAGGACGAGGCCGAGGACAATTGGTGTCGAGGCAGAATCACCTGCGAGCAGACGTAATCCTTAAGGCGGACATTGACTTCGCGAGGACGTTGAGAGCGGCGGAGGGGCTCGGCAGGAACAACCCGAGAATCCAGAAGGGGAACAATTGCGGGTGGCTGGTCGGGAAGGTTGTCTGGGGGTGGGGAAGCGGCCGGTGGGGAAGGAATCTCTGGTGGTGGAGCAGAAGAGGAAGACGAAGATGAAGGGACTGGATCGGGTGCGGCGGCTGACGCAGGTGGAGGGGTGGGAGACGACGGTGGCGCCGTAGCAGGGGGCCGCCGGACGTAGGTCTTCCAGGCGGAGGGCACCGGCGACGTGCTAGGTGCGGAAGAGAGGACCGGCGATGGATGGGGAGTCAGAGAAGAAGGCGGAAGTGAGGGAGAAGAGGAAATCAACGTAGGTGATGGTGGATAAGTTGGACTGGAGAAGGGATCGGGTTCTATGGGAACAGGAAGAGACCGTGTATTTGGGCCTGGAGCAGATGGGCTTGAATCGGGTAGGTGATGAAATCTGTCTTCAAGAAATATAACATCTCTATTTGAGAAGATGGTGCCAGTATCAATATCATAGAGTGTGTAAGCTTTTTGTCCCTCGGGATAACCCAAAAAAATGCATTTCTTTGCACGAGGAGAAAATTTTGAGGATGGATTGGGAATTGTAGCAAAAGCAACACACCCAAATACTCGCATTCGAGAATAATCAGGAAGTTTATTATAGAGAATTTCGAAAGGTGTTTTCTTGTGAAGTAACAAGGTGGGAAGTCGATTGATTATATAAACAGCTGTGAGAACACATTCTCCCCAAAATTTAATAGGTAGATGTGCTTGAAAACGAAGAGCACGAGCTGTTTCGAGTATATGTCTGTGTTTGCGCTCAACAACACCGTTTTGTTGTGGCGTATAAACACAAGAACGTTGAAAGAGAACACCTTCTTCAAGAAAGAATTTTTGTAAGGATAGAAATTCAGCCCCATTATCTGATCGAAGTTGTTGAACTCTTGTGTTAAATTGAGTGGCAACATAGGTAAAAAAACGACGAAGAAGAGGTTGTGTTTCACTCTTGTGGCGCATCAAGAAAACCCATGTGAATCGGGAAAAATCATCCACAATAGTTAAGAAATAATGAGCACCAGAAATAGAAGGAGTTTTATAAGGACCCCAAATGTCACAATGAATAAGAGAGAATATTCTTGAAGTTGAAATTGAACTGGAAGGGAAATGTTGACGAGTTTGTTTTGCCAACGGACAAACATCACACTTATGACTAGAATCAAAAACACAACGAAGAGACTTATTAGCTAAAAATTGCAAACGAGCAGATGAAAGGTGGCCAAGACGTCGATGCCAGAGATCAGAGGATAGGATGAGATTGCAAGCGAAGTGAGAGGAAGGAGCATTCGAAGCCAACGCCACCAAATAGTAAAGGTCACCACGTCGCTTACCCACACCAATCATCGTCCTCGTAGCCAAGTCCTGTAAAATACACCAAGATGGAAAAAATGTCACTGAGCAATGTAAATCATCAACCGTCTTGCCAACAGACATAAGATCAACTCTAAAACTGGGCACACATAGAACATCATTTAACTGATAAGAGTTATTGAACCGAAATGATCCTGTCATGGTAATTCCAGCCGTGTCTCCACTAGGTAAAGATACAGGTGCTAAATGAGGATTATGAACATTTATTAGTGATGTAGGAGAAGAAGTAATATGGTGAGTTGCTCCAGAATCGAGTATCCAACGATTTGGAGCAACTGGCAACAAACCTGCAGCATATTCAGTTGCAGAGGCAGCATTGGCTTGAGGAGTTGATGATGTAGGAACCAAAGCAGCAACTACATGAGTGTATTGATCTTCTGTAAGGTCAGGAATCATTCTCTGTAGTTCCTCAAATGTTGGAGTTGCATCAACATGGTTAGCACCAGGATTTCCTTGACGTCTCCTTGTAGAGTTACTGGCCTTTGGACCTTTGTAGAGACGATGGCCAGGAGGGTAGCCATGCTTCTTATGACAAGTTGCTTCAGTATGGTAGTCCTTGTCACAATAAGTGCAATGCTTGATTGGAGCACGAGAACGATAATTGTTGCCTTGATTCTCATGCATCTGAGGTTGTGGTCCATAGTTGTTGCTACGCACTGCCATGGCTGCGCTGTTGGATGGCATAAGAAGCGAGGAACCAAGTTCTCGCTGTTTTTCTTCTTGAACAAGGGAAGCATAAGCTTGTCGCACCGAAGGCAAAGGATTCATCAACAAAATCTGTCCACGAGTAGAAGCATAAGATTCATTTAAGCCCATAAGAAATTGCATCAACTTACTGCGATCATTCTGTGCTCCACATGTGCAGGTAACTGTGTTGTAGGAAGCAAGCTCATCCCACAGGGCCTTCAATTTTGTATAGTACGCTGCAATGGATAGTTGACCTTGTTCAATACGGTAAATATCTCTTTGAACCTGAAAAATACGAGGAGCGTTGCCCAACGCGAATCTCTCACGAAGATCTTCCCATACTGCATATGGTGTTGCACAACAAAGGACTGAATCAGCAAGCTCAGGTTCAAGAGCATTGAGAATCCATGAAAGCACCATGTCATTGCACCTTTGCCATAATTCATGCTCATCTGGTTCTAAAGCTGCAGACGGTTCCTTTATTTTGCCGGTGATGAAACCAATTTTGTTTTTGGCACTCAAGGAGATACGCATAGCGCGGCACCAAGATATATAGTTGTCACCTGTCAATTTCTTGGAGACAAGGACCAGACCTGGGTGGTCTGAATGGTGGAGAAAAAAAGGGCCAGCAGATTCATCCAAAGAGGAAGAACTGCCATTGGTGTTTGAGGAGTGGTTATCGTCTCCAGTCATGAAGGATTAGGTGGAAAAAAAAGTGTAAAGGCTGCAAGAATGCAGAGGAAGAGGTCAGGTCGTATTGCCTGCTCTGATACCATGAAAAGATGTTTTGGCTTAATGATGTATTGTATTCATTCTGCAGAAATATATACAGAACTCCTATTCTACGATCTGTGGTACTCCAAGAACATAGGAGACCAGTTAGGTAAGAAACCTATTACAATTACAGCAAATCAAAGATATCGATGTACATAATATTCTACCAAATCTGATCTACTAAATACAAAATGTCGTGCATATCAAGTTAACCAAGAACTTGATTCTATGAGATGCACTTTCCAACAGCCAGCACTGGCATACTACATGGAGAGGCAGCTAAAGCAAATGTAAGTCCCCGCTAGATATGCTTGCACACCTGCATTTCGAGGTTTCTGAGTTCATATTTGTATATCTTCTAGCAAACCAGCTTTTATAAACAACAAAAACTCACTCACAACACTACAGTGGGTAATTACTTGATGGAAAATTAGCAGCAGCAGCCCAGGGATCAAAGTTGTTAAAGAAGGACAGCAACTGTAGTTCAATTATCTGCAAAGTTGACCCATGAGATGACAGAATAACAGTTAGGCACAACTTTAAATGAGAAAGAACAAGTACATCAAGCTCCTCTAAGCATTAAGCTAAACCATTAACCACTAGACATCAAAGGGTATTTCTCAGAGACACAAAAAATGGAGAAAATAAACATTGATTGGTGAAGAAAATATTATTAAAGACACATGAGCTGAAAAGGATAATGACGCTAGCACATAAATAAATACCTGAAGAAGATTCAAGCCCATAAAAATGGCTAAACCTGGAGCAGCCACAGCCCACAGGTAAACCCTGCCTTCTCTGTCTATATGCCTTTCCAGCAAATGAGGCTGCAATGCCTAAGAGTGCTAGTGTAGTTGCCAATCCCAAATAGAAGCCAATTGAATCCCCAATAACCTGCTAAAAAACAAAACACATTAAAACAAGTGCTATAGTTCAGATGTCTGCGTGCAACTTTCGTAAGCAATCATAAGGAACCACCTTCAAGGTAACTAGGGATAAGGAAATATGTCGAACTAATGTCTAAGTGGGAACACGAAAATAGATGATGAACTATTGTTTAAATGAAGAAACTGAATTATATGTGGTATCCAACCCGTATATAAAGATTTAACTTCATGTAGTTATATTGTGGTTCACATTGACAAGGTGTTATTACAACAGAACTACTAAAAGCACTGAAGATTAAAGTGCCAAGAACTAACAATTATAATTGCTCAAGGAGATTAGAAGCATAGGAAACCATTGAAGGGTAGAAAAAACTTCTTTTTACCATTTCAGGTAGAAAAAATTCATAGGTACCATTTTAAGTTTTTACCCTAAAAAAATGTTAAAAATTAGTGACACAAGCAAGCATAAAAAATAATATAAAAATGAGATACTCACGTTTGCTATAGTATGTGAGGTAATCTACCACAATAGGGTTTAGGGTTACTCTCCAAACCAAAATGAGAGCACCAGAATAACTTAGCATCAGAATTATGGCCGCTTTCACCCAAAAGTTTGACATTCGAGAGATCCATGTCAAAATCGAAAACTTAGGTTGTGTTGGCCGGAAATTTCAATGGGGTTCCGGCTGGTTGATTATAATGCCTTTTTCTATTTGTAAATTTTTTTTTGTATGAACTGCCTTATGTGTTGGTCATGAAAACAAAAAAACAGCCTAATTTTTTTATTCTTTAGTAATCCTATTCTTCTAATCAAATTTGTACACTCTTATCGCTCTAATCCTAATGAGAAGATATTGGATATGTGCTTAATGTTTCTTGTTCTACATAGGAGGTGTTGTGTTGTACGGAACCACTACCAGATTTGACAGAATAGCCGACGAAATTATTTTCGTCGGCTATAATTCGTCGGTAAAAGCCCGTCGGTAAAAGTAATGGCCGACGAAAAAAAATGACATCGTCGGCCATTCCAACCTTGGCCGACGAATTATGGCCGACGAAAATGATTTCGTCGACCAAAGCCTGACCAAATATCCGACGAAATTCGTCGGCTATTTTCGAGTATGGCCGACGATTTCGTCGGAATATATTAATATTTTAAAGTTATAGCCGACGAAATTTGGTTTCGTCGGCTATTTCGTCGGAATATATTAATATTTTAAAGTTATAGCCGACGAAATAATGTCACATTATTTCGTCGGCTATAACTGCATTTTGGGCAAAAAAAATTACCGGATCGGAGGAGGAGAGAAAAAAGGCGGGAGGAAGCGATTTAAAAGATTTAGAAGGAGAATAGCCGACGATTTAAAAGATTTCGTCGGCTATACTTTGGAAGATCAACAGCCGTCGGATCTTAGCCATCCAACGGCGGACAAAAAAAAGGCGCGGATCGCAAGAGTTTAGCCGACGAAATATAATTTTCGTCGGCTAAACTTAGAGAATAGCCGACGATTTACAATATTTCGTCGGCTATTCTATGAACATCGTCGGCTATACTTTGAAAACATATTAAACTGCCGTTTTGAGGCCCTAAACGAACTCGAAAGCCCGAAAAGGCCCACACATCGTGGCAAAGCCACGTGTTTGATTCCTGGCGTCGTCCCCTTTCCGGAATGGTATCACAATCGTCATTCGGACGCCGGACGCCAAATCTGCAGTAAACCGGGTTTTGACTTGCAACGGTCAATCTACTCTTCAACGCCAAATCTGGCCTCACCTTCAACAGATAATAGTTTCAAATCAATGAGACGCAACTAATCATATAAAAATTTTACAAAATTGATTTAACGAACGTCAGGCTACCCATAGGAAAACGAAAGTAAAAAACAGTTAACCGCAACATTCGGCACACAGATTTTGTCGGAATCTTGTCATTTTTCAACCGTAGCCGTATTTTATTATTTCGGTCATATCTTATTTGACGACATATTTGTATTTGAAGAGTGTACGTATAGTAACTATTTGAAACTATACATTCACTTAAACACTTAGTAAATAAGTTAAGGAACATTAGTGCATATGTTCCGATTTTGAATCTAAAAGTTTGGAAAATCTATTCCAACCGTCAGATATCACCGTTAAGATTAAATACATGTATGAAAAAAAATCCAACTACATCTGACAACGTTAAAGGCTCGATCGGGACGGTCAACCGGGTGAGTCAACCCTTTAAACGCTTAGAAATGGTAATTGGCCTGTCTAAATGACGTTTTTTTGTCTGACCTTCAACAGATAATAGTTTCAAATCGATGAGACGCAACTAATCGTATAAAATACCCACAGATTTTTCACTCTTTCTCCCGTTTTTTTTCGTTTTTTTTTTTAAATAAGCAGCTGCTGTCTAGATCTGAAAATATTTAGACTTATAGCCGACGAAAATGCCAATTTCGTCGGCCAAACTTTCAAAAGTTTTCGTCGGCTAAAGTTTCAGAAAAGGCCGACGAAAATTCAAATCGTCGACTAAAATATGAATATAGCCGACGATTTTTTGAAATTACCAACGAAAAAAAAAATCGTCGGCCATTCTAGGGGAATAGCCGACGATTTTTTTTTTTAGCGACGAAAAAAAAAATCGTCGGCCATTCTACGGGAATAGCCGACGATTTTTTTTTTTTAGCGACGAAAATTTTATGTCGTCGGCCGTTTTTTTTTTTATTTCGTCGGGAAAAGCCTTTTTCTAGTAGTGAACAAACATTTGATATAAATGATGTTGCTAGGGCTTTGTTTTTCTTATAGGACTGGTCGGTTTTCACCGGAGAAGAACGAGTTACGGAGAAGCAAACGGTCCAGACTTCTGGAGTTTAGGACTTCAGAGCTGTGCTTTCAAAATGCACTCCCAAAGCGTAGATGTTTTTATTTATTCATTTGGATTAAATGAGTAATGCTCAAGCGCCCTAAGTTTGGGGACTTTGTTCCCACTAGCAAGGCAATTTTTGTTTTTTTGTTTTTTGTATGGAGTGTCCCATAAACAAAATCATAATTTAATTCACCCCAACAGAATCAACGGAGTTTAACATAAACCTGTAGGAGTTGCATTTGAGCTCTTTTACCTCTCAAAGACTTAAGTTTATCTTTCTTTTGAAGTTCCATAGTCACTTGAACTTGTGCATGCGGGAACAAGCTTTATGGGCCAAGTAGGAGGATACACATACATTGATCAACGACTCATAATATAATAATAAGCTAGTGAAAGAAATAGTTAGTATCAAGAAATTAAAACGTTAGTGACAAACTCATGATTTTTTTTTCCGTGTTATGTGATTCATTTCGAGTGACATTAGTAACCCAACTTATTGTGTTGCGATAAGTTCTCGAGTTTTGCACCATCAAATTGTAAGCCACTAAAAAAAATTGACAGATTTTAAGCAACAGAAAAGAAAAACCCAATGTCCCTTCAGAGGAAAAAAGAAAATAAAATATCCAGTTTTTTTTTTTTTGATTTGATGACTCAGCTAACCACCCGAAACATTCGGAAGCAAGAAAGACTTTTGGCAGGAAAAATCTAACGGTTTTGGTCACGAGAGCAACCCAGAGTAGTTAATTAAGTCATAACGCGCCTCTTAAAAATTCCTCTCTTCCTCTCTACTTGAATAGTTCCTCTCCCAGTTTATTCACTCTCATCGATCTCATACCTCATCTCTGTTTCTCCCACTCTTCTTTCCAGTTTTAAGTTTCTCTTGAGTTTCTTCAATTTTCATCTCCTTCGATGAATCCAGGTGAATCTTCCGGTAATGGATTGGGGGTAAGCGACTGAAATTTTGCATTCTTTTCCCGTAAACTATTCCATTCTTTTTTCATCGGTTTCTTTTTTGTTCATCGCTTTTGGTTTCTTGGCTTTTTGTTCAGGCCAAAAGTCAAAATAAATCATACGTACGTTTAAGAATTGTCCTTGGTTCCAACATTTTTTTTGTATTTGAATTAAACTTCTCTTCAATGCATAACTGAAAGTGAGGGTGGTCTTCTCAAGATTACTAGTTACCAGTTTACACATCCATGTTGACTGTAGCTCCATGGGCTCACTAAACCATATAGAGTGTCACCTATCTTCGCCAGCAGTTACTATATATATGACATACTTCGTCAGCCGATGGTCGTCGTACTCCGCCACATGTAATTTTACTCGATATGTACATATATTGGAGCAATATTACTCTATTTGTTCATATACTTGAGTAATTTTATCTAATAAACAAAGTTATTTTGTTTTTGTTCCAATTTCAATTGATTTTGACAGTGATTGGTGTACAAGTGTATTTGTGTGAAGCTAATAACCACCCTAAAAACTAACTTTTCGGGTCATATATTGACATCTCTATTATTGAGTCTTTAGGTGCTTATGTATTGATCGCGTATGCAAATTTTCAACCAAATGGATGATCATTCAGGTACTCATGATCCTGACTTAAGAGATATGAACACAAATCTTTTAAGAGGAACAAATTTAGTTCGGTACCCAAACAATCATAATTTCAGCTGAAAAGCTGCTAAATTGATCAACTCATAAAGACTTAAAAAAATTTAAATGACAGAGAGGTTTATATGTAACTGAAAATTTGGTTTAGATTTTGTAGTTTCATAATGCGAGGTCAACATGTTAGCACTAGACCGTTCCTCCATAAAAGTGAAAAGTGAGAATGAAATAACCTCGAAAACGCTCGCTTCAAATCCTACAATTAAAGATGGAAAAGGCATAAATCCCAAATAGGGTATACCAGTTACCTCTAACAATATTATAGAAGACAGAGAGCATAAAATTATTGATATGATACAACCCAAGTAACGACCGCTGCATAACAAAAGTTGGTATGAAGAAGAACTGAAATTTCCAATACAAAACAGTATCGCAATTAGCATATTGATTCTCTGATTGTTGTTCTATTTTCAAGTTCTTGAACGATTTTGTACAAGGTTGTGCACGAGATGGACAACCTCATCAAGTATCCGAGTGTTAGTAAACTCACACACTACTTTAAGTTGCTGATATTCTATATCGTCAATGAGATTTATATCAACTCTTCACGCATAGCTACAAACTTAGATTTTTTTTTTTTTTTTTTATGGTGAAGAATACTCCACCATTTGCCCTGCCTTTCCTGACCCGGCGTACTCTGCCTCCTGCCCAAGAGCAGCAAGGAGGTGAATCCTTATGATTATCATTTTTCAGCTGCTGTAGTCCAGACCTACAAGTTTTGCATAATGTACAGTGCCTAATGACTACCACTTTTACTTGCACTCTTTTAGTTATGCTTTGGTGATCCAAAACGTTGTCTAGATGGATTTGTTGTGATATCTGATTTTGCGTCATGCTCTATGATATGGTATAGAATGACCCTTACAGGTGTGGTTTTGCTTCACTTGATTTGAAGTATTACGTTCATCCCTGCACAAAAAACTATTCATCCCTGCACAAAAGAAAGAAAGTCACTGTTCATGGCTCCTGTGTCCTCCTCCACCTCGCCACCACCCGGAAACCCACAGGGTGGAGGAGGACACAGGAGCCATGAACAGTGATTTTCTTTCTTTTGTGCAGGGATGAATAGTTCTTTGGTTTAGTGGTAAGCGATGAACATTGTTACAGGGAATAAGTATTTAACGAGGCGGTACAAAAATCAGACCCGGCCAAAACAGGTTGAAGTCGCGCAACCCGAAAATTCAATGCGCAGACCGTACAACACTTTAAAACATGATTAGGATTAGAGCGATAAGAATCTACAAATTTGATTAGAAGAATATGATTACTAAAGATAAAAAAATTAGACTCTTTTTTTTTGTTTTCATGACCAACACATAAGGTAGTTCATACAAACAAAAACTTACAAATAGAAAAAGGCCGGAACCCCATTGAAATTTCCGGCCAACACAAGCCAGATCTCCTAATCGTGGGGTTTGCCGTTTCAATTCATCCATCATCCGTCAGTTTTATCGAAGTTTCAAATCTGTTCTGATAATTTAAATCGTCTAACACATCAGAAGACTTAAACCACCAGAACAGAAGTGAAATTTCAATTTTCTGAAATTTGGGAGAATTTTTTTCCATGGAGAAAAGGAGGGGAGAATTAGATCTACAAGTTTGTGTGAGAGAGATATGAAAGGTAGAGGCTGTGGAGGTTCTCTATATATATAATATGTGGTAAAGAAGACTGAAAAATAGGGTTTACGTTTAGTTACGAAAATACCTTTTTCATGAGTTGTTGCCTACCAACACGTTTCTTGCACCAATAATTAAATTACACGTAGGACAGTCCATATCTAGTTGTCTATCATATAGGATGTGTGATTGGAGCGTTTTTTTGAATGTGATTGATAGCACCGCAATTACTGTTATGTTAATATGCTCGAGGAATATAACAAATGTTACATTTTTCAATATTTTTTGGTGACAACTATGAAATATAGGGTCCAATGAATTTGAGTAACAACTAATTAGGTCCGTATTTACTAAGATGTGAATGTCAAAGGATGATGAAAATGTTATGTGAATGTCAAAGGATGATGAAAATGTTAAGAGGATGGTGGCTGATAATAGGTTTCAGTGATCATCACAAATCCACAAACTGTTAAAGAGCTGAATTATGCACAACGACCTGATAGAACGTAATACTTCAAATCAAGTGAAGCAAAACCACACCTGTAAGGGTCATTCTATATCATATCATAGAGCATGACGCAAAATCAGATATCACAACAAATCCATCTAGACAACGTTTTGGATCACCAAAGCATAACTAAAAGAGTGCAAGTAAAAGTGGTAGTCATTAGGCACTAGACATTATGCAAAACTTGTAGGTCTGGACTACAGCAGCTGAAAAATGATAATCATAAGGATTCACCTCCTTGCTGCTCTTGGGCAGGAGGCAGAGTACGCCGGGTCAGGAAAGGCAGGGCAAATGGTGGAGTATTCTTCGCCATAAAAAAAAAATCTAAGTTTGTAGCTATGCATGAAGAGTTGATATAAATCTCATTGACGATATAGAATATCAGCAACTTAAAGTAGTGTGTGAGTTTACTAACACTCGGATACTTGATGAGGTTGTCCATCTCGTGCACAACCTTGTACAAAATCGTTCAAGAACTTGAAAATAGAACAACAATCAGAGAATCAATATGCTAATTGCGATACTGTTTTGTATTGGAAATTTCAGTTCTTCTTCATGCCAACTTTTGATATGCAGCGGTCGTTACTTGGGTTGTATCATATCAATAATTTTACGCTCTCTGTCTTCTATAATATTGTTAGAGGTAACTGGTATACCCTATTTGGGATTTATGCCTTTTTCATCTTTAATTGTAGGATTTGAAGCGAGCGTTTTCGAGGTTATTTCATTCTCACTTTTCACTTTTATGGAGGAACAGTCTAGTGCTAACATGTTGACTTTGCATTATGAAACTACAAAATCTAAACCAAATTTTCAGTTACATATAAACCTCTCTGTCATTTAAATTTTTTTAAGTCTTTATGAGTAGATCAATTTAGCAGCTTTTCAGCTGAATTTATGATTGTTTGGGTACCGAACTAAATTTGTTCCTCAAAAGATTTGTGTTCATATTTCTTAAGTCAGGATCATGAGTACCTGAATGATCATCCATTTGGTTGAAAATTTTCATACGCGATCAATACATAAGCACCTAAAGACTCAATAATAAATATGTCAATACATGACCCGAAAAGTTAGTTTTTAGGGTGGTTATTAGCTTCACACAAATACACTTCTACACCAATCACTGTCAAAATCAATTGAAATTGGAACAAAAACAAAATAACTTTGTTTATTAGATAAAATTACTCAAGTATATGAACAAATAGAGTAATATTGCTCCAATATATGTACATATCGAGTAAAATTACCTATGGCAGAGTACGACGACCATCGGCTGACGAAGTATGTCATATATATAGTAACTGCTGGCGAAGATAGGTGACACTCTATATGCTGTAGTGAGCCCATGGAGCTACAATCAACATGGATGTGTAAACTGGTAACCAGTAATCTTGAGAAGACCCTCACTTTCAGTTATGCATTGAAGAGAAGTTCAATTCAAATACAAAAAAAAATGTTGGAAGCCAAGAAACCAAAAGCGATGAACAAAAAAGAAACCGATGAAAAAAGAATGGAATAGTTTATGGGAAAAGAATGCAAAATTTCAGTCGCTTACCCCCAATCCATTACCGGAAGATTCACCTGGATTCATCGGAGGAGATGAAAATTGAAGAAACTCAAGAGAAACTTAAAACTGGAAAAAAGAGTGGGAGAAACAGAGATAAGGTATGAGATCGATGAGAGTGAATAAATTGGGAGAGGAACTATTCTGCTTCTTGAGGATTTAGATGAAAAATCAACTAGAGAGGTGATGAGGGGTCTTTTTGATTAAGCATTGACTAGGCCAAAACTCACCCAAAAAATGTGATTAGTGGGGGAATTTTGTGCGTGATTCAGACGAGTGGAAATCAAAGGGAGCTTGACAGCATGAGCGTGGTGCGGGAGCTAAAAACGCAATGCGGTGAAGAGATTTGGAGAGCTTTCTGGGTTTTGGATTTATGAAACGGGTTGAAGGTTGAATGAGGCTTTTGGGGCTTTCTACTTGGAAGGCATGAGGGGCTTGAATGCTTGAAGGGAGGCCTTTTAGGTGTTGTTGGGTGATTGCTGGATCCCTGGATGATGCCCCATCGATCCTAGAATCCCCCCTTTTTATAGGCTCAGGGTTGGACTATAAGGTTCAACAGAACCCTTGGCTATCTGGATAGAACGTGTCTCAAATCACACATGATTTCAGCCATAAAATATGGGGAATGATTACTTTGATGAGAGGCGATGTATTGGGATTCGGGAGAGAGCAAATCATTTGCAGCAGTCAACAAGCTTTGCTGCAGAGAAGGCTGGTGCAGTGCCGTAAATTATGGGATGAGAAATCTTGAGAGTTGTGGTCTCATAGTTTGAGGGAGAAGGAGAAGCTTATTAACTGGTTTGAAGACTTCTCTTGGTGAGATGAGATGGTACTTCTGATGGATTTCAGTTTGGTTCGGACTGTGTATCTAGGTGCTGGGGAAGAAGAGATTTGCTGCTGGGTAAAAGGGATGCGGTGCAGAAAGCGGGAAGAAGAACAGTGAAACTATTTGGATAGAAAAGGGGTTTTTGTGCTTAAAGGAAAGAGAATGGCTTTTAGGGTGAAAAGAAGGAGAAGGGTTGGCCCAATCCCATATCCTCACGCATGTTCACCATTTCATTCATCGATTTAACTCGTTGGGCTTGAATTTCGGGCCCAAGACCGAAATCACTGACGATATTAAATCGACGAATGAGCATGTGCGTTTCCGTAACCTTCCACACTACACCCACATCTGCAAGCCCCATAAATGCGTGGATGTGGCTTGGGTCTACATTTAGGGCGTGTTTGCTTGGCGTATTTATAGTCGAGTAATGAACATAAAATCCTTATAAAACTACAGGATTTTACGTAATTATGTGAATATATATGATCTTTGCCTCGTGACAGCATAGTAACTAATTGCATGATTTTTCGTGTATCAACAAGAGGAAGAGAGGGATTTTTAAGAGGCGCTATGACTTAAGTACTCCGGGTTGCTCTCGTGACCAAAACCGTTATATTTTTCCTGCCAAAAGTCTTTCTTGCTTCCGAATGTTTCGGGTGGTTAGCTGAGTCAGTAAATTAAAAAAATAAAAAAAAACTGAATATTTTACACTACAACAACAGAAATCTTAGGCGACGAAAAATTTTCGTCACCTAAGAGAGATTTTCGTCGCCTAAGGACTTAATTGACGAAAATTTAGTCGCCTAAGTTTCGTCGTCTAAAGTTTGTGGTCTAAGTAAGTAGGTGACGAAAATCTATTAATTTTGTCGCCTAAGATACTTCTTAGACGACGAAAAAATTTCGTCGTCTAAGAACAATGGTGACGAAAAAATACTCTTAGAGGACGATGTTTTTCGTCGCTGTGGATTTACTTAGACGACGAAAAAAAAAAATTCGTGGCCTAAGAATATTACTTAGGTGACGAAACCAATAGATTTCGTGGCCTAAGAGTATTACTTAGTCGACGAAATCTATTGGTTTCGTCACCTAAGTAATACTCTTAGGCCACGAAATTTTTTTTTTCGTCGACTAAGTAGTAATCTTAGGCCACGAAATTTAATTTTTTCGTGGCGTAAGTAATACTCTTAGGCCACGAACTTCATTTTTTCGTCTCCTAAGTATGGATCTTAGTCCACGAAATCAGCCTGAATCGTCGTCTAAGTATATCACTTAGGAGAGGAAAATTTATTCTTCGTCGCCTAAGTATTAATTTTTAAAAATAAAAAAAATTCAAATATTTAATACTGAAAACTTAATACTGAATATTAATATTGAATATTCATATAAATTAAAAAATTTATTCATACAAATTAAATACTGAATATTAATAAATTTATTTATACAAATTAAATAAAAATATATAATAGTTAATATGAAAACGAACAACAATATCAACAACCTTTCCTTTCTTTTCTGCAGCCTTTGCTGCAGGTTTCTTGGGCGCCTTTTCAGCAGGAGCCTTTGGTTCAGGAGCCTGGAACAAAAATATAACCAAAACAGTTCCGCATTTTAGATTGGCTTGACTTATTAACAAATATGATATTTATATGCTGTATGAAGCATTTTATTAACGAGCGAGGAATTGAAACTATGTCACTCTATCACTGCAAACAGCCTGGTACAGTGTGCGGGAAAGTCAAATGTGCGAGCACACAGCAGGCCCATAAAACTTTACACTAAAATTACTGTGAAAACACAGTCTGAAACTTTAGCAGTGCAAGTCAAGATCGCTAGAGTCCAAATTTTCCAACGTTCTGCAGCTACTATTTTAATCCTTCTATTCAACTTAATGGAATACCAATCTGATTCTCAAACCAAGTCTTTTACGAATGCTAAAGCTATATCCATATCAAACCATTTGGTCGCCATAAATTAGTAGTAATATAACTTACATAAGTACAATTTTTCCACTTAAATTGTATAAAAAAAAAGGACTCCCACTTCCCTGCTATCCACAAATACTATTCATCAGACTTCTAACTTAAGTGAACTAACTTTCAATTGACCATTCTTATTTGACTACACAACATTCAGAACCTCAGTAACAAAGCAGCACTATATGGTTTGTGGTCCTAGGCATTCACGACCAGCATAATCTCAAAATATAAGAAAATATGTTTTTTTTTTTTAGTCGACAATCATTCCTTAGCTAACACCCTTAAATACTCAAAAGACCAGAGGTATACAAACATACACTTATCAGTAATCTCATAGTGCTTTTACATTCAGTCATCACATCAGAATGATCGTGACACTAGTTGGGAAGCTAGCATGTCCGGAAGTCAGGACCATAATATAAGATGGATTACAGCATTAATGATTGTTGTTTTACTGATTGGCACAGGTTGATACTTTTCAATCATTGGTCTATCCAAATGAAAAACTCTTAGCATTAAATCAACAAGTAGCATGATATAAAAAAAACTACTTTGCACAAACCTCACAGATGCCAAGAACATCTTTGCTAATGCTTGTTTTAGAGAGCTTGACAATTTCTTAGTGAGTCCAAAGTCCAGTAAAATAGGACGATGTGGAGGTTCTTTGCTCACAAGAAAATTTCCTGCAAATAGGATTATAGGAACTCATAGATCAGTAAACCAAAGCAGAAAATAAAAAACTTGTTCACTAATGAATCGACTTGTTCTAAAAAAAACAAGAGGAAAAGTGATATATGGAGGGGAGAAGAGGAATACTACTTTAAGGCAACACTACTTTAAGATCTCGTTTTTCAGGTTATACATGAGCTCAGACTTTTGAGATTTACCTATACATATTTTTCTTCTTTAAAGAAACAAACTTTTATTCAAAGAAAGGAGGAGAAACAAGGAAGAGCTTGATTCCTTAAAAGAGAGTTTACAGCAACAAGGAAAAAAAAACTAAAGAGAAGGACTAGAGCCTAGACGAGTAAGACACCGATATAAATAATCTCTTCTTCATTTGTCCTATAATTGCTGACACTTTTCCTAGTATAATACATCCCAGGTATACTAGGAGAATGGATCAATAGTACCTGAATAACTTCTGGTATCAAAACATCCACTTGATTGGCACTTGGGTTGTCAACTTGTCATCATGTTTGCTTCTGCAGCCAAGATTTTTGGACACTGTTCGAGTATTCTCTACAGAAACAAAGAAGCCATAAACAATAAACAATTTTGAAGAAGTACGATATGCATATATGATACAGACTTGACAACAAGGGTGCCAATGCTGAAATGAAACATATATAAATTCAGCAGTAAGACAAAGCCTACAAGTATGGCAGATGGGTAAGCTGATAACCAACAGTAAACTGGGAAGTTCAAAAAAAAAAAAATTAAGGTGGAGGTGGTGTCTTATCTTTAATGAAATATTTGTATCTGATGAATATATATATATATATATTTATTATATATTGCATGCATGTTGAGTCAATCACAAGAAGCTATGAGTCTATGAGTAATTAAGAAAAATTTAAGCGCACCAGCTTCATGATTGAAGTCAACTTCATTCGGACATTCTTTGCACCATTCATCTATCATAGGATTAAAATTGTACTGAGGCTCTGCCCATGCTATCCAGTCAACAATTGACTTTGCATTCTTCAAGTCCTACAAGAAAAAGTCCACCAATCATTTTAATTTATGTTAATCCCAACTTTCAAATACCAAATATGAGAAACATCCAATATGCATGATTGTCTTAATGCCTTCATGCTGCACTTTAACAACTACTTCTTGCCCATCGATCAAGCAGGGTTGCACGATGGACTTGTGCTATCTGCATATAATGAGTGCAAAACCAATAAGATCTTTTTCATATCATAGGAGTATACCTTCAGCTAAGTCCGAACAATCGCTCAGTCGACAAGAGTGATAAAATCTTACTGATGCAGTTGCCAAAGGGACTTTGACAAATTCTGAATTATGCTAAAAATCTTACCGGAGGAGCAGGCTCATCATCATCCTCCCACGAATCCTTCACATCATTCTCATCTGCATCTTCATTATCCCAGTTACCTTTTACCACTGGCTCCTTAAAAAGCAGAGATGGAATTTTCGCATCTTCTTTTGATGGAAAAACAAACAAAACCCACCTTCGTTAACAAAATAGCAGACTCCATTTCAATAACAGACAACAAAATCCGCGTTCTATGGCATCTGAAAAGAAATATAGACAAAGCTAAAACAAAACCCAATAATTAACTAGCAATCTACGAACCCACATGCATATCACACTCTACAACTATCACACATTAAATTACAATAACCTAAACTTGTTCAAAAAAAAAATTACAATAACCTCAAGCAACAATAAGTAGCACACCATTCCATAATCAAACTAGGATTCAAGGAAAGCAGTATTACCCCAGTCCTCCATATTGCTATTCTTTTCTTCTTTCTCAAATAAACCAACAAACTGCTATCTGCGTATCAAAAAACCCATCATCAGAAATCGAAAAACCCACAAACAAATTGAAAAACAAAATTTCAGCACAAAAAAAAAAGTGTAAAGTCTCGAACTTTATACAAAACCCAGCGGCTGGTCCGGACCACGGGAGGGAAGATCGTGGTGGAGTATGATGAGTACCACCACGGCCCGAAGAATCTGGAGGTCCGAAGCATGCCCTCTAGGGACATAGGGAGTTGTGTGAAGGACTTGGTGCCGATGATAAAGCCCACCTACAGGGAACTGTGTCAAACAGACCGAGGGATCATAGTTAACTACATCTTGGTAAGTTTATTGTTTAATATGTTTTTGACTTTTCTTATTGATTTTAGTTTTCTTCTGTTTTTCTTACTAATGTGAGTCCATTGTGTATATGTAGGCATACTACGCGATCCCACTGAATCATGATGGCCTGTGGAATTATGTTCAGGATACTGCAGCCGATCGGTACAAAGATTGGAAATCTGATTGCAGACAACATTGACTGGTGTGGAAAGAAGAGGTTCCTCTTGAGTTTCTCCATCGTCCGGCCGAGTGAGAGTGGTTGTGCGCACACTTCAAGGACCCTGATCATACGGTAATCAATCAATCAATCAATCTCTCTCTCTCTCTCTCTCTCTCTCTCTCTCTCTCTCTCTCTCTCTCTCTCTCTCTCTCTCTCTCTCTCTCTCTCTCTCTCTCTCTCTCTCTCTCTCTTTCTTTCTTTCAATCATTTTGGTTGTTTTATATAAATGATGGTTGAATATGTAATGGTTGTAATTGATGTGTTACAGGCCTTATGTGCGAAAATGAAAGCGATCAGATCGGGTCCTAACAGGATGAACCACCACTCGGGGACGACCGCCTTCAGTTACCGGGCGAAGCAGTATGAGGTGCAAGGACATCCAGCCCCTTTCCTCCGTGCCTTCGATGATGCATATGTCAAAGACTCTGTGGGCGCTCCACACGTTGTGAGACTTTTTTTTTGTTCTATTTCTTGTTTTAGAAATTATGTACCGTATTTCTTATTAACATTGGTTATGTATGTTATTGTAGGAGGTGATGAAAGAACGTGTGTCCGAGCTAGTAGGGGAAAGGAGGGAGAAATACCCGAATATTCCCCCCGAAGAACCTCTCCCCATTGAATCACATATCAATGTGATAGTGGGTCAAAGTGGGGAAAAGAGAGGCACAGACATCCGAGGGGTGGGAAGGTGCATGCAGCGGCAGTCGAAGAAGAGAGGAGGCGCACGGCGTATCGAAGTAGACAAACTCGTGGAGGAGCGAGTTAGTCAAGTGAAAGATGCACTGATGGCGGAGTATAAGGAGAAAGAAGGGGCACTGGAAGAGCGTATCCGCCAGACAGCAACAAATAGCCCAAGACGAGCGCATGCGGCAGATGGAGGCTCAAATTGCGATGATCTTATCGCAACAATCCTTAGGGGGTGGAGGTACTTCTTCTCAAAATCCTTGACTTCTCGGCAACCGCTTCTATGGAGAACAATTTATGTATATGTATGCTTTTGTTTAAGTTTGAAGAACAGTTATGTATAAATATTTCACAATTGGTTTATACATTCGGATTGTGAATATAATGTGTTGGTTTGAATTGGTTCATGATATGAGTTATGTATGTATGAATTTGGGATGTTTTGGCAGTGCATGAATTTGGTTTACAGGTTTTGGTTTTGGTTTTGGTTTTGTAAATGGGCAATACAGAGCCTGCTTTTGGAAAAGCAGAAATCAGTAGGTCCGCGACGGACAGTGTATACCCGTCGCTTAAAATAGCAATTAAATGAGGTACATGCTCTGTTTTTTTGCAGAAACCAGTAGGTTAGCGACGGACATGGTGTTTTACCTTCGCTTAAGATTTACCTAAGCGACGGATATACAACAAAATATGTCGCTTAAGATTGTACTTAAGTGACGTAAAAATATATCTCCGTCGCTTAAGATTAGAATAAAAAACTAATTTCCTGAATATATGTCGCTTCAGTTTTAAGAGACCGGATTTATTAGTCACTTATGTATGCTTTAAGCGACGATAAAACACCTAACCCTGTCGCTTAAGATACTACTTAAGTGACAATATATGTTCGTCGCTCCAATTATGAAGCGATGAGATTGTTGGTGCTTAAGATGGACGGATTTAAGCGACGGCTTTATATGTGCGTCGCTTAAGAGATAACTTAAGCAGAAGCAAATGGCCGAAAAGCATCTTCCTGAGAGCAAGCATAGGTCTGCCCTTGCAATCAGGTCGAAGAATTCACCGTCATACGCTCCAAAGCTGGTCCCTCGTCCTCTTCCACAGAGAGGTATTTAACATGATACTTGCATCATTCCCGGTTTGAATAATTCCTTACGTGGTTTCATCCATTATTGATGACTACATGTGGTGCCAGAATCTAAAACAGGCAATTCAAGCTATTTCCTTTAACCTCTCCAACTATCAAAAACAGGCTGATTTGGCCCTTGGACCCAACTGGTGAGTATTCTGTCAAATCTGGTTACCATGCAACACATGCTCTACAATCCAGCTCCCCTCTTGTTCATCCCCATTCCTCAGTTTCTACCAATCCTATTCTATGGAAGATGATTTGGTCTATCAAAATTTTGCCTAAGATCTCAAATTTTCTTTGGAAAGCTTGCTCTAATTTCTTACCTACCAGAGCACTGATATTTTTGTAGTTGCTCGCAACTCAACTGGTAGTTTGATAGCTGGGAAAGTTTTTTATACTCAGGCTCCTTCATCTCTTGTGGCAGAGGCTTTAGCTATCCGAATGGGTGTGGTTTTAGCAAAAAGCTTGAATGCCTCTCACTTTATCTTTGAATTAAACTTTCTCCAACTGGTTAACCTTCTCAATCATTCAAATCCCTCTACAATCTGAGCTGTGTCATGCACCTCTTGTAGACCATATTAAGGACTTACCAGCAGACTTGCTAATCAGGCTGCAGATCTATTGGCCTTGTTAGTCCGACAGAGGAAGTGTCCAGCTGATTGGGATCAGTTTCCACCTGCCTCTTTCTGTCCTTCTGCATAATGATATCGCACTTGATCATACTTAGTTTACTTTCTTGTTGTGGCTTTCTTTTAGTTTACTTTCTTGTTGTGGCTTTCTTTTTCCTACCTGTTTTGGGAAATGTTTTAAGCTTTGTTTGATTGTTGGTTTTAAATGAATTGTCCTTCGTTCAAAAAAAAGAAAAAAGAAAAAACTCTGAATAAAACAATTTCAGCACAAGTTTATACACTATTGACCTAAAACAAAGATCCAATGTTAGATTATAATATTCGGAAAGGAGTATGGGTAAAGGACCTCTGGATAACAGTGAAAAGTGTATTTCGATCTTATCTTAACCTACATCTTTTCATTTCTATAGGGTGAATAGAAGGAAATCAGTCAATAAGCAATGTCTCTCACTAAAAATGAATGAAATGATCACATGAATAAACTGTACTATCATCGTTGATTTTTTTTTTTTTTTTAAAGGAGATATCATCGTTGAATTTAGTACTTTTGATAGTATGAAAAATACTACGTAGTACACAGAGTGGGGCAAAATCTTACTCGATGTATAAAAGTTACATAAAACTCTTATTCTCAAAATCGAACTTGTTACTTGTGTTCGAATAGTATACCAACTATAACAAATGCTAACTGACTATCCTTGATAAAAAAAACGTGGTGTTTCGAAGATGGTAGCCGCTGTTTGGGCCGAAACTGACATTTGTTCTAAAACTTTGGGTCGAGGCCCATAAAGTTATTCATTAAAGAATAATCTGAATACGCATTTAATCTTTTCTTTTTCGGGAAAGGATTTGGGGTTCCTTTAGGAATCCGAATTGGAGTTGGTTTTGGTAATTGAATCCTGATCGATCTCCGAATCTATTATGCTACTTGATACACAAGTATTGGGGTTTGGCATTCTCTATATAAAGAACTCTTTTACAACGTAGAAGAGATCCCCGATCAATCAAACAAACAAACAAGCTTTTGCTCATCGCAATCCTTGCAAAGCCTCTCCGGAGCATTTTACGCGTACAGCCTCCACAAACTGCAAACAACCACCGTCCAACTTCCCTGCAAACCTTACGCCCGCCACCGGTCACTGTATCCCTGCACGGTTTTTGACAGGTGCCTTGCACTCGTGTCGAGAGTCGCTAAGACCTATCGCTTCCAGCACATCCGCACATTGCAGTCGCATCCAGCCGCTATACGTACAGAGCCGCACCTCGCCGCCATACGTACAGAGTCGCTCGTTCGCCTCGTGTTCGTGTTCGCTGAAGCACCAAGCGTCAGTCGCTACGCCGTAGCACATCGAGTCGTTACTCAGGTAACAAAAACACTGACCAATCTACCTTAGGTTGGAAAATGATCGTTTCCCGCGGTCTTGAATTATTGCTCTGCTTTGCATCTCTGAATCAAAGTAAGATTACTCGATCTGCAATAGGTTGAGAAAGAAATCCTAATACACTCTTATTAGGTCTTGTTCGAACCTTTTACGTCGGCCTTGTCAACGCCCGCGTAACAGTCGTTTGATCAAGAAGTCAGGAATTAGGAGCAGACCGACACGCTCGCCAGAGACGTACGCTCGCCGAAGAAGTATGCTCGCCAGAGGTCGTCCGCATCGAAGTTGTACCTAACTCAAAGGTACTGGCACGCTCAAGCATATCACAACAGGACTGACACCGACGTCCGCCACCCAACGTGTTGACCTTTCGCCGGATACCAAATCCGCCACGAACAGCCGCCTTCCATATGAAGTCCATTATTGTGGCACCCCTGCCCTTCGCCTTGGTGGTATTCTTTGTTATTGACTTGGTCGTGGATGCGGCGGTGGTGGCGGATGCGGCGGTGGAGCTTGTACTATCCATCATAGGTGGTGGCAGAGTTCCATTTTTTACGGCATGGTCTAATGTGGTTTTGAAGCCAGATGTTTCAATAGCTCGCATAGCATCTTTGAATCCTTGAACATAAACCTCGTCTCCTCTAGACCGAATTCTTTCTACTAAGAAGTGTTTCAGCTGTCTTGGATATTGAACTTGCTGGTTGGTTTTGTGCGAGTTATCAAGACCATTGGAAGAAAACCACTCCAACCATTTGTAGGACATAACTTGACAAATACCTTCTACACTGGTTCTCTCACATTCCCATGATACACCTATCAATTGAATACAAAGTTGATGATCACTAACTGTTGATATTATCAATTAAGTACATAAGTTGATATGACCCATAACATATATAAACTTCCATATTCAAACCTTGTAGCCGGAGCCATGCATGCATCATCTCATGTGCCAATATTGCTCCCATTTCTATACTGTATGCAAGTACAAATAACTTGAAATAGGTGAATTGCAAACAAGAAAATGATTCAACAGAAATTGAAGAAAAACACTTGACCTATTTTTTAAAAGGGGAATATAATGTTACAGAATTTGTAAACTATAACAAAGAACACATATACTTACGTACTCGATCTGGTTTTCCAAACAAAAGTATAATTGTGTGTCCTAGCTAGTGAGAGCTTCACAACCTTTTTGATATCTCCTCCACTTCTCGAACATTTTTCTATCTGTTATTACAGAGGAAAAAATATCATTTGGAACCATTATTGCAATCTCAAAATTGCAATCTCACAAAAGAAAACAGAAAAAAGATAAACCTAATCAATATGGCAATATTTTCCGAGACGAAACTTACCGTCTGAAAACTGCAGTAAATAAATCTGACTAAAATAACCAATATTTTATCTGGTATTAATCTGCAATCCGGCAATTTAAGGCAAGCCCATATACTTGGAATGAACATACCGCCCTCACCACCTGTAAGCATGCATTATAATAACAAAACCAAAAGGTTAAAACAGATTAAGGTTGTAGTTAAACACTTGTGCTGTTAAACTTGTGAGAAACATCCTTTCTTTTGGTCTTCCTTGCAGTCGTTTAAATTTAACTCGTTTTTACAAGATAAGCGATCACTTCCTCCTACACAAATGAATTCAAATCGAAAGAGGCTCAAGATCAATTCAATGAGTTTGATCTTTGAAGAATATTGATTTGCAAAAAACATGCAGCAGCTAGCCTAAAGTATATATATAGGCCGGGTTTCAACAAACATAGATGAATTGGAAGCAAATGGAATATAAGAATTTACTTACAGAGTCGATATTCTGCGACATCTAAACGATCGAGGTTAAAGAAGCAGCAGCAATAATGGCACACGAGTAGTATTAGGTTTATTTCAACTCTAACTTTCTCACTGTTCGAGTCCCTTTTATATAAGCCTATCCTTCTTCTCCTAATTGGAGTTGTGCATTAATGTCCCAAAATGAAAAGGAGAAAGTAAAAAATTCACGTTCCCCTAATTTGAGTTGTGCATTATTGTCCAAAAAAAAATAAAAAAAAAATCGTCAACTATCATTGAACAAACATTCGATGTGGTTCAAGTTGGCCATTTGTGGTGTTCCTATATGGGATGCGATCTGCTACTTGAACAGTGCAAGTAATCTTGGCTTACACTTCGGATCAGTGCGACTCAAAACTCATGGATCACTCAGCTATTTGCTGAGGATTGACGAATATATAGGGTCACAATGTACTTGTAAGGAGGACCTCGATCAGTTTGCTGCAAAACAAGGGAGTAACAGTGAGCTAGTGATTACTCGCTTGCCCTGTTTTTCTTGTTCATCATGAAACTTGTATTGTTCGATGGCTTAAGAGAAATCAGTTGTGTCCTTCGTGCCGATGCCAACTGCTGTAAACACAAACGAGAGGTTTTGATTTTGCAAATATTACCCATGATTGATTTATAATTAAAATAATAATTATAAATAAAGAATACCAACAACTACCGATGAATGTTAAAAAGATAAGAAAAGTTGAATTCGTTGAAGTCGAGTCATGTGTATCACACACTTTCCTTAAGACAATTACGCCGCCTCTATCGGTGCGAAAAGACTCCTTAGCGTTTGTCTCCCAGGATACAACGACATTTTGAGCTCTTGTGGCTGCACTGCTACAAGAACACCTACGAACTGCTAGTACCTTCTATCTATCACCAGAATAAAACAACACGAGAGATAAAGCTTTTGGTGTTGTGTTTTTGTGTTTTTTGTTGTTGTTCTTGAACAAAGAAATATGTCGCTCTTTATATAGGGGGAAATCAAGCTACTACTTTAATTGCCATGAATTCAGAAATGAATATCATATCATAAGTTATAGCCGTTACATAATGAATTCAGAAATAAATTCTAATTCATATGTCATAACTATTTCCTCAATGAATTCCATTTCATACGTTACGTTACAATAGTTACACAATGAATTCGGTAGTAACAGAATTCAATCACATTAAATCTGTCGTTACAGTATTTAATCTCATTGAATCTGCTGTTACAAAATTCAAAGGGGTTCTGTTGTTACACATTCCAGAATTCAAGCAGTGAGCACGTTTTGGGTGACAATTTCTTATTCACACCATAACCAATTTAGGCAGATGATTACATGAATTTGTAACCCTCATACCGGAGAATACAAATTCATATTTTATCATTAACGAATATTAAGTGCATCCACTTAAATTCATCAAATTAAATTGGTTAAAATAAACGGTGATTTTCACCATTTTCTAACAATTCCCCACATGAATGAAATTGGCGACCAAAGACTCAATAGAATTGGTGATAGATTTTTGCGGTTGAAACCTGCTTAGGATAGGTAGGTTTGACCCTTTGAACCTTCCCTTGTGAGAGTATGTTTACTTTACTAACTAAATAGTAGACGTGATGTCTTTGAACTATTCGTCATTTGTGTAAATGATGACATACGTCACACAGGAATCTTCTTGGTACACTTACAGTTCTCACTATTGTGTCCATTTTGGCCCTGGACACGCGCCTGGTTCTATAAGAGTTTGATAAGAATTGTGCCCCAACAATTCCCTTAGAAGCGGCCCCACTTCTCTTTTACATAGGTGATCTCTTAATTGAGAGTAACCCGCATTACTCCGCTCGGATTTTCCGACGCATAAGAATCATTAAAAGCTTTAGCTTAACCTCATACTTTACGGGCATCATTGTTTTTCATCATAGGAAAGGACCTGGGAAAACTCCACACAATGATCCGACATTATCTTTACAATTTAGTTGTCCCTTTGAACCAAGATCTTGGGATCTCCAGTCAGCTAGGTTGGGTATCCACTGTAAAGATTTTTAATTCATGGGCTTTAGTCCCATTCCTTTTGATGATTTATTAACTAACTCTCTAGTTAACCATTTGGTTAGCGGATCCGCAATATTATCTTTTGACTTCACATAGTCAATCAAGATAACTCCAATAGAGAGTAGTCAATTAGTATTATGTCCTCGAAGGATGTGTCTAGACTTACCATTACTTTGTGCCCTGCTGATTGCAGATTGATTGTCACAATGCATGCAAATTGCATACACAAGTTTTTGTCTATTTTGGAATATCCTCCAAAAATTGGTGTAACTATTGTGCTTCTTCCCCACATTTGTCTGATACCACAAACTCAGACTTCATTGTGGATCTAGTTATAATGGTTTGTTCGGAGGATTTCCATATCATTGTTCCACCTTTTAGTGTGAACACATAACCACTAGTACACTTTAAGTATATCATGTTAGATATCCAGTTTTCATCACTGTATTCTTCTAGGACAACACAACTCCAGTATTACTCGTGTGTCTCTTTGGTTTGCTCACATAAGCAATATCCATATTTTTCATGTCAAATATGAAATTTAACATATCTCAAGTGGATTTGATCATCTTATTATTACTTTCAAGTAATAAGCATGTCATTACGTATCCACTTGCTTTCAAAATGATTTAAAGTATCATAAAGCATACTTTGACAATTGTCAATGTTAATTAGTCTTCATAAAGCACCATAATTAACATATATCTTGATCTACCATGCCATACATTTGGGTGGCTCAACCATATTGGTGAAAAGAAACTTTATTCATTCTTTGACAAATGTCATTACAAGACTTAAAAAATCCACCACTCATAGTCCTATTTTATTTTATAAACTTGGCTTGGCCATACCACAGCTCCAAGTCTTTTATTCCACAGTCATAATCATTGACTTCATCCATGCCCTGTTCGTTGGACATATTCTCATCAAGTGCATAAAGTGAAGCCCATTCAACTTCTCAGATTTTTCTCTTTGTGAGACTGAGACATGTATTCAGGCAATCACATCCATGGTCGGCACCTTGATCGACTCTTGGTTGTTTCAACAATTTTCCAATTCCGAAAACACACCTATAAGTGTTAATTGATATAATCACTTATTTCTTAATTCAATGTAAATGTAACCTACAAATTTCGTAAGACAATAATATCCGTATAGGCAACCATTCCGTAAGACAGGTATACAGACAACCAATTCCCTTTAGGCAACCATTCCGTAGGACATGTATACATGCAATCACATCCGGTTGGCACCTTGATTGACTCTTGGTTGTTTCAGCAATTTTTCAATTCTGAAAACACACCCATAAGTGTTAATTAATATAACCACTTATTTCTCAATTCAATGTATACGTAAGCTACAAATTCCGTAAGGCAACAATATCCGTGTAGGTGACCAATTCCGTTTAGGCAGCCATTCCATAAGGCAACAACAAGCTTCGATAGAACCTTAAATCTGTTTAGGTAACCATTCCATAAGGCAACACCAAGCTTCGAAAGAACCTTAAATCCGTTTAGGCAACCGTTCCATAAGGCAACAACAAACTTCGAAAGAACCTTAAATCCGTTTAGGCAACCGTTCCATAAGGCAACAACAAACTTCGAAAGAACCTTAAATCCGTTTAGGCAACCATTCCATAAGGCAACAAAAAGCTTTGAAAGAACCTTAAATCCGTTTAGGCAACCTTTCCATAATCCTCGAATCATACAAGCAAAATCAAATGGTCAATAATTGTCTTAAGCTGTAAACACAAACGAGAGGTTTTGATTTTGCAAATATGATTACCCATGATTGATTTATAATTAAAATAATAATTATAAATAAAGAATACCAACAGCTACCGACGAATGTTAAAAAGATAAGGAAAATTGAATTCGTTGAAGTCGAGTCATGTGTATCACACACTTTCCTTAAGACAATTACGCCGCCTCTATCGGTGCGAAAAGACTCCTTAGCGTTTGTCTCCCAGGATACAACGACCTTTTGAGCTTTTGTGGCTGCACTGCTACAAGAACACCTACGAACTGCTAGTACCTTCTATCTATCACCAGAATAAAACAACACGAGAGAGAAAGTTTTTGGTGTTGTGTTTTTGTGTTTTTTGTTGTTGTTCTTGAACAAAGAAATATGTCGCTCTTTATATAGGGGGAAATCAAGCTACTACTTTAATTGCCATGAATTCAGAAATGAATATCATATCATAAGTTATAGCCGTTACATAATGAATTCAGAAATAAATTCTAATTCATATGTCATAACTATTTCCTCAATGAATTCTATTTCCTACGTTACAATAGTTACACAATGAATTCGGTAGTAACAGAATTCAATCTCATTAAATTTGTCGGTACAGTATTTAATCTCATTGAATCTGCTGTTACAAAATTCAAAGGAGTTCTGTTGTTACACATTCCAGAATTCAAGTAGTGAGTACGTTTTGGGTGACAATTTCTTATTCACACCATAACCAATTTAGGCAGATGATTACATGAATTTGTAACCCTCATACCGGAGAATACAAATTCATATTTTATCATTAACGAATATTAAGTGCATCCACTTAAATTCATCAAATTAAATTGGTTAAAATAAACGGTGATTTTCACCATTTTCTAACAACTGCTTCAAGTCCGCCGCAATAGAATTTGGCAATTTGCTCATGTACGCTAGCAACATGACTTAAGATAAATATAATAGAGAAAATGGCTAGAAAGGTCACTAAAGTATGCCCCATTCTAAACTTTGCTCACTAATGTATGCCAAATATCACTTTGCTCACTTTGAGTGAGCAAAGTGAGAAAAAGTGTCATACTTTGAGTAAGCAAAGTGATAAAAAGTGCATACATGAGTGAGCAAAGTGAAAAGAAAAGTGATCAAAGTGAGTGAAAGTGTAATTCGATAGTGAGCAAAGTGATATTTGGCATACATTAGTGAGCAAAATTTAGAATGGGGCATACTTTAGTGACCTTTCCAGCCATTTTCCCAATATAATAAGTAAAGAGACATGCAGTGGTGGATGGAGTACTTGTATATAATTTAACCCTTAATCTGGGTTCTCAAAATATAAACCTATAACATCAATGACTTTGCAATATATAACTAGACCAATGCCCCTGAGGCATGAATTCCTTTCAAGGTCCTATAGCCTGTAAGCTACTTTTTTTTTTGTTCTTTCACCCAGGACTATTAAGCCTTGGCAGTTGCACATGGAAGAACCCACCCAAGTGACCCAACTAGTTTTGAATTTTTCTGTTGTTGCCAATCCTGCAGCATTAATACGCAACTTGGTCAGAGCTTTGTATTGTATAGATGTTGAATTCAAAAGCAATCAATCGCTTGCAAGCATTTATAAAAAATAAAATAAAAATTACTGCAAACAGGTAGTAGTTCTTATGCCTCTAAAACTAACACGTTTGGGAAGAAGAGTAGATTGCTTAAAATGAGAATAAAATTTCTATTGGAAGCCCTTGCAAGGAGCATCACATAGCAGAAAATAGGAAATGAGGGAGGCCATTCAAGTTCTTTCCTCATTTTCTTCCATCAACTTTTCCATACTTTTTCTCTTCCCAAAATTCAATACTGCCTATAACTAAAAAGAAGTTGTATATGGTATTCGCATAACTACCTTTCCTAAGGGAAGTGTGGGGGTTTTCCAACAAAGCACGCCTGAATTTTCCTTCGACCTGCACACACAAAATATTTGAATTCCTAAAATATTTGCACATCCAAAATATTTTGGTCACCAACAAAAGAAAGTGACACTTACTCTTCTTTGTAGTTGCCAGTGTTGTTACCATTGTCAGAGCCGCTGCAGAAAGCATATGAATCGCTTCCCAAAAGACAAGCTTCAAAAGATGGCCTAGTTGGGATTGCAAACTTGTCTTGTAGTTTGGTGCAACAGGTCACCTGAGTAGCATCTGCGGAACACAACTTTTTTCGAATCCTCAGAGTTCTCGGGAAACACCTTGGTTGATGTTCAGGTTGATGAAAAGACAAAACCTGGCAGTCCCGGTTGCTTCCCTCTTCCTTCGAAGAATCAAACATTAATCCAGGTGCCTTTGGTGCATCATCTTCAAACGATCTGCCAGATGAGGTCGCTCTTGTGCTCAGTACGTTTCCTTCACTATTTCTTAATGTACTTACAACCACCATTTTGTCACAGTAGTTATGGGGCAGTTGAGAAGTGCAATCACTGGAACAAGGTAAAATAGGTCTTTCACTTAATATAGGCTTTTCTGATGCATACTCAGAGTAGTCTGAACCACTTCTGCGCTCACAGAAAGATGGTGACCTTTGTTGTTGCATTCTGCGGGAACAGCTGAACAACCTAAAAGATGGCTTCTTCACGTTTGCATACTTTGAAGCACGTACAAGATTGATCCTGATCTCCACATTACAACCAAATAGAGATTGGAGTGCACTTGCAATGATTTTCCATGACTTCTCAGCCTTGGTTACATAATCGGGGTGGCAGAATTCGAATTCAGCTATAGCGAGACCTAAAATTAACCACTACTCAGTAATACTCTTATGAGTGAAAGAAAACCCACTTTTAATGTGATATAAATTCATGATTATATGGATGATAACAGACTGCATGTCATGACACATCTAGTGTACATGACCTTGATTTCACCATATTGCAACTACTAGGTGGAAGTACCTTGATTCACAATAAGAGACGATAATCTTCCTTGCTTCCTCAAAAAGTTCTTGAATGACTTGGATTGGCATAAATCTATAGCTCTCTTCCATATGAATTCCAACTGTTCATCAATATCCTTCTGCATATGCGACTTGTCTGATGTGTTGACATTGCATGATATAGGGTCAAGATTCTTAAAACTCTGCCCTGTACATAATGTAGGGAAAAGAAAAAATGTCATATTAACACAAGAACAAACAAACTTCAATGTACTATTCGTAGAAAGCTAATTTAGGAAAAGAAAAAAATATATGTATGTCATAAGATTACAGCTTCACCTCTCTCTTGTGTATCTCTCAAACTCTTTGTATCACTAGCATCCAATGAGGAGGAGGATTCCGCAGAGCTTAGCTGCAAAAGGGCTGCAGTAAGCCATGTTGTTTGATTCTTGGATACCCTTAATTGCTTCTCAGTTTCCGAGAATATTTTCAACGCGTGACTCAGTTTCTGGAAGTCCATTTCAGCTGTGACAATAAAAATTGACACAACACCGTGGTATAAGCACATAATCCGTAAAAGACAAAGTAAGGAACTGCATATATTGAGAAACAATAAGCATATGCAAAGAAGTTTTGACGGGACAACTGGACAAGTATGACAAGTTCAAAGTAGAACTTTGTGCATCCAACAAGATAGCAAAGAGGATGTGCACACTGAAGCAAAAGAAGATGCAGTAGTAAATGAGAATTATGTTCAAGTACTTGACAAATCATTGAAATCTAATTCCCCATTAATAGTAAGTTATGACCGAAATCTAATAGAATTTGTGGTTGAAGACTGCATGCTTAAAGCACTTAAATTTATTGAAATGTATTAGTGATGCTGCCATCTTAAACTACTTACAGGTATGCCTACGACAAAACTTTTTCTGGACTTCCGAACCACCTTCCTCACCAGCAAGGATGTCCATAATAAGATTTGCCAGCTGCGATATAAGTTGCATGGGATCAATCCTTGATCTCATCAACTCCCTGGCCCTTATAACTGTATTAGAAGTGTCAGATGACAATGCCAGATCTAGCAATTCGAGTAATTCATCATCAGAAACAGCTCCAATCTGCAAACAATACAAATGATTAGATTTCTATAAAATCTGAGAGAAATAGAGGTGAGCTGCGCTATAGATTAAAATTGAAAGATAAAGAATTGATGATAAACTTCCAAGCACTCACAAGCTCGTATGCCAGGCCCATTGTGATTTTTTTACCAAGCAAACTCAGCTGATCAAGCATCATCTCTGCATCCCTCAGGGATCCATTGGATTTGGCAGCAATGAAGTTTAAAGCAACCTGATCAAAGTCAAGCCCCTCTTCAAAACAGATTTTCCCTAGCTTGCTTGCAATATCACCTTCCTTAATCTTTGGGAAGTGATACCTCTGGGACCGTGATACTGCATTACGCGGTAGCTTATCCAGATCAGGAGTGATCATCACAAAGACAACATGTTGAGAAAGGTTATCAATGCTACTCAAAATAGTCGCCCATGTTTCCCCACGCATCAAGTGGCACTCATCAATGATGAAAACCTTAAACCGTGAAGAAGTTGGAGGCATAGCTGCATTCTTAATAAGAGACCTAACCCGGTCTCTCCGGTTGATTCTCACAGAATCTATTTCCTTGATATCCCTACTGTTTCCAGAGAAGTACAGATTACACTCGCAGCAGAGACCACACGGCCTATACTCCTCCAGTGAAAGACAATTAAGTGCTGCAGCAAAAATTCTTGACGCTGATGTCTTTCCTGTACCTTGTGGACCATGGAAAAGATAGAATGAGGTTATTCTTCCTCTAGAGATAGCACCCAAAAGAGACCTTGCAACAACATTTTGTCCCACCAAGTCCATGAAAGACTTTGGCCTGAATTTCTGACTGAGACTCCTGGGCTTTTCTAATTGAGAATTGGTTTCATTTCCAATGTGTTTCAAGCTTCTCTGGTCATAAAGTGCAGTATCATCTACATTCTTGTATAACAAAGGATGGTTGCCAGCATCAAAAGACATGTTAGCTTCTCTGAATCTCGGGGTTCTTGACCAGCAGCAGCTTAGTCCACCACCAGGATGATCATGGTCTACAGTATCAACCTCTTCGTTTGCAAATATGGATGCACCATGGCTTGAAAGAGCATCACCTGCTGAGAGGCACGGACTACCAGTTCGACTCCTACGATCACCAATTGCCCCAGAAAAATCAACACGACTTTCACACTGTGATTTTCGTTTTGATACAATCTGATCCACTCTTTCTAAACATGATGACCTTACTGTTTCTTCATAATCCACATCCTCCATAGGCTTGATGCATGTCAAGGCCAATCCTTTATCCATATGACTGCTGTTATATCTATGACTCAGTGATTTAGTTCTAAAAACCTCTTCCTTATCTGACCCTGAAAGATCAAACTCATCACCCTGATTGCTCCTAGGACTCCCTGTGCTTCCAACCCACTCTGAATTCTCATGCAGGATCAACCTAGACTTTTCTAAACCCGAGTTCAGTTCATAATCATCTAAGAAGTTCTCTCTTTCTCCATACAAATCCGATTTCTTTGGCCTCAAACTACTACGTTTATCAGAGCCACCTTCTTGGAAAGTATTCAAGAACAGCATAGAGATATCCTTACCCGAATTCGTTTCCCAATTGACATTCTCAACCGGAGAAGGGAACTTGCTCATAGAAGTAGTTGATGGATCCCTTAGAGACCTCACCCTCCGCAGAGCAACCAGAGCTTTGGAGATAGGTATATCAACAGAATGACGCCGCCCATCCGTCATATCTCCAAACAAGCAATACTAATCTAGCCTTCAAATTCAAACTTCACAACCCAAAGCTGCGCATTCCAAACCTGAAAGAGACAAGCAATATAAACACAACGTCTCAATCAAAAACTGATGAAAGAACAAAATCATAGTGCCATTCATTTTACAAACAACCCAAAACCACAAAATTCGAAAACTGAAAACTGAACAAGAAATCCAGTCACAAGCTCAAAATCACTACTAAACCCCATAAGCAACACTCTGGTTCTCATTCCACTTCTCCTTCACCATTTCAGGCAAAATTAAAATCAAAACTTTGAATATTTACACAAACCATACAACAATGCAGTACCTTTTCGCCACAGTTCAACACCATAGAATTCATAAAACTCACTTTCTCCTCACCTCTGGATAAGTAAAACCAAAAACCCAGAAAGCCATTCCCAATGAGAAAAAAAAAGAACCAAACTTTCAAAACCCACCAAACCAAAACAAAGCATTGGTCCTATTAATACTTTGAAAACCACTATCACACAGCTCATCAGACACTCCACAGTACTAGAGAGTCAAAGACAGAATCTTGAATTCACAAAACCAGCAATTTAAAATTTCACCAAAACAAAAAACAAGGCGAAACGACAAAGCAGGGAAAGCCCAGAAAGTCCAAACCTTTGTGTTTCAAGCGGAGAAAGCGGGACTTAGGATTAAAACCCGTAAGACTTAGAACACTGGTGTCCTCGGTGATCGAAGAGGAGAGTGGCAGAGATGTAAATATGGGGAATGCGGGGGGTGGTTGGGGGAGGAGGGCAGTTGCATTGGTTGCTGTTGGTGACGTGTAGGGAGGAGAGAGGGCAGATATGAAATTTTTGGTGAGACATGATAGTGTTCTGGTTGCAGAGTTTCTGAGCAGGATAGTGTGTAGTAGAGAGTAGGACTGTCTTGGAGAACGAGCTCGAGGGGTAGGTTGGTAATTTGATACTCTGGCGGGTTTCAGTTATTGTTTTTGGCCCGGGAAAATTGCCGAATCGTATCTAAGCTATTTTGAACGTGACGGACGCGCATGATGGACGCGTGTTTGTAACGTCGGGAAGAAAATTTTGAAATTGTGTTTCAGTTGGAACCCTTCAAACTTGACTGGTATCCGGCCGGAGTGAGATGCAAATTGAGAGTTTTATTTTCATGATTTTCACACGGCCAAAGAGACGATGAGAACAAATGTTGAGAACGTGATTCCCGCATTCTTTGCAAATGTAAATAAGAATTTAGAATGTGATTCTTGCATTGTTCGCATTGTCGATTAACTTTTGTTATGAAATATAAATTACTTTATTGAAAATTTTAGGTCAGCTCTCTTATTTTTCCCATATTATCAACCATTTCATTCAGGCAAAGCTTTTCCTAGAATAAAAGCATTGTGATCTGACATTGCTAATAACATGTGTGCATGTTGAAGTACCTAAACTTAAAAATAGCAACTGAGAATAGCCCTGAAGCATTGTAGGAATGATATGCAAGAATATAACATTGACCATGGCAGAGTATTATACTAATTATTATATGGACTAAATTCTGTTTACTAACTTATACTTTTAGAGTTTCATCAATTCAGTGCTTAAACTTCTAATTTAATCAAAAAAGTCTTCGTACTTTTCAATCTCATCAAATCGATCAATTTTGTTATCAATCCGTCAAGTTGATGTGTCATTAAAAACACAGTTGAAGGGGTATTTTGGGAATTTTCTTTGTGAAAATGTCTCACAAGTTGATATGTCAGATCTGCACTTGTCATGTTAGTAAGTTGACGGAGACACTTGACGGATTGGTAATAGATTATATCAATTTGATGAGATTGGAAAATACGATGACTTTTTTTATTAAATTAGAAATTTAAAGAATGAATTGATAAAACCCCAATAATGCAAGGTAGTAAACTGCGCATATATTAGTCCTTATTATATATACCAACACTCCAACAAATATAAAAATAAGCTGCGCACATGCACCACCTGTTGTAACTTGAGAAATTCACAACCCAGGAAAGAGCGAGGGAATTGAGGAATAGAAACAATAACTCGGTACAGATACAACGCCCCCCACGATAGGATTCCATCTCACTAAATTGTCCAAACACAGTCCAAGTAAAAGTCTAAGAGACAGATCAAGGCTCATTTATTTTTCACTTGTGGGAACTTATTGAATTCCATTATTTCTTATTGTATAAGCAATTCCCCCACCTTTTCGCTCTTATATGTTGAACTTATGTATACTATGCGTCTATGAAGAAAGCTATATATATATATGCGAAGTAGTTGTCGAAAGTACTCAACAGCGGTTTTCAGTTTTCACGTTATGAGTGAAGGAACCTGGCCTAGCCAGTCGTGAAGTACTTGCCAAAAAGCACTTTTAACAAAAGAAGAAGCGGCATGAATGATTATATATAAGGAGCTAGCAGCAGCGGCAGCTAGAATTGAAGATAACGACGAGTCGATGACATATATTTGAATACTTTGCAAAGCAATTAAAGCATGCACTGAGCTGAGCGGGTAGTAATTAAGAACATGCATGTACGCGGGAAACTGTCTGCAACATTGATCCCAGTTTCATATCTATGAATTTATGACCGAAGCGAGCTAGAAGTGCAAAAGTTGCACGCTATCTATCTGACACCACCAATTTCCAATTGAGACATAACTATTAACTTAGCTTGCAGGCTCGGGCGGCCATGGCGCGGACTCTACAGATATATACTAGAGTAGAATTTATATATACTAGCCTCATATCCGTGCAATGCACGTGTGTTGTGTGTTGTTGGTCAATGAAATCTTTATTTTTTTCTGGATTAAGTCTTTTCTTCTGTGTTAATCTTTTTATGTTATTTCTTGTAATATAAATGGTAAATTAGACAAAACACAATTTGGTAAAGCTTTTAAGCGTTTGGCTTTCTAATAGTAGAGATGCCGTAGCAGAGAGAGAGAGATCGACAGTTTGTTGGTCGTTGGTCAATTGTTAGAGTTGGGAGCTTGTATATTTATGAATCCATTCAATTCCAACCATGCACAAAACTGGGGAGAACGGTGTGCCTGCTGCTAGCACATTAACTTCTAACTGTGACGCTCTTTCTGGGTTTATAACTCATACGTATGATAGGCAAAGTAGTTGTGTATCCAATACATTACGTACACAATATTATTAATGGTCTGTTGCTCTACTTGAAGGCAAACAAAAAGGTTACTGATCTATATATCATTCTACTTAAATTAATAGAACTAAGGGTTTATAACTTCGCTTACTATATATATCAAAATAAAATGTTAGATGCATGTACGTACTATGTGCAAGAGTTAGATACTTGATCCGCTCAAGGATAGTGTTAATGAGCTTCTATTTCTTCCAAAGGATAAAAATTATGCTTTACAGTATTCATTTCCTCCTAAGTCCTAACTAGTAACATGCAAACGGCTAGGTTTTCCATACAGTACACGCGCATGAAGCCACAGCCACCTTCATAGAATGCAGAAACATACAAATAGGAGCTTGGGACAGCATGACAAGTTGCATACAAAATGTACCTACAAGCATACTGTATACAGTTAGCATCAGTTACAAGTTTGTTGATATATACTTTGCAATTATCCAAAAATATATATATATATACTTTGCTAGCGCATGCATGTGCTTTCTCTGTAAGAAACTTTGGCAAGTACTAGTTAAATTTGGTCCCTAAAATGTACTTGTATTATAAGGAAAGTACGTAGGAACTTTTACGAGCTCATAACTCGTGGATGTGTACAATGTGAGTTGTGAAAACGGAGTGAAAAAATTTCCTTGATCTATAACTTAGGAGTTAGATTCAAACATTAAATACCAAATGATGCACTTGTCACTCTCTACTCCATACTCCAATTAGACACTCACCCGTTTGTAATTAATGATGAAATATAATTAAAACAAAAACAACAAAATAAAAAGATAGAAAAAAAAAGAGTTGTAAGACATCTAATTTTTATCTGTTCTTTAACTTATGTCCAATATATACATATAAATCACTACCAGAAAAAAGGGTTTTCCCGACGAAAAAAAAAAAAGGCCGACGAATTAAAATTTTCGTCGGTAATTATAAGGAATAGCCGACGATTTTATTTTTGGTCGGTAAAAAAAAAAAAAATCGTCGGCCATAGTTTAACCATAGCCGACGAAACTGTTTTGTCGTTGGTATTTTCAAAAAATCGTCGGCCATATTCATATTTCAGTCGACGATTTGTATTTTTGTCGGCCTTTCTCCGAAACATTAGTCGACGAAAATTTTTGGAAGTATGGCCAACGAAGTTGACAATTTCGTCGGCTATAAGTCTATATATTTTCAGATCTGGGCAGCAGCTGCTCATTTAAAAAAAAAAGGGAAAACGGGAGAAATAGTGAAAAATCGGTGGGTGTTGCTGAAATCCGTCCTCTCTTACATTGTGGAGCTATATATAGGTACGTATATGTGTATATATGTTGATTTTGAGTTTAAATTAGTTGATGAGTTGCTTTTGAGTTTTAGTGATTTTGATTTAGTAAGTGATTTTTTGTTTTGTTGTTGTTTTAGTGTTAGAATGTATGTATATATGTTGATTTTGAGTTTTAGTTGAGTTGATTTTGAGTTTTAGTGATTTGATTTTGAGTTTTAGTGATTTTGATTTATTAAGTGATTTTTTGTTTAATTTGTTGTTGTTTTAGTGTTAGAATGTATGTATATATGTTGATTTTGAGTTTTAGTTGAGTTGATTTTGAGTTTTAGTTTAATTATGTGTTTTAATTTGATGTTATTTTAATTAGTGTTAAAATATATATATATATATATATATATATATATATATATATATATATATATATATATATATATATATATATATATGTGTGTGTTGATTAATAGTTGTTGTTGACAGTAGCCGCAGAGGGGCTACAACAGGCCCACAGACCCGCAGCTAGTGTACCAGGGCCCGGCCCGAGGCCCGGGACCGGACCACCAACACCCGGCCTCGGGGTCCAGCAGTCCATCCTGCTACCAGGGACCCGGGGACCAGAAGCTCCTGCCTGCCAAAGAGGTCACCAGAGTTGCCCTTTGATGTGCAAGCAAAAGGAAGCCAGTCCCACATCGAAGGGTGAGGCCAGACTTCACTCCCACCCACCTATATAAAGGCCCTAACTACCCTCATTAATAGGTAACTGATCTCACTCACTGCTTATATACGTGCTAAAGTTGTATCTATTCCAACAGTACTAACTTAGGCACCGGAGAGCTAAAATTGAAACTCTCCAAAAGCCGAGTATAAGCAAGACCATCTCCGAGATATTTGCGGTGGAAGAAGCGCCACCGAGCTGGATGGATCCAATAGTCAAGTATTTGACTGACAAAACCAGCCCCCAGGATGCGGTGGAGGCCAGGAGGCTACACCTCCGGTGCGCCCGGTACGGTCTCCTCAATGGCCAGTTATACCGAAGAGGGCACAGCTTCCCCCAGCTGAGGTGTGTGACAAAGGAAGCATGAGAGGCTATCATGCGAGAGATCCACGAGGGAGTGTGCGGTAATCACTCTAGCGCAAGGTCATTGTCCCACAAGTCGCTCCGAGCGGGGTACTTCTGGCCAGACATGGCAGCAACATCAAGAAGAATTTCAGGCGGCTGCCACAAATGCCACATGCACCCCATGCCCCGGCAATCACATTATCAATTCTGTTAGCACCATGGCCGTTCGCACAGTGGGGATTAGACATCATTGGCCCTTTCCCGATAGCTGTAGGACAATACAAGTACGCCATCATAGCAGTGGACTATCGAACTAAGTGGGTCGAGGCGGAACCTCTGATAAAGATCACCGAGGAGCGAGTAAGAAAATATCTATGGAAGAACATCTACTGCCGATTCGGGGTACTGCAGACTATTGTCACGGATAATGGGACGCAGTTCAATAATGCTGATCTTATCCAGTACACAGCTTCCATGGGGACCCAGATGTTATTTGCCTCAGTGGCACACCCGCAGACCAACGGCCAGGTAGAAGCGGTCAACAAGATTATCAAAACCCTTCTCAAGAAGAAGCTGGATGCCAAGAAGGGATGTTGGGCCGAGGAACTCCCCGCAGTGCTATGGGCCATCCGGACAACAGCAGCAGAGGCAACAGGAGAGACCCCGTTCTGCATGGCATTTGGGAGCGAAGCGGTATTCCATGTAGAGACCAGCATACCCAGCGGCAGGGTCGAGAATTACGACGCCGAAACAAACGCCGAGGGCGTACGGCTCAACCTGGACCTCATAGAGGAGCGACGCGACCAAGCGCATATGCGAAACCAAACCTACAAGCAGCGGGTCGCTCGGTACTATGACAGAAGGGTCCGGGAGAGGAAGCTACAAGTGGGGGACTGGGTCATGAAGAAAATCCAGAAAAAACCGTTGGCCTTGGAGCCAACGTGGGAAGGACCCTACCAAATCACCGCAGCTGTAGGCCCAGCAACATTCCACATCATAGATACCGATGGCATCTATTCCACCCGCCCCTGGAATATTCAGCACCTACGGTTCTATCCTAAGTAATATCGATCATAAAGGGACAATAGTATAATTGGCATCAGTATTGCAATACACAGTTTGTTCATCATCAATAAAGCTGGTTACAAAGCGTATATATATGCAAGGCAAAAAGAAAACCGCTAATCAGCACCACCGGAGCCCCCAACCCCTGGTCCGCCAGCTTTGAGCGCCTGCTCTTGTTCCACCATCTCGGCCAAGGCTACTTCGGTCTCCATCCGCTCAGCATCAAGCCACCCCTTCTCCCTCCACTCCAGATAGGCATCACTTATGCCCTTCGCACGAGCGTCCTCCAGCATCTCCTCAAGCTCCACTGACTCCCGGAACTCATCGATAGCTTTATCAGCCACTTCAGCGAGTTGGGATTCCGTGAGCTTCTCCCGTCCTTGGACGAGTGCTGTAATCTGGGTCTGCAGCTCCAAAACCCTCGCCTCCAGCTCCGTAATCTTCCCTTCCCGAGCGGCTGCCTGTCGGTCGGCCTCCTCTCTCTCCTGCGCGAGTTCATGGAACAATCGAGCGGTTTCTTCTTTCTCCCGCACGAGCTCAGTCTTCAGCCGACCGACCTCCTCTCTTTCCTCCCCAAGCTTGGCCTCCGCCACGGCCACCCGCACAGTAAGCTCCTCCACCCGCTCCTCCATCCGCTTCTCCAAAGCCGCAGCCTCCCCTCTAGGCTCCGCGGCATAAAGGCTATGAACCAGCTGGCATGGACGCAGAAAAGGAGCATTAGCTCGTATCACTCCAGGGAAAAGGAAGCACAGAGAACACTTACCCGAAGAGCTAGTTCCACGGGCTTCGCCCTGCTCTCGCCCAGTTGTCCAGTTCCAGGACCCTCCCGGTCAAGTCCCAAGGTTTCGATGGTAGATGCCACGAACCTACCAAAACCTCGGCGGGAGCTACGATCGGCTTCCGGTCCCTGACTCCTTCGGCCGTCCGCCTCCACGGCCGGAACTAGTGCCCGCCCGATCGGTCCAGCCGAGCTTGATGCCCCGGCATCAAACGTCCTCGCCCTCTTCGCCGAAACTTCACCGTAACCGCCTTGGCGGTACCCGGTCATCTCTGCCGTTTCCCTCTCCCGCAAGGTCCGTATCGCCATCGGTCGCGCCACAGGTTCTGAACCTGGTAGGCCCACCGATCGCACTTCCCGGATAACGAGTGGGGCGTTATTCTCACCGCCCGGCCGCCTGCCATAATGAGAGTCCGGAAACACCAGCGGCACAGGCCTGTCATGCTCCGTGCGCCTCTGAGTAACCGGATCTATAACGGTTTTCGAGGCCTCCTCCCCCATCTCCATCAACCTCGGGACCACAAGCTCTTCATCCGGTTCGACAGTCTCCTCGCTCCGAACGGCGAGCCGGGGGGCATTAGCTGCAAACCGATAAGTCGAAGCGGTCAGAATACAAGCGGCCATGCAATAACAACAGTGCAAGATACCTTACCAGGTTTTCTCCCCATCCCGCATATCTCCAGCACATTCCACCGGATGAAGTTGTAGGAGCTCCGACCCAGATGGTCCCAGCAAACAAAAAGCCGGAATAATCGTTGCTTCTCCAGGTCGACCAGCTTGTACGACTGATCCCCGATCGATTGATAAGCCACGGGCACCTGATAGCCCCTCCAAGTACGCTGCCACCTGCCACCAGCCAGCACCACCGACCTCCTCCAGACATTTGAAACCGAGGACGGCAGGTGAGTGATGGTAGGATCGAAGTCCCGCGCGGAAAAATTCACACAACCGCAGGACTGGACCTTTCTGCAGTAGGAAATCTTGTACAGCGCCCGGAATTCATTAACCGTGGGCCAATCCATATTGCTCAGACTGAACAGGCACCCGAGACCAAGCAACTGCCTCCACTGGTTGCTCAGAAGCTGGGCTGGGGAAAGCTTTATCGAGCTCAGCATGTACTGGACAAAAGACGGCAGCGGTAGGGATAGTCCGTGTCGAAACTGATCATCGAAAATGGCAACCCAACCCGGTTTCGGATTGCAGGCCAATTCCCCGGGATGCAGGTCTCGAAGCTTAATGGAGGAGTCGATGTCCCACTTCGCCCGAAACTCCCTGATCTCTCTCTCATTCATGCTTCTGGTTGGCTCATCACAGAAAATCACCCTATCGCCATCCAACAGCTCATGCCTCATGGGCCCGCGACTTGCACCGGTAGAATACACAGATCTTCCAGACGCCATAAGCCTAAACAAAAGAATTCAGCTCTGTAGCAAAATGGAAACACAGACAGACAACAGGCAAAGGGCAAAGAGTGGCAAGATGCGGCAGGAGGAGAGCAAGGGGATGATAAATAGGGCAACCCCAGCCGTGGATCCCCTCCATCTCAAACCGCTCCCTGTCGACACGTGTCCCAACATCGATAAAGAAACCCATGCCATCATAACTGATGGGCTCTCCCCTTTATTGCATGTCAGCCACTTGTCCCACTTCCAAGCGGCAGTTAGGGGAGATAGGAGCGCACAACGAGGCGTCCACTCCCCTCGCTTCCCCAGAAAGTCAACCTCGAGCCAACCAGCTCCGCAGCTTTTCATCGGTTATGGTTTTCCAACCGCTTCGAGAGCATCATTTCGGGTATGAGCCATCCATCCGGTACCATGGCAGTTCGCGGTTATGATCATTCAACCGGCTGCATGGCATCTTCACTGCATCTCACTGGGGGACTCGCCTCGATATGGCAGGACGCCCGGTCGAGGTCCACCCAGCTGCAAGTCACCGGTTATGATTTTTCAACCAGCTTGAAGACCTCTCATCGGTTATGGTTTTCCAACCGCTTCGAGAGCATCATTCCGGGTATGAGCCATCCATCCGGTACCATGGCAGTTCACGGTTATGATCATTCAACCGGCTGCATGGCATCTTCAATGCATCTCACTGGGGGACTCGTCTCGATATGGCAGAACGCCCGGTCGAGATCCGCCCGGTACCGTGGCATTCCACCGGACATGTGACATTCAACCGACTCCAAAGCATTCTACCGGTTATCACTTTCCTACACCTACGGGCAGGAACGAGCCAGCAACAACTCAAGGCTTCCAAACGCATGAGCTTTATAAACCCGGGCGAGTTTACATCTAACACATGTACTCTTGTCCAGCAGGATAAAAACCCTGCATCACACTGAACTGTGATACATTTGGGGATACATGGCGAGACTCGTTATCTCAACGCCACTCCACCGGGCAGATTGTTTCTCTAACACAGAACAAGTCTCCCCGTAGGCTAACAAACCTGCACATTACCTCAACGCTTTTTCAACAAAAGCTGAGATGAACTAGCAAGTGTTAACCGGTGCTTCAACATGACCGCAACACTCTCCGGGGTACCTGTTGGCTTAGTCCACGCACCAACAGGCCTCCCCGCAGGCTAGCACTCTCTGAGGGACTCGTCTCGATATGGCAGAACGCCCGATCGAGGTCCCGTGAACTCCGCCTCGTACCGATCTGGCAGAACGCCCGGTCGAGGTCCAGTATGCAAGTTCATTCAGGACTCGTCTCGATATGGCAGAACGCCCGGTCGAGGTCCCGTGAACTCCGCCTCGTACCGATCTGGCAGAACGCCCGGTCGAGGTCCAGTATGCAAGTTCATCCGGGACTCGTCTCGATATGGCAGAACGCCCGGTCGAGGTCCCATGAACTCCGCCTCACACCGATTCAGCCCAACGCCCGGTCACGCCCAATCTTCAATACGGACTTGGGGGACTGGGCACTATGGGATTGGTAACCCTGCGGGTCTGCGGGACAAGAGCAAGACAGATTAAGTCCCCATTCAAGATTGCACTTGGAACTTGGGGGACTTGTTGATAGTAGCTGCAGAGGGGCTACAGCAGGCCCACAAACCCGCAGCTAGTGTACCAGGGCCCGGCCCGAGGCCCGAGACCGGACCACCAGCACCCGGCCTCGGGGTCCAGCAGTCCATCCTGCTACCAGGGACCCGGGGACCAGGAGCTCCTGCCTGCCAAAGAGGTCACCAGAGTTGCCATTTGATGTGCAAGCAAAAGGAAGCCAGTCCCACATCGAAGGGTGAGGCCAGACTTCACTCCCACCCACCTATATAAGGGCCCTAACTACCTTCATTAATAGGTAACTGATCTCACTCACTGCTTATATACGTGCTCAAGTTGTATCTATTCCAATAGTACTAACTTAGGCATCGGAGAGGAGAAGACCGGCCAGCCCGGTATTCCCCTTAGTAAGCAGGTTTGCAGGAGATCACGTCGGATTCATCTGTATCTACCAGGCCCCAGGGTTTGTGCAGAAATAGTTGTTGATAGTGTAAATAACTTAAATAATGGTACGGTTGATATATAGTGTAACTTAAATAATGGTTGTTAATGGTATATATATATGAGTTGATGTTGATAATAATATATATTGTAATGTAATTAATTATTAAAGATTTATATATATATATATATATATGTATGTGTTAATTAATTTCTTATTAATTAAAGGTATACATATATATTATTATCAGGCTATATATGGATCGGGATAAGAGTTGGATTTCGCTTCCAAGGCATGACCGACGATACACTACAGGAGTTGTGGATTTTTTACAGTTCGTCGAGGAAAATGCAAACGGGAATGAATACCATTATTGCCCGTGCAAGAAATGTAAGTGTCGCAGTGATATGTGTCGATTTCCGATTATGACAGTATGGGAGCACCTAAAGAGTAATGGGTTTTGGCCGAAGTACAAACGTTGGATATATCACGGTGAGCCATCATTAGATGGATCGCATGATCATGGACAGTTTTTTGAGGCGGGCAGTAGTAGTACACCCAACGATCCAACAATGGCATTCGTCAACGACGTGTTTCCTTTTGAAAGCGGTGTACGTCGGGAACAATATATGCATGACCCGGTGCAGCCGTTCCCACAAGTTGTCAACACTGCTGCCTTTGACAAGTACAACAAACTGATTGCATTGCAACAGACCCCTGTGTCTTCAAGTTCTGAGAAGACAGTTCTTCAAAGTGTGATGGAGGTAATGAGGATTAAAGTCGAGACAAAATCGAGCATCAGGCAAGTGGATGAATATCTACAGTACACTTCTTCGTTGTTGGAGGAGGGTCATCGTAATCCTACCAATCACCGTAAGGTCCGAAGTATCCTCAAAGATCTAGGCCTTTCCTACATTAAGATCCATGCATGCGCATTTGACTGCGTTCTCTTCTGAGGTAAAGATGCAGAAGGGAATGACCTTGCTAGCCTTGACGCATGTCCGATATGTCAGTCTGACCGATATAAGTTGACGGGAGCAGGCAATAGGAAACCTGTGAAAGTGCTTCGGTATTTTCCATTGAGAGATAGGCTTGAGCGGTTGTACATGTCAGAAACCACCGCAAAAGCTATGAGATGACACGGTGAGCGGGACGCGGGAGACGCAGATATCATGACACACATCTCTGACGGAGTGGCTTGGAAGCATATAAACAATGAGTTTCCTCATTTTGCGTCAGATGTCAGAAACGTCAGGCTCGGGCTCTCAACCGACGGGTTCAACCCTTTCGGCACCATGAGTCTTTCATACAGTATATGGCCGGTGGTTTTGGTACCTTACAACCTTCCTCCGTAGATGTGCATGAAGAAGGAATATAATATGTTGACGTTGTTGATTCCGGGGCCTGGTTCCCCAGGGAAATGTCTCGATGTGTATATGAGACCATTGATTGAAGAGCTTAAGGTATTGTGGGACGTTGGTCATCCCACTTTTGACAAGTACAAGGAGGAGACGTTCCAGATGCATGCCTTGGTTATTGGTACCATCAGTGATTTTCCTGCTTATGGGATGCTGTCGGGCAGCGTTGTTAGGGGATACAAGGCTTGTCCAGAGTGCCTCAGCGATTATGGGAGCACCCCTCATTGCAACAAGATATGCAGAATGGGTCATCGTGTGTTCCTTCCGGCGGATCACCACTGGCGTTACGAGTCCGCCGCATTTGATGGAACCGAAGAACACGGTGGTCCTCCCAGAAGATGGACGGGAAGAGAAATTTTAGCAGTGCTTAATGAGTACGATTTTGGACCCCTCAGCAATCATCCCGATATTGTAGCGGAAATACCTGAAAGACCTAAGGAGTACAAATTCTGGACACATAAGAGCATATTGTGGGAACTCCCGTACTGGTGTGAGTTGATGATCCGTCACTTCCTAGACGTTATGCACATAGAAAAAAATGTTTCTGAAAGTGTGGTGGGCACAACGCTGAACTTGGAGGGGAAGACGAAAGACGGTCCTAAGGCTCGCACTGATCTGCAAAACATTAATATCAGAAAACAACTATGGTTGAAACAAGGGAAGAGAAAAATGCCTCAAGCTCCTTACACCGTCAAGCCTGAGCATAAATCAGAAATTTTCCATTGGATAAGTCGGGCCAAGTATCCTTCAGGCTTTGCTGGAAATATAGCCAAGTGTGTGAACATACAATTCAACAATCTTTACGGGTTGAAAAGTCATGACAATCATATCCTGCTACAACATCTCTTCTCTGTTTTCATTCGACAGTTCCTTCCCCGTCACGTTGTGGACCCGTTAGTAGCGTTGGCAAGATTTTTCCAGACGGTATACACACGGGAAGTGAGAAAATCTGACCTCCGGGAACTGGAACAAGACATCGTTCATATCATGTATAAATTTGAGATGATATTTCCTCCAAATTTTTTCGACATCATGCCTCACCTCATGATCCATCTTCCTCGGCAGTTGTTGCTTACCGGTCCTGTGCACTTCACTTGGATGTATCCGATGGAAAGGTACGTATTTTACACCTTATGTTAATTTCGTCATCCATATATGTGATTTAGTATTAATGTATTATCATAACACTTTAAAAACTTGATTTATAGGCAACTTTGACAATACGGTGATTTTGTCCAAAACAGATCCGCACCTGACGGTTGGAATAGATTTTCCAAACTTTTAGATTCAAAATCGGAACATATGCACTAATGTTCCTTAACTTGTTTACTAAGTGTTTAAGTGAATGTATAGTTTCAAATAGTTACTATACGTACACTCTTTAAATGCAAATATGTCGTCAAA